>RSEF01000001.1:58957058-58971720 GCA_003993805.1 Himantopus leucocephalus
AAAAAAAAAAAAAACAAACCAAAACCAACAAACAAACACAAAAAAAACAACAAGAGAAAAAAAGTTTTTTCAACAGGTTTTCTGGAGAAAATGCCCATGAACATCACCCCAGTAATATCACTGCTGTCTCCATGTCTTCACATGCAGGATGACAAGCCACCTTGCATCTTCACAGACTGAATATATCAGAAAACAACAAACACTTTGGAAAGCATGAAGAGAGGGAGGAAGGAGAAAAAAATAAAGAAAGAAATGGATAAGAGAATGCTTCCTTGGGAAAGCATCGTTCATGCAATACACAAAGCATCAGTCAACAATTCACAAGGGCGCTGCATGTAGATGCACTCATTCACCAGCTGGCTAGGGGAAGAATGTGATCCTAGACCCTCTGAATCAGGGTGAAGATATAAAGAAAGGTCTTTCTCCATCCAGCACAGCAGCTTTTAGACCCCATGCTGGATGCCAGCAGCAATAACCAAACTGCATAGCATGCACTGTTGCACTGGAGACAGGGGCTTTGGGCTGATTTCAGCAAGACCAACAGAAACATCTGCGTTCCAGTCCCAGGAGACACCTGCACTTTTACTGCAGCGAGTAATGCTGTTTGGTATGGTTTGGAGTAGCTCTTATGTGACTTTTGCTTCTTTCCAAGGATACAAATTTCCCCCCTGACAAGCCCAGGGGATGTGTAACTGAATCAACTAATCTGGAGAAATGGACAGTCATGCATTAAGGACTACACGCTGCTTGGGAACCATGAGAAGATCAATGGAGATGCTCCTAAGGGATTATGTCTCTTACCTCTCAGTGAATTTTGCAGTGATTCTGACAGTCACTTAGAGAGGTGGCATTTAATCTTTAAATTGCTGACAGAACCGAGGTCTCAAGGTGAAACTCAGCCATATGCTGAGCAGCAAGTATCCTTACTGGTGCACATCCTACTAGCTGCTACGACCGAGGATGATGAAGACAGAACAAAACCACTGTGGGAATGGTCAGTAACCAGGAGTCTCTACGATATCTGATTAGTGAACGGTTAATGCTGTGCTTCCTCCCAACTTTTCCAGGCAGAGCTGTGTCTCTGTATCAGCTGGTAAGCACCAAAATGTGGGAAAGACACAGAGAAAGGGGAGGTAGTTTGCAGTCTATTGTTCATTAGGGTCAGCCTGCAGTGCATAAACTGAGACAACAGTGAAGACAATAATTCTTATCTGGACTGAGCTGTCCCATCATCTCTCGATATTAGAAGCAACCCCCAGCCAGAACCAAGAGAAACTGGAACAGATGCTTGCTTATTCCGAGTTGTTTTTTTCAAACTAAGCTGGAATGATAAAGTAAGAGCAGATCATATCTACAAAAGTATCCAGAAAGCTAAAAATGCATATAGAAGCATTTATTTAAAAAAAAAAAAATTCTAAGAGAGGTAGGTGTCTCTTCCTAAGTATTTAACTAACTTACCTGGGGGCATCTATAGATCTCATAAGAAGCCAACCTTAGGCACACGTATATTTTCTAAATCTGATTTGCTATCTAAGTTATGGATGCTGACCTTTAGGTGTCCAGCAATGCAGAGAAGATGAGATTACTACCATTGCATAACCACCATTCACATGGACTGTTCCCACTCTGTGTCAGTTACTACAAACTGTAGTAAACTCCACTGGAAAGCTTGCCAGAACCCAGCACTGGGCAAGCTCAAGGTACATATATTCCTACAAGTCTATAACCTGTGGAGCTACATGAAACAGCCAGCACAGAGGAGTCTTCCAGTTTGATCTGCTTCAAAGAGAGTGTCTACCTATACTTCCAAGAAAGGATCCAAGAGCCCACAAGGCAATAAACCCAGGAGGCATCTTGCGTATATATGCAGCAGATTTCTATTCTTAGAATGATTCTAGCATAAAATGTTCCCCAGTTTGTCTTGCTGATGAAGATAGTTCTTAAAACTGGACATGATGAAAGATGCCATCACAGAAAAAGTGCTATCTAGGATGCCCAAGGGGGGCACAATCAGTGTGTGTGAACACAGCATGTGTCACAGTGTATAAGCAAACAACAGCATTATGCTCATGAGCAATATCTCTCTGAGAAACCAAGCAATATCTCCTGAAGTAGCCAAGCTTCAGTTATGCACACTCAAGGGGTACGGAGGGCACTGATGATTGCGTTTACCAGTGAGGATATTTTAAAAAATGTCCAAATGACATAAATATCTAATTCCCATTTTCAAATTTGAACTAGACCTGTGGGGTAACATTCATCATACTAATTTCAGCTATCTAACAATTAGGCATCTGGGCAAAACTAATTATTTGGGTTCCCTCTATAGCAAAAGGGGAGAAACAGAAACATCCAGAGGGTGATTCAGTGGGTCTGATCCCAAAACAAACAAGAATTGGGCAGTACTACTCTCCCAGGGCTCTGTGAGATGGAGGTATATCTCTTCTTGCTCAAGTTACAGCATGACCTCACTGGAGCATGTTGTTGATTCGTGTTTCTCTCCCTGGCTGTGAAAGGACCCCAAACAACAAGCTGTGCTTAAATGCTTAACTTTTCTACGAGTAAGGTTGAACGAGATGAATCCACCCTCCCTTTCTATCAGAGTGTTAAAATATTTCGCTATAAAAGAAACAGAAGCAGCTATTCTAGAAAAGGGGTTTCAGGACATACTAAGAAAAATCCTCCCTTTAGTGGTTTTGAAACTGAAATAAGAATAATAGATATTTCAACTGTCCTGGTATGAAAAGATGTTAACAGCATGGCACTTTTAAAGAACTCTGAGATGACAAGACTGATTTTCCAGAAGTGATGCTTCAGTTTCATTTTGAAAATTCCCTGCAGAGGAAAAATCAGAAATACTGCTTTTCATTCCCACTCACCAGGAAAAATGTCAAGAAGCCATCGACTTTGGCAAAGCCAGAGCTTCCAAGCCCCAGCAAACTAAAAACCTACAGCCAGCACTATCACAGCGCAGAGGCAGCTCCTTAGGAGGAATTATTCTGCAAGTCCACTGTCGAACCAGGCAGTTCATTTACATATGAGGCATGGCAGAAACCATGCAACTGGCAAGAAGACCTGACGCTAACTAAGCCACCCCAAGAGAGCAGTGGTCAGCAGTGGGCAGTAGTGGCAGTAGTGGTCAGCAGGCAGAATTCAACCATGTGGGGTACTGGAGATGTCACAAGCAACACTCCCTGAACAGAAGCAGACATGGGGTGACCATATGTCCAAGCAGAACTAGCTTGCAGCTCCTAAGTACTCCTGGGTGCACCCATCCATCTCCCATAACATTCTTAAGAAAATCTCGTTTTGCCTTCATTTTGTAGGAAAAAAAAAGGTTTTTTGCTAGGAAGAACAAATGCATAATTTTGGTAAGTAGAGGCAGGAGCAACTTAAAGAATGGCTGCTGGAAAAACTAAATGCAAAATGCCTCTCAGCAACAAGCAAGATTTATTCCGGAGGACTACTCCCTCTGGATGCTGTCCCTGAAGCCAAGGTCATATAGCAAGGGGTAACATGTTCTGCATGTCAGGTATTGCCTCAGGGGCATGGCTGGGGAGCCGGAGGGCAGTGGGAAGGTGAAGGTGGGAGCAGCACAACGGTCCTGTATTGGCTCCCAAACAACCTATTCTGGGATCTGGGCTAGTTTGGCCTCTTGCCTCCTGTCTGTGCCTCCAGACAGCAAGGTAGCTACAGAGGCACATAAACGCAGTGCCGTAGCTGGCGTTGAAGTCTGCCCCCTGCTATCACCACCTCCTGTGTGGTAAGGTTTGGCTCTCTCCCCAGAGGGATGTACCCAGATATGCAAAAGTGACAAAATACCAGCGATAAAGCCTTCCAACATGTTCTAGTCATGGGAAAAGAAAGTGGCTATAGGTTCCTTTAGTCCTGGATTTTCTTGTGGAAGACATCAGTTTTTAATGAGAAACAGATGCTCACATGATAACTCACACTCTGACCCTCTCTGTACATCTTCCACAGTACAGCCATGTGGATCCACTGCGCCGCATATCTCCAGTCAAAACCTACATTCCCTCATATCCCTGTTACAGGCACAAAGGCACACAAACATGCCAGAAACATCACAAGCAAGGGCCTCTCTCTTACCCCCTTTCCAAGGAGCATCTTCCCAGAAGAGCCAAAGGCTGAGCTTTCCCTTAAATATCCCTCTTCCTAGTGGTCCCCAGCACCTCTCCAGCATCTCTACCATGCACAGGCCACCATGCAACACAGAGCAGCTGAGTATCCTTCAGAAGGGGCACAGAGGACAGGTGAAAACGCCTTCCTGCCCTCTGCAGTTCAGCACCAGTCTTCTGCTGGTACCAAAGAGCCAATACTCCTCACTTCCCCCTCTTCCACCTCCTTCCTGGAGAAAAAATTCATACATTACTGTAAAATTAGGAGTAATGTTGCATTGAAGGAAGAGTCAGAGGCCACATGGCCAAACACAGGTGCTGCTTTGCTCTTCTAACGCAGACCGAGTGACTTGTGAAGCCACTGCAGAGTAGCCACAGTGACCGAGACGGGCGTCTCACAGCACAGACCTCATACGCTGGTCTCACTGCAGCATGTTGCTGACCAGGACGTTGTCTCCAGCCCCTGCCAGCGGAGGTGACGAAAGGCAGGAAACCATGAAAGACTGCCGTGTCCCCCCTCGGTCCCCCTCCCCTCCTCCCTGAAATCCAACCTGGAGCGTCCTGGGGGAAGCCCCATCTGCTTCTCATTCCGGACCATGTCATGTCATAATTATTCCTAATTATGCCTCATTTAGCTTGATATGTACCAGACTGGGAAAGATGCCCTAGCGAGAGTGAGCATCTTGGACGGATGCAGCGGCGAGGCGCGGCCAGAAGAAGTGCGAAGCAGACAGTAGATAAAGGGACGCGACCTGTGCCGCCAGGTAAAGGGGGGGGGGGGCGGCAAGGGTGCGGACAACCACCCCCCCACACCCCCCCCAGCAGCCACAGCCCCGAAGTGGAGGCGCAGCGAGGCGGGGGTGGGGGGGGCGCGCTGGTAGCCCGGCGGCCCGGACCCTCGCCACCGCCGCCGCCCGCCAGGTGGCGCCCGCCGCACCCCGGCCCCGCTCCAGCCCCGCGGTGGCTGTGAAGGCAGCAAACCGTCCCCCCCGCCCCCCCTCCTTCCCACCCTTCCCACCTCGCAGAGCTCTTGTCCCAGCGTGAGGCGCCCGGGGGTCCCTGTGTGTGTTCGCCCCCGCTCCTCTGGCTGACCCTTGGGCAGAGCTGGTGGGTCCTGCTGGAGGAAGGGTGGGCTGCCCCCTGCCCCACGGCTGCTTGCTGTCTGGCCGCTCTCCCGGATGGGAGGCCTGGGAGGGTCCTTCTCCCCTGCACCCACCAACAGGGTCCCGTCGAGTCCCGAAGGGCCGGTGGGTCCCACGGCACAGGTTCATCCTAGTCCAGTCTGGGACACCACTCCTGCACCGCGGGGGACAACTACAACGGGTCGCTACAAAATTAACACTACAAAAATAATGTTACCCAGACACCGGTTAGAGGCATAACATGTTCCTCCTTCCAGACCGAACACCTACATAGGTGTTTTTTAATGGGTGCGCTTGTCATACTGCAGGAAAGCTCCAGTCCCCCTTTATCCACACAGCGACGTCACCTGCAGGTGCCTGGATACACGCAGCACCCACAGCCGATGCACCAGACGACACGCTGAGTGCAAGGCAGCTGATCCTCCAGGACGGGCGGTGGGAACCGCGTGGCTCCACCATGGTCCCTGGCCACTGTCTTGCTTCCTCCTTGCACATCAGCCATAGGTTGAGGCTGAAACGCTGCCTGCTAACGTGCGGGGACCAGCACCAAGTAAACCGTAGGAAGGTGCAAAAAACGTCAGGGATGTTGATCAACGGAGGTTGGTTTGAAAGGGGCACTCGCTGCTCTGCACATCTCTGGGGCCCGTGCTGCGAAAGCCACTGAGGAATCCTGCTTCAGTGTGAGTCAAAGGCAACCACATAACGATAGCATCTCCTGGGCAAAAAGACATTTTCACAAAACATTTTGGGGAAGGGGGAAATTAGCCAGCACGGGGGCAGAACATGAAGAAGTGACGTCTTCATGTGCACTGCTCACTTTCTGGAAAAAAAAAAAAAAAACAACTTCTTTTTTGCTTGGGTCAGAGCTCCTGCGACTAAAATGGCTGTTGGGAGAGCCAGCGCTCCACTGTAGCCGGCTGCAAGCCGCATCTCTGAGTTGATGCAGGCATTGCGTCTGCAAATCCGCTAGCCCTCCCCTCTGCCTCTTTTTCCGCCTCAGGATCCACCTTCTGAAAAGCCCACCGAGGAGACAGGCCTGCGTGCAGCCTGTCCTTCTCCCATCTCACTGCTCTCCTGCTGCAAGGGGATGAGGTCAAATTCCAGAGGGAGAGAGGGAGGCAAAGCCACCTGCGATGCAATCAAACAACGTCCGTGGGAAGAAGCTGGGCAGCGAAGGAGGGATGATTTACTGACACAAGCTAAGCTAATATAAACACTTAAACAGATACAGGTGTCTGTGCTCTAAGAGATTGCCTGACTTAATTCAATTGTTTTGTAAACCGATTTAGTTAAATCTGTATAAAACTGGTGTTTAAACAAGCCCAAACAGTGTTTAAAAAGTCATTAATAAAATATATCACCGTAAAACAAATACACATTAGCAAGGCTTCCTTTTTGCTGACAGGACTTATCCTTTCCCTCCGTATTTCTTTTTCCCCCTGTTCTTTTCTTTAGAGGTTGTACATTCTTCTGTGCTGTGACTGTCTCTTTCTTTCTGTACCATACAAAAATAGCGTTGTCTCCATTCAAAAGTGTGCAAGTCCACCTCTAGCATTTCTCGCCGTTGTGTAAAGTAGAGCGGGGGAGATGTTTATTCATTTTTATATAGCCTCCAACAAGATTCAACCCAAAACAATATTTTTAAGCAGATTTTAAGCAAAGTAGTTTACGCTGGATCCAGCCTGAACCCTTTTATTCTTTCCAAACTGACCTCTCCTACGGTTTGGAGGTATTTAATCACTCTGAAAAGATGTTCCTACTTTTCTTGTTTTCAGCAAGGTCAGTTTCTTTTAAAAGAGTATTTGTATTTTTAAGAATTTTTGAGTCCTATTCCAACATCACCCAACGCAAATCTTCAGTTGTGTCTAAAATTAAATGTTTCAAAATTCCAAGTTTTTTTCACAAGCTTGGCCCAAATGCTCAATTAGTTTGGTCTCTTCCACCCAAACCCTTTCATTTTTTTAAACAAATGCGTGATAGACGTAAAAAGAAAAAACAAAACGCAACTGAGTTACTGAACCCCTAGCAGAAGTCAACAATAACAGGACTAGCATAGGTCAAGTCTTCCCTAGACATGTCTTTTTTTTGTGGTCTTTAATTCATCCAGAGGAGGAATTTTGGCAAGCTCTTCCTTCATCCAGCTGTTTGCACATCTGCAGGGTGCACTGGAGCTATCACTCCCTTGGGGAGGCAGGTGAGAGGTGGCTGGAGCAGCCACACTAACCGGCAGAAATTGTGACTGAGGAGAATGAANGAAATTGTGACTGAGGAGAATGAAGAAGAGAGGGGCACATTTGGGAAAAAAAAAAAAAAAGGCATCGAGGGGGTTGTGAGCACTTCACGTATCAGGTGGGCAGCCCTGAAGGAGTTAGGAGGGGCCTGGGGGGGGGGTACAGAAGCAAGGCGGGCTGGGGCTGGTCTGCAGGGGGGATAGGAAGCAGCCTCCGGACAGGTAGAGAAGCAGGGAAGCATTTAAGCTCTGAGACAGCAGTGTGACAGCTCGGGGCTCTGGGATGAAAGGGGCCAGCAGTGCTGAGTTGGGGTGGGGTGGCTGGAGGATGCGCCTCTAACTGGGGCTCTGGTTTGGTGGGCAGAGACACATCCACTGCTCCTACTGCAATCAAACGGCATTCACAGGCAGCCTCCCTCTTCCCCAGAAAGCAGACTGGCCTCCTACCCCATGCCACGTGGCTCTGCTGATTGATACCCTCGAAGCCAGGCAGCCCCGGCGCACAGCCTCGTGGCACGTCACTACAGCAGAGGGCCACAGGGAGCCCAGCCAAGCCCCCGCAGCCTCACATTGCTGCTGTCTGAAGAGCACAGACCCTCGCCTGGGGAGAACAGTGCGCAAAACAAAATCTCCTGGGAGAGGCTGTCACCCACGCACTCCCAGCTGTCCCAAATTCTTGCCCTTTATCAGTCCTAGAGCCCGTTTCCACCGCAAGACGAGGCTGCAGACTGGCGCAGGGGGGGTGGAACCTCACCCATCTCGGGTGCCAGCACAGGGGTTGGCTCCTAAAAGCTGTGCCGGGAAGGCTGCTCTGCTCCGAAGGACGCATTCAGGGTAAGCCTTGTGTACATTTGGCAGGGACCGCAGTCCACAAGCACCCAGCCTGGCGACATCACTGGAGGCCTCAAGGGTAGACAGTCCAAGCCAGGATTTGTGATTGTTTACCTTGACATCCATTTGGATATACTCCAAGTGTAGACAAGGGATTTAGATGTCCAGATTATTTGCCCTCATGGCACCAACGCACAAACACAACTACTAGGAAGATTAGAGAGATCCCATCTGCTTAAACTGCTCCCCTTTTCCCGCCAGCACTGATCACTCTCTGATAACCCTGATGATGGGGATTTAAGCCCCACTGCCACTGTGACTGGCACCAGCCTGATAATTACATTTCCCATGGGACCACCCTCCCAGGTCTGTGCAGCCCATCTCTGCCCATCTCATCGCAGCAGTAGTCCCATCTCTGCTGGTGGGGCGCCACACCTCGACCCCCAGCGGCACTCCCCAGCAGCTCCTGTGCAAGGCACTAGACAAAACTGTAGCAGAAAGATCACTCTTGCCTTTTTATTTGGCTGCTTAACCAAACTGAGACGGTCCAGATCATGAGAAAAAACAGCAGGCAACAGAAGGAATTACAGGAAATGTAGATCTTAGTTGTCCTCGCACGATTGCAAGTTGTTATGCTAGTTTTATTCATACTTCGAAATGTCACCTCTTTGGGCTGTGGCCAAAAATATTAAGTTCTAGTCCACGCTGGAAAAATAGAGGCTTTGACCAAAAGTATCTTTACTAAGCTTTAACTAAAGCATTTGTTATCAGTAATTGCTACAAAATAAGAGACACTCTGTTCAGCCCTGCATCTTTGGAAGGAAACACAATAAGTAATTATGAGTTTACAGTGCAATTACATAATGGTTTAGTCTCAAGCACTTTATTCAGCAGTAGACAATTCTATCATTAGGCTGTGAACTCAGAGTGGGGTTTGACACTTTTGCCTCCCTGTGTCATTTGAACCCAGGGAGCAAATCCTTCCATGACTTCCAAGTGCTCAGTGTTGCGGTTCTGCTCCCCAGAAAGAGGGTACCTCCCACAGCCAAATGCACACCTTTGACTTGCGAACAATGTTTTCCACGGACTCTGTGGGAATTTCGCCAACGCCGAACCTTTTTCTAGCCCAAGTTACGGGTGTCCTAACCAAATAATGACTTAGCTCAGCCTGACTCCGTTTGAGAGCACAGATAAGAACACAGCAGAGATTAATCTCCCTGGGAGGCCGTCACACGTGCGTGCCGTGCTATTGCAGTCTGAAACCTTCCAGCAGTGCACACATCGGGCTCTGGTAAGGTTCCCCTCTGACCTGAGTGGGCCTGGAGTGGGCCAATTGCTGTAGATGATGGGGAGTCAGTGATGATGGTTGATGACTGGTTTAGGGCGTGTGTTCCCGTACTACCAAAGAGGAGCAATTTGAATCACAGGAAACCCCTTCTTTTATTTTTCTCTCTTTCTGCAGCGGGCCCAACACCCATTAAGACTGCTTGTTGTTTATCTGCTCTCTTGTCATCCCATCTCAGTATCTCAGCTATGAGATCCAGCTCCTGTTCTTATTCTCGGCAGGTAAACGCAGTAACCCTGTGCATTCTCTAGTGCTTTTTGATGTCCTAGTTTATTCTTTTGATGGGTCAGAAGATGCCTTCAGTGCTGTCCAAACCCCTGCTGTATTCAAATAAATTGCCTTTTGCTTTTTTTTAATCTTCTAGAAAACACTGTTTGCCCTCTAGGGCTGACAGTTATTCCCACACACTCAAAAGCAACAAAACTCAAACACACTACATCCTTTGTAGTCAGCTTAGCAGGTAAAAGCAAAGGTACTCAAAGCTGTGCTTGTGGGGGGACACATGAACAGTGGAGGGAAGTGGCGATGAGGGGATGTGCTCATAAGAACGTTTATCTGAAGTGCAGCCCATGAATGCTCAGGGGATGTACCATGATGACCACTGACATAAGACCCTTCTCTAGGCTTTTCACAAAGGTTTTCACAAGCCAGGAGTCGCCTGTGGACTGTAAGGGAGGAGCTCCTGCTGGAGGGGGACATGCATTGTTTAGAGGGAACTGCAGGGCTTGTTAGAGGAATGGACTTATGCAAGGAAAACAGGCAGCTGCACAGCATAGTGAGGACCATCTCTAAAGCTCAGGGCTTAACTGCTCCTAGATCTCTTCTTAATTTCATCTATTGTGCTATTCAACAACCGAGACTCTAATAAGCAGGTGCACACAGCTCTGCGCCGTGAAGCGCGCAGGCTGGGGCTGTAGGTTGCACAGTAGCGGCCGTAAGGCACTGAAACTGCAGAGATGGAAATCATTGCTGCGAAAGCACATTTCATCACTTTCTTCCCATGAGTGGAAATCCTTACACCTCCTGCCTCCTCAACCCCAATACCCCAAAAGACATTCAACTGCATTGTGTAACCAGGAGAAAATTCATCTGCAAGACAGGTCCATGGCAGCAGCGTTTCTCCCTCACGGTCAGGGACAGCTTTTGGGCACGAGCAAAGGAACTTTGTATCATACCATGCAAATTGCTGTTTCTGAGTTAGATTGCTGCAGAAAGCCTAAGCCATCAAATGGCAGAGACAAGGAGTAAAAGGGAAGGATGGCAGAGAGAGAGAGTCAGCCAAGATGGAAGAACAATTTTGTGGGTTGTTTTTTGTTTGGGTTTTGAAGAATAAGGGCATTGCACTTTCCAGCGTATGATGCACAGTAAATGCTGAAAGGCCAAGCAGAGGAAAAAGGGGAAAAGGCCCTGAAAATCTTCAATACATTATTGAAATACGAGAAGGAAAAGGGTTTGTTTCCATGGCAACAGGGCCTATGGTGCTTCTGCTGGAGCAATCTACCAGAGAAAGAGGACTTTTTCTGTTAGGGATGCCGGTGAAGTGAAAGATAATTACAGAGACCCCTTGCCTCAGCTGGGTGCATTTGTAAATAATCTACTTGATGTATGTAAGTGCCCAGATGTTACATAGACCCCAGGAATGAGTGTCTCCAGAAGATGACAGAGAGTGAGTTCCTGGGCATGTGTAGGTGACTGCCGCAGGCCAAATGTCTGTGAAGGTTTGGGTGCGTTGTGGTTTTTTGCCCTTCCACCATGCTTCTTTGGTGTATGAATATGGCCCGAGGTGTTAACAGAAACTTAAGAGTTAAAATCCTTCTTGACTGCACATTTTGGATTACGAAGTTGCAGTTCTCGTCCAAGATGAGAGGACTTTGTTCCCATCTGTCACCTGCCATTGCCCGCATACATCAAGTCTGAAGTGGTCTGTGGCAGCTGTTTTGCCCCAGCAGCACAGCATAAAAGAATTCAAGAGAAAATGGGAATATGAAACAGGAGAGGGAACTTAAGAGATACAGAAGATACTGACATAAGAAGAACTGGAACAGGACTCCAAGCATAGCTTTTATCCTCTTGCAAAGAGCATCATTAGATCATCACTTACTAAAAATGATCAGCTTTAATACTAAGTGAAACTATCCGTCTATGGCATGGTGATGCTCAGAAGCCCAAAGAGAGACTGTTATGCATGTTGTAAAAATAAACCCTTTGCTCCAAAGAACTTAAAATCCAAGTGGGTAAAAGAAGGATTTAGATATCTGTATTTTGCAGATGGAAGGCAGAGATGAGGTGTTAGAGATTAAAACACCTTGTCCAAAGTTGCACTGGAAGTTTGTAATAGAAGTGGTTGAACCTACAGTTCTTGACCTCCATCCAAATGTGTAACGATATGAGTATCTCCACAATAGTATCTCCCAGTGTTCAGCTAAAGAATTCAGCAGATGCAGTTCAGCTGCTGAGACTCAGCACAATCAGACAGATGGAATGAATATAGGCAACACAAGAGACCCATGGCCACCATGGTTTCAGCAAAGACATTTTCTTCCCAAACTAGAAACAGTACGCACTAGAAGATAACACAGCATCCTTCAGCCATAATAGCATATTACATAGAGGAAGCAGGAGAGCATTTACCAGCTGGAAGATAACTCTACACTGATCAGCTGCAGTACGGTCACTTAGGGCAGCAACAACCATCCTCACCTGTATTTTGAGGGACAGACCCTGAAAGAACATACGGGGAAAAATTTCTATTGAGCAGGTCTGTCTGGTGTCCTTCCTCCTCTTTTGCCTCCGCCTGACTAACTTTTGGGAGAGGAACCATGGGGAAGAGGCAAGCGGAGACCGAAGTGTGCCAGTAGCTAGAGAAAACAAGTACGTGTGCTCTCAGGTACCAGTGCCAGGATCAGCAGCAGGCGAACAGGTTACAAAACTGTCCTCCAGGTGAACAATCTTAGCACCTCTGGATCCTGAAGGGAAAAACTGCACATAGGCATTAAGGCCTGCACAGCAGTACTCTTTCCTTTCTCTGGGGAAGGAGGTGGTAGTACATGCCAATCACAGCCTGAACCTGGCAGAGCAGTTACAGAAAGCAGACCGGGCAGAGACTGATGGCCATAGATAACATCCTCCCATTGCTCTCTGCAGTTTTGCGTTGCAAGGTTTTACCCCCTCGGTGCTACTGGCTGGCCTCCAGACCCTCTTTTGTCCCACCTAGTTAAGTGCCACACGCTCACCCCTACCACCACCACCAGCATGGCAGTGACAAACCATAACAGCAAAACTCATGTGGTGTCTTGTCTGTCCTGTTTGCGTTTTCTGCTCCAGTCGCCTCTCATGGATTTCTCCTGTAAACTCTCAGGACATGCAAAATCTACACATCTACATCTGTGCGTGTACAAGGCTCTGGCCTCCATTAGCCTCGTATCACTGCAGTCATTAAGGATATCATCATGTTACCCATCACATTACCAAAGAGGTAGATTTCTTTCTCTGATCTGGCATCAGAACAGCATGGTGGCCCTTTGAAAAGATGGGTTACAGATTTTGAGTCAACCATGTCTTTTTTATTTCTTTTCCTTGCCATATTCTCCAGGCAGAGTCAGAGAAAACCCTGGGGGGTTTCTACAGGGCTCCTCTGCAACTATACAAAGCTGCCAGAAGGTAATCCTGGAGGAGCATTTTCAGTAGACCTTGGAGGCATGGAAGTGACATAGGGATGCTCACAGCAAGACAGAGAGTGCTGGACTCAAGGCACGCAAACTTAGCAGATGTGACAGGACTGAATATCCCACAAGCAACACAAAGATCCCATAAATGATCTGCCTCACAGCTCACCTCAAATCTACATGTTTAGGTATCACATCCTCCAGGGCCCAGCTCAGGGAGTTCACATGTTGGAGTTGAACATGCAGGACTCTGGAGGGGAAGAAGCAGCAGCTGGAGAAGGCCTGAGGAGACTGGGAGCATGGCTCCTCTGTGAACTCCCCCAGGGCATGTAGTCTCTCCTGGCCCAACACCAAGGACATCCCAACTGGCTGGCTTCAGGTCAACATAGCACTGTAATTCTCATCTGCCTAGCACCCCATTATCCCCTTTCATTACTCCTTTTCCCTGCAAAAGTTAGAGAAGCATAGGCACCATCTAAATATCTGGTGGCTTTACGGAGCTCACAGGGTGCTCTGAATACAGAACTGGTTCTCTAGGCCCATGTCATGCTAGAGATGGCCCCTGCACTGGAGACCCTATCAGGAGCAGGAGTCAAGTGTACAGCCTCGCTCACAGCCTGCCCTAGGGGAAAAAGGGTTTTCATCAGCTCCTGTCTGCTAGAGGAGCAGCACCCAGCCCATAATCATCTCTCCCAGTACAAGCTAATAAGTGGGCAGAGAGCTCAGTGCCTTCTCCCTCCTGCAAGGACACCCCACCCGCAGCTGTGCACCTAGATAAAGTGCCAACAAATTATGGAGGCGAGGCAGAAAATCATTCCTAGAGTTCCATTTGCAAGATAATTTATAGCATCTGCTTCTGAATTCAAACGAGAGCAATGCTGCAGCCTTTCTAACCTGCTGCTCTTGCTGCACGGTCATGACCATCTTCTGGCTGTTCAGGGAGCTTCTGTGAAAAGGAAACACATTAATGGACCTCAGGCTGGCTATTAGCAGATGCTTGTCCAGATTGCAATAGAGATTATAGCTTGTTTGGTTGCCCTGCAGCCTCAGAAAAGGGGTCAAGAGCTGAAATAGGGTGACAGATATGGTATTCCTGCTCTCGCCCAGGAGCGCTGGAAGGATCAGCAGTGAGGTGTAAGAGGCAAAACAGGGCACCATAGTCTCTCCGATCTCACATTAGCAGTCATTGTAGAAGTGGTATGAATGTACCAAGGAAAAGTGACCCAAATGTAGTTTGCCTGTGTCAGCAGCCCTGAGGAGAAAGACTTGAGGATGTTGGTTGATGAGAAGCTCAACATGAGCCAGCAATGTGC
>RSEF01000001.1:58980805-58994769 GCA_003993805.1 Himantopus leucocephalus
ACTGAACAGAAAATTGATTCTGTTTTACCTCAAACCAGGACAAACAGATTTCTGAGGAATTGTGCTATCAGATGGGGATGTTGCAGTTTACCATTAGAAGAAGAGATTTCTTATATTGTAGGAGGAAAAAAAGGTAGCGTTTGAGGCTGTGCTTCGAAATGACATATAATGTTGTGGGTTTTGTGGTGTGGGTTTTTTTTTTTTCCCCTCAGTTCTTGACAGCTACAGTCAGAGCTAAGGTTACAGTGTATGTAAAACTGTGAAGTGGGGTTAGTTGGGTAACTGACCCCACTTTGAGCAAGGTCTAAATGACCTCCTGAGTTTCTTCCAACCTGAATCTATGGTTTTGCCCCCAAAACATCGTAACTGTTTTCATTTCTGGAAGAACCTTGTAATACTGGGATCTGAATTTATCGTGTGTATGGGAAAGTGATTTCTTTCCTTCTTTGCAATAGTAATCCCTAAGAAACCTTTAAAAGATCTTACTTAAAATACCTATTAACCTGAAAGACATGTAGTGGAACATACATGCATAAAAAAGCTTGGATTTAAAAGCAAAAGTAAATGAAAAACAGCAGCACCCAGGAATATAAAGTGGTTTTGAAGATTTTAAGAGAGTTCAGAACTAGTTAGCTTCCTTGTGGCCACTAGAATAACAGGAGGTGGCTGAAATGGCTCAAATAAAATGCAGCTATTTTGGAGGCAGTGAGCTTTAACCGCACCACCAGCCACTCCCTCCATTCACCATCACTGAGAGAAATTATCTGGATTTTCTCCAGCTAAGGAGAAGGGGTAACATTAGCAAACAGAGAATAGGCATGAAAACAGCTGAAGTAATTAAATTTAAGGCTAAGTTCTCCTGGGAAGTATAGCAATGCAGAACTGATCTGATCCTGACCATCCTAACCTCTGTCAGTGTATGAGGAGCTCTGGGAAGGTGTCCCGCTCTGTAGAGGAATAAATCAGACCAGGCATGGCATTGAGATGGCTGCCTGGTCATCACAGGCAGCCACAAAAGAGATGCTCAGTTTAGGGGCTACAGAACGCTTCCAACAAACTGTTACAAACTCAAGACCCCTAGTATGCCACCGTTGTAATGTGGCATTGGAAGAGGTTAGATAGAGCATAAGTGCTGTCATTGTTGTGGATATCTGCATTAAAAGGGAATTTGTTAAACAAAATTCCCAGGTGATCCTAGGAAGCAGCATCCTTGCTCCCTCAGAGAAGGGCTAAAAGGGTTCAGGCATCTAGCAAGAAAATTAATAAGCTCAGCAAACGTCTTGAACATGGAAGCAGGACACATCAAAGGTATCTGAAGCCCTACTGCCACTCTGTGATCTGCATCCTGTCCTGAGCCACGACTGTCTCCAGTGATGTAGAGAAAGGTGGAAAAGAAACAAAATTCAGAAGACAGAAGGGACTAAAGCCTTTCTAAGTCCTGACAATTGCAGAAACATTGAACTATAAGCCTGACACTAAACAAATATAATGGAAACAAACAGAGATTGAGTTTCCTTCCAAACCCATTTGATAAGCCAATGCAATGGATAGTTAAGTACTCGTATTTCAAAGTTATTTCCTCTCTTCAGAAATCCACCTATTTAGTTACATATATACTTATCAAGCTTCTAACATAATATACTGCTGAGTGGAGTTCAAACACTTCTGTGATGAAGGTAGTGTTAGAAATCAGGGACAAATTGAGCACTGGAGCTGGTCTGGATACCTTGCCAAAGACCCAGACGGCTAGACATGTTTTCAACGCTTTAAAATCAGCATATTGCATGAGGATGCAGCTGCTTTCAGTCATCCCCACCTTAGCTACAGACCACATGTTGTCCAGTTGCAGAGAGATGTTACTTTTGTGGCATCCACAGTTCTGGATTCCATGCAAATTCATCCCAAAATCATGTTGCAAATGGTGTCTCCAGCCCTGCAGCAGTGATCAGTAGGATGTCAGCAGCACTATACAGGCTGACAGGGTGTTGTGCACTGTAGGACAAAGAGATTTTGGACAGTGGAAAGGGAACAAAACTCTTCCTGCAAGAACAGACACTATGGGCTCCTCAATATTCAGGGAAAACAGAGCAGCTCCACTTTTGCACTTCACTTGGAGGGTACGATATGTAACCTGAAAATGAAAGCTGATCACACCTGAGATTCCAGGAAGAATTATTTTTTCAAAAGTCTATGTGCTAACTGTGCTCTCGCTCAGCCTGAAGTTGCAATTTAAATATGTCAAATATGGGCATCACAATGGGGTAAGAATTGGAGCAGGGGAAGACAACCAGATGTTTGTTTCCATTTGGTTTCTCACATCTTTGGACAGCAGCCAGCACTGCAGAACTCTAATCTGGATCGTTAGACTTCGCTCCCTAGGCCTTTGACCATTACCATTTTGGTAAAAATCCCAAACAACATAGAAATATCCAAGTGCTATTTGCAAAGAAAAGATTAGATAAGCAGCATATAACAACCTCACCTGAAATTTGGCAGAGGAACTAGAATTAACCTCTGTAGCACTGGAAAAAGCATGGGGGTCTCTGTTCACATCTTTTCCAGAACGGCAGTGGCCCGAGCACGGGTGACCCACTACATACTCACTGTAGGGTGGCTACCCACTTTATTTTCCTTGAAAGCTCCACATCCCTGCATTGATCAGGGCAGATCTGCCTCAGTTACATACCCCAAAACAAGTCCCAAAGATACAGCTCAGTGTCAGAAACACCGGAATTTTCAAAATATTTGGGGACACAGATATATACAGGGAGAAATGCTAAGTAAGATACTTTGAGGGAAATATTTACAGAGTCTAAATGTTTGTTTTCTGGGGATGGAGTGGGAGATGTTGGACATGAGAAAGTACCCCCGTTTGGGGATTTGTTGTCATCTCAAGGTAAGTGTGGTGTATGCCAAGGCTGGGATAGATCAAGACTTACTGCAGCTCCCATGTATTTAATGACCAGCTGTGGAGAAAAATTAATGGCACAACAAGGGGATTCTCCACTGCCTGTGGATTTCATAAGCTCCAGATCTCTCTGAAAAAATGAAAAAAAAAAAGGAAAAAAAGCCAAAAGAGATTGGACATCAAAGCTGAGCAGGGAGAGATTTTTGACTCACATGAAGTATTGCCTTCAGATTTGCACAGCAGCCTGTTGCCCTCTTTGGGAGTACAGCTGGACAAGGAGAGGAAACTCCATTCTGGAGAGAATTTCAAAGTTTGTAATTATGTTGAGGTCTGTGTGTCCCAATTTGGAACAAACCCTCAGTTTTTGCAGGAGGATATGTCTTCCCAGCTTTGTGCAGGCCAACCAGTGGGTTGTGCACAGACCAAGGAAGCTTGTCTCTGTGCAAGTGAAAGGCGATTTGCTGCTCAGGTGGGCTGAGGAGGAGACAGGGACTTTTCCCAGAGCTTCCGGAAACCAGACAGACTGTGAGCCTGACCTGGCAGGCAACCTCCATCAGGACACCCATTGAGATCCTCCAAACTGGAAGATCCTGAAAGCGGAAAAACCAGTCTGTTTGAATTCTTCCAGCTATCCCCAAATGGGAGGCTCTCACCAACTGTTATCAATATCCTGTCAGGGCCCATCTCTAGGCATGCAGCAGGACTTCTTGTGGTGTGCAGCAAGGAGCTACTGAGTGGAGAAGCCTCATAACCCAGTCCATTGAAATTCACTGAGGACCTGCTGGGGTGTGAAGAGTCCAGTCCGTTTCCAGGGAAAGCCAAATGTTTTCTCTGACACAGAAAGCTGGTTCAATCCCGTTTGAAATGGCTCAAGCAACTGAACGTCCCTGCTTGTCCATTTACGTGACCCATTTTCTAACGGTGGCCATGGGATTCAGACAGCACGATAGAAACTGCAGTAAAATTTAAAGGTCTCCCTACCCTCAGCCTCTCCATGGCCATAAACACTCTATAAAATCCTAGATAGATTAAATTAGATAGTATGAGGAACAAGTTAATTGGTGGTGTCACCCAGACTGGTACATCTCATCGCATAATTAACCAGTAAGTCACCACAAGCCACAGAGCTGTCCCTTGTAATATTTGTAATAGACGGGGAAAAGTTGCCTTGAGGGGCTACCATGGAGTACATGCAAGTACTAACACAGCTCCTCTCCCTCTTGATGTTGCTTTTGCCTTCTACTGCCCTGGGTAGTGGACAAGATCAGGAGCTAAATGCCTCTTCTCCTACACAGAGCTGAGCACTACCCAGGCAAGAAGAAGGCCTAGAGACAACACTGAGTGAGGCTGGAAGCGTGGCCCTGTCACAGCAAAAGGGAGCTTCTCTCCTGCCTGCCAGCAGCAAATCTCCACGCCAGCCAGATGGAGCACGGTACTTCAGTTAGGCCACTGAAGGTCTTCACCTCTCCCTCCTAATAGCTTCCTCCATTTGGCAATGCAGACAAGTCCCCCCTCCCGCTTTTTCAGGGGCTTTTAACACCTAATTAATTAGTACTCAAGGCAGAGTTTTATGTAAATTTTATTTAAATCCCAATCAGTGCTCTCATTTCCGTGCAGAGTTATTTTTACCATAGCATCAGCACGCAGGTGGGCAAGGAACAAAACTACCCGGGGGAGCAGAGCCCGACGTGCCCAGCCTGACAAAGAGGCTGGGAGCACTGGGACCACGGGAGGGGCTGCCAGGTGGCACAGAGACATCCCCAGCATGCAAGCCAGCGCTGAGGGGAAGGGGTAGGAGCAGTTATGGTTGCAGGGCACTGATCAGCTCTGGCAAGAGTAGAAGCAAGAGAGTCTTGATCGTGGAGCAGAACATAAAGTGTTGTCTCTTGAGGACTAAGTGCCCCTCCAGTGGGGAATGGCCTAACACACAGGGATGTTGATCCACCAAAAGGATGACAACAGCAAGCCTTAAAACCAGTCTGTGTCCAGGGGCAATGTTTTTAGCCTATCTAGAAACGCAGGCAGTGTCATGGCAGAACCTCTTTAGTGGAGTCTTCCCAGCCAAGATCAGCTTCCTACTCACTGGAGCTGTCTTGACAGGCACCCTGGGGATCTTCCACCTCTTCCCACTCAGATACAAGGCCTGTGACCTTCCCGCTTGCCCCATTTCTGTCTTTTGAAACATTTTCAGGCATGGGAGGGCCTGTGGAAACTTCTGTCAGCAGTACTCACATCCTATGAGAGGGAGAGAGAAAAACACATCTTTCCTGGAACTGGATGTCCAATGAGGTCAACTAGATCCTCAGGCACCTCTTCACCGTAACCCAGGCATCATGGTAACCCATGAAGGGTAACCCATGGGGTCCCTCGACAGCAGCACACTGGGCATCAGCCAACACTGCCTCCTTGTACATCGTTGCCAGGGCAGCCAGGTATGGGACTGAGCCTGCTGGGCCCTCTGGGGTCAGTCCCTCTGCTACAAGGCTTGGTGGAGAGCCAAAGCTGGGGATGGATGTTTTACCATCTCTCTCCAGTCTATGGAGAAAGCAAAGGTTCTTCAGCATCTGTCCCTAGATCATTAGACTGAGACAAGATGCTTGGGACCACAAAGAGGAACCAGCTGCTAACCTGTGACACAACCACCCAGAACAGGTAGTAGGACCTAGCAAGGAAGTTGCAACTTGCTGCAGGCTGGGAAAGTAGCTCAGCCAGGTGATCCAGAAGCAGGGGATGAGTTAAAGCCGTAGGATCCCCTGTTCAGCAGCACAGGACAGCTTCTTCTTCCTGACTGCTGTTTCACAATTTCCCTGGGAGTGATTCCTCCTCATGCTGCTTGCATTCCCCTTTTCCCTGAGGCAGCCACGGTTCACTGAGGTCAGAAAACAATAAAAACCTGGTCTACAGTGCAGTCTAGCAGAGAGCAGATTTTCAGCCACCATATTGGACTCTCCACAGGGGAGACAGCTTTGGGATGGCTTTTTAACTCCTCCTGTTCAGGTTTTCTAGCAGCAGCCAGGGGGCTGAGTCAATGCAAGTGGCTGTGCCTCATGCTAGATGGATTCATGCAGTTGATACTCTCTGCCAGTCCTTCAACAGCTCTCTCTGTGCTACTCAACTCTTCAGAAATCTATTGATTTGCTAAAAACACCTCCATCTTTGGTTTCTACCTCTTGAATCCTTCTTCTACCCTCACCCTGGATAATTATAGTTTATTTCTTAGGGAAGGAGGGAGGAAAGGATTTCCACTGGAGACACAGTTAGCATCTGCTACCCAGAGAAACAACAAGGGTTCTGCCACTGATAGCAAAAGTCTCAAAGGCAGTATATAGTCTTACTGGGAGAAACAAAAATCATGCCAACTACCAACTTCAAAACATCCATGGGCTGAGGAAAGTCACTCGTTGCCATCACTACTGGAATAATTAGAGCGGAGAGGGTGCAATAACAGAACAAACACTTCGTACTAATGCCATCAACCATCAATATCTGAGACTTGGCAAATCCAAAGCAAGTCTTTCCTAGGCTCCCTTATGGTCATGGACCATGCACAGAGAGAGTGCGTGCAACAGCTTTGGGGACACTGGAAGAATTCCAAGGTGGTATTATTCAATGCCTAATACTGCTTCATAACCAATTAGATTTATTAACTTCCCCTGCCACCCAGAGTCTTCTGTGTGATGGCAGACAGATGTTCTCCAGGTGTTTGCAGACTGGCTTAGCTAATACTTTTGATAACCTGAACCTGCACAGCAGATGCATTAACAGATTTTGACATGATGCCATTAGTTTTGCAGCTGATGGCACGGAGGGATGAGGAGAAAGAGAGGGAAGAACAAATAAATAAATGTTAAAACAGAGAAAAAGGAAAGCAGAGACTAATTTATAGGCTTCCTTCTCCCCCCAGAACATGCAGTCCAGGCGCTGGCAGACGGCGTTCCCCATCTGCGCCATTCCTAGGTCAAGGGGGCAGATTCCACAACCAGCTCCATCCTGCCAAAATCCCCTCCTTCCCGCTCCACCTTTGCCCCTTCCTTTGAAGTGCGATTGCATAGACTTCGATCTGGCAAGGGAGCCTGTGCTTCACGAACACACGCACACTTCGAGATCACAGTGAGGAGGGCGTTTGAGGTACAGAGACAGGGAAAGTGCATCGCAAAAGGCAGATAGTGGGTAATACAGAAACACTCCCTTTTCTGTTCCTTCCGATGAGTCAACATGATGAGTCTGTTGTGTAAAACATATGCTGCTTGTACATCTGCATAAAATGAGGCAGCAAGATCTAGGAGTGTTCATTAAGGGGCTGAATTCAAACCTTATTTTTAATCTCAAGCTTACTCCCTACCCATAATTAGCCCTCCAGTCAGTCATTGAAGCTCTATCTGTGTGCCTTTCCTCACCCTTAAGAGAGGATTAAACCTTCTACCCAAGGAGTTGTAAAGAACTGATTCTACATCCATAAAGCCTTGTGTTTTACATCTGTGAAGAGATAAACAAACAGTTTACCTCTGAGCAAGATCTGAAACAGACGCAATGAGCCTTCCAAAATAAGACAGAGAAAACTCAGGTCAAAAGATCCCTTCAACTTTCTCGCTGCAACTTAACACCACAGGCAGAGGCAAAACAGAGGAGACAGAAGAGAGAGAAAAGCCACCACTTTTGCCAACAGCCACCATTTCCATGCTGGAGATGAGTTCAGGAAGCTGGTGACAGCTGCCCTTTTCCCAAAGAAGCTCAGCAGATGCAGCAGCATGGCTTGAATTTGCAGCCTTTTTATAACTTCTGGTTACATGTTTCACAAGTGAGATCTATGGACTCATTACTGGCTCTTGAACACAACTCCCTTCGGGTAAAGTATGACCACTTATGCACAGATACTGTGTAGGAAACTGTAGCATCTCTGCCTATGTGTGATTTGGCCAGATGTTCATCACACCAGTTAATGTTTCCCTAAACCCATACACCAACAGATTTCAAAGCCATCCTTTTAAAGTAACAAGCATTTTGACGGAAACCAGCAGATACTCACTGAAGGGGCCAGAGACATTGTCACAGTGCTGTGGCTCAGCAAGTACGGCTGCTTCCCACTCCCTAGTCACACATATTCTCCTCCCTTCCAAGTCAGCAGGGCAGAAATCATCTCCTCTAAAAAAACATCTTCTTCCTCCACCTGAAGACCACACCGTAACCAAAACCACAGTATCAGGGATATCGGTTAAGCCTTTGCAAAGGTTTTCTCTGTGCCTTTCACGAGAATGTCACCTGCACAATTTCCCCCCTGCCTGGGAAGTTAAGTTCCCTCATTTATCAAGGGATCATTATTTCCAGCTTGCACAGCTTTGCCCAGGCTTTCAGGAAAACAGAATGGCAGTTTAAGGTACATTTGATGTATACATTATCAAAGAGGAAGCCACTTAGTCATGAAAATTATGTAAGCCTGCGTGTGTCTAAACGCTCCATCTCCATTATACAGGAGTGGCAGGCAATGTCCTTCCCGGCGAGATTTCCAGCCGCTCTGGGATTAGCGCACAGTTTGCCTGTGTAAGATGTTATCAGCGCAGTCAGGCGGAAGCAAAGACCTCATGGCTCCAGCCCCCTCTGCCATGCATCAGGCAACTGGGTTTGTCTGTTTTAACTTATCCCAGCAGTAATCCTAAAATCAGGGCAATAATTACTTAAGGCAGAGTTCTTTCAGATGCAGGGGAAACTTACATAGCAAGAGCCTGCATTCCTATAGGCCATGTATCCCAAGCCTTCCCTTCTCTAGCATTAATTATATGAAATCACCAATATTAGATGGAAGAGATAAATTAGGGGAACAGAAGATTATTCAGAAGGGCATGGCTGATTGCTAATTTATTAGCATCTAGCTCTACTGTTTCAGTCAACCAAGAATGTCAGGGGAGAGGGAGCAGAAGGCCATGACCTTGTTCTCTACCCTGCGTTCAGCCTACTTTGAGGCTTAATGTTCACAACAAGAACTATGCTCCCCAAGAAATATGCACAGGGAATATTGACAGCCTTGCGAGTTTTGTGTTGTTCGCAGAAAAGGGCTGATCTGAGGAAGGGGAGGCTTTGTACAAGCCTTTGGAGGCACAGTGCATCACAGCCACTGTGAATTAGAGCTCTTGGCTCTAGCCCTCCCCTAATATATTGCACTGGGTTGGTTTGTCTGGCACAGCACAGGCACTCTGTTGCCTCTTGGCTCCATATACCCCGTTATTTCCTTTTTATGCTGCCCCTGGCAGAAACATCACTGCAGAGAGGGAGAACAAATTATTTGTTCCTGCATTGGGGAGGATCTGGAGGGAAAAGTGGTGGCAAACAATTTCTTCTTTCCAGATGACAAGTCAAAATTCTTTTCCCTTGCGAGGAGTACAAACCCTGTTGTTGTCCCCAGGATGGCATGGGATGTCCCCTTCTACCTCATGCTGCCCTCCAGGATGTGCCATTCTAAGGTAATCAAGGCACCCTTACAGGACTGGCAGATTGGCCACAGGGCATCCAAGCCCTCCTTGAGTGGTAGCTTGAGAATAACCCAACTCAGGCATTACAGGTGAGGTAGTTTGGTGATGGTCCCAGGAAGCACCCCAGCAAAGTCAACTACTGGTGCAACAGCTTGTCAAAAAGCTAGAATAAAAGCTTTGGAGAGAGCAGTGGAGTGCCAGGGGCCACCTGTTATCCATACCACATCAGTAAGGCAAGTAGTGGACATCATGCAGGGAAAACCCTATTTCATCCAGCCAACAAAGCACAAACAACAAAGCGTCAAGGTGTGTGTTCTGCTGAGTAGACAGCACAATTTTTTTCATGGCATAGATAGGTTTAAGTCTCAGCTCATCTTGTTTAGGTGACTTGGTGGGTCTAGTGTCAGACAAAACCAGAGCCATTTGCATTAACCCTGTTTGTAATTCACAAGCTCTTGGTTCATACGGAACATGGGGTGTGGAGGCAGAAGGCTTCCTGGGTGGCTCTGTAGAGTCTACATCAATGCTGCTCCTATAAAGAATTTGTGTCAGAGAGGGTAGCAAGCCAGAGGTACAGAAGCATTCACCTGCTGGCAGTGTTTCCCCTGCATGGCACTTGGAAGGAGACAGAACAGTCTCTGCTGTCCTACTCCCCCCCAGGTGGAATGTCTGACAATAAACACCATCACCAATTCACCCACACAGAAAGTTGTAACTGTGTTCAAATGACCATTCATCTTACCCTCCTACTCCACAGGAGAAAAAACACGTCTCCCTCCAACCCTTCCCTGATTACAGACACATCTGCAACATACAGGTGCAACTGCCACCCATGCAGAAACACCCTTACTAATTTTAAACAAGGCTACATGGATGACAGTCTAACCCCACCAGCAAGCCCTCCTTCATCAGCAGCCAAAGGCCACCAGCTCACCACAGCTGGGATCTGTGCCAAGTATGATACGGGCAGACAGAAAATTATCTTACTTACCAGGCGAGTCATACAGATTGCTATTGCATCCCAGCTGGGGTTCTCCCCCCAGCTGAACCTCAAACCCTTTGTGTAGAGATGTTGCATTTCATTGCATGCCTATCTGGACCTGCTATTTTTTGTTATGATATGACTGGCATTAACGTGTCACTCTGTTTAGCATCTTACTGGTAGGCCCTGCTGCTAACTGTACTAATTTACAAGGACTTTTTAAGGGGTTGACCAGGAAAACCTGATTTGCTCATGCCAGACTATTGGAGATAGACCTCATTCAGCTGTATCTGTTTCAACACTGGCCACAGCAGCAGCTTCCCTGAGTCAGGAAGCAGATGACCAGAAGTTTAAGAGACTCAACTGTAGCTGCAATCAGGAGTTGCACAAATAGACATAATCCTGTCAACCAGCTGGACTCAAGTGGCCTTTGGACTCTACAGCCTCCAATTTAGGACTTGGTCTCACTATCATTAGCTCTAAGAACCTACTAATTACAGAGGTTTGTTTTATCAGTTAGTCTTTCTTTGACAAGCTTTTTCCATATATAAAATATCTTCTTACCATTAAGATCCTTACCCATGCTGGGAAGGTACAGACCTTCCAAGTTCACAGCTGGTAGCATCACTAGTTAACAGGGAAAACAAGAAATGTTTGACAGGAAGATTCCATAAACCTTAAAATAGCCAATATTTATAATTATGAAAATTGTAGGTTTCACAGTGATTACACACATGACTTTGAAAAGTGATCAGGAGTCACTCAAAGAAAATGAAATCTACCCATCAGGATGCAGTCAAACCATACTTATTTTAGAGCTTTTGCAGCTGAGGGATGTTCGTCTTGGAAGCTGTAGGAATAACATACACAGTGTTAAGCGTGACCTCATCAAAACCATACTGCTCTTTCAGGTTCCAGTGCATTGGGAGGCTTACTGCATTTTTCAAATTAACGTATACCAAATCAGCAGGTGAAGAATCAGCAAAGCACCCCCCATCCCTGGCATCAGCAGTCTCTATTGCTGTCTGCTATGGTTCTCATCTTTGATTTGGCAAGGGGAAAGGGTCACATGTCTGTTCTCAGCTCTTAAAGGTCCAGGTTTTCAAAGGGATCCAGCAGGTTTTTGTAATAAATATTACCCAGAGCCTCATCAGTTGCACTCAGTACAAAACCGACAAACCTCAGATTGCAAAGCTGACAAAAAGCCTAGGCCTGAAGACTACCAGCATTTTATTATTTTGTGTAAGTTGAGCTATTTGGGCTGCTGCAGGAACTTATTAGTTGATCTTTTAATAGGTGACATTTCTGAGAGCATTTGCTCCAATTTGGAAGGTAATTTGTATCAGCTGTTCTCGTTCCTGTTCCGTGACTCTTTCCCCCTCCCCTGCAGCGGGCACCTGAGCCAGCAGCTTTTATGCTCACTCTGAGGAAGCAAGAGAGTGAAAAGGGTCATCTTTTATACAGGATGAGAAAAATGTTTAACACAACAGGATCCTGAAAATGTCTTTATTTAGGCCTTTACTTTTACTGAGGTAAAGGGCCAGACCTTAACACACCTTCTACAGAAAAGGCTACCGAAGTACATGTCCCTTTTTATTCAAAGACTGAGAGAACATTTTAAACTTGCAACAGTTTAATTGTCAATGCCCTTAAATGATACTCACTTGGGTGGCCTGTAGCATTCTCCATACCATTTACTTGATGGTTTGCATTTAGCAATTTGGATAGTTTAAGTCCTGCTGCTCCCAGTGCTTGCAATAAACACACAACCTGCAATTTGAAAGCCCAGGTTAACTCTAGATATTCGGTGACTCAGGGAGAAGATCTCACAGGTTTGGCCACGCCAAGTGAGCATGATTTCCAGAAAATTAAAGGAGTCCATATAGAATCAGAGTATGATTAAAGGAGTTGCTTCCTGCATCCCATGTGCTGAGCCACCACCCAGGACCCAGCCAAAACGTACTTCCCTTCAGGGTCTGAGTGGAGCCCACAGAGCCTCGATGGCCAGAGTGACCCACCTCACCTTCAGCTGAACATCTGCTGGTAAATCAGGCCTGAAGAGACTTCTCACAGCAAGAATCAGACTGGAACCTATGGATAAAGTGTACCCGTGGGCTTCGCAGCCAGATTTATATACGAGAGAGTTGCAGGACATTTTTAAATCAGGAAGCGTAATGTTCTCAAAGGACATGAGAGCCAGCTTGGTGTAACTCCTTCCCAAGCAAGTCTCACAGGTCTGATCACAATCCTCTCTGCTCAGGAGAGCAGCATTTAAAGCAGCTGAGAGCTTCCTGTAGATGTCAGAGTGATCTTACAGCAGCGAGGCAGCGCTGGATGAGGGACAAGCTCCCTGTGCAGTTTGGTCCCATGCTCATCTGCTTAGCCCTGCCTCAGCTGTGAGGGAAACAGTGCTGTTTTGCCACGCTCCTTTCAGAAAGAAAATGGCAGCGGTGGCCCATGGCAGTAGAAATTCAGGCAAGACAAGAGTTAGGCTCCTGCTTGCTCTGTCAAGCAGCCAGCCTTCCCCAGGACTGTTTTAATTGCAAATATTTATTTGAATCTATTTAAGGTCAATCTAGAAGTAAGTACTTGGGAGAGACTGTGCTAGTGAAATGCCCTTTTTTGAGGCTGTGGATTCAGGAATTGCACTCAGATTTGTAGTAAAGGCACAGCAGGTTTTTGGCATTCAAGGAATATCTGGGTTTCCTGCATACAGGATCTGCTGGATGAATCGCTTCAGTTGGCAGAGATGAGCCGTACGTCAGGTGCATATCCCAGGAGTATTTGCACTTAAGAAAATCCTGAAAATCCTTTCAGCTTAACATTTTCCCTCTTTAGGTCTTTAAATTGGGTAAGCTCAGCTTTTGTTCCCAGCACAGCCAGGGCACGGTGTGTCCGCCTGCTAAATGCCCCCACACTCCCCCAGTTTCTCATGTGCAAGTTTTGTCACTCACAACAAGGCCTGGGCACTCACACGTACCAGTACCAGGCTTTGCCCACGCAAATCTGCATGTCCTGGGAGTGGAGTGAAACCACAGGTACGCCTGTAGGCACCCAAAGGCTGCACTTAGACACACTTTTCTGGGTACAGCTCAGGGAGGCTAAGAAATCGCCACGCTCCAGACCTGCCAGCAGAGCATCATCGTTGGCGCTCCCTAGCACAGCTCTGCTAAAATAAACCACCGTAGCCAAATAATTCCTGTAACCCAAGATTTGTTTTCCCAGTCCAGGAGCAGGTTAGGCAGTGAGCGAGCACACAGCTACAGCAGTGGATCAGAGGGCTTGGGAAGAACAACAGGTAGCCACCAGCAGCAGTTTCTCCAGCCACTGCATGCCCATGCCCAGTGGCAGCCTTCCTCCCTTCCCTGCTTCCCAAGCCCTGAGCAGCTGAAGGAGAGCGCTGCGAGGAGCATCTCTGCAGGGCAAAGCATACAGTGGGGCAGCCGAGGGGTCAGCACAGCCCAGTGCCCAGAGCAGCATCCCAGTGCCAAGCACAGCTCCACAGACAGGGGTTACCCCAGCTCAGGGCATGGGACTGTAGCACACTGCAGCAACGCACAAACTCCAGAGCAAGATTTCAGAAGAACATTAGCTGAAGGGTCACCTACTG
>RSEF01000001.1:58994824-59008609 GCA_003993805.1 Himantopus leucocephalus
CCCCCCCCCCCCCCCGCCCCCCCCATTTCTACAAAGAAACTCCCAAGAAGAACCACATAAAGGGAGAAACAATGAGGATTTGTCTCACCTGTGAATCAGTTTTATCTTTCATGGCCTGAAAAGGGCTGGTAAGGGCTTTAGATGATCACATGGTTTAAATGCCTTTCACCAGGAGGACAAATATCTTCTGTAGTTGTTGCTATGATGATAAAGAATCCCAGAAGGGGTTTTTGTATACTCTGTGGGTTGTACAGTTGGTATTGAAAAGTTAACAGCATTAAGTGTGATGGATTATTTGAGTATGAAATATTCTTAGTCATAGTCAGAACAAGAGCTGAGCAAACATTTGCCATGAAAAAATATAAGGTTTTTTTTCCTTCCCTCATCTCTATGAAATTTGCCTGTTCGGCAGCCAGGAATAATTTTATCAGAGTTTCGACATGAAGTGAGAGGCTGTGTGTGTGTGCGTGGAGAAAGGAAGCTGTAGGAAGATCTGCACAGAGAGCTGGAAAGCAGCAACTCCTGAGCTCTGCTGCTAGCTGTCACCTTGGTCTGCTTAAGTGATGCACCACCCAGCTAGAGCCCTAAATTCTGGTCCATCCCAAACACCTGGGGTCTGCCAGAGACCTCCTGTGAGACTGTACATGAGAGAAGCGCATCCACGAATCCTGCCGAGCATGTGTTCAAGCGATCGTTCAAGGAAAGGGTTGCCGAGGGAGGCTGCAGCATATGGACTCAGTTAGAAAAGCTTGCTCCTGGATTGTGCCGGTGGTGGGTTTACTAGGGGGCAGGGGAGCTTCGCCCACCCAGGCCTGGCTGCAGGGCATGCACGTGCACCCAGGGAATGCTTGCAGGTTGTGTTGCTGCTCCATGGAGGTCAGAACCGCGTCTGCCCACGTCTGTTGCTGTCAGCCGGGAGCTGCTAAAGCAAAGCTATAGCCTAGATGGGTGTATGTACAACAACCCATCGTAAGATTTGCCAAATCAGATGCTTATAACTGATCATGTTGTGCAGGCAACATGCCAGAGATGATACTTTCAAACCTGCATCTTGCATGAACATAAATATTTCAGTGTGCATAAATAGACCTGTGGAAGAAACTGGAGATGGGAACATCTTTGCCTGATGATGTTAAAGTGTTCTGCAAATTACTGCATGTACATTATGGCCGCACCAAGAACTGGACAGAGTTAGCTAATGGCAGATACTGCTGCATGTTTTATTAGGTCATTTATCAGTCAAATTAAATGTAGCAAGATGTACTTCGCGAGTGTATTTTCCTGAGAAAAATCCATATTTTCTTAAAAGGTCTGTTTCCATTTCTCTCTGTTGTTTCTATAACAGCTATGATCCAGACTAACTAATTTTGTCCTGTCAGTGGATGTTCAGCTCTCCCACCTCCAGCTAATTTGTTTTTTTCACAGTTCACTATGTATAAGGGTCTCTTTGTTCTTGTTTAAGGTGATCTCCTCATTCTTATGCAAATGGAACAGCTTGAGGCAGAATGGTATCTTTCTTCAATTAGTTTAGAAATTACATTTGTCATCACAAATCAATATTTTCCTACTTGTGGCCAACTTCAAGACATATGGACTAAAGGCCTTTCATCTGTTTAGCATCTCTGGTGATGCAGAGCTGGAATGGTGCTCTGAGTCGCATAGCCTCGTGCCTGGGAGAGAGTTGCTGTCCAGAACACCATTATTTAATAACATCGTAATGCAGCCTCTTGGCTCTTGTATCTTCACCACAGTCCGTTGTGGGCCAAAACACATGTATCCGCTTGTGCGTTGCAGCCAGAAGCCTCTCCTCTGTTGGCTGGGGACACTAACTATCCACCCAATGTAAAAGCTGGAACAGGCTGGAATGCCATCAAGTAGCTTAAACTTGGGACGCTTCTCCCAGAACTGCACAAAGGGAATAATTAAGAGGCCTGGTTCAGACAAGTAATTTCTTCTGGGCTGGCAGAATCTGGACGTAAAGATAAAGGGAGATCTGCTGAGCTGGACAAATGTGTTCTTACTGACCATGGTTTTTCTCTGTCATCCTGAAATTAGAAGAGAGATTCCTCTCTGGACCTGGCACAGTAGAGGAAACTCACTCATTTTCCCTGCTCATATAGGGAGAGCCCAACTGTGGCTATCTTGAGCAAGAAATAATGTCTTCTCCTGGTTCTGCTTCACTAAATCATGTTTAATGTTCCAACCTGGTTAGATTATTCAGTGAGACTTAAAAAACAAAACAAAACCAAACCAAACCAAACCAAACAAAAAAATGTCTAGACTAGCATAGGACTTCTGAAGCCACAAGAGAGAAAGTGTAATGAAAGTCCAGATTAAGTGAATGAAGTGAAAAATTGAGAAGATCCTGATCCAGAAACAAGACCAAATAAATCTGGATTGAGATAGAAAACAATCCCAGGGGGAAGTCACATAGATGAACTATGGGCACAGCCCTCCCCTCCCACATAGCACTCAGCCAGGCAACAGCAACCTTCACTCTCCGTGAGCCCCCCAGCCCTTTTCCCATTCTTCTGCACCTTGCAAAGGGACTGGGTTTGTTGGTGAGGGGTCCCACATGGAGCAACAGATCCTCTTAGGCACCCGGCTCTGACAGAAGCAGGTGAATTCGTACTCTGCAGGCAGAAGGAGGCTATTGTGAATGTACATCAATTTCTGGGCAGAAATCAGAGCTACGCAGGGTCCCTGAGAGCCCTATCTTTGTTGTTGGGGTTGTGACCCCACCATGTCCTTTTTTACTTGCTTAAATATCAGGACATGGAAACAGCAGCAATTGAAGGAGTGCCTCCTGGCCTGGGCACTTCCATCTAATCCAGTCTGAGACAGTGTGTCTCTTCATTGGAGACAGGACCAGAGAAAGCCAGGATTACTAAAGATTTTAGTGTGCTCTTTCACCCCAGGGATGTTACTGCTAGGAGCCATGCATTTTCTATTGCAAGATCTTAAAACACTTTTTTTTTTTTTTTAGCACATCTCATTAAGTTTCCCATCACCCACCCCTCCGTGTGAAGACGACAAGCATTACTGTCCCCATTTCAGAGCTGGAGAAACTCAGGCATGAAGGGCTAAGCTTAAAGCAGCCTTTCTAAATGGATACAGGGAGGCTTTGGCAGAGCCTTGGAAAGAACCTGTCTCTCCCAGGTTTCAGGGCTTATGATTTTAGCCTAAGACCATTTTTTTTCTCTCCTGTACAGAGCCCTGACAGTCCTGTGAGGAATATTATGTAAATACAGGTTGTAGCTGTTGATATAAATCACTGTAAATCAGTAGCTGACATCAAAAGCGTAAAGCTGCTGCTTCTTTCCTAATGGATGGGCATTTCATATACCTGACAGTGCTGAGAATCACATCTCCCTGCAAGCCTGCTCCCATCCCTTGCTCCCAGCGTAACCAGAGGCAGTGCTGCCCTGTCCCTGCATCCATCCATGCTCGCCGTGCTCAGCCCTGCTGCAGAGAAATATTCTTTCAAAAGCCGCTCCTTCCCGTTCACCCATTTCAGATGCACCCCAGACAAAAGGGCTTTTCTGCATTTTATCCACCCATCCACTCATCCATAAGCTGATCTCAGCCCCACTGCAGGATGAAATCCTTTGCTCCTGTCCCTCTACCCTTTCCACTGCTCTCCTCGCCATCCCCCTTGCACCAGTCCAATATCTTGCAGCAAAGGCTTCATCGCCTGCCAAGCCAGGTTCACCGCAGGATGGTGGCACCTTGGTCCCTGTCTGCGTGGGCAGGGAGAGATGCAAACGAGGGTTAGCCACCTTGGCAGCCAAAGCACAGACGGTCCAAGAGCCAACGTTGCTGTCTTTCCAGCAGAGTGCCTTTGAGCCAGAACTGGCTAAACACAACAGGAAAGGCTCCCTTGACTTGAAGGTACTTCACTTGTATCCCCTCACTTGAAGGTGGACCAGGGCCCACCATCAGATGTGTTAGAGACTAGCAATTTCAATTATGAAAGCTAAAATGGTTGCCAACGGTCAACATCAAACCTCCTAATGTTACGAGGACCAGGGTGGCTGAGTGGGTGACAGCAACAGGGAAGGCCATAGAGCTTTTTGCTGCCCATCCATCCATGTGAGCTCATGGGAGTTCATGTGAGCTCCCCTCTGCTCATAGGTGAAGGATACACCCTTCAGCAGGTGCTGCCTGAAATGTTTTGTTGCTGGTCTTTCCAATTCCCAAGGGACATCTTTGTGCCACCAACCCAAGCTGCTTTCCAAAACGTTTCTGGTGCCAACAGCACTCTTTAATCTTTTTCCCACCCCAAAGCATTTCCTCCAGGATCTCTGGGCAGTATCAAGATGGGATGGTGCAATGAACCAACATTAAAAAGGCAAGGTGACAACAGCAGGCAAATGGAGGTCAGTACACATCCTAGGCATGGCGTCCCCAGGTCTTTTCCTGTTGCAGCCCCAGTTACTGGAATGCCATAGAACAGCATGGTTTTATCAAAGAAGTCAGGTTAAACTGCATGGGGCACAAATGGCACTGACTTTTGGGGAGCATGGGGTTGGAGCCAAGATCAGGATATGTTGAGGGTCTGCCACCCAGCTGCCATCTGGCAAGGGGCCATCCACATCCCACTCCAGTCCTCTGTGTCTTTGCCATCCTCCTCTGGCTCTGGGGAGCTCTGAGCCCGGGGAGCATCCAGCATTTCCCACTCTGGCACCCTGGGTCTGCCCAGGACTTGCAGGTGTTTCTGCACTCCTTACCCCTGCAGTGCTCCGGTGCGGGCTAGTGCTTGTTGGAGGAGCTGTGGCAGAGGCTGGGCATCCTCATGGAGCAATGCACCATCCATATAGCACAGCCATCCCTCGTGCTCAGAAAAGTGGGTGTCTCCAACCAACTGCGCTGATATTTCATCCCAGACATCCTGGCAGCACTGACTGAAAGGGTGAGTAGCTGGTACAAAACCTTCCTGAACCTGTGCCGAATTCAGAGCTTGCTCCTCAACAAAGGCGGGGGGNGGGGGGGGGGGGGGGGGGGGGGTAGAGCAGAGCAGAGGGGAGACGTCATACACAGCCTGGGAGAAAATACAGCTCAGGTCCCAGACAGCTGGGTTGCCATGGCTGAATAAGCTAAATCTGGACTACGGAGTGTGGTGAGAATAAATGCGTCAGTACCCAGCGGAATAGAAAAGATGTCCAGGTAGATCTGCACTCCTTTTTCAGGCCAAATGACACGGCTTTACTCCATTGACTTGCAGGACAGAAATCTTTGAGTTTTGGAGCTGATTATCTGGCTAAGAGATGATGGGTAGGAGAGGAGCAGTAGCTCTCAGCCCCCGGTAACCTATCTAGGGAGTGAATGAAAGTGACAAAAACCTGCCAGCACACTGCCTACACATGAAGAAATTCTGTTTCCAGTCCCCGAAGGGGAGACGTCTCCTGAAAATCCCTTTCCTGGGTGGGGGGGAAATAAATCACTCCATGTGTGTGTCTGTACGTAACTTTTCCACCCGACTTAGACCTATACAAACAGTGGTGCTATGACAGTCATCACATTTGTGTCAAAGGAGTGGGACAGCCTGGCAGCCCAGGGCTGGGACAGACTGGTACTTGGGGTGACCCTGGTGCAGGGTGGTACCTGCAGTCCTGACCACCCAGCGTGCTGTGACCACCAAGAGAGATCGCAGCTTGGATTGCTAACTGCAGAAATAGGGACCATGGAGGCAGAGGTGCAAAGGAGCTGCAGGAGGAGGCCATGAGTGGGATCAGACCATCCCACTCACATGCTTTCCCTGCCTCCTTTCCCAGAGACATGGAGAGAAGCCCACCGGGGACTGGAAAATGCAACGGGAGGAGGATGGCACGTATTTCTCCTTCAGACACACTCCCCCTTGCAGCGCTTGTTGCAATTTACATATGAATGCTGTGGTGTTCTTCATAAGCAAGAATTAAGAGAACAAAAGGGTGCAGAAAGTGAGAGGAAGGGAAAGGGAAAAAAGACAAGACAGAAACTGGAGGTGGTGACAGGCACCCAGAGGCAAGGTTACCTCTCAGCGTTATTCAGTGTTGTCCCTCCTGACATGCGCTCCAAGGGTATAATTACAGAAAGAGGTATCGCCCCATGCTTTGCCCCTGTCCTGCCTGGCCCCCTGCTCCATTCTGCCCTAATTTCTTATACACTTGTGCAGTATCTAAACCGTCTTTCTGGAGTGGACACAGCAGGCTGAGCTTTTCCAGCCCAAGGAGAACTTCCCTTAACACTGCAGCCCTCCCTGCCATGTCTTGCGTGTAGGGCTTTTGCATGTGTCTCACAGCCACGTGTACACTCAGAGTGCAAAACCGAAATGGATTTGGAGAAATTAATTCCAATGGTGCCTGCACATTTGGGATCTCCAAGGTCAAGGGTAGCAAGCACACAGGCTGAGGTCCAAATTCCCAGTGAGGCACACAGAGATCACAATATTCATAAATTCTTACGTGACAGAAAATGAAATAAAAGAACATGGATGTGCAAGCATACATATTTGGTTACATAGTTCCTTAAAAATAGTTACTGGTAAAACAGGATTTCTACTATGAACAGAGGAACATATCTTTAGTCAGTCTTTTTTTAATTTACTCAATTTCATCAAATTACTCAACTCCCAATTTCATCAAATAGGGGCTATATCCCCAGGGATTCCTCTCACAAAGGGGTCCCCCAGAATCTGGAAGACTATCCAATTATAATTGAAAGAAACTGGCAGCCAGAATGACTGAGTAAAGACAGGAGACTCTGAGAGTGTTAGGAAAAGAGAAAGAAAGAGTGTGAGAGAATGTGTGTGTGAGAGAGCGCTTCACTTTCTCACGAATGAAGTGAGGAGAATTATACCTGTCCTTAAGTTTTGTGGCAAGTGGAGTTGTTGTGCCTGGTGTTGGATTTAGACCAGTTTGCTCTCCTTCTAGTCTTCTTTTTTTCTCCTTCTCGCTTTCTCTTTTGCTATGTGCAGGCCCCTTATTTTTATGGAACACTTACATTGCTTCTTATGGAGTCTTTGTAGATTTACATGCATTAACAAGAAGGTTAAAAGCTCTGTTTGGGGCAGTTCTAGTTGAGAATAAAAGGCTGCTGTTACTCCTGGGCTGAGTCAGATGGAGTGGTAGCTGGCTTGTTCTCCTGGGAACACAAGGCAGGTGCCAGAGAGCCATTACCTTGAAATTCCACCCAGAGCAGGATCACCAAGAGCTAACAGCTCTTCCTACCTCTCTCTAAGAACTGGGAGTTGCCCCCAGAAGGCAACTGTATTATCATGCTTGGAAAGAGCATGATAATGCATTCCCATCCCATGCCCATCACAAGTATTGTGATCCCAGGTCTGGCACAGGAAAGTGTCCAGTTGATTCTGAAGCATTTGAGATTGACTGCAGATCAAGCCCATCTACTCTTCTTTATTGCTAACAGCTCCTGCCTCACTCACTCTTGGGCATGGTTGGGTAAACCCTACTGTTAAACCCTTGCGTCTTCAGATCTGACCTTCTGCTTCAGCCAGCATGGCTGTGAGCCAGTGGATTTCTGGGCGTGAGCTGGGAGGTCTGCGATGCATGTGGCCCTGGTCTCCTTCCATGTGGGGCTGAACCCTGGCTCTTGGTTCATGCAAGGTGTATCTGCAAGGTGTTGCAAAGTCTGGAGGCTGTAGAACCAGCAGATTGTAGAACTAAAGGAAGAATGAAAAAAAAAAATAAAGGCAAGAAATAATCAGCTGGAAACATTCATTTCAATTATAAAATCATTTTTCATGTTAGTACCCCATCTACGGTCATTTTCAGCAGTTTTCTAGGAAATGAGTTCACTTGTGCATGTGTTTGCAAAAACAGAAACGTTGAAATGAGTCCTAAGGAGATGTGAGAAGAGAGATTTCAGGCTCTCTGTAGTCAGGATTTGCATGCGAAACTTGATTCCAGGAATTACACACACCCAACAAGAGAACAAAGACCTATTATGTGACCTACCTGTCCAGTCTAATCAGCTCAAATGCAGAATGAAATTAATTATACCAATGAGAAATTGAAATGAATATGCCAGTATTTCTCAAGAAATAGAACTTGATAATGTTTCAATTATTTAAACATTTTAAAATTATGTTTTCAGTTCTCATATTTCATTTTTATTTCATTTTCCAGTTTTATGTTACCTTTTATAGCTTTATATGTTCTATGATGATGTCAGCACATGTAATCTTCACATCATAAAATAATGTGAAAAAAGAAGTGAAGAAGAATCTCTAACCAAAAGTAGTATTTTCAAATGTAATTCCAGCATTTTCTAAAATTAAATATTTGTCATATTGAAGTTTTCTTTTCCTGCATCCTCTCAAAGGGAATTTCACAAATTCCATTCAACTTTTATCAGGGCAATAGCAAAACAACAAAGAAACAAAACTCACAACCATCGAGATGAAGAAGTTTTCAATGAAACACTTCTGCCTAGATTTGCTCACTGCAAAGTCCTTCTGGATGAGCGACAGGTCACGAATTATCTGTAGAAATCACCTGCCAAATCATTTCAAATTAAGTGTGCAAGGAAACCGTGATGTGCTCTTGCATAATTCAGAGAGTCACCTCTGCTATCCACTATCCGTGACTGCCCAGCTGTAACAAGGGAGCTGCCAGCCAGCGCTGAGCCTCGCTGCGCTGGCAAAGCTGGGGGAAGCATTGGGAAGGAGGGGACGGGACTGATGGAGGTCACCACGGACGTGCTGTGGGGATGGTGAGACGGGAAGATGAAGGCACTGGACTTGGGCTGATTCATTTGGGCCCATGGCTGGAAGTGCAGGGCCATTGGGTACCTGAGCCCAACCCTGTGTTGCTGCTTCACTTGGAGGTAGGATAGCAGCATGTGGAGTCTGTGAGGGAATTAGAGCCTTGCCTGCCTTGTTCCTCGGGTGGCCTACCCAGTCTTCCCACCAGCCAGCCAGCGCAAAGGGTTTCCAAGAAAGTCACTCGGTCCATTGCAGTCAATTAATCAGAGCGAGTCGTACGACCCGTCTGCTGTCACAAGCCATTGCAAAGAGTTTCTGTAATCCTGCCTTTGAACTCCTGGGTTATTGCCGTTTACAGTGGGTTTATTAGAAGCTTAATTGAGTTGGTCCTGCTCACAGTGCTCATTGCTAACATGCCGGCCATTAGCGGCTGTTAATGAGGGAATCCAGAGGATTACTGCGTCAATTATAAGGTTTGGTTTGGACCAGAGGGGCAGCCCACAGCAGGCTCCTGTGAAATCAGCTGAGAAGTGTGACACAGCAAGTGCGCAGGGAGCTCGCTGGCTTGTGACATCTTGGAGAGGCGCACGGCGACACATCGCCACATGCTGGGGCTCAGCCATCTGGGTGCTCATCTGCATCCTGCAGTGGGCATGCTGGAGAGGAAAGGACCAGCACTGCTGTGCTGCCACTGGAGGAAGAACCACCTGCTCTGGGGCAAACCACCAAGAAAAAGTACATAAAGCCATGGGAAAGGAAGTCAAATGGCTATACTCTTTCAAAAAGTAAGCAAGCTATTTGTTTGCTAGAAAGGGCTGGTGTGGCCTGGTGTTCAACAGCCCGGTTCCACCAGGTAGCCAGAAAAATTGGTGTTCATTGCACGTAGGAAAGCATCTCACACACGAAGCAACACTGTGTGCACTGCAGTGTGGAGATCCTTACCTGTACTTAAGGCAGGTGAACACACTCGTTTCTGGATAGGGGGTGAGTTCAGCAGTCAGGTCACACCTTTGCTTTCCTACCAAGTATACAAAAAGCTGTGTCAAAGTACACTGTGTGAGGGAAAAAAATCAGTTCCTCACCACCTCTGTTCTGAGCTACATGGTGTCTCCTTCTGTCTGGTCATGGGAGTGAATGAATAACCCTGCCCAAAAGAGACTGCAGTCCAGGAAGGCTGAAGGCAGACACATGCTCGTGACTGCAGCCCCCTGACAGAGGTCACAGGCTTCTGGGGAGAGGACAGCACCCAGCTGAGCAGAGGTGGGCTGAGGGGCACCCAGACCCCTGCCTTCACAGGGCCGTGGGTGCTGGCAAGGAGATGGGGACGCTACAGAAAAGAGGAAAATGGGAGCAGGGAAAAGGAAGAAGGGAAAAAAGGTTTTGGGAGGTTGTAGAGGTAAAAAAGACCCCGAGAGATTGAGGCTATTCTGTCTTCCCATGACAAATAGCCTGGGCCGCCAGTAACACCAAAGGTCTGATGACATGTATCCTTCCATCTGTACAGTTTTAGCCCAGTTTTATAGCTTGGAAGCTTTGGACCCAGAGGGACTAGGCAGTTCCACACAGTATCTGTGGTGGAGCTAGAAACTGGCCCAGATTGTCCAAGTCCCAACATGCCCATGACAAGTCTCCCTGTGTCCCATACTAAGGCTGATTTAATGCCTCCATGGCGAAAAAATGCGTAAGAGACAACACACAGAAAAGCAGAGATGGAGCATCTCAAAGGCTGAAAACAAAGGGTAGACAACACCAAAGCAACCCCTCTACTTCCTAGCATTTCCTGGAAGCACCCAAGAGGCAGTAGGCATTGCCAAGAGGTTCTCTGTCTAAAGTTATTACCACAGAAATGGCCATAAATAGCCAGGCAGGAGGCACCATAGCTGCCTGACCTCCCTTCCCTTGTCATGCTCCCCTGACATGCCTCATCCTCACAGGAACACGAGTGACCAGTCAGCCTGAGCCTGAGGCTGCTGAAGATGCCCTGTGGCTTCATTGGTCCTTGGGTGGAGAAATAAAAACCTGAAATAAAGAACAGAACCTCAGCAGGACAGGCCCTATGCTAAGAACCTCTCCATGCCTGGTGCTTCTCAGAGAACTGTCCGACTCATGTCCCCCATGCCATGTGTCACTGCCAGACACTGGTCCTCCTCTCCTAGGAGAGAGGGGGCAGTCCTGGGAGGAGAGGGAAGGAGGGATGGCCTCCCCCACAAGGAGGAGGATGCCACATGGAGCCAGGAACTCCCAGCAGGAAGAAGGCATCAGTCACAACCCGCTTTGCTGAAGCAGCAGCCTGCTCTCCGAGCCCCTGAGGGGGACTGGGGGACCTGACCTTGCCTGGCTGTGAGCAAGTGCTGGGGATGCAGCATGGGTCGGCTGGTCCTGCCAGGACCACAGGATGCTGGCTGCCCGTCTGTTGCCTCCCCTCACTGCCAAACAAAAAGCAGGGAACAGGATTTTTTCTTTTTTGTTTTTTGGGTTTGGGGTTTTTTTCCCCCGCCTCTCCCATCTTCCTTCCCTGCAGCTCATTTTTCTTCTGTGTTTCAGATAAGAGAGCGTGCATGAGCAGCGTTAATTATGTTCTGTGGAGGTGAATTACAGGGCTGCCGGGCTGCGGCAACCAGGGTCTCTCTGCTCCTGTTTGTGGGGCAGTGCCTTTGCTGCTCCCCCATGCTGATGTGGAGCCCGAGGAAACCCTGCATAGGGGCCTGCTGCGGGGCTAGGGGCAGGCTGCAGGGTGCCTGTGCCCCAGCATCTGGTCTCCCACACCATGGGAGACATGGATGCTGCAGAAAATGGGTCCAGCAGCCTAATGGGTGATGGCTGTGAGGGGAAAGGAAGGGAAGAAGGGACTAGTAAGGGAAAAAGCAAGGAGGTGATCATGGGGTGAGAAGGAGATGATGCTAAAGGGATAAAAGAGTGGGGCAGCCCTACAAAAACTGACAAACTGATGGTCCTTTTTGCATTAGACATTGTCAAGTGCTATGACAATTCCATTTTTTAAGAAAATCTGATGGGAGAAATTGAGGTCTCCTTCCCTGCCCCCCAAACCCATTCCCTGCTCTTTCCCCAGCTCACAGTTGTGGCACGAGGCTTCTTTTGAAAGGTTGCCTGAGGGGGAGAGATTAACACTGAAACACATCTTCTCCATGCTCCTGAGCTTGAGGAATACAATTATTGGGACTGCTGGGTGCCAGTTTCTGGTCAGGAGACAGAAAGGCAAGTGAAGAGGAGAACCATCCAACCACCACCAAAAGGGACCACCTTCAACCAGTAGTGCCAGGGAAGGGAAGACCTGAGTAAAAGGGCAGGAGAGTGATCTTCCAGGTGATCTCTTAATTCTTCCCTCAGCCCTGAGAAGGAGTCACAAGCTGCGGGAAGAAAATTGTTTCTGCTCTGAGGGTCACCAAAGCTAAGTAAGACCTGAGGGGCAGAAGGAGGGCAAAAGAGGGGATCACTGAAAACAGGAGCTCACTCCCAATGGGAAGAACAAGAAATTATCTAACTTGGATCAAAATGACACTGGGAGAAAGGGAAAAAAGCTTCTTACTGAGGTGCTGTGGGCTGGTCATTAGCTCTCCCGAGTAGCGGAGGGGGAGGGAGGCTGCTGGAGGAACTGGTGGGACGATTACTTGGGGACCTGACTAACTGACAAGAGCAGCTATTTCCATTTCAAATGAGAAAGCGAGAGGAGATCAAACACATTTCACAGTAATGATCCGGAGCCTTTCCCTGCACACTGAGCCACACAAACGCGCAGTGTAATTGAAGCCACACGCAGCTAAGCTGGAGAAGCAGAAATCTGCTCAAGGGGGCTGGGGGGAACAACACCCACAAAGCACACATAAAATCTCAACTCAAAACAAACAAACAGCTCTACGGTATCCCCTGAGCATCTAAGAAAAAGCCATTCCCCAGCATAGGGCTCCCCTCCCTCCAGTTTGCCTACTACAGGCTGTCCATACACATCAAGAGGTGCTCTGCAAAATGACACCACCCCACCCTTCCCTACAGCTTCCCAGAATCCATGGACACCTATTTCCTATTCCATGGGTGAATGAGTCAGCAAAAAAAAAAGAAAAATCAGTAGTAAATAAGCATTTATGTTGCACGGTGGTTTCAGATGGGCATGGAATGTCAGTACGGCACAAGAAGGACTTGAGATCTTTTTGCTTATTCATCCATTTTCTAAAAAGACTAAGGTGACCCCAGTATAAAACTAGTGAGGAATATTGATCAAGTGCTCAGTGCTTTTTATTCCCTGATCTCCAGATGAGACTGCATTTAGGTATTCAGTGGTAGTTTGATAGGGACCCATTCTTCTACCTGGAAACCAGCCTGAGATCCACCAGCCTACTTCAGACGGAGAGACCTGTACCACTGCCCCCACTACCCCAGGGCTTAAGAAACTGGCTGTCCCAAGGTACTAAAGATCGAGTACCTTACCCAGCCCCAGATTTCCAAATGCCATCTAAAGAGTAAATCTGACTCCTTCCCAATCCCATTCTTCCAGCCTAGGAGCCTTCAGACAAGGGAGGAAAGTGTTTCCATGTTGCAGAAAGTATGAGAGTCGGGTTTGTTTAACGTAAACTGTAGTGTGTTTATTTATTCAGTTAATCCAAATTTAGTTAAAAATGCCTGCCTCAGGCTAGAAATACTTGCCTTAGAAACAAGAGCATCCACAACGGTGACGGTGACGGTATCAATCAGCCCAAACACTCTTGGCCCATCCTCTCTCTCCACATTGTCACCTCGGCCAAGCTATGGCAGAAAATCAGGGCTTTTCATACAGTCAGCAAAGTCAGGAGCCCCTTCACAGGGAGGGATAAGACCACCCTGCAGAGCGTTGGGTCTTTTCTTCAGGTGGAGGCGGAAGCCTGCATGCCTCCTGCTACCCATTACTTAACTTGTGCACAGCAGTAGGAAGAAGAGAAAAAGCAGTTTCTAAGGTAACCGCGCACCCAGCACTTCGGGCTGTGCAGGAGACAGCCGGCTGCTGGGAACAGCTGGGAGGCAGTGGACAGTGCACAGGTGAGTGCTGTCTGTTGTGCCATTCGCCGAAACGGAGGGAAGAAGCAGTCGCT
>RSEF01000001.1:59008709-59020677 GCA_003993805.1 Himantopus leucocephalus
AATGTTTACATGCCTTTGTTCAGCAAGCCAACTCTCCACAGCTGTCCCCCGCAAGAAGGCCCATGCACCACCGGGGAGGCATGATGCTGTGCCCAGTTGACCGAGGTGGAGGCCCCACAGGGGCCATGCTCCAGCAACCCCATCCTGCTGGGACTGAGATACGGGTCAGTGAGGTGGCCAGGGTCTCCGCAAGGTTGATGCTGTGCCATCCTCTCTCCGCACGCAGGTGCAATGAAACCCTCTTGGAGCACACCAGCGTGGAGGCTCGCTGCAAATCCCACAGCATTTTCTTCCTCCTCCACCCAGGTTTGGAAAGCTGCCCATCACCCCAGCTGCCTGTCTCCTTCCCCACAGTCCCACACCACAGCTCTGGCTCCCAAGAAATATTTTTAACCCTTGTAGCCTGGCCTTCTCCAGGGCTCAGCTACCATGGTGGCAAGAGACAAGGAGGGGTCTGCACAGACAAAGCAGCTCCATCCCAGAGCTGAGGTGGGGACAGAGCCTCGTGGCAACATGGCTGAGAGATCTCCAGGTCAAGCCAAGGGCTGTCCTCTCCTACTGGGTGATGTGGCCAGTCCCCAGGACAGCTAATGAGAGTTAGTCATAGGAGGAGTTTCAAACCCGCTAGGGCTGAAATGAGATAGCCGAGGTACCTAGAGATGGGGATCCACTGGTGTGAGCTGAGGCTCCTAAGTGGCATGAACCAAGATGCAGGTCAGCGTAGGGTGTTCTCAGGCCAGGTCATTCTGCACCCATGTTTTACGTGCATTTGGGACAAGGCACTGAGCACCAACAGCCCAAAGGGAGACTCGTCTCCGGCTACGACCAAGCACAAGGTGGACGCAGTTTGGTGCCATCTCCAGGGGAGGCCACCCAAACCACAGCCTGCCCAGGCTGGAAGGGGTTTTGGACCCTGCTCCAGGGCTGAGGCTTTTGGCTGTTGCTGTCATGAGAGTTTGGTCTGAGCCCAGCTGAGGAAAAGCTCAGTGCTGGGACATAAAGCAGCACTGATGTGAGCACGGAGCAGGGGCTGCAAGGGATGGCATGAGCAGAGAGGAGCCTGTGCGCAGAGCCCAGACCAGGGAGGGAGAGGGAGGCACGTGTGTGCACATGTGTGTGCTGTGGGGCTGCATACGGGGGATAGGCCAGTGCCCCAAGCATGAAGGAACCTCTGTAAACAAGTGTGTGGGTGAGTGAGTGTGCCTGGGGCACACACAGGAGAGGATGCAACAGCCCCGATGGCTTGTAAACTAAAGCAACCACAGCCTTCCTCATGCACAGGCTACGTGGCCCCACAGAAACCCCTTTTGTGATGCACAGCCCTGAGCATCAACACTCCTGGCTGGAAAAGTCTCCTTTAACATCTGCAGCATATGGGGGGGGTGTGGGGGGGGTGTGTGTATGTGTGCAAGCTAGACCCAGGTGTGAACCCTCGTGTGTGTGGATGCATTCAGGGTAGGTACAGGTACACAACACACACAGATGTTCTGTGGCAGTGAGTGAAAGCCCAGACGCTTATTTCTGAGCCCATCCTGTAAAACGTGGGCAGCAGAGCCTCTGCCCGTGCAGTACACGGGAGCACCTCAGCCAGCTGGCAGCCCCACCTTGTGCTGCAGCCAGCACCAACGCAGCCTTGCCTGATATTGAAACCATTACTCTTCACCAGTCTCTCGCCCTGTGCTGCCTCTTCATCCCCAAGAAGCTTGGAGCTAAAATTATACACCCGAATAATTATTCTGTGGCTTGAAAACAATCTCCCTCCCCACCCTTTTCTTTGACGTGTGTGTTTAATATCAAATTATTTATAACCCAGCCTTGCGGTCAAGCTTTTAATGAAAGAGCTGCCAGAGACTTTTAAAAGCATCGTATTCACTCGACTGGCCACATTATGCTGAGTAAGGGCTGCAGGGGCTGTAAGGAGTCTTGCTGCTGAAAATCCCCCCAGTCCATGTGCGCACGTGTTTTACTCACTCACACTGCCTCTTGTTCTCTCCATGTCGTTTGTTCTGTCTCTCCTTCTCCCTTCCCCTATCTAGATCTGCAGTCTCCGCCTGGCTATCGTGAAATTACTGGCAGCACTCATGTCTACAAATAAAAGAATGATTAAACAGAGATTCTTCAATGCCACATGGATTTTTCCTTCACTAGGATTACGCATAACCAAAGTGAGGTCAAATAAATGAAGGAACAGATCCTCTAACGCTCCCTCCTTCCTTCCTCAGCTTTATCTGCTTCTTTTCGCCGCACTAACCTTTTTCTTCTTGAAGTATATATGCACATATACATATTCCTCTCCCCCTTCAGTATGAAATATTGATGAATTCTGCTCCCCTAAATGAAGGTTTGTTGGAGAAGAAGCCTGCAGTTCATCTTCAGAGCAGGAGGAATGCAAATGTGTTGAAATCCTGGGAGGGATGGGACAACGAAATACAAGGGCTGCTGCAGCAGCTGCCAGATCATGTTTGATTCTGCGCACAGGCACAGACAGTAGCAGGGCAGGAAAGCTGCCCCGAGCAGTGCCGACCCTCCTAGTTCCCCAAGCAAGAGGCAGAAACACGCTGCCCAAGTAGGAAGCTTATTTGCACAGAAGATATGCCTTGAATTATGGGGGAGGGCCAAGCTACTCTTAGCACAGATGTAAATCTGTGGCTACTGGAGCTAAAAGGGAGTTATTCCAGATTTATGCTTCCGTCAGGGGGGTTTATACATGTAGTTTTCCACAGTGCCTTCTGCCATCCCAGGCACCGCTGCACATGTCCAAGTTTCATGGGCTCTGGCAGGAATAAAACATGAACAACAACTTGGTAATGAATCCCCTCTGGGTCTAATGTAAAAGACCTGTCCCCAAGGGATCTGAGGACTTGGAAGAAAAAAACTAACAATAACTCATAACATTTAGGGAGCTGCGCTTATCTTTGCATTCTCCAAGGAACAAATTGATGATGTCTGTTCATCTCGGTACATAATTGGGCCCCAAGCGCTGAGTGAGGAACATCAAAGAGGTGAAGATTGTGCACAGACCTCCAAGTGAAGTGCTGTGGCTATTCCTGATCATTTTGCATTCAGGTAGGAAAAGATGGAGCTAGAAGGCCTCTTGAGTCCCTGCATACAGAGGTCACAGACCACAGCCTTTGCCCAAAAAAGAGCCACTCACCCCCTTGTATGTGCTCTCTCAACTCCTGCATCTGAGGAGGTAACCTATGTTCTCCATCAGGGTCTGAGTGGTCAGGATCAGGCAAGATGGTGGTGAGGAAAGGCACAAGTGAGAAGGGATCAGGTCCTAAAAGGCTTTTCCCAGTCCTCCAAGTCACTAAAGCATCCTGGTTTTCCCCAGATATGAAGGCCTCTCCAGATCCAGAGAGGAGCATAACAAGAATTTCCCAAGCTCTAATGCTATCAAGCCCATGAAATTAGTGCTGCACCAGCACCTCTAAACCTCACTATTCTCTGCATTAACTGTCTACATTTTTAAGTGATTAAAGACCTTGGAAAATCTCCCTGCAAATCCCTCAGCCAGAAGCCAAACCCAGTGAAGCCAAACATGAGCAACAGCAGCCAACCCGATGCTTGCCCATGTTGCAGCTGCATGCCTGAAGCGGCCCTACCAATCCCACTGCTGTGCTCCCCGTCCCAAAAGCCACAGCATCTCTGCTGGCCTTGCAGCCACTTACCAGAGCCAGCTGTACCAGGGGATTTATGAAGGTTCCCATGAGCTCTGCTCAGCATCTCACGCTCCCTGGCCACAGCCAGCCCAAGGAAAGGACTATAAATCCCATTTCACAGATGAGAGGAGTGAAGCATGGAGAGGTGGATGATTTCACAGTCAAATCCCCCATCCAGATGCCTTCTACCTTGGCTCCCCAACTCTTCCCAAATCCCTTTGAGCAACCCAGACCCCTTACACTGTGCTGGTTCCACACTACGGCCTGTAGCAGCAGAGGGTACCCATTGCTCCCCCTCCTTCTCCTCTGTGTACTGCCAGCTGAATGCTTTATTTTTTTGCCCAGTTCAGAAGGCAGCTTCACGCATCCCACTGTGTGGCTTATCTTCTGCAATTAGCACTTCCCACCATATCTGATAGGAGAGAAAGGCTCAGCTGCCCCTGATTAATTGTCGAGTATTTGCTTTCTTTTCCACTTCTGTGGCCTGGAATTAATTAGTTTATCCCTCTTATTTCTTTCATGGGCCACAGCGTTCTCCTTTTTTGTGCAATTATATATAATAGCAACGCTTGAAATCCCCTGGGGAACAGTTGAGAGAGGCTCTCAATGGGGAGGAAAGGAGCCTGAAAGCAGGGAGATTACTAAAGGTCATATGCCCTACAGCTTCCCTGTGGTCTTAAAATATATACTATCCTCTGACTCCAGCACAAATCCCTTCCCCTCGCCACCTGCCTTGCTGCCTTCTCCAGGCTTTTCAGTGAGTTAATGTCTGAACAGCAGGAAAAGCTTGCAGACCTAAATCCCAAGTGTGAGCAAAAGATGCAAAGCAAGGGCCCCCTTTAGCTGGACACCTTCAGGTGTTGCAGAAAACATAGATGTCACAGCCCAGCAGGGACAGTCTAGCAATACTTACCTGGCCCCTATAAGCCACGTGGCAACAGGAATATTTGCTTGAATTTGAAGGAGATGCTACAGCTTAGATGCATCAGCTAAACACTCCATCTCTGGCTGAGGAGGATTGCTCCTGTAGTCCCCTCAAAAGCCATCTGACAGGATCCTGCTGACTTGGGGAAAAGGAGAGAAGAGGGTTTCTGAGAGCAAAGCAAGCAGAGCATGCTCCCTTGCAAACGTGGGTGGCACTGGAACCAGTGCTCACATCACAGTTCTGCTTTCCTGATCAGTAGTGTAAATCAGGAGTAAATGAGTATGAAAGCACTGTTACTGAAAGCAATCCTTGCTCCTTTGGCCAAAAGGAGAGGACATTTCTGCTATTCTTTATTGAGTCTCTCCAAGCCAGGCCTTGGCTAGAAACTACAGCCCTCAGGGAACGGTATGTGGGGCAGCCCTCCACCTCGCACAGGGGAAAATGAAAGCAGCTGGGAAGGGGCGAGACAGGACTTCATCTAATTCCTGAACTGTTGGCGGTAGATCCATTTAAGCCCTTATTTACTGAAGTTTGTAGACCCATAATTGTCATCTTCCTTCTTCTCTCATTCACACCCCTCATTAAGCAATTTGATCTTTACAGTCTAAAACGCTTGGGCCACCTCACTTACTGCATTTCTCTTTAAGCTGGGACGTGATGTGCCAGGTGGCTGTGTTTGACCCAACGTAGTCTGAGTTTCAGGGTGCTTTTCAGGTGTCAGGGTTCCTGTGCATGAAAATTTCAGTGGTGTCTAACTGGTAGGTGTGGCAGCCACGGTGCTGCCCCCAGCTCTCAGGCTGTCAGTATGACAGTGGCCTCACCCGGGGGTGGGGAGGGAGGGATTCCGGGGCACTTACACAGCCAAAAATTTGGCAGGCGCTTGTTTTCCCACCGCAATACCTGCAGAGCTAAAGCTGTTCAGCTTTGAGTCAGAGAACAGACAGCAGGTTGACTCTTCATGGGTGTTTGCAGGGAGATGGGGTGATGGGGCAAGACAGTGTGCCTAAGAGACCCTGGCATCCCGCTCTTTGGATTGGCATTTCTCTCCCCTTGCTCTCCTGCCTATTCAGCTCTACCTTCATTTGGCTGTCTTAATTATTACCAGTGCCCAATTGTCTCCCCTGCAATCATTTTGGGTAGACTAATAAATAAAGGTGATAAACGTGTGGAAGGTGAAGGCTGTGCATTGCTCAGGCTGCAAATCAAGAAGCGGCTGAGGACTGCAGCTGGGCTAGCATGGCCTCTCCTGCAGCTCTCCTCCACTTCCTTTCTCTCCTTTTACCTCTCCTGACTTGCAGCTCTGCCTGTTCTGCATCACGGACCCCTCTGAACTTGCTCTGCAGGCAGGGTGTGAACAGAGCGCGGCCATGCCTGGGAGTCTATAACTTGGCAGTGATGTGTGCTTGTGTGTCAGGGAGGGGGAAATGGGTCTGGGGCTGGCCACGCACACAGCACGGAGCTAGGAGATGCAAGCCTGCTAGGTATATTACACACACGCTTACACCCCTATTATTGGAATCGCCGTCTGGACCCTTCATTATACCGCATGCTCCAGAGAGCATCTGCTGAGCAAAAGGCATTAACATACAAGAAGGAGGGAGCTTGCTTTAAAGCAACTGTATGTATCCATCCGGAGCGTGTACCACAGTTGGCGAGTCGTTTCAGGGGAAATGGCTGCATGTCTGTGCTTGGGAAGGCGTCTAGCTTGGCACTGGTGGGCTCTGCCTTGATTCAGCATGGTGTTGAATTCAGCCATTTCTCTGCTCACAGAATCAAAAGGACATAAACCACCCACAACCGTTTCCCTTTTCCGTTTTTCTGGAAGAGGACAACGCGAGGTAGTTTCTTGCCTTACTCTAGAGGGAGTATTTTCTGGTCCTGGCGCTGTGGGGCATGGCTGGAGAAGATGGGTCTATATATGGGGAGAGCGAGTTGTGCAAGTGGTCTGCTGAGGGGTCAAACACAGCTTCTGTTCCGCAGTGATCTGCACGTTGGAGTCCCCAGCAGCAGGCACAGAGGAGACCCTTTTACCTCCCTGCGTGAATTCCCATTTATCCCTGAAGTTCTTGGACTGGTGTCCTGGTTCTGCTCCTTTGACAGCTGCATTCCCCAGCCACGCTCTGCTGGTGTAAAATGGCCAATCTGCCTTTACTTGGACAGTGCTGCAGTCATTTACACCTCCTGAACCTCTCTCTCCTTCGTAATTAGGGGTGTAACTGACCTCATATGAAGAGCTCTGCATGGCCTTAAATGGCAGGACTGCAAAACCGAGAAGGCTTTCCACCCCCTGCACCTACAATATGATTCATGCACATGCACTGAGCATCATCCTTTGTTTAACCTTGCAATAATCTACAGCTTTACTAAGGTGGCGCTCACAGAGGTGACTTGAAAGCAAACCGATACACATCTCTCTCAAATTACTTGGTAAAGCTTTTAGCTTTCTATCACTTTGCTCTGAGTAACAGCAGACAGGGAAGATATGCACATGAAATGGCATATGAATGACATGGAAAGCCAAGTGCCTGCTCATGACAGCTCATTCAGGTTTGCAGAAACAGAGCCCAGAGGCACATGCATTTCTGCATGCCCAGTTCTGCACTGGCACTCGCAATTGCTGAGCTGTCTGTACAAACCAAGCTTTTTACATGGGCAAACTGATATTTATTCAGCCTCATTTGAATGCAAAGCTGCCATCCTTATACACATAAAGTAAGCATGCAACTCCTCACAAACTACCCCCAGTGATGATGGAGTGCACTCCCAACATTCCTGACAGCAAAGTCCGGGGATTTCAGTGTTGGGCGCTGCTCAAGAAGGAGCTTAGCATCTCATCAGATTCCAGTTTGCTGTTACACACTGGCTACCTCAAATTCTCCCTGCTGGTTTCCATGCAAAGTGTTATTTTTGCTTCCTTCTGTACATGTCTTTGCTGGGTTTCCAGACATTATTAAGCATCTGTCACACTCCACCCCAGAGGTAGCTGCATTTCAGCTGTGGCTGAATGATAGCTGTGTACGTAGTCTGCAAAGCATTTAGTGATTCTTCAAGATGACAGGCACTGGGGATGTCAGTCATTTTCATTAACATAAATAAGATATGTTTCATTTTAGTCACTCTAAAATCATTGAGTCATTTATTGATGTCTCAGTAATTTATGAGCCCTGTGTCTTGGCTGGAAACCTACCAGTGTGACTGTTTGCAGTAAGAAATGGGCACAGCACAGAGACAGATCTTTGTTCAGCTGAAGATCAACTATTTCTTTCCCGGGTCAAAGTGTTAAACAGACTGGGGTGATGAGGCTTGGGAGCCTTTCACCTGCAGTTCATACAGTTAGTGGCAAAATGCTTTTACTATAGTGCCCATTGAGAAATGGGCCGGTCATTTCTCACATTCCTGTTGGCGCAATGGCTTATCATGGGCGTCCAAAAACTGGATCCAATTCCCCTTTTTGCTGGCAACCCTAGCCCAGAAGGCAAAGGATCCATTAGGACAAAGCATGAACTTCCTTCCTGCTCCTAGAAATGGTCAACCAGGAGGAGACGTGCACGTTATGTTTGCTCTGCTGCAGCCGAAGCTTTTATCTGGAAGGGTGATGAAAGAGAAGTGTGGATCTCCTGGGGTGTCAGTCAAGTACTCTCATCAGATTAATTTCAGACAAAAATTTTATCAGGCAAGAGACCTGTGTGGGTTCAGATGGGCTCTGGAGAGGCATCCAGATATTCTGTTGATGACACAAACCAAAATGGGGTGCCAGCTCATCACAGACCAGAGAGAAGAGGAGCCCTGTATCCTCAACACCACCTCACCAGCTCCCAGCCCAGTGTGGAATGGAAGATTTGTTCAAAAAACATGTCCAGGCTCTGCATCTCTTGCAAGATATCTGTGCTGGCCTCCCTCTGCCACGTGTTTCAGATCCTCTCTGCTCTCAGAAATGCCCAGCAAGGGTGACAATGAAGCCAGTGGGGAGAAGCCGGGGAAGGGGGGGAGGAATTATGACCTGTACAAGGGTCACCCAGGCTAACTGCAACGCTGCTGGTAAAGAGGTGCACACAACCACTCCACCTCTGGCCATGAATTTTTCTTGGAGCAGGAGGAAAAGGAGAGGAAGACTGGTGGAGGGTGCCCAGAGCTCACACTGACGTTTCTCTCTTCCCCATAATCTCACCTCTCTGGCACCTGACTGCTGGGAGAGAGGGAGCTTCAAAAAGGGTGTTCATCAAGCCCAGCAAGGGGGAAAAAAAAGCAACCCAAAGCCCAAACAAACTTCTGTCTATGTTTGTCTCCTCTCACCCCTATTCCTTCCCTTTTCCTTTTTCCTCCTGTTTCTATCATGTTCTCTTCTCTCCTGCCTCTCTTACTTTCTCTCCCCATCCATTCCTACCTCTCCCAATCCTCTTCCAGATGTTTTCACGTTCACAGGGCCACAAAGGCATTTGGCTCCCTTAAACTCTACTTTTAAACAGGCAGCAGCAGTGTTTCAGTGGCCAGTCAGAGGGTCTTTGGCACCAGACTGCTCTGTGCCACATCACCTCTTCCCACAGCAGCTAGGAACACCCTCAGCCCTGCACTCACCTGGGGACCCTTGGCCCTGGAGTAGAAAGAGGAGACGGTCCTGACCTCACTGCAGAGTTGCATCACACCCAGGGGTGATGCTTTTCAGAAAGCATCACCAAGAGTTGCCACTCACAACCTCTGACACCAGGTGGTCCTTGGTTCCCTCCAGCTACGGAATCAAGCCCACATGGATGGCCCATGTGCAGGCTAGAGATGCTCAGGCACTGCTCCATCTTACAACTGAGAGCCATCTGGAGCCTCTAGAGCCCTGACTTTCCCCAGGGGTTCATACTCCAAAGCTTAAAGACCCCCCTCCTCCTTGCTCACACCTGAATGTCACCTCTTGGGATGCAAAACCAATGCTTAAGGCTGGAATTTGTCAATTCTGCATTTGTTGATTTGTCACTCAGGAATGTTAATGATCTCCCTGCATGGCCCACAGCCTTCAGAGGTAAAACAGCTTATCTGGAACATTAGGACTTCCATTGATTTACTTTTAGTGCTTCCAGACAGTAAAGTTCTCTTGGTTTTGACCAGCTAATTGTATTTTCCAAAGGGGTTTTCTCTGCCTATCTGTTACGTGGCAGTGGGATGGTGAGGGTCTAGCCGGATGGGCTCACACACTGGTGGGACGACTGGCAGACTGGTAGACAGGCTGTGGTGGGAGCCATTTGATTTCAACAAACGGCACAGCTTTCAATCCAGTTAAAGCACACAACATGGTAGGTCCAGGTGACTGCTGCAGATCTCTCTGCAAAAGTGCAGCAGTCAGTAGAGCAGTCCCTTGCTTTTGTTTGAATAAAAAAAGATCCTTTGCAAGCTATCTGGTCTGCTAACTCTAGCAGAAACACAGTTACATCTGGTGGCACTGGAGCAATAGCACAGCAAGTCTGGCTGTATCAAGCTTCTCTGGCCAGTGGAAAAGCTGTGCAGATGCACCTTCATGGTGATGATAGCTGAGATGTTTTATCACCCATCTGCGATGGGCTATTAACATCCACACAATTAGTTACTGTAGCCCAACGATGAGCAGTAACAGAAGATGCTGTGGTATCTCTACTGCACATTAATATCTGCCCTTCATCAAATAAAGCTGCCCCTCTGCGTGAAGGCGATGTATTATATATAACACTGCCAGATGAGTTTTCCCTGGCATCTGAAAGGCAGAAATGCAAGCAAAGCACAGACATACAGCCCAGCACAGGAATGCACATCACTACATCACTAAATTGTTAAAGGCATGTCTAAACTTGTCACAGATGGGATACTTCTCTGAACCCAGGCATTATTGCTTTCTGAATACTTTACCCCATCACAAGATTTACTGAAACTCTTTCTCACTGAGCACAACACAGAAACAAGAGCTGACATTTGAAAGCTGAGGCAGTTGTCTAAATGTGAAAGACAATAAATCTATACCAAGTCAAAAGGCCAGAATGATCTTAGGGTAGCTGAAAAAGGGTATCTCTAGGCCAATCTCCAGATGGGAATCCAGACCAACCCCTGTTGAGCTGCCACTGTAGCTGCTTGTCACTTCAGACCTTTTGTTTTATTTTTTGAATGTGTTCTTAGTGTAATTTTTCTACAGCCCCTTTGAACAGCTTCCACTGAAACTCCACAGATCTCTTGATGTGTTTGGAGTCCAGCTTCAGCTCGCAGGGTGAAAAAGGTGCGTGTCAAACCTCCAAAGCTCTGGGAGGCAGGAGGAGGTGGGAATCTGCCCCCCAGGTCTCCTGCCATGCCTAGCACACAGCATCAGGGTCTCTGTCCCTCCATGACCACTTGCAAAGATGAAGAGACTGGCCTCAGGACTGTGGCTTCTTCCTCTTTTCTGGAACATGTGTCAATGTATTTGGGGGGTAGAGAGGAGAGAGAGCCCTGCCATCCACGTTAACAGTGACTCAATGTGTTATTTCTGGCAGCTATTCCACAAGGGTTTTTTCTACTTTAAAATTCAAGAGCCCAAGAAGGCTACTCAGGGGTAGACCCCAGGATGCTAAAACCTGGAACTCAGAGCCATACACAACTGTATAACAAACAAACAAACAAAAAAAGACCAAAAAAAAGACCACCCCTCTTCAGTGTTCTTACTGTGAAAACCTTACAAGCCTCAAGGGAATTATTTAAAAAAAAAAACAATAACCCAAATCTCCAAGGGCTGTTCAGTCTCATGCTGTGCTGGTGCAGTTGCCTTGGACTGGCCTTTCAAGTTGCCTCCCTGCAACTGCCACCCACACCAGCACTGCTCTGGTTCGTCCGGCTGCACCGAGCGCATGTCCTGGCACAGAGACGATTGGCACCCATGTCCCTGCCGCCCGGCGCTGGGATGCACCACAGTGACTCAGCTGCCTGCACCCCTTAAGAGAGGAGCCGGTGTTGGCGACCAGCGAGCACCTCTCTGAGTCACAGTCCTGCCCCAGGGGCTGCAGGTGACTCAGCAGAGGGTATGAAACCATTTTGTTTGTTTGTTTGTTTGTTTTTTCCTCAGCTACCTTCCAGGTGAGCCCCCGAATACCTACAGACAGTGCAAAGCTCACGCCTGTCATGCAAAATCTGGGGTCATACAGAAGCCTGTGGGGCCACTGTAGCACTCGGTTCACAATACATGATGAGCCCCTGGTGGCTGACAAGGGTGTTGTGGGATGCAGCATACATCCCATGGGATTCCTGGGCATGCAAGGCACTATGGAAATGCAAGGCACCGTCGGTCCTATTCCTCCATGGCCCAGTCGCTCCATCTCTCCTTTAGGTCTTGCAAAGGGGAACATCCACCTCCGCTGCCTTTATCACGGAATCACGGAATTTTCAGAGTTGGAAGGGACCT
>RSEF01000001.1:59020777-59033696 GCA_003993805.1 Himantopus leucocephalus
TCGTTTTTCGAGACATGGGGATGACCTTCTCCTGTGCTTCTAATAGTACCTGCTCTCCTTATTGACCCCTTCCATCCACACCAGCAGCTGCCTTGCAGACATCAGCCTGTAAATGGGTTTTGCACCCTGCCCCTATCCTCAGGCCAGCCCACCACATTACCCATTCCTCTCCTGGCTGCCCTCGCCACGTGTCAGCAGGTCCCCAGGGGTCCCCAGGGGCCACCACTGTCCATGATATTGAGACAGTCTCCTCTTCCCCAACAGCCCTTCCTCTGCCTGCTCAACCCTGGCACCACAGCCTGGCCTCAACAGGGCTTCCCCCGTGGCTTGGGGAGAGGAGGCTGGTTTTGGGGGGAGCATAGAGGTTGGTAGCTGCAGAGGGCAAGGGTTGAGAGAAAGAAACAGAGAGAGAGAAAACAAAGCTCCTAGAAGAGCTATAGAGCAAGAAGGGAAGGTCTCCCATGAATCTAAGGTGGGTCAGCGGTGCCTATAAGCTGGAGAACACCAGGGAGCAGGTTGAAGCAGAGGCAGGAATGCTCTGCTGTGGTTGCCCAACCATCTTACACAGCCAAGCCGGGTCCATGGCATGGGAGATGACCTGCGGGAGAGAGCGTTGCTGCAAGGAAAGCAAGGTACGTGTCTGAAGCATGAGACACAGCAAATATGGATTTGAGGTTCAGCCTCCAGGCTTTGGTGCTTTACATGAGGCTCCTGGCTGCAAGCCCTTCTGCCTGCTCGCTTTGGTGTCCAAGTTTTGCTCTCTCCCTCTCTCTCACTTTAGTGCTTTTCTGGTCAAGCAGGAGCCTCGCTCTGGGTTGGCCAGGGTTGGGGCACCGTCTGGGAGCACAGGGGGAAGGAGCAGAGAGCACAGCGGTGGAGACAGGTGGTGGTTCCAGATGGCAGGGAGGGGACTTCGTGGTGGGGGGCAAGGGCAGGGGAAAGGAAAAGCTGGAGGGAAGCAAGGGACGAAGAGATGGGGTGGAACGAGTTGAATGAGAAAACGCAGGAGAAAGAGACCTGGCCATTCAGCTCGGCGCCACACACCTCACACTGCAAGCGGCTCCTCTCTGTCTGCAATGGTTTGGTTAATGCTCTAGAAAGGGAATAAAAAGTGTGTATGCCATATATATATATATTTTTTGTTAATAACAGTGATCTATTTATAGGCTGTAAATTATACACCGTGAACGTTGCTCAGAGACAAGACATTATTTTGCTGCCAACAGGGAAAAGGGACGGAAAGAAAAAAAGAAAGAGACAGAGAGAAGGGGAGAGAGAGGAAGAGAGACATAGAGAAAGTGAGGAAGCTGTGAGCTTCTGCAACCCCCCCTGCACCTCACACCTTTACAGCAAAAGGCATGTTGTGTTCAAGAGGGATGACACTGAAAATAAGAGGCATATGGGGACAGCTCCAGGAGCTCAACCCTACTCCTTCCTTCCTGCCATGCTGGAAACACGTGGGGGTATTTCTGAATGAGTCGGGGTATAGTCTAGGGCCTCCTCTGAGTGCCAGAGGAAAGCGCTATGAAAAATGTTGCACAGGAGCTGATGGCCTGTGGTACCTGGCACCCTCTTGTCTGCTGCAGACACACGTGCATGGGCCACCTGGCTGGTTTTCTTGGTTCTGCAGCAAGCGAAACCTGAGTGCTTCAGAAAAATGCTTTACTATTCCCTCTCTCTTTTCAGTCTCTTTTCTGGTTTCTCCCCAAAGCCCTCTCCCTCCTTTTGAAGCCACACATGCACAGAGAAGACTTTTGAACCCAAATTCATCTGCCAGAGTTAGAAACTCAGTCATGCTACCTCTCTTTGCAGTCAATGGGGAAAGGGAGAGAAGGCAATTCGCCTGCTTGGTCTCCACGTTAATTACAAGATGCCCTTACAGTATTTAATTAAGTATAATATTTAAGTACCTAACTTCAGATGAGACAAGTCTAGGCCTTATGAGAAACCCTAGAAACTGTTTGCATCAAGCTTGCTGTGTACACGATGAAACCATCCAGCCGTAACCCTGGGTCATGGCAGAATAAGAAAGATTTATTTTTAATGCAACTACTGATAAACTTTTCCATGAATCCTGGGGCTTCAGAAAGGATCAGAGCAAATCTAACACAGCTTTCTTTTATTCTGAATCTTACTGACCTCTTTCTTTGGATGTATGAGCTTTATCACCTAATTGTTCTTTTCTTTCCACAATAGTCCACTTCCTTTTTTCTCATCTAGATTTCATACTGGTTTTAATACTTATTCCTTTTGTTTTTATACACTGGGAAAAGAATAAGAGGTTTTGACCCAGCTTGCCTATAGAGTTAAAAAACCTTTGTCATCTCTGAGGTTCCCCCGTATCTATCCCATATGATCAAAATGGAAAACCTGGAACACAAAACCCACTCAATTTACAGCTCCACTGTGAAAAGCACCATATATCCACCCTACTGGCACTGCAAACATACCCTTGACTGACAACCCACTGCAAAACATCTGTAACACCCTCTGAGGGATGTCACCATCCAGTTATGAACCACAATTAGGTACTACTCCCTACACAGCCTCAAATGCAAAGAGCACATGTGTGGAGGCATGCAACACCGAGATCCAAATTCAATCCACCCCTCTTTTCTCTGGTACTTAGCAATTGGCTCAGATTTGGAGTGCCCAGGATCAACCATGGCCTGCAGACAGGGCTTCCCTGCACTTCAGTGAGGGCAACAAGGGATGACAATACAGAGACCTGGAAAAAGATGAGAGAGAGATTTGTTTGACAGTCTATTGAATCATGAACAGTTGAGTAACAGGTGGCTGAGTAACTGGCGGGGTACTGCTTGGCATTGTTTCAAGCCACATATTCCTCAAGAGGAAGGAGCAATTTAAGCCAGTCATCCTCAGGATGGAGCTACAGTGAGATCATGAATTTGGATCTGAGTTTGCAGGGCAAAAAACTCAAAGTGATTCTCTAAGCTGCTAGTTAGGAGAAGTGGCATACACGTGTAAGATGGTGCCATGTTTGATGCCATGTAATGAAATGTGTGAGCTCCCTGGAAGCACCAGCAAACGGGAGCAACATCATTACAGTGCTTGACACCAAGAGCTGCCGTCTGCAGCTGCTGTTACAAGCCAGCCTAGGACACTGTCATAGAGAGCAATCCTTTTCATGATGAGTGCTTGTTTGGTGACCTGTGTGCATAGGAACCTTCTAGTTCCATTTAAAGGGACACAGAAACACCATCCCAGGTGAATCCAAGGGTAACTCTCATGCAGTGCTGTACAAAGATATCTGAGCAGACACTTAGCAAAATGTTACAGCATACAGAGTTCCATAAGTGTGTTCAGAGGTACTGACTTCTGCCCTGGAGGTACCAGGGATGTAGAGCCTTTAGCAGAGATACCATGTTGTCAAATTGCCTTTGCACCCCAGCAGCAGCTCTTTCTACAGCCAGGAGAGGACATCCATGCCGGCAGTGATGTGTGGGCAGGGAACTTGCAAAGCAAACGCTGCTGCCAAATAAATAGAAACTCAGATCTCCAGAGTTTTCAGTTTGGCCTGGAGGGCAAGTCAGCCAGCAGAATGGATCAGCCTAGCTACTCCTCATCCGAGCCCCAGGGAACAGCCCTACCTAAGTGGAGTGCACCCTTCCCCCTCAAGCTCTGATCCTGCCAGAGCTCAAATACAAGCAACATGAAAGAATATCCCACAGTTGCAGATGAATTAGTACACACTGCCTTCTCTCCGAGTCGGTGCTAAAGCTAAATCTGTCTGCATCAGATTAGAGAGCTACATTCCCTCCCCAAACCCCGACACCTGCATCCCTGCCTCGTTCCTATCCCCTGAAGCTCAGAACTGATTCCTGGACCAGTGCTCCCAGAAAGCAGACTGGCAGCCCCTACCCTTGGCAGGGTCTTGCAGCCAACCTGTATTTTCACTCTTGCAGCAAATCAGAACTGAGCAGTCTCCTGATCTCAGCCTTGCAGGGCACAGCGGTCTCCAGAGCTGCTGTCTGTAGCCTTCACTCGCATGCCCTTCCCATGCCAGAAACCCCTCTCATCTCTGTGCTGCACAGCCTGGCCGTAGCTGCCACTCCAAGGGCAGACGCCTGCTAGGGAGACCCAGCAGGGCTGAAGTTCTGCAGAATCACATCTGCTCCTTTGTCCTGGTTTCCCCCAGCTCATCTATGATTTCATTCAACTGAAATCACAACAGCTTTTCCAGTCCTATGTAGGCAGAGCAGATCCTTCCACGGTTAGATTTTTTTTCTTTTTTTAATGAGTATTATTTTGGGATGGAGGTGGAGGGGAGGGTGCTTAAATGCAAAAGTCTGAATCTATAGCATAAAATCTTCACTCAGCCTAAAGGAAGAAGCTGGCAGATTGATGGAGAGCGTCACCATAGTGTGAAAGAACAAATAGGGTGAAGATGCTGCCAAATGGGAAACTGATTCCTCCTTGGCTCAATGAGCACAGATATCGTTGGTGGTGTACATACCACTGGCACATTCTGAAAACAATTTTTAATCTTAGCCATAGTTACCACGAAATTCTGCCCTGGTCTATAAGCAGCAGCAAAATATTGCACCCAAGTGATCTGGAGGCTTTGAAAACCCTTTTCTTGTCCCACTCAGCAGATCCCAGCTTCATACCTCTGTCCTTACACCAGTGACTTTAGCAGCCACAGGGAGAGGGACCCTGGAAGGCTGTCTCCCTCACACACACCTCTTCCACCTTTCTGAAAGCTGAAACCTCCTTGCAGTGAAAGACTGGGGATGGGTGGCTTTTTGCAGAAGGAAGATGGTTTCTACGTGGGTGAGATTGTTGTTGTGAGGGCTCTAGAGAAGGAGAAAAAACTCCTCTGTTACTAAGCAGGGATATGAAGGCCGTTGTCGGGGGAGAAGCAGGAGAATTGCCATAAAAGGAAGAATTATTCTGCCTGCAGCTAAACCACCTCGACTCTGATCTTGTCAGATCTCACAGCAGGAGCGGGGCTGGTCAGCACAGGGAGGCAATTCCCCCGGGGTGGAGCAGGGTGTTGCAGTGACAAAGGGAAGAAAAGAGGGAGCTCCTCATCCTGTGTAGACAGTAAACACATTCCCCCAGTAGGCAGACTTTTTAGGGTTTTCTTTCCTGACCAAAAGAAGAGCCCTTTATGATCTGGAGGGTGCTAAGTGCATATCACATGGAGCGTCTAGTCTGGCTTTCTCATCTAATTCCAGAAGGAGTAATTAGATAATGCCGGAGTAGCCTCCCTCTCTTTCCACCTTCTTTCCTCCTTCACCTAAACTACTCCAACTGGTTGCCATCCCCAGCACTGTTTGAACGACTGCATGTGAAAAATGTCCTGTTACAAGCAATGTGAGGCTTTGGGAACAAAGTGACCCATTGCAAAGCCACCTATTGGGAACAGAACAACCCCTTGCCTGATCAGTAGAAGGACTCCCAGGAGACTAAAGCAGGAATGGGTGTGATGGAAGAGAGGGAACTTAGAGCGCAGGGCCTACATCCATTGATCCAACACTAGAGTCAGCATGAATCACTGTGGACTGTAAGGAAAAAGAGACCCCCCCAGATCCCAGCCCCTTTTTCTGCTGTACCCAGGGATAACCCCAGGCAGGTTGTCTCCTTGCTTCACCTCTGAACTGTGCCCTGCCCGGAGAGCAGAGCTGCAGAGGCTGACACAATGGCAGCACCCTCCAACGTCCTTGAAATCCCTGGGACAGAGCTGACAGCAGGGTTAAGCGCACCCATAGCAACTTTCCCGTGTCTTGACCTAGTCCGTGTTGATTTCTCTCCACAGGCCAGTTGTTTAAATTCACCATAAGACAAGTAGGAAGAACAGAATAGATCAGGGGGAGGAAATAACTAACTCTTGTCCTGCTGCTCTTTGGCCAGCAAAGTGATAAGGCAGAAAAGAGAGAGGAGGCTTTTCCCCTGCTGCATTAAGCTGAAAATTGAAGAGCAAATGAAGAGCATATTTGAAGATAGCACAAATCCTCGATAAAGCCTCTCTGAAACTTGATGAAAAATTTCAAAGTGTATCAGGAAAGCTGGGATTCTCTAAAGGATAAATCCATCAGACAGGACAAATTGAGGAGAAGAGATGGACACAGATGGTTGGTCTGGGCTCTCTGGACTGAGGTAGGGGTGTAGAGTGAGCTTTAACCTCTGTGGAGTCTGTTGGCTCATGGTCAGGGATAGAGCACTAGCCTGGAGATGAAGCACCCAGGGCCTTCAGTCTCTGCTAAGCCTCTCTTGCCATTTCAGGAGACAGGTCCAGTGTGCTGGCACTGCAGATGCAGAGGCCGCTGGGGCAATCATAAGCACGGCATGGTCCCCATCTTGCCTTGCTCTCTGCCCACTTTCCTGCCTCGGGGACAAGCTGTGGACAGCGCAGGCAACCAGCACACTTGACAGCTCCCTGCTTCACCAATAAAGCAGGGGAGCATGCTCTTCTTTGGACAGGGACAAGGTTATGGCCAGGGTCATTGCAGATGTGATGTTGAGGTCTTTGCAAGGAGACGTAGATGTAGACACTAACTTTAAATATTGGTTTTCTCCAGTGTCTCCTACAGGTGATCAAGCAGAAGCACTCTGCCTGGCTTTCCAGGTCTGCACTAACACTAACTTGCCCAATGTTTAAACGTTTGGCCTAAATTTCTGACCTGCTCTTCAAGGATTTGTCTTACCCCCTTCCCTTTGCCAACAAATTAATTCCCTTGGAACAGGTCTGTAATTAAGAAATCGTACAGGGGATTTTGTCATCAGGTAAATACAGAACATGGTGTCTGGAGACAGAAATTCTTTCAATGAAGATTAATTAGGCAGAGTTCCTGTCCCAGTCTGTCTGGCAGTGGGGAGAACAGGGTTTGAACATAGGAGAGAAACACCAACACTCTCTCCCCCACATATCCAGCACCATCCACCCAGCAAACATCACTCAGGGAGGCTCTTCAGAGGATACAGATGGTTTCTCTATTTGCAGGCTTTTTGTTTAGGAAGAGCTGCTGCTAAGACTAGCTCATGCAGCAACAGGGAAAAAGGCCAGAGACAATACACTTACTCTGGATCAGAAAGAACCATATTTATTTGCCCTATATGCAATTGCTTCCCAGAGGGGATGCAGACAGGAACTGATGTTTGCAATGCGCCCAACACTTGGTGGGCAGGCAGGTCCAAGAGAGGCAATAGGACACAGCTATGCCTCTTCCTGGCAGATCATCCTGGCAACAGATGTTTTGCCTTAGGAGTTTGTGCTCTTCGGTACCCACCAGGCAGCAGCAACCTGACTGCAAAGGCCTGATTCAGTGAAAGGAGCAGGAAACATGAAGGGATAAAGAGAAAGTGCAACTTTGCTTTACATGTTGAGTGGAAAACGAAAATATCCCACATGAGGACAAAAATCCACAGAGGCCACAGCACATAAAGCAAAGGAATGGATGGAGAGATGATGCAGAACTCAGCCCAGAAGCTGTGTTAAAGCAGAGAGGAGAAAAAGGGCTGAGGAAAGATGTACCAAGCATCTGGCACTAAAATTAATTAAATGTAGCCAAAGAAGGAAAAAGCTCAAGAGAAAAGAGGCAAGACAGGAGCAGATCTTGGTGGGGATTGAATGTAATTGGTGTGGGAGGGAGTGCTTACCCTTTCATCAGGAGACTCACACACATAGGTCCTGCTAAAGGACAGATGTGGGCAGGAGTAGATTATTCCAAATGAGGAGGCTCCTCTGCCTCCACCTTGCACAGCCACACGTGAGCCTTTTCCCTGTGCCTGAGTTCCATGTACCAAACAGCACTGGCAAAGATCAGAGTGAAAAGATGTGTGTGGTATTCACAGTGGTCCCTTCCCCATCACCACTCCAGTTCAGGTAACGTGGACTTTGTGTCTATCAGCAGCAGATTTTGACCTGAGATGGGAAGGGTTAGGCAGACTGGCCGCCTCTGGTCATCCAGCCTTGCCCATAGGCAACCAATAACAGGAGCACACAGTTCTAGATAATGATCTTAGAAAAGTTCCTGCTTATGCATAATAACTTGTTCTTTTAATAACAGTGACAGTAGCTGCACTTCTTTTAACAAGTTCAACCGTTGGGATGTTTAATGACAGAGTCTCAGAAATCTGGATTAGCTGGCTGGGAAGGCATGGGCACTTCAGGGAACAGCAGGTCTCATCTGGGAGGCACATGGCTTCAAGTAAGCTTTTGGCCCAAGATAGTGACTGAAACGCTGCTGACATTCCCAGGAAGGAAGGAAGAAAAAAAGATATTCTGAGAAGGTGAAGAAAGCCTTTGATGCTCAGTTTATTGGGAGGCATAATGTGATATATGAGAGATTTAGCCAGCATTATCAAGAACTGGAGGAAACTGCCAAGTCCTTCAGAAGAGCAGCGCAGATCTATTCAGGACATTTCCACAGAGTTTATAAAAGGCATCATCACTGTGGGCTTATGAGACAAGGATTATTAGTCTCCTCCTTTCAGCTTGACCCCACACTGACTTTGGCAAAGAGCAAAAAAGCCACAAAAGTAGAAAAGAAGCAGGAAGATTTGGAGGGTAGGGCATACAGAGGAGGAAGAAGCAGGTAGGTTGACCCAGCCCATGATAACTCCCAGGCAGGTAAAAGGGACCGGACACACAACAATAACCTCCAGGGACAAAGGAAGAATCAACAGAAAACATTCTGAATGTGCCTATGAATTCAGGCCCTGTATTTTCACACCCAAAACAAGGTTGCAGGAGGCCAAAAAGAAAGATGGAGCTCAAGAGAGGTCTGTCCAATGAGCAAGGATGTAAGAGAAGGTGCATTAGACACAAAAAGCCACTGAGGTGTGCAGAAGCAGGGTAACCCCTCACACCACAGACTTTAAGGCACAGGATTTGAGGTGCTATGATGAAACCCTAAAGGCAATTATATCTTGGCTTGCCAGGAGGTCCCAGCAGAGACAGGCAAAGAAACCTACAACCCACAACTCCCAGGCTGTCCCAGTCTTCAAAAAACACTCCCAACTGGGCAGGGCGAGGTTGACTTTTTTCCCTGCAGATGTCCCTTTGTTGTCAGCAGCTCCATGCTCTATACCACTTGCAGCAGCTGGCCAGTCGTTCACAGTGCATATAGAAGAGCTCAGCCCAGGATATTTTGCACACAAAGCTTCCCTTAGGAGGCAAAGATCATACTCTCGTTTGGAGATGAGAGCAATAGAGGTGGCAGGAGATAGACTTCTGATGTGAGGAGGGAGCTAGACACCCAGGTGTGATTAATGCCCTATAATTTTTGATGTCTAAGCACAGATAAAAGCATAACATAGGAAATGGAGCTAGACCTGCTTGCAGTCAAAGAAGACACAGGTACTTTTACATTATGATTCTTCGATCTATTTGACATAGGTAGGTAAGGATGAGATAAATAATGCTCTTCCTCTCCCATGGCTATTAGGGGAGCCTGGCATTGTGGTAGGCATCTATCCTTAGAGAGAGAAACCCAACACCAACACCTAGAGAGCGTTGAAAGGTTCCAGTTACCTATGCCAAGGCACAACTAAACTGGTGATAATAAACAGCCTCTTCCAGAGAGGACACCAGTGGCACAGGCCGATATATCTGTGAAGATACTGTAAATAGGTCTGCATGCTGTGCTTGCTGCAGGTGCAGGACCACTCCCATCCCAGTGGGAGCCCATGGGGCTGCCTTGGCCTTCGCTCAAGAGCCCTAGCATTCCCGTCCCAAGGCCCAGCATGGCCCCAGCAAGTGGACAGATGTGGGAAGCAGGGGCTCATCACCCCCAACCCTGCAGATCCAGCCCCGGAGACTGGGGGCCACTACAACCTTCAGTGGAAGAAGAAAGAGACAGGCAGTTGTGTTCTCCATGAGACAAATGAGCTCATCTGTCCCACTGCTTAAGGTAGCCTCTGTGCCAAGCAGGAGCTACTGCTCCGCTCTGCTCAGCCCATTTCTCATTTCTCTGTTCCTCTGGGTCTACCAGCCTTGATCCAGGAAGGCCACAGCAGAGTTGCTGGGGAATATAGCCCAACAGCACAGCCTGAAGAAAGGGCCATTAAAGTGATCATCTGCCTTTTCTCTGTTTGATTGGAAGCTAGGTGCAGGCAGGGAGAGCTGGGCCACAAGCAATGCCCAAGTAAAAAGTACTTCATTGAGAAACTGAGAAGATGCTTTTAAAAAACCCTATCTGCTGTTCTGGGGCGCCCTTCTGTTTAACAGGCACCACACACAGGTGAACAGTGGCAGCTCAGGACCCCCCTCCCTCCTCGACTTATGAGTAATTCTTGCTGGTTTCCAGTCCGGAATATTTGTGTCTTAATGTTGGAGAATGCCATCCTGTTTTACAGAGAGGTACAGAGCAGCTTCCTCCTCCCAGTTCCTCAGCATCGCTGTCAGGGAAGGAGCCGGCCTGCTCCACCTCTGGCATCTCCTCAGAGATCACCAACAAGAACACAATCAGTTCCAGTTGCAGAAGGCTGTTAGTATGTCCACGAGCGTGTGTGCTGACCACATAAAAATGAGCTTACAGAGCTGGAAAACAATAATTTTCCTCTTGCATAAATTTCTTCTCCATCTTCTGTGCAGACACAGTAGCCTGGTCAGTGGCCACAAGCAATTAAGAGAATCTGGTCAGGACCTGGAGAGGTCCATGGAGGTCCATTGGGGTTGAAGGGATATTTCACTGCTAGGCAAGGGCGGGGCAGGGGGAGATACTGCCTTTCAGAAGGAGAGCTATTAGCCAGGTTTCTTTGCATGAAGGCATCCATGGGGATTCTGCACAAATGGCACACACTGGCCAAGCTCTGGCCACATGCCAGCCTGATTTATTGCATCTCAGCTCCCCTTCCAGCTCACATATTCTCACTTGTGCAGGGACATGCACGTGATAGGGGTAGATTGTAGATGCTCTGTTTCTGCCCCTAGAGCATTGAGAAAAAAGTCGTGGTCCCATGTTGTTTGCACTGTAATCACAACAGCCATCTGCTGAACGAAGGCAGGTTGAGGCTGTTCATTCAGGATGTGCTTAGGGAAGTTTTCCTTCTTGTTTTGCAACCACCAGATCTAGATGCTTACTTTCTAAAAGCCCCCTGAGATTTCATGAAATCGCCAGAGTCCAAGCCTGGTACCTTAATAAAATCCTACGCAAAGCTAGAAAACTTGCTTCAACAACTTTCAGTGGTCTCTGTGGTTACTGCTAGCTGTAAGGTCCTAGTTGCAGTCTCTAGCTTCTACCCCAAATAAATTGTAAAAGCAAGCATCCTGAAAAATAAACACAGACTAAATGAGGCTGTTTACCATCTATGCTGTTCACACTACTTCTTTTCTGTGTCCCATCATCTTTCAGCTGTTGGCTTCTTTAAGCACAAGCTGTCTTTGGAGGCACCTCACCTACAGCACCTGGATTAGGAGCACAAACTCAACACAAGCAATTCAAACTGGCCCCGCAAACCAGGTCCATCCCCCAAAGGCACTGGAGAAGACGGCAGTAGAGACATAAATCATGACTGATGTTAAACCCCAGATGAATCACTTCACAACATCCCAGGGACTGGTATTCAGAGCAGAGGAATTAAGGAGTTTAGTTTGGAAGTAAGAGGCAGAAGACGTAATGCCAGACAGTCTGAAAGATGTTAAGTGCATTCATCTTGTCCACAGATGAATGAAATGTTATCAGTAGAGCCAGAGAGGATAATTTGACCTTTCTGTCTGTCTCGCTTGCTCGCTTGCTCTCTCCCTGCAGCTCAAGGAGAGAAAAAGAAATCCTTCACAAGTTCTATCAATAAACTTCAGTTCCCTTTTTGTTCCCCAGGGCCTGACAGCATAGGACTTACCAAAATGCACCTTGTGCACAGGAGAGGCTCAGGATGCAGCAGAGGGAGAGGTGGAGGAGCAGAGCTGGCAGAGGGTTGAGCCTACTGGAGCTCACAATAAGAAGGGGATTTTGCTGGAACAGGTTGTGGGATACCCAAGAGAGAGCAACGGGACTGCTGTGCTCACTGAAGAACCTGTGCATGGAAAGCTTGGACAGGGGAGTGTACAATTGGCCTGGGAGTTAGGGGTCCTCATATTCAACCAGCTCCTCTCATGCCGAGAGGCTTCCAGCATTGGAGACATACCAGCAACATGCTGCAGAAAGGCACTGAGGGCTGCATCCATCCAGAAGAGCAGGAAAACCAGAGCACCATTAGGACTGGCTATTTCCTGAACATTGGAAGTCCTGTTTGAAGAGGTTCCCCCATCCATCCCTAGAGGACCAGACACACTATGAAACATAAGAAAAGGGGGCGCACACAATAAAATGAGGAGCCTGTTGTAGGAACAAAGAGCAAGGGGAGCCAAGGACTGTGATGATGACCAGGCACAGAGTACATTGCACATTGCAAAGTCCTCCAAGGTCCCCCTCTTGCAGCAAATGTGACAGAGACACAGCTTCTTTCCTCCACCCCAGCTTCACCTCACATCTCTCCACATCCTGGGATCTCCTGTGCCTGACACAGCTGTTTGTGTGGTCTGGGACCTGTCATGGGGGCTCACAAGGCAGAAGCAAGGCTCCAAGGCTGTGCAGTGGCAAAGGAGCCTTGGCCTGGCTCAGCATCCCTATCTATGTCTGCCATGATCTTCTTTCAAGTTTCAGCTATTGCCTTCGCAAGTCCAGGATGTGGTGGTGATTCCAGGTGCTGGAGGAGAAGCTGATCCTCAGCTGTCTGGTGAAGTGCTCTGCACAAGCTTAACAAAAGCCCCGGCAATGAACCTGCAACAAAGCACGGTCTGGGGAAGGTGGAGGAGGAGGCAAAATCTCCCTTAGCTGTAGACTATTGGTCTGGCCTAAGACACAAGGCAGGAACTCCATCTGTATGGGTCATCGTCAGACCAGAACATGCTCTGGTAAAAGTTTTAGTCTGAAAGTTATGGCTTCATTTTACCTTTCTTTTTTTTTTTTTT
>RSEF01000001.1:59033796-59072141 GCA_003993805.1 Himantopus leucocephalus
TTCGGGGGGGGCTGCAAAATGCAAAGAAAGAGGAGAAAATTGCAAAGCTTCTGTGAAGTCCGAGAGTGGGAAAACGTGTTCAGCAGGAACACTACAAGAACTGCATGAGTATGTCCCAAGAGCACTAGGGGAGAAGAAAGCAAAACCTGACACATCATCTCTTCCATCAAGATCCAACGCACTGTCCCTCCAGTACCGGCACTGAACGCAAAATACACTTTTCCTCCAAAAAGCAGCCTAATTGATGCACAGAAGTGTGAGCACATTACCAGGAGGGGGAAGTGCTGTGGGTCTGTGTGTGTACAGGCAGGAAGGTAGTCCTGTGGGAATGGAGGCAGGAGGCAGTGGGCAGGGATTGATGCCCCCCAACAGGGCACTCGAAGGGAGCAGGGCCCAGCAGGGTTGGTACAGGGGCTGCAGAGAGAGGCACCCACAAGACATCGCACAACAGCCCAGACAGCACTCAAGTTTCCCAGTGCTCAGACAAGTGCACAGCCAAAGCACTTGATGCGAGTTGTTATTTAAACAAGCCAGTGGTTAATAAATGGAGCCTTTTAGTCCTAATTGGTGGAGAACCACAAGCCTGCAAATCTCCCAGAGCTCTTCAATTATAGATACTGCCCCAGAACTGCTGGGAACAGCTGAGCTGTTTCGTGAATCACCACAGAGCTGCTCCTGCCTGTCACTGCACGCAGCTCTGACACTGCTCTGGCATGTCAGAGCTGCCATCATGAGAACTTTCCTTTATATGCACCCCAGAGGCAGGTTCACCTATAGCCAGACAAAGGCTCTGGACTCTGTAGGAAAAGGGCTTTTGGTACAGCTGTTTGCACCTATTCTGCATCCTGTCCACTGCCAGCTTCATCCACATCTCCTACCCATCAGCTCACTGGCTCTGATGAGGCCTGTCTGACTCACACAGGTTTTGTAGCCAAACAACCAGCCAGTGTTTCCAGTGACAGCCCTTTTCTTGTTTCCTACATCTCCCATGACTTTGCAGGTCCTCTCCCATGTGTGGAGTGCTGGACAAGCCCAGAGGTGCTTTGTTTCCACACCCAAGCAGAGCCAGCTCAGCACAGTCAGAGCCCAGGTACTGCCTTATTCCTAAATTATTGCCATTTCCATGCCTTCAGTCAGGCTAAGGAATCTTTTCCCCTCTGGTCTTTCTCTCTTCTGCAAGATACCATGTGTTAGTTATCTTCCCTTGTGTAACCATGAATACAGAGCATGCAGACAGGGACCACTGACAGAGGTGTAAGTGAACCCTTCCTTACTCTGCGTCACATCAGATGAGGAGCCAGCACACAGCTAGTTACGGGGATTCATCAAAGAGGCACCAACATCCATTGAAGGCTCTGTTCCACCATTTGGAGCCCTTCCAGCTCCACCAAATGAAACATTCAAAATATTTCATTTTGATAATGCCTAAGGAATAGCTACCCTTTAGATACCAAAAAAAAATTTTCCTGGCCTGGCTACAGCTCCTGGGCTCCAAGGCAGGAGGCTGGGAGCCAAGGTGAGGGCCAATGCAGCAGCTGCTAACTGTTGTCCTGTCCTACCAAACAAATATTTAACAAGCCCAAGTCCCATCCATGGATTTATCCAATTGAGTACACTCCTGCCAAACAACAGAAGTCTCATGAATCAGCATTTTCTAACAGAAACACACTGTCAAAAAAAATTCTTCACCAAGGCCCAAAGCCCTGCACGCCCTGGGAGACCCTACAATATAAGCTAAGTCTCAGGGGTGGAAATAACCTCATGGTTTTAAATCCATGACTTGGACCCTCCTCTTTCTCCATAAGGAATTAAGTTTCCTGTCTTCTGGTACAGCTATGTGCCTTCATTTTCAGAGCTCTCAGTTGTAACTCATGAAGATAAATGAAGGAGTAAGGGGAAGAGGGAGCTCTGAGGTGGTGCAACAGGGTCTGGGCTGCTTCTCTACAGCCAACCTATTTGTTCTGTTGCCAGTGTCTTGCAAGGACTTTAACTCTCTGCTCCCGAAGGCACCTAGATGCTAATAAGCAGAGTGGAGAAGGGAGTGCTATTTATTCATGCTTAGTTATGCATTTTTAGACTCAAAAGTAATCCACATTCTGGGTGGGAGCCAAAATCCCTTTTCCAGAGCAGTCTCTATGTTTATGAGCTGCCTGCCTGACCCAACTGGCAAGACCCCTCAAGGTAAAGGCATGCTGGCAGGAGGCATCAAGCAAGCCACTGCATGTGGAGGGCTGAGCTCTGCAGGTCACAGCTGCTGCGTGTATGGAGGGCAGAGGGATCCTAAAAGCTGCTGGTCACCTCCATTCCTGCTTCTCAGAGCAGTGGAGATGAGCTTACCTCTGAGACATGTTCAAATTGGCATGTGGGCATACACAAGAGCTAGGGCCAGTTACCCCTTCTCTGCTAGTCTCAGACCATTTCTCCACAGCCACAACCGGTTTACCTCCTCCAGTCTCTGTTCATAACTCTTCAGTAAAGTCTTTCTCTCTCCTGCAGTCCCTTTCTTCCTAAGCTTGGGCGCTCTTCCCTGACTTTCAAGCTTTCCTTTCTGTGAGATCTGCTCAGGATAGCTCTTCTGGCAAGGGCAACGGTGCTGTTAGTGGCTTCAACAGACTTAATCAATCACTAACAGTATTCAGGGCAGATTGCAAAAAGACTCTTGCACGCATTCATGCCAGGGCCTTCCTGTTGTTTCCCGTGTGCAAGGCATACGCCACAACGTGCTCTTACTGGCACAGTGGGAGAACACGCTAAACGGAATCCACACGCACCCTCCCATGCTCTGAGGTTTACCTCTTGGCTTCTGCTGCCATGTGTTGTCCCAGTTCCCTACATGTCTGTGGGCAATGGGAATACCAGGCTGGAGAACACAGTGGTGCATCCCCTCCTATCAATAGGTTGCCTCCAGCGTAGCGTCCCTCAAGTTGAGCTTCTCCACAGCTGCTCCTTCCTAATCAGGAATCAGTCTTTGTAGCTAAGCGGTGTTGGGGAATGAAAAAAGAAAAACCAAAACACGAAACCCCTTAGGAACAAATATTTTGGTTTTAATGAAGAACCTTTTCAGGCTGCTTTGAAGCTGTTGTGCCAGAAGGCTGTGTGCTGTAGCTCTTTGCCCTTGGGCTATCACCTTACCCAACCTCCAGAGAAAACAGGAAACATTGGATTGGGGCTCAGGGAGGAGACCGTATGGAAAATGTTGGGTGCTGCAGAAGGCAGGAGGCTAGGGCCTAAGATATGGGCCTGCCTTACATGGTTCCTCCGCAGCTTAGCCCCTGGAGGATTTGCCCCATACCTACTGCTGTGGGGTCAGTCGATAGCAGCATCACAGATAGAGTATAAATAGTGAAGCAAAGGCCAGCTCTCCAGATGTGCGAGTGGAAGAGGGCTGCAAAAGCCACTGGGTCTTGCCTGTAAAAGCATGGTTGCCAGAGGCTAAGAGGGTGTCCTCAAAAGCCTTTCCTTCAGAGAAGGCTGCCAGTGGAGACAGATAGCACAGGTACTGCTGCAGCAGAGGGTCAGTGACACCACAGCAGGTTGGCTAGGGAAGCCCCAGCTTTGTGGTGTCCACAGATGAGGGCTCCAGAAGCCCACTCATCTGTCTACTGTATCCACTTTGCTGTTCAGTCCCTCCACAGGTGGGTCATCCTGGCTGGGATTTTCACTGCCCACCCTGCCAGTGTTCTCCTTCCTGCCAAGTGACCATAAATTTCTTTTCCTTTTTAACCCTTGAGCTCCCTTTTTTTGGTTTTTTTTTTCCCCTTTTTTGCTGTCTTCACCACAACAGGAGCTCCTCCCTGCAGCAGCACTGACCTGTTCAGCAGAACCAGGCCTCCATGCAGGGATGGGGCAACCATGGTATGAGGAGCACCTCAGGCCTAAGCAGGCTTCATGTTCCTGCAAGGAGTCCAACCTGAATAAGAGTCTCTGCAGCCCTGCACCACCTCCACCAGCACCTGAACCAGTGCTCCCACCTGCAGGGGTGATACAAGGAGGCAGGTCACCTAGGAACTCGGTCCTTCAGAGGATGCATTTGTTTTCATACCCTTCACCTTGCTTAGGGATCACCTGCCCTGGTGCTCTGAGCCTCTGGCACTGCTCATGCTGCTGCTGATAACAGAATGCTGTAACACGGCACAGCAGCCATGTCCTAAACTTGTCCACACCACTGCAGCCTGCAAGGCTGCAGACAGCAGAGCTGCCCTTACTTGATGTTTTGCGGCTTTGAAATCTACCAGCAGAGATCTGTGTCGTGTCGCAGCTACAGCGGCTTTTTGTGCAAGCAGATAAACAGATCCTGCCTTCTCCATCTCTGAGTCCTGCAGCCAGCTGCAGAGGCTACAGCCCACAAGCTGCCCTGAAGAGCTTTGGAGAGGGGATAGACACTGATGACAAGGGGGATGTAGGTCCACATGGATGCTGAAGGGCTCAGAAGCTGGGAAGGTCACGTAATTGGTGAGGCCAGGAAAGAGTTGGGCTTTTAGATGGGTCAAACTCTTTGCGGGTGGTGATTTGGCAGCAATGATAGCTGTGTGTCAGCTGGGTGCAGAGGCAGGTCAGAGCCTGTGGGGTTACAGTGGCATGCAGCTGTGAGATGAAAAGAGAAGGAATTTCTGTGTGCACCTGGGGAACTCCAGATGCTTGTGAGATATGGGAGAGAAGAAAGAAGGTGTAGAGATTGTATGTGAAGGGATAGGTCCAGTTCTCAACACAGACAGTCACTCTGCTCCAAAAGTCACACATCAGAGCTTTCCTCTGATCTGGGAAGAGATTGGTGAGTGATTCCCCATGCCCAGACAGCATTTGGGAGAGGGAAAGGCAGGCCACTCTCTTCTGCCTCTGTCACAGACATTCATTTCCTTGAGGAAAGGTAGACACAGAGATCTGTAATGCTCCGGTGCCTTCAAAATTTTCCGTTCTGTTTCTGGCAACTGGAGCGTGCTTGAGGTACTCAGCAGGCATGTCAGTGACATGAGACCCTGGGCTGTGAGTAACACATGACAGGAAGAAATCAGCATTCTGCAAGGGACGTGTAAGGCTGCAGAGAGAGGAAACCGATCCCTGGTCCTGCAAATGGGTTTTACACCTTTGTATTCCCAATTCACATCGCCGTTTCAAAATGTGCAGTGACACAGAGGAGCGCTCGTCGTTGTAGCGCCACATGGAGGACAGGTCACCTGAATCTCTCTTCCTGGAAGAGAGAACAGATGGGGGAGGTTGTGTAAACTGCTGGCAAGTTAGGGATCACCAGTCTCTGTGTGCTGCTGTGCAGAATACATCATGTATTACAGCCTACTGCAACTCTCCAGCTCGTCAAAGCAGTTCTGGAGGGCTCGCATTTGATCCTTACACTGTTGGTCATGATAGCAAAGTCGTCCCATGTCCATTTCTCCTTGCATCATGGAGATGACATGTGTGTACTGCATGGACAGAGGTGAGATCTGGCACGCTGAGAGGCAACGGAGGCCTACAATATAGATCCTGCCTAAAAATCCACAGGCACTGTAAGCTAGTGTGCAAACTCATGCATGTCGGCAGGATTGCCATGCACCAGCGGCTGCAAAAGCAAGGCAGAAGTTATTTGAGAATTTTCGGGTTTGGATGAGAATGCTGTTTGGGCAAGATGCCCTGTTTCTACCAGAAAGTAGCTGGCAGACTACAGCATTGATCATCCTGTTAGAGAGTGTAGTAGGGAAATAAAACAACATTATACAAACCTGAAGTGGACTATTTGTGACACAAATAATGCTCAAAAATAGCAGCTATTTCAAGAAGGGGACTTGACCACTTGACCTTGGAATGACCATAAGTACTTGTAATGGCAGCGAGAGCTGCGCTTTCGATGGGCAGGATCAGATGACTGCCAGGCCTGAGCTGGCTTGTTTTTTAATGTTACCTCTCTCAGCCGAGATGTGTTTGTAGCAGTGGCTACAACAGCACTTGTGAGAAATAAATGTTTATAATGCTCTAGCTGACAACCGCTTGTGATTGCTTACTGCCCAGCCTGAAGCACAAGCAAACACTGCAGGAACAAATATACATCTAATTAAAAAAGCCGTGGTGTATAGGGCAGCGAAACAGCAGTGACTAGACTGACTTGCACTAAAGCAGAGACAATCTCAGCACAGCAAAACGGCGTCCAGGCACAACTCTGCACCGTGCATGCTAGAAAACCATTGGAGAGAAATGTTGTTCTCAGCAGAAGGAAATGCAAAATGAATTAACAAAATGTCTCTGAAAGACAAAGCCCTGCTGACGATTTAAATAACTGTTTTGAAACCAGCCTTTACCACAAACTGGTTTGTGATTGACAGAAAGAAATGAACAAAAAGAGAAAGGAAACATGACAGAGATTGAGCCAAGCACAGCTACATCACAGCAAGCACCTCTTTTGATAAAAATAATTTTCTGAAATAGCCTCCAAGAGGGTCCATGTGGCAAAACTAAGCCTGACATCTTTACATTACCAAGACCAATTACAGAAGTAAAGTTTGTAGTAGGAAACCTCACCTGGGTGTAGTTTACAGAATGACACTCCAGCGAAGACATTACTGCTTGACCAGGGATGATACACAGAGAAACAGAGCTCCCTTTAGCACCCACCAAAAGGATTATTGCTTTGTTTTCTCAAAACTCCATTTTCCCCTTTTTTTTCAATCAACAGAACTTTATGCATTTTCCTCTGCTGCATGCCAAGGAAAGACTATTTAATAGAGCATAAACAAACAACTGAATGAGATTAGTTAAATAGAACCTCTGTGAAAAAGACAGTTGATAAAAATCCAGGAAAGTTTTTACTAATGAGAAAAAAAATCTGCTAAAAATGCAGGACTTAAAATAATGGGTACAGTAATACTTAAACAAAGTCTTTCTGCTTTATTGCAGCTGAGTTGCTGCAACTGAGTTCCTCACATGAAGAAAGGCTGAGAGCTCTGGGACTGCTCAGCCTGGAGGAGAGAAGGCTCAGGGGGATCTCATCAATGTGTACAAATGCCTGAAGGGAGGGGACAGAGAAGACGGAGTCAGGCTCTTCTTAGTGGTGCCCAGAGAGAGGACCAGAGGCAACGGGCACAAACTGAAACACAGGGGTTTTCCTCTGAACATCAGGAAACACTTTTTTACTGCGAGGGTGACTGAGCACTGGCACAGGTTGCCCAGAGAGGTTGCAGAGTCTCCATCCTTGGAGATACTCAAAAGCCATCTGCATATGGTCCTGGGCAACCAGCTCTAGATGGCCCTGCTTGAGCAGTGAGTTTGGACAAGATGACTTCATAGAATCATAGAATCATAGAATCGTTAAGGTTGGAAGGGACCTTTCAGATCATCTAGTCCAACCATTAACCTAACCTGACAAAACCACATCTAAACCATATCCCCAAGTACCTTGTCTACCCTTTTTTTAAACACCTCCAGGGATGGCGCTGGACTTCCATAGGTCCCTTCCTACTTCAGCCTATTTCAGCCATTCTGTGACTCCGTGAACTTAACTGGTAAGAGGAAAAGCCTTAGGGAAGTAAAATAAGTTGCCAAAGACCACTTTTTTCAAGATTAACAGTCCAAGGTGTTAGGTAGTGTGAGATCACAGAGAGGGGCTGTTGGAAAGGCTATCAAACTACAGCATCTACAAAAAGTCTAAAGACAAATTGACAAAGGATCCATGGAGTTCCTAGAGATTACTGGTTGTGCGTGGTCCAGACATTGTTCAGACTGAATGAAACAGGAAAAAATTACTTTCATTTCTATGAAGTGAGCTGTTGCGCGACAAGGAGTGCAAGTAATAAAAGTAAAAAATCACAGGGTTTTCGTACCAAGAAATTTTGGGTGCGTTCCTAGTAAGTAGTGATTCATCTGTGTGTTTCTCTTCAATGTGTCAGTTCAAGCATACCCATCAATGCAGAGTCAAATAAGGTAAACGAGAAATCCATACAAATGACAGACTACTGGATAGATGAAGCCCTACCTGATTCAAGTGATCTGTCTTAGCATAGACCAAAATATCTGGCAGCACTTTATGAGATTCACCATTTCAGTGATTCTTGAACAGAAACTCTGCCATCATCTAAAAAGTTTCTAGTTCCAAGGTTAATTAACACTGAAGTTGCAACAAAAAAAACTATGTGCCAGGAGACACAGCAGACCTCACTAAAAAGAGGGTCAAACTGTTACTTGCTAGAGAAATGAGAAAGAATTAGATGTGTCAAAACCACTAAATGAGACCATGTGGCAAAAGTGACCGTGACATGTTTGTATAAAGACAAATTACATCAACAGTGTTTGAAATAGAAGGCTGAGCATGAGTCTGGCTTAAACCACAGCCTGTCAGTGGTGAAATCACAGCATCATTGTATTGGGTTTGTGTGGCAAGGTTTTGGTAGTGGGGGGGGGGGCCACAGGGGTGGCTTTAGGTGAGAAGCTTCTAGAAGCTTCCCCTATAGAGCCAATGCCATCTGGCTCCAAGACCATCCCAACACTGGCAAAGGTCAAACCAATCAGTGATGGTGGTAGCACCTCTGGGATAACATGTTTAAGAGTCACAGAATCACAGAATGGTAGAGGTTGGAAGGGACCTTCAGAGATCATCTAGTCCAACCTCCCTGCCAAAGCAGGTTCACCTAGAGCAGGTTGGACAAGAATGCATCCAGGTGGGTTTTGAAGATTCCCCAGAGAAGGAGATTCCACAGCCTCTCTGGGAAGCCTGTTCCAGTGCTCTGTCACCCTCAAAGTAAAGAAGCTTTTCCTCATGTTGAGATGGAATTTCCTGTGTTCCAATTTGTGCACATTGCCCCTTGTCCTGTCACTGGGCACCACTCAAAAGAGTCTGGCCCCATCCTTTTGACACCAGTCCTTTAGATATTTATAAGCATTGATGAGATCCCCTCTCAGTCTTCTCCAGGCTAAACAGACCCAGGTCTCTCAGCCTTTCCTCATAAGAGAGATGCTCTATTCCCTTGATCATCTTCGTAGCCCTCCGCTGGACTCTTTCCAGTATTCCCCTGTCCTTCTTGAACTGGGGAGCCCAGAACTGGACACAGTACTCCAGATGTGGCCTCACCATGGCAGAGTAGAGGGGCAGGATGACTTCCCTCAACCTGCTGGCAACACTCTTTTTAATGCACCCCAGGATACCATTGGCCTTCTTGGCCACAAGGGCACATTGCTGCCTCATGGTCAACTTGTTGTCCATCAGGACTTCCAGGTCTCCCTCTGCAGAGCTGCTTTCCAGCAGGACAGTCCCTAACGTGCATGGGGTTATTCCTCCCCAGGTGCATGGCTCTACACTTGCCCTTGTTGAACTGCATTAGGTTCCTCTCTGTTCAACTCTCTAGCCTGTCCAGGTCTTGCTGTGTGGCGGCACACAGCCTTCTGGTGTGTCAGCCACTTCTCTCAGTTTTGTGTCATCAGCAAACTTGCTGAGGGTACGCTCTGTCCCCTCATCCAGGTCACTGATGAATATGTTGAACAATACTGGACCCAGTACTGACCCCTGGGAAACACTGCTATTTACGGGCCTCCAACCAGACTCTGCACCACTGATCACAACCCTCTGAGCTCTGTCATTCAACCAGTTCTCAATCCACCTCACTGACCACTCATCTAACCCACACTTCCTGAGCTTACCAATGAGGATGTTGTGGGAGACAGTGTCAAAAGCCTTGCTGAAGTTGAGGTAGACAATATCCACTGCTCTCCCCTCATCTACCCAGCCAGTCATGCCATTGTAGAAGGCTAAGAGGAAAAAAAAAACAACCCTGCACAACTGCAGCAGAAAAGAGGAGCAAGAATATGTGAAAGAAATAATTCTGCAGACACCAAGGTCAGTGAAGAAGGAGGGGGAGGAGGTGCTCCAGGCACCGGAGCAGAGATTCCCCTACTGCCCATGGTGAAGACCATGGTGAGGCAGGCTGTTCCCCTGCAACCCATGGAGGTTAACGGTGGAGCAGATATCCACCTGCAGCCCATGGAGGACCCCACGCCAGAGCAGGTGGATGAGCCCGAAGGAGGGTGTGACCCTGTGGGAAGCCTGCACTGGAGCAAGCTCCTGGCAGGACCTGTGGACCCATGGAGAGAGGAGCCCATGGTGGAGCAGGTTTGCTGGCAGGACTTGTGACCCCCTGGGGACCCGCACTGGAGCAGTCTGTTCCTGAAGGACTGCACCCCGTGGAACGGACTAGTGCTGGAGCAGTTCATGAAGAACTGTAGCCCATGGGGAGGACACACATTGGAGAAGTTCATGGAGAACTGTCTCCTGTGTGAGGGCCCACATGCTGGAGCAGGGCAAGAGTGTGAGGAGTCCTCCTCCTGAGGAGGAAGGAGTGGCAGAGACAATGTGTGATGAACTGACTGCAATCCCCATTCCCCATCCCCCTGTGCTGCTGGCGGGGAGGGGGTAGAGAACTCAGGAGTAAAGTTGAGCCCAGGAAGAAGGGAGGGGTGGTGGGAAGGTGACTTAAGATTTAGTTTTTATTTTCTCATTATCCTACTCTGATTTGATTGGTAATAAATTAAATTAATTTTCGCCAAGTTGAGTTTGTTTTGCCCCTGATGATAATTGGTGAGTGATCTCTCCCTGTTCTTATCTCTACCCACAAGCCTTTTGTTATATTTTCTCTCCCCTGTCCAGCTGAGGAGGGGGAGTGATAGAGCAGCTTTACTGGGCACTTGGCATCCAGCCGGGCTCAACCCACAACAATGATTAAGAGTCCAAGGGCAGTGCAAATAGATTTGAAAAGAAACCATAAAAGTGGATTGGTAAAACACCTCTGCCACCCACATCCAGGTCACATGTATGTGATGTCCCTCAGAGGTACCCACCTAAGAGAAACAGAAGATTGTACCTCCTTTTCCAGGACGCATTCAATGTTGCTAATGCTGCTCTGTGTCTGCAGAGGTAACTCAGTCCCTCATGGCATGATATGAGATTGTCCACCTGCTGGAAACAGGTCAGTGGCCAGTGTCCAGAAAGGACAAGTTTGGTGAACCAGGAATAGTTTGGTTATCAGAATAACCCCCATTTCCCACTGTCTGACTTTCATTTGCTATCCTGACTATCTCTAGTACTATTTTTGTTTACAGGCTCGTTATGCTCTTAAGTCTTTTAATAAATTAACAGAAAGTCACATTAACAACGAGGGACCAGAATACATGTCACTGAGAAGTCACTTGTACTCCCACATTACAATGCCTTCTTCTCCGGTAAAAATAGAGAGATTTTTCAGGCATACAGATACTTCTTTGTGTTTGAAAGCAGCAACGTTGAAGGGCTTGTGTGTCTCAAGGCCCCTCTGCACTCCCTCTACAGGATTAAGAAAAGACCTCCCCCCCATCAGTTTTGCCTCCTGCACATCCATAGACCCCTCACTTTTATAACTGAGGCACCGTCTAGATCACTTGCGTACGTGGCAGATAAAATCAGTCATCGGGCTGAGTCTGTTTGCACTGGGCCTGCTGCAGGTCTCCTTGACACGCAAACCCGCTTTCCCATCCTTACAGCCAGAAGGACACAGGCAACCATGGAAATGGCTCGTGTTCCCTCTGTGCCTGTCACAAGAAAAGCAGTGCCATGGGACACAATGCCAGGTGGCAGTTGCCTGTGGAATATTCTTCATTCCTAGTGTTTCCATTCTGGATACCTCAGCATTTAATAAAGCAAAGCAGCTGAACTCCAGGTGTAAGAGAGCTCTAAGTACAGGAGTCACGGCAAAATATCTAAAGAGGAAAACCAACTCTGGCACCCACAGCTGATCACATTTATATCCTGCCAGCAGTATGGATCCTATGTTACTCCCAAGAGCAGGGAATTCCCATGCAGGGCTGCCTTTAGTTGCTAACCCACTCTGTGAGTTTGTTTTTGATTTGGGATTAATTTCCAAGAGTGCCCATGTGGTTTTGCATGGCTGTTTGTTCCTAAAAGCATTTAGCCTACCCTTTTGAGTTCTGCTTTTCTTCCACTGGAAGATAGAAGCCTCACTAGGGACTGAGTTCCCACTCAAGTACTTACAAATGTGATGTAGGTGGCTAAAACACATTGTTTTTTTTCAAGAGGCTCACGCTGTGTTTGTACTATGGCATACCTTTGGAGGCACCCTCATTACAGACCAATATCCCCACCTGCTAGGTCCTGCATAAACACAGATGAGAGCTCGGCCCTGCCCTGTGAAATCTGCATACCAGACAGCAGACATGGTGAAAAGCTGCTGGCACAGCAAGACTGGCAGAGGAGGCGCAGCCCACCAGCTGGAGAAGAGGCTGGTGAGCCGACTTAGGGGCCCAGAGTGGAGATCCCCTCCTCAAGCCTTGCACCCGTGCCCTGGCAGCTGCTTTACCTTCCTGACCACTCAGCGGCAGGATAATCTGTGGTCGTGGCACACCCACTGCCTAGCTCCTGTCAAGGACTTATTTAACTATCACAGTAAAGAGAAGTCTGAGCCTAGAGAGAGTCTTACAGTGAGATGGAGGGGAGAAGCAGCAGACACATTCCCCTGCTCCAGCTGCCTTTCCTCCCTCTTCATGGCTGATGTAACCACAGAGATGCCTCGTTGGGTGGTCCAGAACCCAAGGGTACCCACAGCGTCCTCTTGCTAATGTCAACAGTGGCAAATCTCATCACAGACACTGACTGTCTCCACTCAGGGACTTTGTAGTGAAAAAGCAGTAACAGAGATGCTGCTGTTCATGTTGTGCACGGCTACCAGCGGTCAGCCTGCTATAGGCGGCTGCTTTAGGCTCATCCACCTCATCTCAACAGATCTGAGCGATCCCTCAGAGCAGAGACCCTCCTTCTCCTGCAGCTTGCCTTTGCCATGGCCTAAGATGCACCAATAGAAGATGTAACAGTTTCCCTCCCCTACCTGAGCCTTACGCTACCCATAATTGCATAATCCTCTAACGTCTTCCTGTCCCTGCTGGAGATTAATTTATGCTTTTAATCATGCTCTTGTAAATTTCCTCTAAGTTCAAACTACTTGTTGGGTCAAAGCACTCCTATATAAATGTCTAATCTGTAAATTTACTAGCCCTTGTACTGGTCTATGACAGTGGTTTTGGTCTGGACAGGTGGGAATTGATGAATTTGTTCCTCTCTAAGGGGTGTTTTGAGCAATAAGAACTCCAGCCAGCTGGAGCGATGGGGACAAGAGCCGTAAGTCTCTCTAAGGGCATTGCCCAGGAGCCTTGCTGTGAATAAATACCTGCCTGACTTTCCACGAAATCTGTTGCATTATATATATTTGATGTATGCAACAAGAGAAAATCCCAGGGACTGATTAATTGCAGGGTGAGAAATGTAAGTGCCTTTAATCTATAAAAGGAAAAGCATGTAGCCTTTAAGACTTTCTCTCTTGTACCAGGCTGACTTGGCGTGTCTATTGGCCTGTTCTTGATCATTCATCATGTACCTGTTTATTACCTTCACTTCGGTCTCCAGCATCCCTTGTCTCTCCATGCATCAGATCCTTGCTCACCCCCTGACAGCTCCCCAGCCCTACTTGCTTTGGATCATTTGAGTTGCCCTTCACTGGACCTCTATGATTTCTGCACTCCTCATTAATTACACTGCTCCTTTTTTTCCCTCCTCATGTTTATCCTTCTGTTTGTATCGGCCCACCTCTGCTTGTTTTACAACCACCTGGCAATACATGATGACAGGGTGTTGAAACAGCTTAGCTGGTAAGGGCTGGATAGCCGTCAAAATGCCATGTTACTTACACAGGTGCTGCTGACTGAGGAATTGGCTCAGACATCCAGTCATCTACAACAACACACATTCAGATTGCTGTATTACTGGGCTGAGGGAGCGGGGAGACCCGCCTGGCCACAACCATCGCTACCTCCTATCTGCGTGGGTGCCAGCAGAGCAGCGGAAACATTGAGGAGGTGAAGAGAAAAGCTACAGCCTCCTTCCCAAAGTGATGCACACGGAGGAGGAGACAGGGCTTGGAAGAGGTGCTTAAAGCTGCTTGTTCCCAGCACCAGCAATGACATCACCGTGAGGCTGTGACCTCAATGCCATCCACATGCTAAGGAAACCGGCCATGGAGGCTATTTCTGCGCTCCATAGCCGTACTGAACAACCCTCCCACCCACAGCTGCCTGGTGACAGGAGCTGCTGTGCCATAGGAAATACCCTCCATCAGCTGAGCGGAAAGCCTAAGCACCTACTCTGCTTGCAAAAGGGTCACTGGGAATTCTGCCGGCTCAAACTAAAAGCCTATGCCACAGGACATACACGCAGAGACCACTTTACTCACCACTGAAATGCACTAACCTCCCACAGTCAGTGGTACCCAGGTACTCAGGTTATCGCAGTCTGGTATCAGATGTGGAAAAAGGATGTACAGAAGGACGCGTCTAATTGCTCTGGGAGAGCAGCCTCACAGCTCAAGCAAACACCACTTTCTGGGCATGTGTCATCTTGCAGTCAAACAAGGCTTCCCTTCACTGGAAAATGTTTAACACTGTCATTCACAAAGCAAATGCGCTAATGTAAACAGTTTCGGTGTTGGCGAAATTAACTACACAGCACATCTCTGCACTGAGCTGGGCAGAGCACCTTCACCATGTCTGGGCTGCCGAGTTCATCCACGCTTATGTATAGGCTACAGCAGGCAGTTCCCCTGGGCAGGGTTCAAGTAAGAAAATCTGCACAGCAGCCCTTCAGTCAGGCACTAAAACAAGGGACTGTGCGGTAACTTTTTGGCGATTTTAGGTCAGACGTTTTCCTCCACCTTAATTAGAGAATATATCTGCAAAGAATAGGTATCGTCTCACAGAATAACCTTTCGCTGATTGCATCTCCTGAGCTCAGCCATATCCAAACGGGTACGGGAGTGCTGAGTACGTGGCTGATTACTGAATAAAGAGCCGCATTCAGATAGCTGGTGCAAGGAGCACTGTGCAGTAATAAGTAGTCAGTCTTTGGGAAGTTTGGATAGTTCGGGGTGTTTTCAGTATATGGGTGTGCAGTCTTTCTTTTACATTTTCTTAGCAGAATATTATTGCATCTAGCCCTGTATAGTACATTGCACAATCACACAATAATTTAAGCAAAGTGAATTACAGCTTTTGTTGCTGGAACAATGCAAAAGATAAAAAGAGGAATATAAATATGCATGCATACATGTATATAAAGGAGGCACAAGATACTTAAGAAGTCACGGGAGAAAAAAAAGTTGATGGTTTGAACCCTTAGTTGGGAAAAGATTAAAAAATCCGGCCATACTCATTCAAAATTACAGGTAGAATTTTTAGATAAGGAGAAATTAATTATACAAGCTGGAACTAGGCCAGGACACTGTCCTTTTCTATACTACACAACGTTATCATGTTTGAACATGCTTGTAGCTAATTGAGTCAGAGGACACAATGCTGAGCACAACTTTCCTCTGAGAGCAGGAGCAACCCAGCACAGCCCCCTCTGGGTCACTCTGGTCCTATTGTCATGGGGCATCATGCTTCTGAATGCAATTTCTCTAGGGCCCCGCTGACCACTAAATCAGTCAAAATCCAGTCTCTGACTGAACACAACCATATTCAAGCACAAGGCACCACTGTCCTTCATGTTCTTGCAGACATTTGAGCTCATGTAACAGCAGCTGAGAAGATGGCTCACCAGGATTTAGATATGGAAAACACCCCTATGTAGCTGACACTGCTGAGCAATGCATGGGGACCTGTAAACCCTCCACTTGCAGAGTGCTTTATTTACATCTCATGTGGCAGAAAATGGGGGAAAGGGAGAGGAAACCCGACATCGCAGCTGTCTGCCAAGCCTCATTCAGCTTTTTCAGTCCTGACTCAAAGCAGTGAGTACTGCTTACACCAACTCATCTTCCTGCAGAATCCTAGTTTCCCTCTCCCATTAAGGCTTTATCCTATGCCAGGCACCACAGTGATGACTTTTGCTTTAGGTCCTTATTAAGCTTTCCTAATTTGAGAATAATGAAGACTGAAGGGTTCACATCCCACAGGCCAGTCAAGAAAAAGGGCAGCCCAGGATAGTAGAGGTTGGGGAGGACACTAATATGTTTTAATTGCCTGCTAAACTTTTGCTTGTCCTGCTGGGACAGAAAGAGGCCCTCTTGCTCCGTGAATTTCACTGACGGCACGTGATAGAGTGGTTTCATCCCCTGAACAGGAGAACATGGCATATGGCACAGGACCCTTACTGGAGCAACCGGATTTCTGCATACCTTGGGATTAATGTTGAAAAGATCTGAGTAGATAGAATTTACAGAGATGGACAGCAGTGCACCCAGTCGCACTGAGGGAAGGGGTCGGGAAACCCACCCACTCCTGGTGGGTTGAGTCCATTTGCCAGCATTTTCTGAGGGACACCCCCAAGCAATGGTGCACCCAGCAGACGAGAGATGAACCCCAAGGCAGACGCAGGAGCAAAGCTCCTTCTCACCTACAGCTGCACTGACAGTGCTGTGGGAAGTGTCAAGAATTAGGTCCTGCAGGATGGCAGAACGGTCATGTTTTGGGACAGACTTGCAGGGATCTCCTTGCTATATTGAAGGCAATGTCAGCCACTGCACTCATAAGTACCTTTGATTCCAGCTACATTTTTTCCTCAAACAAGCACATTATTTTCTGACTCCCTTTGCTGCTTATTGATTTGCCATTGAATACAGGCTGCCAGGAGATGCCTCAAACAGTAGAGCTCATTACGCTTCATTCTGCTCCCATTTTACACCACTCAGCCCTCTTTGCCTCTGTGCCTGACATTTTCAGCTACCCTGCAGCAGAGAATTTGGTCCAGAAGGGAATCCCAATCCCACTTCTGTCCTCAGGGCCTGGCACTCAGTGCAACTCAGCTGTAAGGGAGGCATTTATCCCCCAGTCACCCCTGCCATCTTAACTTAAACACAAACATTAGGCTTTGGTTGACCTACCCTTAGCTGTCTTCCAGTGAAGATGTCTGTGGGTCCAGACTCGCAGCACAGACGTGCCCAGGCAATGAGTTTGGTGGGACATTTATCAGAGCCAAAAGAGGTATCTTATTTGGAGAGGGTGTAAATCTTTCTCTAGACTCCATTGACTGGACTGAGTCTAGATGCCAGGGAAAACCTAAGCATATAGCTGAGATTTCAACACCTAAAGCTTAGGTGAGCCCCTACACACACACAGAGACGTGCATGCTCACATGCACGCACGCACACACACACGCATATACACAAACACCAGTGCCAATCATCTGGACAATTATCAAGAGAAATGCTCATCCAAGAGCAGTTGCGCCCCAGCCACTGGCTTTAGGCCAGCATAGCTTGTGTTTGAGAAATGCCTCCTGCTGTGCCATGACTGAAGAAACATCTTTGGAGATGTCCCCTCTTAGACACCCAATGGTAGGGAGGCGCATCCCCACTTACATGGCAAGCGTAGCAGACCCTGGATCAATAGCTCTTGTCTTCCTGTGTTTAAAAGCTTTACTGTAAACCTTAGCTCTTCAACAGACCAAAGGGGTCAGTGAGTGCTGATTACATCAGAAGAAACTTATACCTGTTAGACATGAATATCTAATATCTAATATGTTAGTGACAACGTGGTTATTTCCCCCCATATTTTTATCCATTTTTTCATAGCTAGTCTTGGGCCACCAGATTCTGGCTGAGGTGAAAGTTAAAAAAAAAAAATTCTACAGAGGAAAACTAATCAATCTCTTTCCAGTTCTAGCCCATTGTTGTGCATCTGGGAGATTCAGAGAGAGAACCTGATTTTGTGGTTGTTATCTCATTCACTGATAGCATCTCCAGACTTCTCAAAAATCATTCACTTCAGCTAAAGCGCTGTCAGTTGAACCATTTGAAAAGTTCTGGTTGGATTCTATTTCAGTGAAATTTACAGAAATAAAAACCTCCTGAGAAGTATTTTTCTACTGTTTGAATACTTTTTTAATCCCTTTTGATGATTATTTTTGCTTTTCACTCACACACTCCATTTAGTTTCCTGTTTGGATTGTTTTCACTCTATTAACAGTTTTAAAGAGTGCAGCTTGGCCAAAAGGTGAATATTTTCAAACCTGAAGCTAAATTGGCAGACGTTTATTTTTTCAAAACAGAACTTGTCAATTAACAACTTCAGTAATGAAAAAAAGGAGAAAATGCTGTGAACGGTATTGAAGAGGTAGAAAATCTTCATGTTTTGAAAAGGTGTTTGAAAGGTTCGTGAAAATGTTTGAAACTTTCAAACTGGTCACATTTCCCCTGCACCTCCAGCCAAGACTTAGTTCTGGCTAGCAAGTGAAATCTAGTGAAATACCTCCCTTCCTTTGGCAGATGAACCTGGGGCAAGAGCTAAATTTTGAATAACCTATACAATATTTCAGCTATGTGTTGGAAGTTAGTTAGCTGGTTTTGATGGCAGTGTCCTGCATTTGAATGGGAGTTAATGCAACTCTGTCCCAGACCTGGAAAATGGATTTTTGTTTTCTTAACAAAACATACCAGGTGCCATTGGAATTGGCCCAAAACAATCACATTTCATTTTTGCACTAAGCCACTGTCAAAAAAAAAAAAAAAATATTGATTCCCCATCAAAATGATGCTGTTTTGAACTCAGAACTACAAGGATGAGCACATTTGCCTTAGTAGCTAAAGCACATGGGTTGAGACTGAAAAAGAAAACCCCAATATTCACCTTTTTGGGGCCTTCTGGTATCACTAAGGTTACTATTGCAATCGTGGATTTTGAGGTTGGGAAGAACCACTGTCACAAGACCATCCACACAAGCAGCTGAGTCATTTCACTGCAGCAAGCCCAACGACTTACCACTGATAAAACAATGGGACAGGAACCCCGATAGATGCTGAGCTGTGACAGTGGAGGCCTGGAGCTGAGCCCCCCACTGCACCTGTTAGAAAGGCACCCAGTTGGGTCTTAGATGTCCCACTTCCTTTGACGATGAATGGCAGTGCTGACATTACCCACTGTTTCTCCAGCTTCATATCAAAACTGAGTATTGAGCCTTTCAGTCTCTCCTGTGCTATTATTGACTTACCTTTCACAGTTACTTAACATCTATTTTTAGGATTCTCAATAAGCACTTAGTTATGTGTTTATGTATCTATAATTGTCTTTACCTTTACATCCACTAGCCAGGGATTTTCTTTCCCTGGCTTATAATTTTGCCCCCCTTATCAACTATCTGCATTTACAAATGTTTCATTTCTGTCAGCTGTTATGAGCTTCCTTGGCTGAACACTGCTTTTCCTGTTCTGAATCTGGCTTGCTGCATCTGAGTGTTTCTGCTGTGTTCCACCCTTTTAATTGCACCCCACAGGTAGTCTAGCATCCTCTGACTAGCTCAGCTAGTCCATTTTCTATATTTTTAGCTCCCCTAAAAATAGCTGACTGCCCTCTCACCATTAAAGGTGACCCACTGCTCTGTGTTTCCAAAACCTGCCACTTCTTAGCGCTTCTTTATAAATAACCTCTTCGGCCTTTTCCATTGGTTGGACTGGGGTAACCTCTGCAAAGATCAACTTCTTCCCTCAACTTCCCTGTAGTCTTGGGGGTCATGATTAACGGTTGGTGCCAAGATGAACTAACATCATTGGAGACTTCCCTACCATCTTTGCCACCCTGTCCTCCTCTATAGCCCCAACCTGGGTTTTGTTTTATGAAGACAATGTGCTGATGCCTTGTCACTTGCTGGCCTGACAGGAGGGGTTCAAGACAGCTCCATAGTCCTACAGGTTGTTTAGCAGTGTTATCAGCAGCTTCATGGTGACCTTCAGCATGCAGCCCCCAGCCAGTTTCCAGCCGGTGTAAGGGGAGATTCAACCCATGGAGACAGTCTCCCATCCACACTTCTGCCTCAGTATGTGTTTGTGCTTCTTGAATGTGCCAGAAGCTATTCCTTCATTTGTTCTCACCATGTAACCCCACAACACTAGCCTGAACCCACAGCTACCACTGAACACCAGGACAAGAGCCCCTCTCAAGTAACATTGCATTCCTGATTTCAACTCATCCTCACTTCAGGCTTTTAAAACATCACACATGCAGCAAAATTCCCAGGCATTCTCCAAGTTAAGAACAAAATGAACAAAGACAACCAAGAAAATGTTCTGATTATGGGTTCTGATTTTTTTTTAACCCTGATATTCTGTGGTAGGTTTCTTTATTTTTGAATATAAAGTGACAGAAATAATTTGTTGTTAGAAAAGAGAAAGTATCTTTGACTATTTACAGGTTTTGTACATCACAAAGGTTTTCATGTTTTTGTTGATTTTTCTTCTTTTTTTTTCTTTTTTTTTTCCTCCACATCCTTTAAACAATGCTGAACTGGAAATCTCAACAGTTCACAAAAACCCTCTTCCCAAAAAACAAACCCCAATGAGAAACAAGAGAAATCAAAGGGGAAAAAATCAACTCCTTTCATAGTTCTCCAGGAAATCCATTTGCTTAAATATATATATTTATATATTTATATATTTTTTTTTCAAGTTCAAACACCAAAATTCAAGAGAGAAAGGAAAAAAACGAAACAAAACAAGTGTCTTCCCCGCCCCCCTCCAGAATCTGTTGATCCCTGCTTGTCCAAAGTCAGAAAGAGTTATTTACAGAAAGAAGAACCGGAGGGGGGTGAGGGTGTAGGGAAGAGGAGGATGAGGTCGTGACTGGTGGAGGAAAGATAGTAGGATTAGGGCCTCGGAGAGATGAGGCAAGCCTGAGTTCGACCGCGCTTTCCCTTAGGAAGACGCTACACTGGGGAAGTATCCACAGTGTCCCCTTGCCCCCATGTTCATTGCAAGGGTGCTGCCTTTCTGGGTGCCCATCTCAGCCCCCACACCAGGTGCTCGGTGGTCATCGCTGCCCTTCTCCCCGCACTCTCCACTGGTCCTCCCCATGCCAGCCAACCAGCCCTGAACAACCTCAGCCAAAGCTGGTACTACAGGGAGCAGAGCGGAGCACCTCGAGGGTCTCCGCTGCACCCAGCTGAGCCCCTTCATGAGGATCAGCGCCAAGGTAACTGGGCCATGACTGGCAGCAATGGTGCTGGCCCTTTCCCTCCCACTGGCTCCTTTTGCTGCTCACCCATTTCACTCCAAGCCTGAAGTCGCTGAGCACGCAACTGAACTGCATGTTCACAGAAGCCTGACCCCAGGGCCAAACCATTACATGAAACTCCTCCTGTTGCCAGCTATCCTTGGCATCCTCCTCTTCTGTTTCGTGACTGCAGGGTATCAGCAAGTCACAGGTGCTAAGGAAAAACATCTCCACAGAAAATCCACCTCTGATCCCTGTTCCTCCTTCCCTCCCTGCCATATCCTGACTTCAACTGCAACCTGCTGGAAAAGTTCTGCCAGACAAGTCAAATATTACATTGCACAAAATGAAGTTTATGTTGCAGATGTGAGCCTGCAATTTACACATGATTTGTGTGTATTATAATGTATTAATCAGGAAACACTATGTAAATGTGTGTAAATGCAAACCACGATCTTAAATCAGTTTTGCATAATGCAAGTAAACAAATTAATCTCCCAATGCACTTGTAAATGTTAATAAAAACTTGACATTATCCATTAAGTTTAGATAATGTTACTGGATGAGAAAGCAGTGTTGTATGTCACATGTGCCCTTGAAATGCAAATGAGGAAAATTTACATGTCCAAGACATGCATGTTCTTGAGAACTCAAATTGCTGTTTGCTGCAAGTCATGTAAGCTCTACTTTTTCCGTCAGCAATTTCTTTTTAAAACACTGCCTCCTCCCTGGAGAGAGTAAACCATTCAAAATTAAATGTAAGGAACCCTTGAATATTTGAAGAGTGGCAGTGACTCTGTAAGTAGGAGTATGCATAATTTAAAGGGGTACTGGCAAGACAGACCTAAAATTTTGGAGCAAGTATGAGGCTGGAACTTGAACTAAGCTGAACTGTAACCCTAGGAAAACTGGTTTTATGATCCTAGCCTTTTGAAAACAAAAGGGAGCTAGGTCAGCTTCTGTCCAGTTGCATGTTTGTTTGCATTTCAAAGCACCCTGCAAGGTTTGGAAGCAAAGCCCAAGAAGAAGCTGGCCAGGAAGTTCAGTCACTATTCAAACAGACCAGGGTGTCTTGGACAAGCTTCATCAAGAGATGCCAAGTTGAATGAACACTTTGCAGGGTACAAAGAGGTTCTTGAAGCCTCTCCGATGTGACAGTCTGAGGTGTTACTGTGCACTGGTGGAACCGAAAAAGGAAATTATTTTCTATACAATGTTTTGACAGCCTCCCTGTAAAAAAGCTGAAAGTTTGTAGCAGCCTGACAAAAGCAGCAGAGGGATCCTCAAGACTACTTGTGAGGAGTACACTAAGACCTTGACGTGCAAACTTCCAAGGAAGAGAAATGAGTTGTATTTTGAATCCTAGTAGAACCTCCATGATCAGCTCAGAGAAGTCAGGTCAGGGTAGCAGCAGAGACTGAGCCCCATGCACTGCAACCATCCCAAGAGAGCCTGTACAGCCTAGCACCTCGCTGGATTAGGCCCATATATGCCACTCTTCATGCTACCTGTAAAAGTAAAGCTAATTAAAAATGCACAGAGAAAACTACCACAATTTATGGTTCAGGTTCTCTTTGTCCAAAGCTGGGATGAGGTACAGCATCCTCAAGGCTCTGCCCCATGGAAGAAGTGAAATGAAGCTGGAAAGCCAAAGCACTGTTGGAGTAGCAAGATTTCTCACCAAACTCACCTGAAGCAGAAGCTTATTGCCTTGGGCATAGCTTTGCAAATAGCTGTCATCCCTTTATGACCCCCAGAGGGGTCAGAAGAAGAAGAAGACATCCTGCCTGGTACTGAAGTGGTGACAGGCGAGTCTGGGTGGGGTCTGGTCACCTGCTCCTGTATGGATCACAGACTTGCCTCCTCACTGTTCCCCTGCCTGTGTAGGAAATTCTCGTCCCCTTACCAGGTGCGGGGAGATCAGCTGGGTGAGGTTTGCACAGTGCTGCAGAGATGAATGTTTCTCTCTCAAATCTCAAAAAAATAACAGGTTGAGACCCTGACTGGCCCTTCAGATTGAGGTCCCAACATACCAAATCATGTCTCCCAGCACAAGCTTCCTGCACTACTTCTGACCACATCCCAGAGAGATTCCTGCACTGCTTTTTCCAAACAGCAACCATAAACACAATATTTTTGCACATGAAAATGCCAGATGTCCTTTTCCTCTGCCCCATGGCTTTACCACAGTTCATACAACAAGTCACATCAAGTCACCTAGCTTATCATGTGTCTGGATGCCTCAGTTATTTCCCCTATAAAGTGTACGTCTCATTTAATCTCAAGAAAATTAGATGCAAATGCATGCAAGATTTCAGGATATTTGCATAATATATGTAAACTATGGCATCTGTCAATTTACTTGTTAATGTAAATGCTAATATTAACGTATTTCAGTTTAGCATCAAAATGGCAAACTCTTTGAAGTAAGGACTATGGCAGTGCGAAGCATCGAACGGACAAATCTTGTTTGAAAACAGCACCTAAATGTTTTTGATCAATTTTATGTCAGGGTTTCACCCTGCTGGCAAAGTATTTCACTTTACTCACTGTTCCCAGATACTGACGCTGCCCAACTCCACAGCAATAGTGGTGGTATTAGGAGAGATGGAGTCATTTTGACCAACTCAAAATTACCCCTGAAGCCACCAGTCACTGCTTACATTCCATGTGCATCCCCAAGCGCATGTTTCTGATGAAATCCTGCCAAATGTGCTACCTACTTCCCCCTCTGTGGCAGGTGTTATCAAGGAGGGCGCTCCTGTACCCTCTGAAGAGAGCTTCACATCCTCAGCTCAACCCAGGACATCCTCCAGGAGTAGTTGCTAGTTGAGATTACTATCACAATATTTTAGGCTCAGGAGAGCTCAACTAGTTTACCTCACTATTAAATATTCCAGCCACTTCATAAAGAAAGAATTCTTTATTCTTTAAAAAGAATAAACGTCCTTAGCTTTTGTAGTGGAAATTTCTAAAAGCACCTGCACAGCTAAGCACTATTAGCTTTGAATGAGATGGGGTGTGTTTTAATAAATCTCTCAGGTGCTTCTAAAAATCCTTCCCTAATTGAGGCAAACATGGAACAAGCCTTAACTAATTATTTCTTCCCAACACTCAGTGCTGCTGACCCCCAGCACCCTCAGCTATCCAGGATGTGAGGTAGGGTCACTTGAACGCAGCCATGCAAGTACCAAGCGCCTGAGACTCTGGACTCATGGCTCATCCCTTGAGACCAAGGTGGTAGAGAAAGTGGCCCTGCTTTTGTAGCAGAAGCTACGCTATTCCCTCAGAAAAAGGATGTAGAAACACACCCCGAGCCTGTCTATGGCCACCAGCCAAAGATCTGTCTTATTCTACCACTGCAAAACAATACTTTACACAGAGAGGCTATAGTCTGAGTTTCGAGTGAGGGAAGAATCTTCCCTTTCCCCTTTTTCAGGAAATTTTCCCTTGGGAGCAGGTGAAATAGAGAAGGAGAGAACCAACCCCTTCTTTCCTGCTTAGATGCGAGTCTACACACCAATCTTGAAGGAGTGGCGAGCGCATGGTGTAAGTCACTTAGCATTCCAGTGCGCGTCCCCTCTGCTAACAGCGCAGCAGCAACCCGCAGCCGAAGGGCGATCGCTTACCCAAAGCTTAACCTTGCGGCTGGCAGGCCTCGGTCTTTTGCCTCCTCAGCGAGGATAACTAATCAGAGAGCCACAGAGGCAGGTCCAAAACGTCATGCGTCTTCAATTTTAATCTAACGTCTCAGATAAGAAAGCGGCCATGAAGCCCTTACTCTCTGCATATAAAGAAGGGGAAGGTCAGCAGGGACAGCAAACCGGGCTGCCACTGCAGCACAGACAAAGCCCTGAAACAGCGTGGGGAGGAAGGAGAACATCTGACCGGTTAGTCCCTAAGCAATATGAAGCTGCAAAGCTAGGAGAAGTGGCTGGTTTGTTACAACTAGCTCTCTTTGGTCCCAAATGGGATACTTTCACCTGTATCTTAGCACAGCAGGGTTCAGCTCCCAGAGCTGAAAAAGGAGCATTTGTGTGCAGAAAAGGCCACCAGAGCCAGTGGAAGTACATTTATCACTTGGAAAAATCCCTACGTGTGGGAGGCCAAAGAGGAGCCCTGAAATTGTTTACTCCAAGAAGTCAACAACATCAGCTAATATCTCCCTGGTATGCGATATGCATCTTTGCAGATGCCTTTTCTGTAACTACAATCCTAGTCCCTTGTTCAAATGTCAAAAAGCCACACTGAATAGCTCTTCTTCACTGACAGAATCTTGGCTTCCTGATGGACCATGCAAATCAGCTGTGAGAGCAAACAAACCCAGCAGCACTCACATTACCAAAGACACAAAGCTGTTTCAAGGACACCATCTAGGGCTCGTGCGCTCAAAAACTCCAGGCTCCTGCCCTTGCTGTTCATGTGTACTGGAAGGACTTCTGCCCTCCCTCTGGCCTGGTTAAAGATCTGCCTGAAAGACCTGAGATCTGAGCAGTGAGGTGCAGAGACAAGGTGGGCAAAATGCAAGCTGTTCCACTTTGTCATTAGGCCCTCTGGGTCTAAGGGAAGAGATGAGCCCGCCGCTTCACTCCAGGGAAGGGAAGGTGAGTGAGCATGGAGGCTGGAGTAGAAGAATGGCCCCTGGATGAACTTCGGGCTAGCATAATGCATGGCCAAAGCTCCAGTTCCAGACTGTGAGACATGATGCTTGGAAATCTGAATTTTCAGAGCATTTGCCAAGTTTCTGATTTAGCTCTGTTCCCCTCTACTTCCAGGGGGTTGCTTTCAAAACGTATTCCACCCAGACCCATATTTCCAGGCCATGTCTTTCGTCCTCCTAACACCCTGTGCAGCAAAGTTATCTTTTCTTCTCCACTGCACTCGTTCCTCTGCAGATATCTCCTGCAGAGAGGCAAAGCCTGTCAGGTCAGCATCCTGGGCTCTGATGGGCACCATGCACTTTCAGCACTGAAGCTGAGGTCTCTGTAAGTGCTCAGTCCCTTGCCTTATCCCCTGCCTCACGTCCTCCGTGGGGCATCCTGCTGCCCAAAGAAAAGAAAAAGAGACCATCTCTCAGATGGAGGAGACAAGAAGACCTGGGAGTCATAAAGTCACAGTGCTGTTCTCGCTCCATGCCACATTCTCTAGCTGGTGAGCACACACCACACACCAGCACAGCATTGCATGGTCACCCATACATCACCCTCTCCCTGATTCCCCTTTTCCTACCCTTCCCCGCTGCTACTGCCTTGATCCCTGACTCTACTAACGGGATGTGTATAAATAGGAGACTGCTGGTAGAGCACCAGTCACAGGGTGATTGTCCAGGCTAAAGATAAGAAGGTCCTTGTGATTCTCCTTACTATCTTTGAGGGAGAAATGCCAGCCAATAACACAAACACAGAGCTAGTCCACTGGTCACAGATGTAAGATACCATGTTCTTTGTAAGGAAGGCAACTGGAATATCCAAGCACTGGAGGAAAGTAGAGTAAGCTATAACCCTAAGCTGTGTGTAATGACTTCTCAGCCCTCATGGTTCATTGAAGGACGTAGAACAGTACTAGCTTCCTCCCAAAACAGAGCAAGGGCCCCTTTTCTTAACATACAAGGACAGGACGCCACAGAGGCATACTCTTCTTCACAGCAAGACAATCTTGCTGGCACGATTTGATGGTGAGAGGACAGGACTAGGAGAGAAAACAAGTGGGAAGAACAGTAAATAGCCAGATACTCACTGGAGGAACAACCGAGATTTATAACTAACAATGACAAAAGCTGGACAAGGCAGAGGGAAGCCACTCTCTTCTTCCCTGTAGGAGTCAAAAAGCAAAAACAAATAGTGCACGGGATGGCAACAGGCAGAGACAGGCTAACTCAGACCTAGATAAGCCAAGAAGTTGCTTCAGGATTTGGTCTCTTATGCTAAAAGGACTCTCCCTCTCCTTCCTCCACCAAAAGGTAATGTTCCCATGGGTCTTCTTTCACATCTGTATCTGGGGCTCAGAATTCAAAAACCCACCAGTCAAGATGGTCTACACCACCGCTGCCTCCAGGTCCTCCCTGTCCACTCCACCTAGGTCTATCTTGAGCAGAAGGCAAGATTTTGACTCAGGGTTCTTTTTCTGCACACTGCCAGAGGAGTAGTCTGGGCTGATCTTGAGTCTTTACTAGTAGATTTTCATTCTCTCAGTCAGTGCTGAACCCATATTTTAAGCTATATGGTATGCTATGTGCCTCCTCCCTTTCAGCCTATGACACAGAAGACACTCAGACAAGGACAGGAGCAACAGAGAAGGTCTGCTGCTAGTTGATGGGGCAGTGTTTTAATGATTGCGTGGGATATGATAGCATGAGGGAAGGAAGATGAAATTCATACACAGGAGGTCTGATTCACTCAGGCACAAGGAATATTTTCAAGTCAGAATGGACAGAGCAACCTACCAACTTCCCTGGGACAATCCGGAAACCAGCATCTCCTGTCCTCTGACAATTCAAAGGAGCAACAGCAGGGTGGGATGGATGCTACCACCTCCTCAAAGGCAATCTAGTGCTCCAGCACCTAGTGTCGGAGCCCCCAAAGGAGGCAAAGAGCACTGACACCCCACTACCTTCAGTGGAGCAAAGAATCGCCACCGTCATTTCTATGAGAGACTGGAGTTCTGGGACGACATACTGTTTTGTCTGGAATTGGGAGAGGTAGTCTGTTTCCTTTAANTTTTTTTTTTTTTTTTTTTTTTTTTTAGAGGAATGAACAGTGGTGCCAATATGTCCTGCAAAAGGACACTACCTTGTTCCCTTACTCAGGAGGAAACGTGAAGAGACCCTGATTTAACTCCTGCACCTCACATAACAAAACCCAGAACTTTGTCAGCCCTTCATTAATGTCTTACCTCCTTCATACCTTCCTCCCCAGTACCACAACCTCAACTACTCAAAAATCATAAATCAAGCAGAAAAGATTCATGATAGCTGTTAACACTTAAAAGCAATTCATGGCCATTTTCAATGTGCCTTTTGGTTTTTTGAAGCTTTGGGATTCATTCTGTTCTTATTTTCAAGATTTTCTCCACAGCAATCAGAGATAAAAACATCTTTTCATATAAAGTATGAGTTGTGTTTTTTCCTTTTTTTTTTACATAATCACAAGACTCCAGTTACCAAGACTGAAGAAAAACATCATGTATTGTGAAACAGTAAAAGCCATGTCAGTAACATCTCTCCCATACACCACTGCTTTTCTCTTCCTTCTTTTCCCTCAACAACTAAACAAAAACACCCTGTGCACAACTTTTATTCTTGATCATTTTATTTTGGTGGTTTTCATGCTACATAAAAATTAGTTTTTATATCAAAAAATTATTCACAATATTTCCAAAATAGTTCAAGTTTTTTTTTTTCCTTTTTGTGTTTTTTAAATATTTTTAATGTATTTTTATTTCTTTTTTTTTTACTGCAGCTAGGGTTACAAAACATCCCATTTCCTCTCGCCACCACCAATTCGCTGTCGGTTCCCTTTTACATTTGCATATGTTAAAAGAAAAAGAACAAAACTTTTTTTATCATCTACTTGAGAAATAAAAAGTCATTTGGCACTCATGTCTGTGGCTCTGATTTTCACCAGTGGAGTGGCTGGAGGTGGGCGTGTGTGTGTGTGTGCGCACGCACACATATGTGTGCATAAAGGGGATGAGAAGGAGGCAAAATTTAGGCAAAGATGGTCTCAGAAGCGGATAGGATATATCTGCTGTGTGCAACAGCCTGATGGGTGGCCAGGTTCACCGCAAGATACCAACAGCTCAAGAGAAGAGGAGGTAGCAGTGTTGGGCAGTAGAAGACTTACACTAGAGGTGAGTATTTCTTTTTCTTTTGGTTGATAGACTGAGCTCATCAAATGTGCTCTCCAAAGTAAATGTACATTAGTTAGAAAGCAACTACAGCTGAAGCTGACCTGTGCCAGCTCTAGAGATGCTACCTGCCCCAACCCTAGTAGACATGACAGTCCTCCACTATTGCTCTTAGCCACTTCCAGGTACCAAAGGATAAAGGTGCTGGGCTTTCTCTTAGGTGTCATCACACTGAGAACTGACCAGATACCCACGCACCACCTTTAACCCCTACTTCATGGTCTGTGAGACTCCGCTCAGCCTTGAATGACATTGTCTGAGTCGAGGGTCAGCCCTACTCACTTGCAAATAGCTCAGGAGAGGCGAGGCTGAACCCCTCTGGCCCACTTAGGGTCATTCATTTGTCCCTGTGGCGGACCTACACCCCTGCTCTGGTGTGGGAAGGGCTGTGCAGGGGTATGTGAGCTGTCTTCCCCTGCCTGCCCTCCAGCCTGACCCGCGACCCACACAAGCCAAAGGATGATCTCCTATGGATGCTCATTCCCTTTGGGTAAGGCCCCTCAGCAGCCACGGGGTCCTTGTCTCAGGAATGGCTGTAAAAACCGCCAAAAAGGGCCTTTCTCCCTCCTCACCCAGGCAATCCCGCATAGCTTCAGGAGGGCAGGACCTGGGAGTCAGACACCCTCCTTTGTCTGCTACACGCCTCACAGCAGCCTTTGGGGCAACAGCCAAAGCTCACTGGAGAAACTTCTTTTTTTTTAAAGGGAAAAAAAGAGAAAAAGAAAAAAAGGAAGGCAAAGACAGGGAGTACCAAAAAAAAAAAAAACCAGCCCCCAAACCCACCTGTGCAATGGTTAAATAATTTGCCTTCTGTGACTCCGCAGGGAAGCTGGTGAAAAGCTACTTCCCAAAAGGCTGCTGCCTCCTCTATATACCAGCCCTCACCTCCAATGCTTTTGTCACTGGCAAAGAGACGTTTCAAGATAGCCCTGCCATTCAGGAAAAACACATACAAAGGAAAGACCCCAAACACAGCTGAACCATACAAACAATAACTGCACAGAACTGAGGTCTCGGAAAGTTGTATTGCTGAAAACACCTCCCTGCTCCCACTAAAAGGACTGCGTAAACAAACAAACAAACAAACAAAAGAAATCAACAGCTAATCAACAAACTTTTTTTTTTCCCCCATGTTAGAAATTTTGAAAATGCAAAGCTAAAAAGAGCAGTTTGCTGCATTTCTGACCACACGTGAGAGAGAGCCTGCTCCAAAGATAAGAAAAGCAACCAGACAGGCAAAGAGGCCTCCAAAGCTAGCAGCTTTCTGTGCTAACCTCCGCACTAACCACTGTCTAGTGGGAAGGTAATTTCCTACAGCACCTCTTGAAGGCTCCAGCTTGCTAGGAGCTTTTAGGTGTATAGCATGTTGATAATAGTAATAATACTTAAAATACACACACACATGTGTACACGCACTCACACACATATATCTTCTCTTCCATAAAAGACAAGCCTGGCAGAGCACAGTATACAATTTGATGGAGAGGAAAGAGCGGCTGAACATGGAAGAAAGCAGAGGAGGTGGATGGATGTGGTCTGATAGAAGGAGTCACTGGAGGCCACAAATTATTCTGTTACATTTTATATACATATAAATAAAAAGAAGCCATCAAAGAGGCCCAGTGACACCAGCACTAAAGGGCTGGTTAAGCAGACTTAAGATAGTGTAGGTGATGAGGGCCCTAGCCCCCAAGTGTTGCTCCTTCCTTATCTGACTAGTCATGGTATCTCTTCATCAGGTCCTGATTGTCTTTTCTGGCTGCTGACAGAGGACAGCAGTGTCTTGTTCAGCAGTTTGGCCAGTTAAAGTGCTGTGCTGGTTGGCACTGTAGGGCACTCCCACCAGGTCATCCTCTCTGGTGCTAGCAGTGTAGCGACCTCTCCTGGAAATGAATGGGATGGAGAATGGCTGCAGAAAGTTCACTCCCTCCCATTCGCCCTATTTACTGTCCCCTCTGAAGAAACTAAACCCCTCCAGAGCTTGGGATTTGCAAGCTCCCTACCCAACTCCAAGCAGCAATGGTGAGGTTCTTCCAAACAGTGGGAATGGGAGATCAATCCACCACAGCTCAGCTTTTGCCTGTGTCCATCTAACACAAGAGCAAGAAAGGACAGGCTAATGCATGCTTGCGCATGTAATTTCAGTGCTTGATTGCTCTAGGAGGCAGCAAAAGGAATAGCAAGGGAGCCTCTTGTTTCAGTCACAGGACAGATTGACCAGATCCAAAAGACCTTACTGGTCAGTGCATGATTGTCTTCCTGCTCCAACTACCAGTTAAGGCGAAGTAGATAATGAGTATGGCACAATGGTTTGAAAATGTGGCACAGCAGATTCAGCACAGGAGTGAATGAACACATGGAATGGGTTTCTGGTGCTGTATTCAAACCATGTCCAGGAGGTGTCTGTGTCCCAGCCTTGTCACTAATCCAGAGCTGGTCCCCCAGAGTCCAAACAAAGCAGCCGTGCCAGGGCCTACCAGGTAAGCAAGAGCAACAACAGGGTTGCCAAGGTACCTATGGGTACTCATCACCTGACTTTAGCAGCACATAGCTTCAAACACCTTTCTCTCATCTCAAACACATGCGTACAAACACCTAAGCACACATACAGACTGTGGCACCACACATAACAAATGTGTGCAGGCTGCATAAATATACATACCATGAACCCACCCCTGCCCCCCACAAGTAGACACGTGCAAGAAATACAGACAAGTAGCAACAGGCATGCAACATACACATGGTGATCCCAAGCAGAGGGAAGCCCTCTAAGCTATGTTCAAGCATGGTGAGTTCCTGGGAGATGAATCCTGGCAAAATGCATTGCAGGAAGAGGCCCACACAAGCAAGAGAATCCACAAAAGGCATTCTAGGCATCTAAACCTCTAAGCAGCTGTTCCAAAAGCTCCTTGAATTTCACAGGAGTTTAGCTGCCTGTGTCAATGGACATATTTCCAAGGCCTGGAAGGAAAGCAGAGGAAGAAAGCACCAAACTTTCGTCTTATCCCCTTCACTGATTTTTATTGGTTCAGGGGCAGGTGTAATCTTTCTCCAGCTGACATGGGACTTAGCAGCCACTGCCCATGGGTCTAGATAGAAGTCTCACATGATTGATACATTCTCTCTGGACGCCCTGCAAATGTTGCAGGTATGTCATGCTTATGGCACATTGAACAAGCAAAGAAAACATAGCAAGGAGTCTGGTGACACTCAGAAAGGTAACTCATTACTTTGGCCAAAAGCTAATCTATGGGATGTACTCCCAAGGAGGTGCTTGCCCACATCATTGGGGTAGCACCAAATGGGCCAGGGATTTCCAACTTCACTTATGTTTAGAGTTCTGCCAGGAGTCACTTGAGTGCATAAACATACGCTTCCTCCCAGACTGACACATATCTGCAGCCATGTATTCACAAGTACACAGGCCACTGTGAACCATGCTGGGACAGCCATGCCAAGGTCATAGCAAGGGTACATGAGAGGAATGTCTACCCTGCTCATGCCTTTGAGCAGAGCTCCATTCCCATGTGGCTGTAGTGGTTTCTCCCACCCAGACATCAGAGATGCAGGCCTGCAATGGCAGGTTGAGCAAGAGTTAGCTGCAGCTGGGAGAAGACTGCTGCTCTGAATAACCTTTGGTCATGCTGACCCTTTCCATTGCTCCCTGCTTTCATACAGTACAGCTCAAACCCTCAGAGACCATGGCACATGGCAACACACATGCACACACAGAGAGGCTGACTGTCCCTTTCTCAGACTGCCACCAGCAGACCCAGGTGTCTTCGGGGATGAGCAGCCAGTGCCACAGCTGTGGAGGATGGTGGGTTGGTGGACATTCATTAAGGAATAAAGCAAGTTGTCCAAAAAGGAAGGAGGGAGGTGTCTTGGCATCTGCCTAGAGCCCCTACCAGTTTCACATTGGCTCTGTCTTTGCTTATTCACCATGTCACACGCTGTCACTCTCCTCACTTACTGACATGACACCAGACCACAAACCCTAGGCAGCTCATGCCAAGGACCAGCTTATATTGACTTGTCAGACGGAGAGGGACCAAATACTACCAGACATTCACTACCAGGTTTGCAACACAGCAGAACATCATGTAGGTGTTTACAAGCTAATGGCCTCTAAAGGAAGGTAGAGCTGTGCTTCTAAAAGATAGCATTCTTCTCTCCATTAGCCTTGTTTTATTCACATAGAGTAAAAGCAAAGATAGTCTACTGACCCTGATGTGGGTCAACCTGGAGTGGATAAAAACTGTATCTGCCCCTGCTCTAAATTCACCAGTCAGCCATCAGGGACAGAAATTATATTCTTTCTCTTGGCTTTCTCAGAAAAGAGAATTTCACTGCTTCCTTGCATTGGCTAATTTGTCAGACTGATCATTTCTTATTTCTTGAGTGGGCAAGAGCAGAACACCACCTCAGTGAAAGTGACAGAGATGTCAAAAATAGCTACCAAATATCATCTTCTGAAAATCTGGTCAGGGCTAGAATTTTCCAGGAGAGGAGAAGTAGAGGCCTGCCCTTCAGTAATCTTCTGCACAGCATTGCACAGTCTGATGAAGACAACAGAGCAACAAGACAGTGATAGGAGGAGCAGAGTGGGCAAACAGCCAGCACAAGTCATTCTGAGGGAAGAGGCGTAGAAATGAAATTGAAGAATCAGTGTGAGTAAGATGGGAGATAAGTAGATAAGAGGCCAAGGAGATGAGGCAGTAAACTGCTGGAGGGATCAAAACACCTGAAAATGAGGTTCTGCTTAGAGAAAAGACAGAGAGGGTCTAAAGGAGAGGAAGCAAAGCGGACAAGAATGGCACAGAGGGTCTGAGACCATGCCACCTCCCTTCCCACTGGTACTGGGAAGACCACAAAAAGAGGGACATGGAAGAGTTGGTCAGGAGATGAAGGCCCAGAGAGAGATCCCTGTAATCCACAGTAATGAATGTACTCTGCTGACGTCCAAGGGCAAAGACAATGGGGACCAGGGAAGAGAAAGTAATCAAAGAGCAAAGCACATAGAGAAGGAAACAGCCCTGTGCCTCACACAAACAGTCCCTAGCAATCAACACAGCTTTTATTACAGGAAATTATTAACACCCTCTGCTACCCACCACCCCTCACCAATCCCAAACCTCCCCCATTTGGGGACCCTTTCTTGGCGCACACATATAACATCCAGATAAACTTTCCGAACCAGCAAAAGCAACCACTGAAACAACTTCAAACACCACAGACCAATAAAACCACAATTTAGAAGTTAACTTTCCCAACCCCCCCCCATGCCATTATTTAATAAGGAAATACTGTACAGATATAAAACCCACCCTTTTCCCAACCTGAATATAATTGCTTGAGTTAGTTTCTGTACATATATACACACATATTTACACAGTAATGCTGCAGTCAAGAAAGCAGATGATGTAAAAGTCACAAAATGAATACATAAATTAAATAACTACCAGCAGAACATTAGGAAAGGTCACGTTGTTCCTACTTGGCAAAAATGCATTGTGGGACAGAGTCATTAAGCATACTGCAATGTACCGTGCGTGTGTCTGTGTGAGTGTGTGCGTGTGCGCGTGTGCATACAGGCACGCAAGCCTCACAGCTTCCTGCTGTGTTGGGTTTGTTCATGTGTGTTTCACTTCCCTGGCACGTCTCGTATGTGTGCACGTGCCCAGAGGAACCCCTGTCCCACAGCGTGGAATTTTTTTCTGACCTGTTGAAGTGTATACTGGTGCTTGTTGTGAACCTTTAATGGCAGGAGGCCAGCAGGTTGAGAGATCTGTAACTACTAACACATCACAGAGATCCTCCTTTACCTCAGCACCTAGGGGACTGTACCCTCGGCGTTGGCAGACGTGAGTCCTGGTCTCTGCGATGGGGTTTCACTGCCTTTTTCTATACACAAGCAGATTCATGCTGTGTCAGTTTTGTTGTCAGGAATGAGAGAAGGGTGCCAGAATTCACTCAAATGGCATGGCTAGGAGAGGAATTTGGGGATGCTCAAGAGATTAAGAAAGAACTCAAAGCCAATTGCAAAGCGGTTTTTGTTGTTGCCATTGTTGCCGTTCAAATGGCAGACACCCAGGTCTGTCTGCAGTCAGCCCCAGGGAGGTCCAGAGAGCCCATGATGAAGATGAAGCAATAGTATTCATATTGCCAGTGAGACAGTCAGCGCCCCAGTTTGCCTTTGAGGGGGGAAGAGGGAGGGAGCCACAGGGAAGTGTAGGTGGGTGAATGCAGCAAGGGTCTATGGCTTGGAAATCTATTTGGCTGCAAATTGAAAATAAGCCCTTGTGGGGACAACAATCAGGTCCCACTAGTTACTATCTCAGTGTGCCCTGCAGCATCCAGCAGCATGGTAGGTGTGTTCCAGGTGGACACGCCAGGTGTGTTCAGCAGCAGGGAAGCACTTATGGGAAAGAGTGGGTGCAGACGGGGATCGTGGCTTGGAGTCCGTCCGCATTTGTTGCCAGCAATTCAGTTCCTTTCTCGCACACAGCTCCCAGGGGCTCTTGTGGTGAGCCTGGCATACGCCACGGAGAGGCAGCATAATTGGACCCTACCCTTTGCCAGCTTGGATTGAGCAGGAAGGGTGAAGCGTAATTCCTTAGAGCAATGGTGCAGCGAGTCAGCACAAAGTCCCTTCATCAACACTCCTCATCTTCTTCCCCTCCCCTTTTGCTTTTCTTTTTGGCAACCAAAAATACGTGGGGAAGTGCAACCTCCCACCCTTCTCCATGGGAAGGGCTCATCAAAGGTTGCTTGACTGGAGTGGAGGATGTGTGAAAGGCCTAAGTCTGATCATTGGCTGTGTTCCCAGGCTTGCTTCCATCTGTTGATAAGCAATGGAGGTGGGAGGATATGCCACATTTGATAGAAAGCTCTAAAGCAAAGACTTGCCTATAAAGATCCCTGAGGTATCTCTGATCACTCTAACCTGTCACAACCATCATATTCATTCTCTGTCTCCCCCTCTTTCTTTTGCTGGCAATGTTGCTGTGAGAAACAACCCTGATTTGAAGGTACAAAGGGGCTTTATTCAAGATGGATGCTAGTGTCTTCTTGGAGTGAGGAGCTCAACGTCAGCATGCATTGCTGAAGAAGTCAGAAGCAAAGAGGCCCATCCTGGTTACTCTTAACTCCTCCACCAAATCCTTCAGGACATCACAAAGGAACCTTCCTCCCCCCCTGCGCTGGAAATTGAAATATCAATTCCCTACGAGCAAAGTTCATACTTGCATATTGCTGAGCATTTTGAACCCACTGGGGTTCTCGCCTGGAGAGTTCTGACAACACATGCTGGATTTCAGAGAGAACGGGATGGGGTTTTTTTCGGAGAAGGTGGGGCCAGTGTGCTTCATTGTCTCAACTGACAACAAGTCCTGACTGCAGCTTTTCTTTCCTACTTATGATGTGACATGGCAAGTTCTGATATTGCCCTCACTGGGAGGCGTGATGGGAGACAGAGAACTACTACACCAGTCTGTGTTGTGTTGCGCTATGGTAAAAAGCTGGTGTGAATACTCCAAGAAGGTTTATGACGTGGAGATCCACGGCTGCAAGTTCTACCTGCCAGCTGCTTTCCACTGTGCGTGGCACATTTCTGATATTTTTTGAATATTTCCTCCGTCTCTTTCATACACATCCTCCTTCAGCTGAGTACATACACTCCAGTACCACTTCAGAAGAACATGGCTCATGAAAATACCTCTCGGAGAGCCACGCCTGGGGCTAGAGTGAGGAGGCAAATGTCAGAAACATTGCCAAAGGTGCCTAATCTTTCCCAGGGGGCTGGCTGCAAATATACAGTAGAGGTCACCAAACTGTAGAGGACGCAATGGTTTTTGCTTGGTATTCTTGTGTGCAGAAACCTTCAGAGAGGGGAGATGTTCCCAGCCACTGCCCCAGAAAATACTGGTGTTTCTACAGGAGAGAGAGAGAAATGGCAAGGGAGGGGATGTGGAGTTTGTCAGGCTCTGGTATGAAATCCCATTCTTTTCTGGACAGGTAATAAACAGCACATGGGTGGTTTTTTAGTATAGACAACACCTGCTGCTAATATTACCTGATTGATTCACTTGAATACTTAGAATGAAAATACACCAAATCTAAAATTCTAAATATATAATCAGAGTTTAATAACATCATCAATTTATTTTCTGGATTATGAATTACACCCTCCCCCCTCCCACCCTCTCCCCTTCATCTCTGTCCCAAAACTTGTTAACCTGTCAGAACTAAAATAAACAAAGCAACCAGAAAAGATCGCTTATAGGTGAAAGGATTAACCTGATGGACACATGGCCTAATCTATTTTGGGAGAAGGCAAAATACCAGACTCCTGTGGTTAGACCAGTGGTTCAGTCCAGAATTTCCAGTTCTTCTTTTCTGGTTGCCCTAGAGCATTCATTTGAGTGGTTTGTGGCACAGTTAATATTTGCAGAGCACTCGGAGTGTTAACAGTGCTACAACAGTATCAACACTAGATAATGATTTTGGCAAACTATCATTTGCCGATCAGTGGAACAAGGGACAGACCAGTTCGGAGAAAATACGAACCAACTTTCACCCCGGAACACAAAAATCAGAACCTTTAAGAAGAGATTTGAAAAAAGTTCCATTAACTTCTTTTTGGTTTGTTTTCGGCTTAATTTCCCTGCAGAGACACCCTCCAGGTTTCCTCGTTCCAGGTGGGGAGGGACGGAAAAGTACCGAGATAACCGCCAAAGAGATTAGCTGCCCTCGCCAGCTGTCAAGCTCCCCCCCAAGCCCTTAGGAAATACCAGAAATTATCATGAGCTTTCCCAGGTCCAAGATTTCTAAACCAAAGTAGCATTGGAGAAGTCTCTTAATGTCAAAGTGATGGTCCAACCTGAGCGGCCAACTTGATGGTTCACCCCACCACTATCAAGACAGCATAGTGCCTTGAGGCCCAGACTCCACAGAGAGATGCTGGTACAGAGAGTTTATATGCAAAAAGGAATTGGGGGTGTTCCCATCAAAACATGAAACCCTGCTGGCAAGGCTTGAAGTGACGTTCCGGCGTCTTCCATTCATGAAGATAAAGGTGACAGGGCGATACGGGGGGCCTCAGGGGAACACAACACACATGGGTTTCTCTCTCTCTCTCTCTCTCTCTTTTTTTTTTTCGCATTCATACGGCCTCGACCCGCGTAAACCGCTTCCAAAAACGCAGCCTGAAAAGTCGTAGAAAACAAACAGAACGGAAACAAACTTCCCCTCCCTCCCACCCCACAACCTGAATATTCACGAGAAGAGAAACACCAATTTATACAAAAACGCAATAAAAAAGAAATATTTACAAATGAAAGGAACGCCTTCTCGGTGGCCGCTGTCAGAGGCACCTGACAAGCTGCCATGTGTTCTGGATTGCAGATCGCTCTGTTAATTTGTTTGGTTTCTTTTTTTTTTTTTTTTTTTTT
>RSEF01000001.1:59072183-59277327 GCA_003993805.1 Himantopus leucocephalus
TTTTTTTTTTTTTTTTCTTTTCCTTTTTGTCTTTGTAATGAGAGGAGAGGGAAAGAATAAGAAGTTCCCTTACCCTGAAGACTAAGGGGTGGCATTACAAAGACTCTCCCCCTCTTCCCTCCTTAATTTCCTCACTGAAATATAAGAAAATATTCCCCTCACCAGCCCTGCCCACCCTCTCCTCACACTCTTTGACTTTACAGGCAAATCCCACCCTCCCCCCACCCCAGCTTTAAAAAATAAATAAAATAAATAGGTAAATAAATAAAAGGCCTTCTGTTGGCTTAAAAAGAGAAAGATAAGATAAAATCAACCAGGGTGTGGTGAGGAATGTGAGAGAGGTGGCTTTCAGCTCCAAGAAATGTGGCTCATAAAGATGGGGCTGTCATCTCCTTTCAGAGTCAGTCCCCAGCAGTGTCCCCATGCCCTCAGCACAGGGCTCTATCAACTCTTCCCCTGCTGAGCCACGGTCATCGAGACACTGGGACAGACCCAGGATAAGCAGGAGAGACTTTGCCATATCTCTCAGGATGGGAGAGGTCATCCCACACCCCCACCTCAGGAGAAAGAAGACATATGAAAGGGGAGTTCAGCTTCTCACTCCTACCATTGCTCCCTTTCCTTTCGTTTAACTTGCATCTAAAATGATACAATGGAAAGAAAAAAACACTCTTATCGATACTAGGTGCACCGGGAAAGCTGTCACTACAACTGCAGGGATGGGAAACCCTAGGCTATTCCAGCTTTGCACCTGTGCTAGTATCTCTCTCTCTCTCTCGCACGCAGAGGCACACGTACACATACACACGCATCTCAGCCTTGCACGTCTTGTCTTCAGCCCTCGGCACAAGTTTCTGTGCTCTCTGGCATTTATTCAAGCACACCCCTTCCCAGGAAGACAAGCCACGTACTTCCCCTGTACATTCAATAGTAAATATACATATGTATTTCCCATGGGTGTGCACACCCTCCTCCCATTTCCACATGTGCAAGGAGGCATTGAAACAGTCCACCGGCACCACCGCCACCACATGCACCCTTTCATGGCACTTTTTTTTTCCTCTCCAGCACCCTGCCAGCATTGGCAGACGACACTCTATTCCTTTTGATCCAACCTGCTGGCCAAGGGTAGGGAGGGCAGGACAAAACCCCCTTTTTCCCTGCCCTCCTCGCTGAAAGGACGTACCAAAACAGGCTTGGTGTCCCCTGAAGTGACAGTGACAAAACTCCCCACCTTCCCCTACTCTTCAGCTCTGCTCCATTGTGTTTGTTATTCAGACACCTTATAGGATCGTGGGTTTATTTTGCTTTCTCCACAGACATTTCAAGTATAAAGTTATCGTATATACTCGCGTATAGGCTAACCCATACTATACACTGGTCCCACCCTTGAAGTATGTCACTAGTGAGCAATTCACAGCTAACGAATCAACCCTGTGCCCCTTTCCCCCCAAATCCTCTCATTTCAGTGCAAATCAGCACTGTCTGTCAGAGATCCCAGCAGCCTTCCTGACTCCAGGCTTGCTTTCCCAAACTCAGACCCCACTTCCTTTCCATCTCTCCTGCTGATCTGTCACGGATTCAGTGGCTGTAATAGCCATAGTGAAAACACTAGCCAGACCTGCAGACAAGCCTTCTCTCCCTCCCCCCATACCCCCCAGCAGACAATTCAAAATTTTAGCGTAAAATTTCTCAGCATATACGCAAATATATATATATTTCAGCCCTAAACCCCCATAGTCTTCACAAAATAATGTAACGAGAACCTCAGTATCGCTAACATATAAGTGCATCATCAAGTTAGTCGTGTTATTCACCCTTCACTTTCTCCACGTCTTCAAACACTACTCTTTTCTAGGCATCCTTAGGAAGAGTTGCCTGAGCAAGCATCTTTTCCTGCATGTCCGTTACACGGCTTCTGCTGTCTCCTCCTGCCACACACACTCGTGTGTGTGCACATGCCTTTCTCTGCTGGGAGCCAGCAAGAGTGAAACGCTAGAGTTACTGCCGCTCCCCTTCAGCCCACCCTTTCCCTGCCTTTTTCTCCCCTTCCTGAAATCACAAGCAAGGATATCCAACTCCGACATCACTGTAAAGTGCAATGGCCAGGAATGGAGGAGAATGGGAGGAGCGAGAACATGGAAAAAGAGATAAAAGGGGAGGGGTGGGAAAGAGGAGGAGGAAGAGGGGAAACCAAAGAGGTGGCACTTGTCACCAGTGCTCCACTACTCAGAACTCCAGTATCCCACAAACTAAAGATGACTCGGGAGAGTAGCTGATGGGATTAAGCCCACCCCACCCTCCCACACTCCACATACACCCCCAGTCCCTCCCCGCGCTCTTCCCCTCTCACTCAAACGTCAGACTCAATACTGGAGAGTTTCTCATAAACATGCCCGTTGCTGGAGCCATTGAAAGCCCTGGGGTTTTTGTTGTTAGGCACACAGGGGTTGGACTGGTTCCCTATACAGATGTCCTTCTGGAAACGGGCTGGCACAGCCCCATGAAGGGCTGAGACCACCGGCTTGTTGGTGGTGACGATGGCTCGGAAGTCTGGCCTGGCTTTGGGCCCTCCTGCCACCACAGGCTGCCTGAAGAAATAAGATTTGCTGCCGTGGAGCAAGCATTGGTCATCCCCAAAAGTGGGGATGAAAGGGTTTTGGGTGACCCGGTCGGGGTAGAGCGACTTGCTGAGCATGTAGCCCCCGCTGCTGCCGGGGTTGTTGTGGTGGTGGTAGCTGGTGGCGGGCACTGAGGACTTGTTGTTGGCAAACGTGGTCTCACTGGCTGGCATCTCAAACATGTGGGCGTAGGGGCTCCCTTCCAAAAAGCGGCCCTTGTCCTTGAGGCTGACGCTGCGGGGGGCCAGGGCCGAGTCATCTTTCTGCAGGTCCACAAAGGTGTCGTAGGAGTGCTGCCGGCGGAGCTTGTTGCGATTCTTCTTCTGCGCCTTGGAGGCAGAATTGGAAGGGCTCTGAGGATATTTGGAGGAGGAGGTGGCACTGGTGGCCACGGGCACGGGGGCAGGTGGCTGGTCCAGCTCTTGGAGCGAGTTGTCCTCACTGATGTCATACAAGTTGCCCGCTTTCTTGCAGGCCTCGCAGCGGATGCAGGCCTGGCGGGTGGAGTTCTGCCCCACCACTGATGGCGTGTAGTTGTGCAGCTTAGAAGGGCAACCACGGCAGAAATTAGCCCCAGGCCGGTCCTCCCAGTCTAGGTTGGTCAGGTTCTTCTCCCACGGCGCTGGGACCCCACTCACAACACCATGCTTGTGCTCGTTGCCTCCACCAAACTCGCCTGAGCCATGCTTGTGGTGGGCCCTGTTGGTGCAGGATCCACCCCCTCCTCCTCCCGTGTCGCGCTTAAACTCATCTCCCCGCTCTTTGTAGATATCTGTCAGGTCCACGTGTTCCCAGTGCGGCGAGTTCTCCTTGGCCCGAAACTGGTCCAGGTAGAAGTCCCGTAGCCCTTCCTTGTCCCTGAAGTAGCGCTTGTGGTCAGGCGAGCGGGGCGGGCGCCGGCGGTAAGCCAGCTCTATCTCGTCAAACTCCCGACGGGACTTGGCAGAGGCTGGGCGCTTCTTCAGGCTGTCCTTGTACTGCTGCTTCCGCCGCTTGGCGGCGTTGCCCTCGATGTTGCCGTAAGTGACCGTGTGAGTGGAAATGTCAGACACATCTGAGCGGATCAGGTCATCGTGGGCCCCGCTGCCCCCATAGCGGTCACTCTTGAAGGAGAACTTGCCATAAAGGTCACCCAGCTGGCTGTGCTTGGCAGGGGGTAACCCCAGGTCCAAGGGCTTCTTCCCAATGGACCGTGACTGGGCATTGAAGGGTGGGTTGTCACAGTCGTAGAGCCCATCGATGGAACTGGTGCTGCCAATGCTGTGGGGGCGGTGGTGGTGGTGGTAGTGGTCCTGATACACATTGCTGTCCTTCAGCTGGAGGTTGCCAAAGGTCCTTTCCACCTCACTAATATAGTCACTAAAGAGGTTCTCCTCGCAGGGGGGGTTGTTGTAGGACTTGCAGTCTGAGTGGGTGAAGCTGCGGCGGTGCTCGGAGATATCGTAGACTGACGACTCGCGGCGGATGAAGTCCAGGGCACTCTGCGGTGAGCCATTGACCCCTGACAGGTTGGCCATGTTCTTGGCTGTCCGAAGCAGGCGGAGGATGTTGGAATGGGTGTTGTTCATAGTTGCCGTGGGGGAGTTCATTGCTGACTGGCGTTCCTCGATGGCCACGCCATGGATGCAGCTGTAGATACCCTGGAAATGAGAGAAAGCAGGAAGGTGAGTGGTCCTGCAAAAAGAATACGTGAAAGGGGACCTGGACTGAGAAGCACCCTGTGCAGCAACAGCATGTTGCTGTAGGACAGCAAGGCTTCTGAGCCTTCCATCATGAAGCACAATCAAATCAAATGAAACCAGACCTGCTCTACCAACCCTTGCTGTTCTGCCCCTCTTTCTTGCCCCTCACATTTTTTCCTTCCCCTCCATTCCTCTTCCTCTGCTTTGCTTCATGTCATTTCTGTAGGATGCAGGAATACCTGCTTGCATCTGTAAGAGTTACTCAAATCTAGTAGGTGTAACATGGAATTGCAAATGGGGAAAATAACATTCTTGGGAACAAAAGCATCAAGACAAATGATTCTGTGTGGATGAGAGCAAGAAAGTCTGTTTTGGTCCTTGAAATTCATCTGGACATCAGTGAATCAACGAGACAGGAGCTATCTTAAAAAGGGAACAGCTTAATTTGTCATAAACTTAGCAACATTAATCACCAGTACAGATTAGAAAAGGAAACAGAGAAAAAGCAGGACTGCCGAATAGGTATTTAGGTCTTTTGCCGTTGAGTGAGGTACAATAGAATTTTTAATTGCATTCTGTTAAATTTAACAGTGATAACAGGCTCCAAATTGACATCCCTAAAAGCGAAAGTCCTCTATTCAACCTCAAATCAGACAGAAAGATGTGCCTGATTCCTCCACATTCCCGCTACCTCATCCATGACACAGACTGTTTGCAAGAGCTACCCCTAGGAGTAGAAGGAAAGGGGCTCATTTATTCCCTGGCCTGCCAAATGGCACCTGCTGATCAATGTCAATTGTGAAATGGACACCATCACATCCTGTTACCATGGTTTCTCAGCAGCTAGCAGATGATTAACACTTTTCAGACTTTTCACCAACATGGCCCAGGTCTAACAGATAACCCTGGAATAAAAGAATCTGTACTTAGCTAAGGATCACCAAACACAATCTGCCATCTCATCTCCAGACTAAACCGGGTTAGAAACTAACAATGTAGAAGAGAGGCTGTGCCCCTGCATTCAAAAGGCTCTGTCATTTTCCTCAACCATATGTTATGTAGCAATTATATACTCTTTGCACAATCAAAGTTAATTCTCTTACATCGAACACTGTGGTCAAAAATGCTGAGATTTGACCTCACTTCAGAATGGATTGGGAGAAGGGACCAGTGGCTTGAAAGAAGAAAAGAAAGCTCCAAATGGGACACTGCTAGCTACACTAATAGCAGAAAGATGACTCAGAAATTACTAGAATCTGCTTTAAATGTAAATATTATACCCTAAGGCAGATTTGCATAAAGCAATTGCTGAGTTCATGTGGTCATCCTCTCTGGAAGGACTTCTGCACAATTTAGGGCATGGCTTTTGGTTAGGGACTTCTGACTGCCCATCATAGCACACTTCTAGTTAACATAAGGCCAGCTGAACAGCTGTAATACAGAAGACAATAAAAACCTCCTGAATTTCTAACCATATTATCCACCATTACTTGACCTACTGTCCCCAAATTTGGCCTCCTCACAACTCGCTTTGGAGGAACAGAGTTACAGTTAACTTCTCTTTATACTGCATTTTTATTTCCATGTGAAACTTCCATTTCCATGACCCTAATCCAGCAGAGACCAGAGATGTCACAGAAAAAAATTACATGCTCTTGCAACATGAATGGTGAAAAAATGCCAGCCTTTATCTTGCAGACCACTGCTCTATGCCATCTGTGTGTTAGACAGTCCTGGTGAATTTCCCCATCTCCAATACATAGGACTCTGAATAAATCCTGTGTTCTGCCCCGCTAGCTAATGACACTCACCCTGCTGATGGAGAAGACCACACCGGGCTTGCCAGAGCAGACGCCCATGAAGCAGTGGCGGAATTGCCAGTAGAAGAGATGCTCACAGATGAAGGTGATGAGACTGAGGGCCATGGCTGCTCCCAGCATGTAGAAGACACCAGCCATGTTATCTATGTCCAGCTGGCTGCTCATAACCTCGTTCTTCTCATTATGACAAATTCCAGTGAGCCACAGTGCTTCTAGCTCCTCCATCTCCCCTAGAAAGACAGAAAGAAAGAAAGAAGAAACAGGTTAGATAGCCCTGCAATGGTTAAAGACCTCAAGCTGGGACACACTGAAAGCAAGAAGCTGACCTAAGGTCATTTCCAGTGGCCATGCTCTTTTTCCAATCCTATTACATCCATGGAACATCCTGACTGCTGTTCTGATAGAGACAGATGCAATTTGTCACAGGGAAGGAAACAGGATTTTTCCACAGCCAGATATTAGCCACAAAAAGCTGTTCCACAAGACACAGCTATCACACTTGCCAAATGTCTACAGCGAGATTCTGAAAAAGTTATCCACCACATGACTGAAGACCTGACCTCACAAACTTCCACTTTCATATTAGGTCAATGAAGGGAAGAATCGGTGACTGATACTGGTAGACAAAAATGAGTCACTTCTGAATGAAAACATTGTGCATTTCCAGCTCAAAACTCAAAATGATGATTTTTAAAAATCAAAATGTCTGATTTTGAATTTGTTTCCATCATATCCATAGATCATTAAAACTAGGTGCAATGTTCCGAAAAATATTTGTGCCTTTTTACCTGTTTCTCTCCCCTTCACTTTTGTTCAAATTTGACACTTTCAAGCCCTTTGACCAATCAAAAATATTACTAATTTGTATCAGCTAGGAACAAATGTTCTGTAGTCTAATTTCATACCCCACTTACTCCTATTATGGTATTTTCATGAGGGGAGAGAGAGAGATAAACACTCACACACACAGACTGAGACATTCAGAAATAAACTAATTTTTCAGGTTGGCAATTCTTTTCATTCTGTTAGGAAAGTTAGTTTTTCACATTTTCAACCTCCAGTCCAGTGACGGGGAAAAAAATCCATATATTTATGCGGCACCGTGCTTTAAAGTACTTATGTCTTTTTCTGAAATAATAGATATTAGGTTGTTTAGTGGGCAGAACACTCTATCTTTCAGGTGGCCAATTTTCTGCTGAAGTATATCAGAGCTACATTCTTTCCATATTTATTATACCGTACATTATTTTTAGATTTCAGGGAAAAAAACCTTACAAATAAAATAACCTGTGAATTTTATTTATTCAAAAGAGGGTCAGAGCAAGATGTAATATGGAATAGAAAGGGAAAGCCAGGAAAATATTTTCTAAGAAGGAACTCCTTATCCCACTAATATTTTTGTTTAATACTAGTAATTTCTCTGTAAAGGATGAGATGAACTATATGAAGGTAACTATAATGTTCTGATTAAAAACTCACTCCAAAATATGCTTCGGAGTCTCAAGTCCTTCCTTACTTCTTTTTGAGGTTTTGGAAAATCTGAGTTAACTCTTTCATCCACAAATAATTACCCTTTAATTTTGTAAACTCTGCATGGCTTGATCCTGTCTAGAAGTATAGGGATGACCTATACTGGATGGATCATCACGGGATGACCATGGAAAGTCCAGTATAATTAGTGGGTTTGCTCATGGCAGAATCTCAAAGGTAGTGAAAAGTTCACAACAGAAATCTTGTTTTTACAAGACATTCTTCGCACAATATATTTTTCAAACACACATCTAAGTTGGTTCTATGAAACCTTTAGGGCTTTTGACATTGCTTTTGATGAGACTGCTACCCTGTATCAACAACATAAACTGAGTGACATCCTCACATTTTTGGTGTAATGCCTCTAACAAATGCTTGTTAATAATTTCCTGTTCTCAATTCTAACCTGAAGCACCAGAGCTAGGAACTTCTATTTCTTACATGAAAAACTTGGTATTCCTTAGGAAAACTCCAACTCCTTTTTTTCTTGTCACTTACCATCTCCAAAAAGCTGTAGAATGGCAAGATCAACTTGGCGCTTCCAGCCTGAGTCCTTTTGGATGGCAATGCCATAGCCGGTGGAGGCAAACACTTTCCCACTCCCAATTGTCACCAGTTTGCAGCCTTCATCTCTTCCAGCCATGTAGTTTAGCACTGCTGCATCATAAATGAAAGCATCCAACTTCCTGCACAGGTGCAAGAAACAAGAGGGGTATAGTACAGAAAAGATAGAATCTGTAGGAGTTCAAAGGTGTTCTCAGGTAATAAGGCAGAAACAAACCTCTTTCGGATAGACTACAATAGGTTGCATCTTCACCTTCATCAGAGTTAACTAAAAACTGAGCCTAGAACCTGTTCACAGGTGAAGCTAGATTATAAATGAGCACTGTCTACTTCCTTCTGACTCTGATAATCATAATTTCTGATCTGAAAGAAAATTTGGAATACAAACATACTGAAAGATAAAGATGAATGAAGAGGAAGTCAAGGGGATCTATAGTCCTAAGAGAAGCTTATATTTCTGTACTGCCTTTCATCTCAAAGGAAGCTGAAATGCTTTATAAAGTGTATTAATATTAGATAGCAAAGTAGAGGTTGGAGTAAGGAAAATATTATCTCCTATTCAAACTTCTGGCATGACTTTGCTGAGTAAAATGTAATTTTTTCAAATTAAATATAGTCACGACATCATGTTTAACTCCTCGGTTACTGTGAAAAGCACTATTGGATCTTTACCAATGTCAAGTGGCCACGATAGCAGCTTTATGGTTTACCATGCTGAATAGCTCTTTAGTAAAGAGTGCTTAGCTGAAAACCACAAGAAAAATTCTATTTCAACACAGAGGAATCCCCATTGTGGGCTGGGACAGGTAGACAGCACAACAGACTGATGAGACCCTTCCTCTCACTGCGACAAATTGATTTGGGTGTGGGGGGCAGTCTCAGGGGCTGCATCTTCCACATAACCAAAGGCAGCCAATGAGTAAATCCTCCCACTAGATCTGAAATGAAGCACTTTCCGATAAAAGCCCAAAGACGTTCCACCTTGCACATTCTCACACCCACGCTATCTTTTCAATCCACCTCCTGCACATATATTTCCAGTATGATTACCACAGTTCAAGTGCGTATCTGTGGGGAAGTCTGTCCAAGGGTGGATATGAAGCCAGGACGACATCTACCACAAGTGATGAGTTCTATTTCATCCATATATTTCCAGGACTGAGCATATTTATTTCCTGGATGATGACTATCCTGGCAAATGTACCTTCCCAGGATGGCATCCAACAATGGTACAATCATTTATAATGGGCTGTGTGCCTCTGAACCTGGCAAACAGGTTTAGGAATATTCAGTCAATCTAGTAATTAAATTGGCTGAACATCTTCATTCGTGCTTTGGAATGAACTTTCTCATAAAAGTGCAACACGAGTGTAAGCAAGAATGGTTTTTTCACTGGGGCTGGGCTACTACCAAAATGGTCAGCTCTGGGAGGAGGTCTTTAATTATAAAGGACAAAGGCTTGCAAAATGGCATTTAAAGTTAGCTCCTTTACAGATTCACTGCTATTAAAATAGGATGAGCTGTTCAAACATACTTTTTGCTAATGTGTTTTCCCACATTTCCCAAATTACCCAAGGAAATGCTCCCATTTTATATACTTCCTCATTATTCAAACAACACTTTGTTCAGCCCTTGATACTAAAATATTCCAGAGAGAAGGGTTACTTCCAAACTATTTGCTTCAAGCACACCTTCCATTACACTCTATTAGCTAGTGATACACTGGGGTGGGATTAGTCTGACAAGGATTGTTTCAGCTTCCTGATTAACATAATCTTTTATACATAGAAGAAGGGAAAACAAAGGAATTTCCAGATGACAATATAAATGTTCTGAAAAAAACTTTGTCCACAGACGTCTGTGGCCTTTTCCTGTGTATGCTGAAGGACTCATTGGCATGAAACATCTTGATGAAGCAAGGTCCTCAGGACTAATATACACAAGGCTAACATACACAAGGATACAGAATATTCTCTTTTTTTAAAAAAATACTCTTATAAACACAACAAACCCAGAAACTCTTATACAGATGTAAATAGAGAAACCTGGCCAAGAGAATCACAGAATTATTCTCCTGTGCTGTGTGCGGTCTTGCTATACTTTTAACCATGGAATGATAATGGAGGCTTATTTTCCAAACCCCACAAAAAAAAAAGTCCAGATAAGCATGAAAAGAAGTCAGGTTTCTGTGGCAAGTAAGCACGAAAGAAGAAAGCCTCACCCAGTCTTCAGTGAGAACAGTGCATCATCCACCCCCCTCTGATTGAACTTCACCATGTAGCTGTGCATTTCAGGGTAGTTGTTGCGAATGTTCCTTTCTGTGCTGCCATTGGGAACTGTCCCGAAGCGGAAAGGGGGCGAGAAGTCATTGGGTTTCTGGAACTGGAGGGACAGAAAAAGAACATTTCTCACAATCTTTCAGCAAGAAGCAGTCATCTGAATGGGAGAACACGCTCTCCTCAGAAAGTAGTTCTGATTTTATTTTGCTATAGAAGTAGAAAACATTGAGAAGATAATATATTTCACTGTTTTCAAACACAAACATCTCCTGTTAGTGCCTAAGAACCAAGAAGTGAATCTGAGCAACCCGGTCTTTTTGTCCGCTCTGGATTAAGTGCATAAAATAGCCAATGATCAAAGATTAAAAGGAGGTTAGATAAAAGGAAAAAGGAAAAGGAAAAGGTAACAGCAGCTTTGGAACACAGTCAAGGGAAGATTTTCAATAAAATCTATGTGCATTTTATCCACAAAGTGTCATTTATTTTTCTAAGAAGTATCTTTTTCAGCTCTGTGGATGCCTTTGCACTTCCTGATTCTGACTGAAGTAGAAAAGCAATTAATGAGGAGAGATGCCTCTCAGAACACCTCACACCCACTTCACCAAATGAATGATCAGCTTTCAAACTTTTGGGCAAATGTCCCAACTGAAATGCTATTAGTGGCTGCAAGTCACTAGTAACATTTGATGCCCAGAACAGAGCTGGCAGAATACTCCAAACCTTTTGCTGCTCCCAAGAAATGCATTCATCATAACATTCCCCTACGGCTGCAAGGCTGTGAGATTTTATATGCCACTTGCTTAACTCAAGTCATAATCAATGCTCTCTGGGGTTTTATGAGCAGTAAAATTTAGACTGTCAATTATCAAGACTGCTTAAAAACCCTAGAACCAGCAGACGGGAAGGAGCACAGAACTGTAAGCCAGGAACTGAATAAGCAGTAAAGTAAAAGGTGTAAAGGTAGGTTAGGTGGAGGGAAGCCCCCTCCTCTTTTGGTACATTAAGCAGTAGCTTGTCTGCTGCTAATTCTTGACTCCCAACTGTGAGCGTATATTTGGATGATCCTGAGAAGCATGCTAAGAACATTCTAACAGTCAGACCAAACCTGTTTAACAGCAACAGTTCACCTGGTACACGAATATACGCAGTCATGTACTGCCACAGCAACACTTCACCTGGTACACAAATATAAGCAGTCATGCACTGCCACCTTCTACAGTGAAAATGGGGCTGCGGTCTATAGCTATAGCTTAAAAAACAATCAAATGGGTCTTGTTCTTGAGTTCTGCTCCAAGCCACTTTGGAACCCCGTCAACTCAGCTAAGGAGGCCAATGTCACTAAAGCAGTGTTTCTCACTCATAACATCTCAGCAAAAAGGACAACCAAGAGCTGTGTCTGTGGGTTGGTGAACGCACCGTTCACATGACCTGTTTCTGTGTACCAGTCAACTCACCTGGCTGTGCAAGGAATCACCTCCAGTTTGGATGGCAAGATGGGCTGGCTTGTATGTGCACACATGAGCGTGTGAGAGAGATCACATCCTACTGCTTTAAGCCAATAGAAAACATCAGGGCTGTTTTTTGAAACACAGGTTGGCACATCACCAAAAAAAAAAAGAGGTTTCACATAGCATAAAACAGGCAGTAAGGTGGCTCTTAGAACCTTGTCACACCCCCTAGGGATGAAGACAAACTCATAGCTATCAAAACCTGTAATGAAAGCAAACTTTGATGGGAGAAAAATCACTGCAGCATGCTAAAATTATTCTTTTTTACCAAGCTGATTACAGCAGCAGCTTAGGGGACCCATCATAAGAAGGGCATTGCCATACCAGGCTCAAAGGAACACAGTCTCTCCCCTGTCATGCTAAAACAGGAGTTTGCAAAGTGGGCAACTTGCTTCTCCAGAGGCTGCAGAACCCAGCCTTGAGAGCAGAAGGGGCACCTCCCATCCCCACAGAGCCTCCCAACAGAGTAAATTCAAGAGGGCAAGCAGCAGGCAGGCCGGACCAATATTGATGTAACCTCAACTTCAGCATGCCCTTTAGAGGGGCAGCAGCTATGAAAGCCTCTCTCTGGGTCCGAAGAGTGTTAAGAGAAAAACAGGCCCCATCAAATGGCCATTTTATACCTCCACCCTCCATTCCCAGTGATACAATCACCAGTTTTTTCTGCTTCCATCACTGTGTCTATGAACTGGAGTAAGAAGGATTATAGAGGCAGGCAGGGCGGCGATAAGGAAAATGATCTCACCTCTGAACTGCCTTTTGTCCCCACTGCATCTGAGGACCCATCTTAGCAGCCAGAGCTGAAAGGCTCCATATTTAATTTTTAACTTCCTGGGCAATAAATAAATAAATGAAAGCATTCCTCTTGAAGGAAATTACTGTTTTCGGCAACTGGAAAAGCATATTTCTAGAGAAGGAAGCCAGGCTGATGGCTTCTACAAAAACATATACTGCGCATTCACTCATCATCCCTTACCCCCTGTTCATTCCTCAGTCAGAATAGAACTGCAAATGCAAATTACTCTCCACACACCCACATACACACACACTTCAACCATAGCCTGGTGGACGACGAGACAGGAAACCTTCTGAAAGGATCTGTATGGGACCCACGCTAGAGATCTTTAGCTTGAATGCCTAAGAGGAACATAGATCCTCAGGCACCTGGTTTGGTGTTTGCAAAGCTGAAAGCAATTGATGCCCAGCTGACTCCACAGTCCATGAAGCTAGAGAAAAGCAGCTAACTTCTCCACATTTCAGAAGTAATAGAGGTACACGCATGCAGCTTTCTGGCAGGAGATGGCAGCTGAAAAATCCCCACATTTGTTGCTTGGCAGTAGGTGGGCACAGCTCAATCCAGGGATGGAGGTATCTCCAAAGAGCTCTCCAGAGCCAAAACCTGCTGCACCTTTCTGAACTCAGTTGTGTCTCACACAGCTCATAATGAAGGAGCAAGAAGACATACAAATCTTCCCAGAAAACATATGGGACATATGGGGAAGGAGTGTGTCCTCTCCTGGCAATATGGTAGAAGAACATGTGTGGAGAAACCCATAAGGAGGAAAGTTAATTGACACTGTTGTCAAAGAGTTCAGTAAGGAAAGCCACTTGTTTGGCTTCTCCCAAGGGCTGGCAGAGTGGGCCTGGATCAGAACTGTCAGCCTCAGGGAAGCAGGGCGCTTTGGCAGGCTGGTCTGGGAGTCTGAGAGACGTAAGACAGGAGCTAAGGCAGAATGCAGGGGCCATTACGTGGAGGCAGCACATGCAGAGGTAATCTGAATGCCTCAGTAAATATCGACAGAAGAATTAACCACAGATATTGACAGAAAGGGTCAGAATTTAGATTAATGAGAGAACTCTCCCATCATTTCATGTAAATGTTTCTCCCCGCCAGCGCCCTAAGTCACAACTGCTCTGCCCTGGCCATCTACAAAGATGAGCCCTGTGAGGTTCTCGCAAAACAATGTGGTGATAACAGGGGAGAGGAAGATAAGCAACCGCACTGGTTGCTGAGCAAACCCAGCTGCAGAGAGTCACAGGGAGCAGCAAACAGGGCTGTACAGGGTCTGCACTTGGCGGAGCCCCACCTCACACTTCCCTGCAGCAGGAGCCCTGTCCTGCTGCCGAGCTCTACCTACCTGAAAGGGTGACTACCTGGGAGGGAACTTGCAGGGTTCAGCTGCAGCTCTTCACCCAAAGAGCCCTGGGCAGGAGTCTACCCCACCTGCAACCTCCCACTCAGTCACCATGGGGCCTCAGTCATGAGATGCTCCCCTGGTACCCAAGGTGATGTGACACGCTCTCGCCCATGAGAAACATCCCTTACGGAGCTGGCTTCACATCAAATGTGGAGGGGAGGTGGATGCTAGAGATGGGGGTGGGAAGCAGGCACCAAGCCTGCCAGAAGGGCTGGGATAGCTTTGGGACATGAGACGTCTGTGTGCAGAGCCCAGTGGCTGCCCACCTCTTCAACCCCTCACTCCACAAACTCAAATCAAGAATTAAGTCCAAATCAGACCACAGCTTTGGGAAAGTAACCTCTCAGAGTCAGAGAGCAGAAATCTTCCTGCTCTGGAGACCAATAAACACACAGGCTGGGGGCTATTAGCGCATTCAGAGTGGAGAGCCCCTTTCCCACTCACCCCTACAATTCTCCATGAGAGCTGTCGGCAGCAGCAGCAAGAGCGGGTTTAAGTGACTTGTCTGGCAGAGCTGTTTCATTAGCAATTTGGAGCCGTGCCGTGCAGAAAGCAGCATTGTTCTCAGATGTTCGAATATCAATCTGCATAATGAAACAGGTGATAGGAGCTTTTCCCATTCAGGCAGCCATGATTGGAGGCGATTCAGGGATGAGGGGAAGGGGTTATGTCTAGTTGGCCACAATTAATTTGATGAGGTTTTTTTTTTCAATATATTGTCTATCACCAAATGGTTCCTACAGAAAAGCGCATCTGCACTTATTTATCTGCCTGATGTAGGCCCTGTTTACACTGTAAAGTGTTTGCCAATAGCATTGAAAGCAGTTTCCCAAACTCAGCAAGCTCTCACAACAAAAAAGGCTCTTTTTTTTATCAGTCAATCTACTTTTACACTGCTTTTTAAAAAAAAAATCCCCTGCTGGATAACATAATGAGCTGGCAACACTTGGCGCGAGTGTGTGTGTGTGTACATGCGTAGTGCCTTACCCTTACACAGCTTATCTGGGAGGCCTCCTTTCACTTTGTAAGGCCCAGACCCCCAATTTAAATTTTCTACCACAGGGAACCCCACAGCTCTAACCCACCAAAATAAGGTCCCCAGGTTCCACTCCTCTGTTAGCTGCAAGTCCAAAAGAGCTTGAGTCCATGTTAGATACTCTGGGTTCAGTTCATTTGCCCGAGAGTTAAGTGACAAGCTGAGATGCTCCAGGGAATTTCATCTCAGGAGCAAGTCTCTCATAGCCTCTGTGTCAAAATTTGCCAGGCACTTGAGGGTATTTTGAATGCTCTGGTGCACCTAAATTGGCTCTAGACATCTACATTTGCACAGCTGAATCTAGCCACTGGACCATTTGGCCCTCGGGACAGCTTCTCCCACCAGAAGTACAGGGAGCCAGCTGCTGTGGGTAGCAGACAGCCCAAAGTGCCCGCCACTCTCTTGAACTTGCCCATCAGGGCATCAGTCACAACCTTTTGCGCAGGCACCTATAAGCAGCGCTCTGCTTGCTCTTTTGGCAGCCATACAACGAGCAGATATTTGTCGTGGCACAGGCCAAATATCTCTAAAAAAGATGGCATTTATTAGTGAGCTGCAATGTAAGATTTAGTGACACCAGCCTAGAAAAGCAAAGTCCATGCGCAAGTGCATAATTTTAGCACAACCTCTCTGCGTTGCCCAAACATCCTTGATTGCCCCCTCTTGCTCTGGTTCAGCTGCATGTCACTGCAGTCAGCTTGCACCTTTCTTCATTGCCTGAGAATCCACTCAGGCTGTTTGCACCGGACCTTCATCCAGAACTTGTTAAAAACTAAAGAGTAGGTCAGTGGTTTTCAGATCTAACTCTGAGGTAGCTCTATGCCTACACTTAAGTCTTGATAGACTACGCATGTCCACAGCAACATGTCTTGTCCTAGCTGCCTTGCTTATGTATCCTCTGTTTCAGCCAGGAAATGAACTCTCAAAGAGAGGAGGCTTGTCCTTTTCATACCCCCAAAATATGTCATTTTTGTCCCCAAGCTGCACCAGGAACAATGCCACAGAATCACAAACCTGGATCTGGCCCTGAGAAGATATCTGCTCTGCCCCTCTCTCCCTGGTGGGTCTCTCCTAGACATTGCTGACAGCTCTTCATTCAGCTTGCTGTGGAAGATGGCTGGTGCTAGAGACTCACCTATTCCCTGGACAACCTACACCAGGGCTTTACTATTGTAAAGTTCTTCTAAGTGTCTGAACTAAAGCCTTCCTGGTGCAATCCAACTACAATATCTTCACCATGTACAGGGAAATCAGAATAGTCTCTTCTTCTCTGAAGGTGCATTTTACATTTTTGAAGACCGTTGAGCTGTTTCTTCTCCATGTTCTTGCACTGGGGCTAAAGAGGCCCAGTTTCCTCAGTCTTTTGTTGCAAGCTGTATTATCTAGACCTGCAACCATTCCTGCTACTGTCCTTTGGCTGTATCCAGTAGGTCTTTCCTAGGCTTGCCTTTGGTTGGTGGACATGTTCTCCGCCTCCACTGTACCAAGAACAATCTGATGAGGACCCCAAGATGCTGAGAGAACATCACACTAAAAAAGCTTGCAGCAAGACAATAAAAGCATTGCTAGTGAGAGTTAATGCTCATTATTACTCTCCTTGGTGCCTCTCTATGTTATGTCCTTTTCCCTCTGTCCTTTAGTCTTGTCATCTGCAGCTTGCAAGTTCTTCAAAGCTGTAACTCTGTCCTGATCTGTATTCAGGTGATGACCAGTTTGTTTCTAGAATGTCAATCATCACTGTCAGCACCATCTTCAGGGCTTTTACTGTATTCTGTTCTTTATCCAGCTTGATCATGCACGTAGGCACATCCACACAGCTGTGCCCCATCACCTGTCCTGGTAGAGGAAGCGCTCTACAGATTCCCAGCGTGGAGCCTGCTCTATTGGTGTGTTGGTGCAGGGCACTTTTACATTACTACAATAGCAGCCCAGCTAAGAGTGTGCCAGCCCAACAGCGTAGGCAGAAAATCATACTGCAAACCTAAGTCATAGCACTGGTAAAATAATGTGTGAGGAGAGCAGACTAAATAGACTGTGCTGCTCTTTCTTCTATTACTCATGAATCTCTTGTACAGATACTTCTCAAGCTTCATTCCTAAAGCATCCCTCTCCCCTCTGCACAGTCACCTAGTTTTGACAATACAAACATTTTTTACTCCCAAGGTGGAAATCACAGCCATTTCTAAGTGACTACAAGTTTTCAGATCCTCCTTCTCCCCTAGCTCCGATTTCCTCTTTTCTTCTGCATTCCCTCACAATATCACCCTCCACCCCCTCAGCAGCAGCTGGGACTCCTCACAGCTCAGAATCCAGTCACCCCATCAACGCTTCCTGATTGTTGGGCCCAGTTGCAAAAAACAGCCCTAAGATTGCAGTGGCAAAAGCACAGTTTCTTGTCTTCACCGGTCAAACAATATATGCCTTGATTTATAAACAATAAATAAATAAATAAAAAGGGAATGAACAGCATCAAATCCAATATAAGTCAGTTTTGGAAGGGCATAAAAATACCTTGTGCTCCCTCAGACTTTGACTTTGTGGTTTATCCTATTATTCAATACCTGGTGATGTTTCAAATTCTCTGGTCTTGCTTTGCATAGTGCTTTCACCCATGAATTCCTCTAGATAAGTCTGAGACAGGAGTTATCAGTTAGTGCAGCTGACTGCAGCAAAGTTGGCAAAGAATTAGATTAAAGTCACTTTTAAAGGAAGATGTAGGGTGGGTCAGACCCACAAACAAGAAGAAAAATATCTATGAATGTCTGGTGGTGAAAGAGGGACACGTGTGGGTCAGGGAAGGGAACAGAGCAACCTAGGGACAATGCAGAGGTGAGGGGGGGCAGGTGAAAGCAAACGAAAGTTAAAATATAGCAACTTTAAAAATAGTTGCCCTTGTAAAATAACTGAGATGAAAGCAGAGATCCATTTGGTGGAAGAAGCCGCCATCACATGCAGTTATTGCCAGAGCAATGCACACAGTAGGATTGTGCAGCCTCTTTGCAAGCTATATGCAGACCTGCTCTGTGCTGCTTCTGCAGCAGCTTGGGCAGTGCAGCATCTCCCCAAACAGATGGCATTTCAGGGGTCCCACATCTCTGACGGCCAGACCTACATGCGCATGCTGGGACCACACTGCCTTTCTGCTGACCCAGGTGTTAACGGACACACCAGGCCTGTGGGGCCACTCCAGGATCAGACCATCACAGGTGGACAGAGTCCACCCACCACCAACAAACCAGGTGTCTTCTGGGTCTGCCAAGACTGTGAGCATTATGCAGACTGTGCAGCTTCTCCACCTAAAAGATAACACTAAGGCTTTAAAATTTCCTCAGGACACATTTGGCAGGCTATATGCTTCAAGTCCGTCACACCGTTAGGTGTCCCTCAAGCTTGACCAGAGAACAACATCTGTAGTGGAATCACTGAGCTTCATCAGAGACAAAAGCTCCTTGCATAGCCCGAGCATTAGTAGATGTGGTATCAGATGAGCACAGTCATATCTGTTGCAATTAAGTGGGCTATAGGATCTTAGCTATAGTACACTTAACTTTTGCTTGCATGCATGTAGAGGATGGAGATCATCTGTTTATCCCAGTATCAAATCATGCCACGTATTCCATCCTTGGAAGCTGAACACAATGGGGCAAAAGGCACCTACTGAACAATCCCAGCCAAACACAAAACAGAAATTAGTGAGGCAGAAAGATGCCAGTTAGTACACTCGTGTTAGTATCATTAGAAGTGTAGATGTTCATTCAGAGGGAGAAAATTAACTGATGAAAAAGACCTTGAGAACAGAGGTGGCAGCTAAGTACAGAGGAGTTTGAAATCTGCTTTGTTTGCACATGAGACAGTTGGTTAACAAATTATGAAACACTGAGAAATTCAGAGGGTGTAGTTTGGTGGGGGAGCAATTCCATTTTTCATCCATTTTCACTAAGAAAGACAGGTCAGAGCCTCGTATCTTCCGAGCACTAACAGTAGTCAACCTGCTTCAGCACCTTGTATGTGGGTACCAACCACTGGGCAGTAGGGTGAAGCCCTGCACAAGTCTGGCAAACCTCTCAAAGACATCACTGGGGCCAGAATTTTCATCAAAGTAATTAGAAAAGCCTAGTCATCCCATTAGTGCAATTTCTTAAGCACCTCTGTAGGCAGGGAGGCAAAGCAAAAAGGAGGGCACTCAAGGCAGAGCATCTGGGGCATCCCAGCACCATACCAGAGGTGGGAGATAATGCCTTCCTTTAGCCTTCTGCAGAAAGCTGCGTCCCATCTGCAGGTGGATGACAGCAGAGGAATGAAAGCCGTATCACCCCCTTGTGAGTTCTGGGGCAGAGCAGAGCAGGTACACCTGAAGCAAGCAAGCAAGCCTGCTGGGCGACCAAGACTCAGGGGAAGTTTGACCCTGAATAGCCAAAGGCCTGGGGGAAGCAGGGCTTCTTTCCACCAGATGAAGTAAAAATGCCTAGGAAGATACAACCTGCCAAATATTTATCAAGTATATGTATGTACATATAACTTCAAGTGTCATAGTCACTCGGCACAAGCAATGAAAAGGGGGGGGGGAGCTGTTGTATTTTTTTTAATCCTGTAGATCTCATCCTCCCATCCCCTCCCCACCAGCAATTCAGCCCTGATCATTCAGATGAAGGAGGCCAGCTCACCTCTCAGGCTGCCAAATCCTGGTAGCAGGGCCATTGTCTTTTATTTGACTGCAGAGTGCCAAGTACATTTATGGCACCGTATAAATAATAAATAAAAATATTCATTGCTTCCCTCTCCGCTGACTTATACTGACGCGAGAAGCAGGACAATCCTTTGCTCCCCCCCTCCCTCCCCCCTTACGTAACTCCCCAAAGACGGCTTTTTCCAGACTGCCAAACAATTAGCACAGAAGCGACCAAATTTGCTGAGAGCCTCCAAAGGGTTTAGCTCCAAGAGACAGTTAAAAGGAAGATGAAAAGGACGAGTCAGGGGTAGCTGAGGCCTGGGAAAGGCCAGGACGGCGCGGCGAGGAGAATGCAAAAGCCATAAGCTAAGGACCACACTGTGGATCCATAGCCAACATCCCTCATCCAGCAACTCCTATCTATGCTGCTGGCAAAGCCCAAGGAGTTGCGTTTCTCCCTTTCCAGCAAGGATGAATTAAGCCTATGGTCTGACTCTGAGTGTCCCCTCCCCTTGTATCTTACCTGTTTAAGTTCCCAACTAAACTTCATTTTAACTGGCACTAATCCTGAAGAGCCCCATTACAAGTTTTTACTGCCATTAAATCCCTCCAGATCAACAGAAAAGAGAGAATCCTGAAAGACTGAGTCAAGGCTAAAGCATATCGCAGCCTCCTCGCCGCTCTGCACTACACAGCACTGAGCTTAAAAAAAGAGGGAGAATGACAAAGAAAGTAGGACTGAAGCAGTGGGAGAAAAAGCATGCTTGGAAACCCACTGACTTTAAACATTTATAGCCTTAAAACTACTGAATCACTTCTTAACACACAGGCACAGAGGTTTGTTCCAAGGATCTCAGAAAGCATAAAAATCATGCCAATCCGAAGAGAGAATAACTAAACCTATGGTAAATGTACCCATCTACAATTGCAAAAAATTATCTGAGATCATATTTATGTACACGATAAATGTAAGCCACCAGTTAGAAAGATGCATTACTAACATATGATATGCTGTAGCTACTTTAATAGCTATTTATTAATATGAAGACTTTAGCATAATATGTAATTACACAGATATATACTGCATTATATAGTATTTGTAAATAGTTCATACTATAGTAACTGATGATTTCCAAAGAGGCGCAGAGAAATCATCAGATTTCAAGGCATAAAATTTCCGACTATCAAAGCTCTGAGTTTTCTACACTTCACTATGAACTAATGTGCTATATTAAGCACTAGTCAGTATCACTAATGTTATATATAAAGGTCACATTTAAGCAAAAAACTGAACACAGTTCAGCTTATCTCCAGGAAGATGTCCCTCCAGAGAAGCACTGTAGAAACAAATTCAACTCTACCCCATGACATAAGGTTTAGGGGTTTGGACACTTCCTTAATTTTTTGGATTCTGGTCAGGTAAGGTGCATCAGAGCAGACACATTTTAAAAAAGGTTATGATTTATCACAAAAGGACAGAGTTGGAAGTGGCATGGTCTTACTTCTGTCTAGCTAACTCATATGTCCACAACGGTCTCCTAACAATAAAAATCATACGACTGTTGAAAGGACTGCATATTTTCTGCTTTTGGACACCTTAAAACTTCCTTGGTATTGTGCAGAAATGCGTGAAAGAACCACAAATATCTGTTGATAGTAAATGCACAGTCCTGTGGAAGATTTGTACTGCCTTCAAGGCACCCAGTTAGACAATATTCCCTTTACAGACCTTACAAGGTGCAAGACTGACTCCCACTTTTGGTCCCCTTGGAAAACTTCTAGCTGACAGACATACCCACTCCGTATTTTTCCTAGACTTGTCCAGAGCAAGTATTTGTTGTACAAAAGCCGCAAGCTCAGAAAAGCATTTAACTTCAATCATGTGAATAATAGCCCATTGACTTTAATGTCGCCACTCATGAGCGCAAAGTTAAGCACATGCTTAAGTGTTCTGCATATCTGGGATCCTTGTATAATTTAGATTTAATGTGCCGCAGAGTACAATGTGGGAAATAATTCATTTTTCAGTTTCATGGCTAAGCATTTATTACTGCAGAAATACAGCAGATCTTTTTTTGAAGGTTTTTAGTGAGACTTTTGCTTTGTATCAACCTGAAATGTTTCATTCACCTCAGAATAATATGTGTTGTTTTGTCTTCCAATTATCTCCTTCTGTCCCTTTCCTTTGTTACAGAAAAAAAATCTTTATTTTCCCTTTTTTTTAAAAAAAAAAGTAGGTCAATTTTATGAGTAGTGCCTTTAGAAAATGACAAGGCAAAAATACATGTCAGAAATATCAAACAAAGTATTTTGTTTCAAGTATACTTAAATGAGCTACTTTGGCAAATATCAGAACTTCCCTCTGCCTTCTTACGCTCTCCCCAGATTTTTTTTTTCAGTTAAAATATTGGCCAGTTTTAACTCCAAAAATTAATTTTTCTGGAAAAAAGCATATCTGTTGAAAAAAAAAGCTGACCCATGCTGTGTAGAAACAGGCCCTTTGTCTCAACATTTCATTAACATCTTAAAAAGCAAATAAGTCAAATACGTGTGAAATTTCAGCAATCTATATTAATTTGCAGGCATGCAGAAATCCATTTCTCTCCTTTTTATGTCAATTACAAAATTACCATTTTGATACTTTATTAGTTTCTTTGGCATTTCCAACTAATTTATAGGCATGGATACTATTTTTTTATTATTATTAACCTACTGCATTCTAAATTATTTTATTTAAATGCCCTGCTGGCTGTCCACATTTGCTTTTATTCTATTACTACTGTATATGAATGGAAATTACGTATAGCTATTAGATTATTTCACACATTAGTTCATTTTATATAATCTTTCCTGTATTTATTGCCTTCGTTAGGCTGAAATACCGCAGGCACTTGTTTCCCTAATGTGTCTGAAGCTCTCCCGTTATTGGAAATTGGGTTATATCTCCTGATTACAGTCAGATGAAATCCAGACCCGGGAGCCGACTGCAGTATTCTGCGACAGGCCATCTTACCAGCAGGGCTTTCGCAGGGGGTCGGAGCCATGGCAGCCCCCCACATGGACCGCAGAGAGATGCAGCCCGGCGGCGCATGCAAGGATGCTCTGGCTGGGCTCACTGGCACTGCCGGCGAGGGGCAGAGCACAGGCCGGGGAGCTGACCTGGCCAGCAGGGCTCTACCCCTGCCAGGATCACATCCAACTGCTCCGCTGCCCAAGCTGGGCCGGCGGAAGTGGCGGGTGCTGGTTTGGCATCCGTGCAGGAGGAGAGCGGTTCCGCAGGCTGCGAGCGCAGGGAGCTGGAAGGGAGATGCTGTCAGAGCAGCTCTTTGCCTGCAGGACTCAGGGGACCAGTGCTGCTCTCAGGGAGGAGCGTGCTTCTCCTCCCGCAAAACTGCCCGCGGCTGCACCAGCATTAAGAGCCGCAGCTTGACATAAGATTTAGCAGCTGTGAGGGTTAACATGGGGGAATTAACAACCTTCATGAGGTGGGTTCCTGGGTCAGCTCTGGTACCAGTTTGGGGCCAGCTGAGCACAAAGGGGTGGTGCTCAGCAGGGTGAGCATCACCTGGGCCAGAGAGAGAGCAGCAGAGGTCACTAAGCTCAGGACAGGGAGCCTCCAGCCACCCTCGGTCCAACGTACCACCCTGGCACTGAGGTATCCGCTCCAGCCCAGCTCAGACAGGCCGGCTCAAGCATCCACAGGGCACAGTGGGGGCATGACGTTAGTCACTGTCTTGCATGTCATGAGGAAGTAAATTCTGGGGCACAGCCAAGACACCATCCAAATCCTTAGACAGCTGGAGCATTTCAGCCTGCTTTTCTGGGGAAGCGGCAGGTCAGCGGCCTTAGGCACCTCTCAAAGCGGCTCTTCCCAGGCAAGACCCAAGGAAGAGGGTCCAAGGAGACCCTCAGGGTGTTTCTCACAGGGGGCTGCCAGCCTGACCTTGACAAACATTCCCCAGCCAGGCACCGTAATGGATTTTGTGAGTGCATCTGGCATTTTGGCTGCTGTACAGTGCCAGTGGGACACCTTCCCCAGGTACTGTCATGGTACAAAGACATTTGCAAGCAGATCTGGGTCTAGGCAAGTAGGAACAATATTCCTTAAAATAACTAGCCCTTTGCCTGTCAGCTTGGATTACAATCTCTGCTCACTCCTTCTGCTGGACACAGCTGCCCTTGCCAGCTAATGTAGCAGGCCAGGAGGTTGATCTGCCTCACTTCTGCTGTGGACACCAGATCACACATTGGAGATAAAAGAGACTGGAAGCTATAGTTGTTCCTCTTGGCCACCTGGATTTGGTCAGTGACTGCCTCCTTTGAAAGTCTGAACCAGCTAATTTAAAGAGGCAGGAAAAGAGAGGAAGAGCACAGCACACCATCATCTCCCCTGCATCCCGGCCAAGCAGTGCATTGAGGGGGTGAGTGAATTGCAAGCAGTATGCAGGCTTTGGAAGAGGGAAAAGAGGAGATTCAGACTGAATTCCTCCCAAACCAGGGCATCTTGAAGCAGTGCAACAGATGCCTGGATGGCTTCTCTCAAATTCTGCAGGGCCCTCTGCATGTCCAGAGAGTGGAAATCCATGAGCCCAGTAGATCAAGCTCATTCACTCACATCTTTTGGATGAAGATATTCCCACCTGTCTTTATTCTCCAGGGGCAGCAGCTGGCCTTCAGTTTTTACCAGGCAGTTTTCATCTGATTCCAGATGCTCTGGTAAATGATAATTTTATCCAAATGTTGCACTTGCACTAGCAGCTGTGTTCGAGGCATACTGCAAGGATCTGAGTATGTACTGTGGCTTTTCTCTTCCCCAAGAAAAAAAGCACATATGCTTTAGGATAGCAAAAGCAAACACAGGTATGTTGGTAAAGAAAAGTAGATCCAATACACACAGACAGCCCTCCGGTGAAATCAACTAAAATACGCCCAGAGACCTGTATCCAAAGGCTCTGTGAAGCTCCAGGAGTTACCGCTTTCAATTGATATTTCATGCACATATCTCTGCAGGTATGAAGAATATCTTGAAAAACATGAGAATGAAAGCATGGCTCTCTCCATGAGCCTAGGCACAGTCTGAAACAATAGATCACAGGTATGAAGTGTCCCATTTAGCTCAGTCAGTTGAAAACCTAATGATGACAAACTAATGTTAACGCTGATAGGGCTGGCTGGTTTTGAACAGTGCCTTTCAGTCTGAGGGAGTCCACAGCTTCTAAGGAGTCTCTGCAACAACCTCCACCTGGCAGAAAAGCATCCTCCCTCCCACCCCCTCCTCAGCACAGCACACTGCAAACGTGGAGGCAGCGTGAAACAAATTGAGGTTGAAATTAAAACAAATAACAGGAGCACTTCTGCAAGCATTGTATTATCCTGTGTCATATTTCATTCCAAGAAAAAACAACAAAAGGGAAAAAAAAACCTCTTGAAAATTAATCCACCACAGAATTTCCAGCCTGCTGCACAGGACACTGTATGCACAGGGGACCTGGCCACAATTTATTTCTAGACTGTCATGGGGGACACAAGAGACAGAAACTATAACCAGTCTAGCAGGAGCAAACCAACACTTGCAGTCCTCTTCTTGCTGCTATCCCCGATAGCAGTGTGCGTGACCTATTGCTATTTGGTTGCCCTACAATGGCATGATGCCTTAAGCAGCCCCAGTGATTGAGTAACAAATTCAGCATGGTCAATCGAGCCTTACAACACTCAATTCCTTGTGAGTAACCTCGCTGCAAAACAAAAATAAAGCAGTGTGCAAAGCTTCAGACCCTCACGAACCAAACAGTGCTACCCTGCATGCATGAGCAATCTCCTCAAAATCCTCAGTGTGCAGAGCCCAGCGAATGCAAATGCTCTGCAAAGACAAAATGCAGCACATGTAAACAAGGCAGTGAAACACACTCTGAACAGGAAACGATTTCTTGTGCTAAGCTTCCAAAGGCCTCGAAAAAATTACAGTATAACTCCAAATGCAAGCAATAGTAAGTCATCAAAGCCACGCTGATTTACCCCCATGGGCAGAACTTGTCCCCATAATAAACTAACAGAGCATATTTGCTAGCGTAATGGCCAGAGTTCCCACACAGACAAATAATTTCATTCTGAAAAAACAGGTTACAGCCATTATACACATCATCTCCAAAGCTCAATTAATTCATTTCTTGCTGACAATCAAGGTGTGGTTTGGGATCATGCAAGCAAGCACAGTTCAGTTCTGTTTCTAATTCATTCCTGAAGTGCTTAAAACATGTAAAAATGCAACTGAATACTAACGAAGAGCAACTGTGCTATTTAAACTAGGGACTAAAGCTGATACGGCTCTCAAAAAACCTGAACGCTTCTCCAGTAAAAGCAAAGAAAAGAGGGTAGAGCTGCCTCTTCTGTGGAAAAGGCTGCTTTGGGGGTTTGGGTAGATCCATTACCTTTTTGTCGCTCAAGCCAGACACCTGGTCCACGTATTCCTCTTGGATCATGAAGGCAGCCAGGTTGGCAGTGTAGCTGGCCAGAAAGATGACAGCGAAGAAGGCCCACACCGACACCATGATCTTGCTAGTGGTACCCTTGGGATTCTGCACTGGCACGGAGTTGTTGAACACCAGCCCCCACAGCAACCAGATAGCTTTGCCAATGGTGAAAGAGGGACCTCCAGGCTCTGGAGTGATTGAGAAACACGATCCCACAGTGAGCATCTCAGAGTAAGTGGTCTGCATTTCTATTCACATACATATCTTGACTTCAGAGTTAAGAGCAGTATCTATTCCTACATGTGAGATGAATGTCCACAGCTGCACTCCCCTGTGTTCATGGCACCACATGTCAGCAAAGTGCGACCCTGAAAAATGATTTTTTTAAAACGTCCTCAGGCTTCCACATTTATTCTGTCTCAAAGATTTCCGCTGAAACCTTATACCAGAGCTTTTTTTAGTATCTGATTGGAGTATCTAAAATCCCAAACATTCCATTTTGGTTCAAGTGTTGTCACCAGAAATAGAGTTTGCTCAGAAGAATTCTATCCTCATTTCTAGCTATTCAACAGTGATGTTGTCCTTGAACTCCCAGCATACACCTGTGCAAAACATGGCTTTCACTGTACTTGTACAGGTGCAAGGGAGAGCACCATCTGAAATAGCAGGGCTCTACAAATACCCCTGGAAGAAGGTTTCATTGCCCAGTCTGCTGAAGACACACAAGCTAGAGAAGAACACAGCTCCCTCTCCCCATGTTCTGTGTCTAAGGTACATAACAGTGACATATACTGTGGTCTATCTCAGGAAAATCAGTAGCTCTGCCCCAGACAGTCCAGGAGCAGATCCAGTGTTTTAAAAGCTGCTATCTTGCCCTTATTCACTTTTCAGCATGGAAGCTCACTCATACCCCAAAAGCCATATGTGCTCATGAAGCACTGGGCCTGAAAACTTGTGAAATCCTGCATGTCTCTCAGCAGTCTCATACTCCTGGCATATGTTGATTCCATTAGTGGGAACCCAAACCAAAATTTTGCTCAACTTGATCACAAGAGGAGCCATGAGGGAGACTGCAGGTGCAATTACTCCAAGGATCCTGCTTCAGACACCAAGACCCTCTTAGGACAAGAGCCTTCTGGCACAAATTCAAGGATCTGTCACTTTTCCAGTGGTGCCAACCTGGCTCTGGAACCTTTTCGGTTAGCATCCCATGTTTTATCTCCTCCCTTGGGTAGGCTGACTGATGCCTACTGCTGCTGCCGGTGGTTAAGGCTGGCTCCAGCAGAGAAACAAAAAGGAAGAAAGTTTTGACACTCTTCTCCAAACACCTGAGCAGGGAACAGTGCATTCATCTGGAAGCACTAACTGTGTTACTCTAAATACAATTGAAAGGTGAAAGGGGCTCATTTTGCACCCTGGGAACTGCACACCAAGTTCAAAGCTGAATCATCATCTGGGAAAACTGAAGCCTCTAGACACCAGGGAAACAAAGTTGCTATAAGAAACGTGGTTTGGCAGTCCTTGTCTTTTTACATGCTGGAATGGTAGTTTTATATCCCTCTCTACCTAATAAGCTTAAGACAAACAGGTGCAAGACCTGCAATCATCAGTTGGAACTGTAAGGTGTAAGGAAATCTTGAGAAGTTACCTCCTAAAACCTTCCTCTCTCCATGGATCACCCCATGTGCTTTCACAGTTACTTTGTCAGCCACAAACCAAGACAGCAATGGGAGCCTCCAGTCCAAACCAGGTACCCGGAATCCTTCCGAACAATCCAACTTTGAGTGCCCTAACAACAACTCAACATCATTTAGGGGCTAGAGCAGGGCATGCCCACCTGACCCTGAAGAGAAAATCTTGGTGTAGGTAAAGAGAAAATGCAGGTGTGGGAGGCAGGGCTATACTGTTGTAGACCATTTCAAATGCAGCAAAAGTAACATTAGCCAGAGCGTTCATTACCAAACAAGAATTGCAGTCTCTCCAGCAGATTTCTACATCTTCACATTACACCTGTCAGGGATAATATCGGCCTGATCATGCAGTACTGTTCATAATCACTCAGAAATATTGATACTTGCAGCTGCAGTTCAGCTAACTTAACTCCACAACTACACACTTGTACTAAGAACTGCTTCCGGTTACACATCTATATTAATATCTCTCAAGAGACTCTCAGGTTTAACGGTATTTACTTGTGGACACAGATCTATGTGGTTACGATCAGTTGCCATAAAGGCCCTCCACAGCTCCATGTTAAGAGTGTTCTCCACTTCCATATATCTGGTTCTGCCTGCATTCTCATTAACACTTTTTTTTTCACTCCTTTCTAATTTGATGACATAAATTCACTCAAAGCACTAGATTGGGGAGCAAATGAGTGCATTTTCCAATAACTGTCTCTCTCTCACTATTCTGAACAGACCAATAAACCCAGAAAGGTTTGAAAGGCTGATTCATCAGAGGGTTAAGGTATGGAGATGACAGAAGGCTCAACTTGCTAATTGTCTTCATGCCAATAAGGCAAAAAAGGCTTTCTCTTAGGCTGTCTGTCCATCCTCTCTTTAACTCATCGGGCTGTGTTCTGAAAATCAGAACCACAGAGATCGGTCACTCACTTGTTCCCATCTTTCCTGCTGCCCTTGCAAAATAGTCGATCACCTACTCCCAGGAAAATGAGCTTCCCACTTTCTCAGTCTTAGCAAGCCAGAGAGCCAAGTGAGGGAGGGACATGCCCAGGTGACAGATGTAGAGTCTGGAGGACATAGCACTATGCTGGGAGCAGCTTGCTCTCCCAGGAGACATAGCACTGAAGGATGGATTGACAGTGCTGAGCGCTCTGATTGCCTCAGAGAGCGCAGCACCATGGGCCCTGCCAGCACCAGCTACCAGGATCCATTTTCCCTCAATGAGAAATGAGCTGGAGCTGGTACGTGCTTTAGAGATGAAAGACGACACAGCTCCGTCTCCCGAGCCAAGCAAATTATCCATTATACACATCTGCTCTCTTCAGAGCCTTTTTTCCACCTCCATCCCTGCCCTCTTTTAGTCTGAACACAGAGCTCAGAGAGGACTAGATCTGTATCATGTTCAAGGCAAAGGAAACATCCCGACAAGGGAGCCGAGACTGGAAGCGAGAGAGGATCATGGCAAGGAGGGACTCCTCTTACCTCTGCCATCAGCAAGGCACCGATTATAGCCCACAGGGCTGAAGTACTCAAAGACGAAGACGGCCACTGCAGAGATGATAAGCAGCATCACAAACATCATCACCCATACATCAGCACTGAAAGGCTCTGGAGAGGAAGAGAAAACCATGATGAACGACCTGATACACCACCTCACCCCTCCCTCACCTTCTTTGCTCTCCAGAGCACCCCAGTGAGAGTGCAGGGCAAACTGGGCTGGCAAAAAACAGAAGTTACAACAAAACCTTCCACCCGAGTCTGAAAAACCCCTTGAATTGGGAGAAGTTTCTGTCTCTGTAATGACTGCATTCCATCTTACTGTTACATTTGTGACACATGGCTCCATCTGGAACTACATGCAGCCATTGTGGCATGCATTGACAAAATAAAATGCATTGATAAAAGATTGTTCCCAGGAAGTCCTCCAGCACCATCTGGAGAGAGTGGGGAAAATCAAGCGGAACTGGCAGAGTTTCAGACAAGCATCCAACTTTCAAGATGCTATTGAGCCAAAGAGCATCTCCAAATTTCTGAGGTTCAGCCATAATGATAGTATTTTTTTCAGTTATTCCATTCCTGTAGCAATGGGAACAGTGGCTCATTCTAGAAATGTTAGCATTCATATTCTGCAAGTGTTTAATCTCTGCCAGGTTTTCTCCTTCTCCAAGCCTGAACAAATAAAGATGGGACTGAACCAGATCAAAGAAACTTAGAATTTTGCTCAAGACTATAGCCAATATTGCAACCTCAGTTAAATTTAAAATTTTAGAGTTAACTTTATCATTGCTTTTACACACTCCAGCAATATTGGTGGACTTGGGTAAAGGCAAAAACTTCTGAAGAGTCAGTAGTCATGAAACTCCTACTTAAAGAGGTTTGGAAAAATTTCTTTACCCATATAAAGTTATTTCTGTTTGTAAATATTCCCAGGATGCTGGCAGAGAGCAGGCAGTAATTATATAGCTCATATACTGTGCTTGCTGCAGCATAAAGCATTTTATAAAGCCAAATAGTAGATACTAGGAAGGCATGGATGTCTTGGGGAAATGCAGTATCATTTCTACATTCTCTGGTCACCCTCCACCACCAAAGGACATTAGAAATCACTTTATTGGAAGTCAGAGTGTCAGCCCAGAACTGGTGGCTCAACTATTCCTGAAAAGCTCTATCAGATCTCTAACTTCTACGAGCTGCTCTGTCAAGGGAGGGTCAAGTTAATACTTTCTATACAAATAATGTCTCTCAAAGTGCAACAATTTATTGCTAATTGTTATCACTAAGTACTATGGCATACCAGCTATAAGGTTTGAATCAATTTTCTTCTGGCCTAAACTCCTTGAACATGCTATTACTTGAGTCACTGGGAAAACATGTGCTGCAGAGTAGGTGACAACTCTGAGTGAGCCCATTCTTTTCTGGAATTAGGCATACAATTGCTGAGAAATGCCTTAGAACTCCCAGGCAGTGCCTGTTTGCATTTGCCTGGATTTTGCTTGCTTGGGATTTAGAACTAAACCATCATAGTTTATTTTTATATACCTGTCCCACAGGTACTCCCAAGAAGGGACTTTCAGGCTAAGAATCACAAGCAACCTTCACCTAATTTCTCATGAGCACTGGGTGAAGTTTTAATTTTAGATTAAAATGATACCTAAGAAGGCAGAAGGTGAGACAGTTCCATTGCTACGTGACACCATGACGCTGATTCCCGTCTCAATGAAGGGCACAGAGAAATCCACCACTTCTGAACGCTCCTCATTAATGGTGAGGGATCCCACAGCCATATAGGCCCGTTTGGTGACGACCTGGAGGAAGGAAAGTAAGAGATAACATACAGACCTGAGGCACTTCTCAGGCACCACAGCCAATCCCCTTCTCACCTTCCTGCCTTTCCACACAGTCCTTTTACTCCTGTAATCCCATTCTCTATATTGTTTCTATCATCCCTCCTTTCTAATCTTTCATCAGGACACCTTCTTCTTTCAGGAAATCTACAGACATTAATCTTCCCCTCAAAGCTAGTATGTGTATAAAAAATAAATCCGCAGAGGTCTTAGTATAAACACATCATCCACTGAGAAGACGTCTTATCTCATTTTTCTGTCCTTGTTTTCTCCTCCCTCTAACACTGCAAAGTCTTATTTCATTCTTTATGCACCTTATATACGATGTAAGCATAATCTAGGTTGCAGCCTCTCCGGTGCATGGATATCACCCTCCTTCTTTGACTGTGAAAGCCAAATTTGTGACACTATAGAGAATAATAATTAATCATCAAACAGGAAAGGTAGTAATGGTCAGAGTGTCAGAGCAGATTAATACACCTGGTGCCCAGAAAGAATCCAGGCCAACCATTTTTATAGAGTCACCTCTGTCCCTGCCCTGGAAGGGAAACCAATAATGATGGGAGACCAGACCTGACCCATGTCACCCAGCCCAGGGATGAAGCCCACCATGCCCTCCCTTTGCTGCTGACCTCTCCAATCATTCCATTCCACGTCCCATTGATCTTTTTTCCATGCTTGCCATTAGTCACCAAGTAGAGGTCATAGGTGAACTTGACAGACTTTGAGATTTTCTTGAGGATGTCAATGCAGAACCCCTTGCAACATTTCTTCATGTAATCTGGCTCCTCATCGGTTTTGTTCCTGAACCGTCACAACAATAATGGGTTAAAAGACAGGGGAAAACTCCCTTAATTCCCTTCTGTTGTCAGTATGCTCTCCCCCTCCCACAATATAACGTGGAGAATTTCACTTGTGCTGTCTGTGCTGGAGGGTGAAGGGACACACTACGATGATTTGCCCAAAGGGGCCAGTCATGAATGGACACAGGCCAGGCTGGGCAAACAGAAGTGACAGTTCTTAAAAGGATTATCAGGGTATGATTGTATTGGCCCCACAGACTCTCTACATTCTGCTGAGAAGGCAGAGCCCAATAGGAGGAGAAAAACCCAGGGGTGCATACTCGGTCACTATGCGTTTTTGGCACGGGACCGTGTTCCTCATGCAGGTGCCACTTAGGGGATCCACATTCTCCACAATGACGAATGGTGCCTCTTCCAAGGTCACGATACTCAGGTGATCGTCCTCGCGTTCCTCAGAGTCGGGATACAGCTCAAAGCGGGGCCACACGTAATACTTCATCTGCAACTTTTTTTCCTTCCATTTCCCCACCTGAGGAGACACAAACCACAGAAGATAAACTTATAGCTGCCCCAGCCCTTTGCATCAACCACAGTTCCTGCAGGCCTGGGCAGGAAGACCACTGTGGAGTACCCAAGCTCATGGCTCATGTAAGGTGAGGACATTTCTGGGGAGAAGGCTCTGAGTAAGTGGGTTCAAACCAGGGGAAAGTGGAGAACAAGAAAGATCACTGGGTTGTCTGATCTCTCTGATGGTCTCACTCTCTGGGAAAGTAAGCGGATGACCTGGGGGATATCATCACCACGGTCAAACAGACATGATGTCTTTCAACTTTCTCAGCAAACAGGAACAGAGCTTGACTCCTGAAATGTTGACTTTAGCTGACTAACCACAATAAAAATGCTTTTTTTTCCTGCTAAAAAAGAGAAATATATACAAATGCTGAAACAAATGTCATTTTGAAACAGAGAAATTGAAATACTTCACTTGAAAAAGTCAAAAAAGAACTTTATTTTTTCAAAATTTTGTCTTCATTTGTGTTCAGTGAAATTCATCAAACGTTAATTTTAACCAAACTTGATTTTGTCCAGAAATAACTCCTTCTTCTGGGAAAAGGTTGCCCATTCCTAGTCAGGACTGAGTTATTCCAACTTCAGGCAACTGAAGAGGGAGATGTTCTACATTTTCAGGAGTGTCTTCACAGTAGAAGAACATAGACAGAGATGTTTGGTAACAGTAGTTCTTGCTATCCCCTGCTAAGGCCTTACTGAAATACTTGCTCTTGCTCTTTCACAATGACTTAGCTACGTACCTTAGCTGGAAACAAGGAATTGCTCTGTGTTTCTGACACATGAAAAGTAAAATCAAAAAGCATCTATGATTTTTCAATCTTGCTATTTTTCCATAAGGATATATTGCAATTTTAGATCTTTTCATTTCCCATTTCTTAAGCAAACAGAGATCGTATCTTCAGCAGTCAGAAAAGGGGAGTGGGACTCAGTTGCCTACTGCCACAAATAAGAGTTGTTCTGAAGCCACTCCAGTCCCTGAAGAGACGATACCGGTAGCACACCCACTGCCCATGGTAGACCATTCCTTGCAAAAATTCCAGGCAAAGAAAAAACCTGAACATCAACTATGCTTTCAACTATCAAAGTCTTGCCTTTCTTCTCAATTCCACCCATTAGTTGACACTAATTAGCACCTTGGCTGGCAGCTGAAGCTGAGAGGGCAAGAAACTAACTGGGCTTTAGAAATAACTTTCCTGCACGATCCTCAAAGAAAGCCCTCCAGGCCAGGGCTGAGACATGTTGACTGGATGGCAGAGGCAGTGTGGGTGTGTGGGAAGCTTGCACGACTGCTCTTAGCGGTGTACCTACTTGGTGGGTAAACAGAAAAGCTTCATTCCACTGCAGTCCAACACCCCTCCCACCACCCCCAAATTTCAGTCATTTATTTATTTAAATGACAGGACGGGAGGGAGAAGCACTTATTAGAGGCTCATTAGGTGCCAGCAGTTATTCTGTGAAACTCAAAGCCCAGCTGGGGTTTGGCATTTGAGAGCAGCTAGAATTCACATAAAACACTTGTCACCTTCAAAACAAACAAACAAATGCTTCATCTGGCCATGAAAGAAAAATCCACACTGGCGCTTGTGGAGGGAGAAGAAAGGCAGAAGAAATCACCTAGAGACAGCAGCCTCCCCGTCCATCCCTGCAGCATGAACACAGCACCTCAGTGAAGCCAAGGCAGTGGGTTTTGTAAGAAGGGGGTGAAGTGGCCAGGCAGCTGGTTGTACCTTCCCAAGGGCCCTTACGACCAGCAGATGGCTAAAAAATGCCAAGGAGAGCTTGCCCCTAATGTTCACTCCACTCATGAAGTCACACTGCTTGGACCAGCAAGCAGGGTACACAGCTATTTTTTTTCTTTTTCTCTTTTTTTTTTTTTTTTTTTTTTTTTTTTTTTTTTGTTAATTCAGTGGACAGTGAGGAGTTGTTTTAATTTTTAAATACACTTTGAGCACCAGGTGAAAGCTGTCAGACTGGGAGCCCCAAGAACCGGTGGCCCTTTTTGTCCACAAAAGACAGGTAGTGTTGTCTAAGGCAGCAGATGGTCTGTACTTGTGCTAATGTCTAAACCTGGATGTGGAGAGTGCATTTCTGAGGGAATAAAGAGCATATACTCACACGCTCACCCAGGGTCTGCTCAGCCCTGGACTTCCACTCGTTGACCAAGCAGGTCAATTTATCATCATCTGAGCCAGAGATTTCTGCAGTGCAACTTTAGCTCTCAAGTAACTGAGCTCAAATACCCAAAACCAGTTCAGCGAAGCCACCAGACAAGCAGAATAACTGCTCACATGGGGCTCAGTAGGGACCAGTGATTAAGATGCTGCACAGAACAGCCCAGACTTCAGCTCAGTAACATTAACTTATCATAGAAATAAGCAGTTGATGAAAAAGACATCTTGCAGTATCTCAGCAGCACTTAGATATCACAGTAATAGGCACGATATAAACCCCTAAGTGATAAATTAGATCAGATAGGCAAACCCAACTCGTAATTACCCAGATGTTCTCTGGGACAGAAAGGTGAGTTCATAAGGCTGTGTGCCAGGCACGTTTCACAGTGTTGTACTACACAGACAACATTGTGAAATTAGGATAACAACGACAATCTTGCCACAGCTTCCTGCGTGCTGAAGCACCTAACCTGCAAATACAGTAGTACACATCTTTTCCTTTTTATCCTAATAAAATCATTCTAAATTGTCCAAAAAGGAGGAAAAACAGGATGTAAGGGAATCTTCTGACCTAAATTTTCAGATTAACTACGGAGTGTCTCAAGAATACCTGCAAATATTACATTTCATTGCTAAGCTGAACAATCAGGCATGCCATATACCTGCAAACACGTACAGATATGAATAAGGGAAGTCAGAAAAGCTTTGTGAATTAAGAGGTGGCACATTTCTTTACATGCCCATGAATGTAAGGGTCAAATATGGATGCATGTAGTTAAAGAAGAGCAGCTTATGCAACATGTGGGCAAGGACAGTAAGGATACTAAGAAACATCACATGTGCGGAGGATGGAGACAATGCAAGAGAAAGAAAATACAAATGTGCATCGTATGCTAGATAATCTGCCCTGAGAGGGAAGGAGCAATTCACTGTGGGGACAGAGGTTAGCCACAACAGAATTAAATGTCACAGATTTGTCCAGGTAATGATGCCTGCTCTTAAAGAATATAACCTGCCAAGCTGTGCAGAGCAGAGCAAGGCACTTCTGAAGTCTCAGGGTATTTGGTATTAACAGCTTGTGAACTGTTATTACTTAGGTTCTGCTCGGTGCTCGCCTCAGCAAAAAGAGGAAAAATAAACCATCCCAGGCATCCTGCATATTTGTCACCCTGCAGTTTCGAGACCCACTGGGCGTTCTCTGATCAGTCTAGTCATCCAAACTCCCACCAGGAGCTCTGAAGGGTCACAGAATCAGCAAAAGTAAGGATGCTAGGGATCTTTAAGGCCGCCTTTCTAACCATATTCTCCAGTCCCTAGGTATGTTTCTGTATGCCAGAGCAGGGCTCCTAATGGCCAGAATTTCATCTTAACTTCCCCTTGCTCTGTCTGTATCACATCTGATCTTATTAAGAAAGGAAAGTCACTTTGGTTTGGGGATGAATTTGGAGGTGTTGAAGGAGGGGAGCAGCTAACTTTTACCTTAAATACAAGATCCTAGTTTGGATAACAAGGTGTTGGAAGTAGAAGTCCAATACATTTGCAAAGAAAGAAAGTGAGAACTATTGTAGAACAAAAAGTCCATCATATATGCTATTGGTTTGCCTAAGTATATAAGCTACTCCATGCAGACAAAAGGTAAGATTGCCTATGCAAGGGGAAAATAAGTGAGAGCCTTCCGAAAGCCTTCCAGCAGGCTGGCAAATTGCCTTAACCGCGGTATAATGTAGCCAGAATAAAAGTGCTCTGCAGTATGTCAATGCGTATCTTTAATGAAAGGTGTATCATATTAGTTCCCTGAAACTAATTCTTGACAGAGGCTTTCCTCTCCTCCCAACGGAAGCTAAGGCTTGTAACAGCCCTTTGTGGCAGATGTTTGTCTAACCTGTCCTTACACTGACAGAGTCCAAAATCTCTGTGGGCAGTCTATTCCAGTGCCTAACTATCCTTCCCTTTAAAAAGGGTTTTTTTTCCTGATGTCTAACCTAAATCTTCTTGCTGCAATTTATACCAGGAGAGTATGTTTCCTTATTCTTCTGCATGTGCTCTTTTCAGTGTTACCAGGCCAGTAAGATATTTGTAACACAGAGGAGTTGGTAGTCTCATTCAGTGGACATCTTATATGCTACACTGACAAAAGCGACCACCTGTTCAAATGACCAGCACCCAGTCTAACCATTTACAAAACCTTTACCCAGATGGGTAGTACAGACAAGTACAAGCCAGTCCCATGAACTTCCAAAATTGCCTGTTCCAGCCAGGGAAGAAGCCAATCTCTGAGCTCCTTCTACTATGCCAAGACAGGACTTCAAAACAGAAGAGCATCTGGAGAAACCTCTAACTAATGTCAACAGATGGAAAAACAAAACCTCCTAGAAATTTGGCTTTGAAGGACTAGGCAGCAGAATACAATTCTGGATAAAACCAGAAATGTTATACATTTCTTAGGCAAGATGACCAGAGGAATTGCATTTATATTTGGGGTGAAGATCCAGGGGAAAGCCTGAACCTTCAGGTACTTGTTTTTCAACAGGCCGCGAAAGAACTACTTCTGGGAAAAGTCTTATGATAGTTTTTATTTCATTCAGGCTCCCATTTGAAGTGTGCCTTGCACCACTTTCTTTTCTTCTCTCACTTCCTGCCATTCCTGGTATAGAAGAAATACAAAAGGAGCAAAAGGGATTTGGTTTCATTTACAGAATAAAAGAAGAACCATTCCAAACTCACTTAGGACTTGAATTTCTTTCTGCATTTCCCCAAAAGGTCAATGTTTCCTCCCTTATTACCTTTTTTTTTTTCCTCAGAAGCTGAGGGGCTTGTTCATTCCAGTGGGGAAGCACTAAGGCAACAACACAGAGCATGGATTAGAAGGCAGAAATTCCCTGTTCCACCAAGGATCTCTGGAATCTGATCTGCACCCTTGTGCCTCCACTCCACATTGAATAAAATGGAGATAATGGTATGTTTTCACCTCTGGGATGCACTGGGCAGATAAATACAGAAAAGGCGATCAGACTCACAAATAGCATGGAAATGAGGAGACACACACGTGTCTAGAGCTAGATGAGGGAACATATACAGCATGTACCTGTGGATGGTGTAAATTTGAAAACTTCCTGTCTTTTATCTTTGCTGGAAAAAGCTTATGTAACTTTTACACCTGATTTTAATACACAAAAAAGGGAAGATCAAATATAGAAAAGGTAAAGGTAGGATGTTGGGCAGCGGGCAGAAAATAGCAGTGTTATTGGTAACACAGCTGATGGAAAAGCATACCTAACCCCTCTGGGAAGCAGGGAGAGTCCAGGGAGAAATAAGAGTCTTGTCAGTACAATTTGTACAGATCCTGAATGAGGACATGGGAAAACCAGAACAACTGGGCAGGACATGAGAAGGGCTACTGTAGGAATAATAGAAACACCATAGAAATAGCAATTATAACTGGGACACTGCCAACGGAAGTAAGTACTGCTCAGGGTACGTAAAAGTAAAGGTAAACCTGGGAGATGCTGTTCTAACCTTAATGCTGCAGTAGACTGCGAAGAAATAAATCATGCATAAATAAAGCGGAATCATCTGGGATTGAGATAGTTTTTGAAAGGCTGGTGCAAGATATTCCACCAGGACCGAACTACAGAGATCTACTGTAGCTCCACAGGCTTGGCTTTCAGTCTGGATAGAGATGTCATTACTGTTATTAAAGAGAAATTATATCAGGAACTAAGTCATTATGGGACACTTCAGCTTAGTAGAGATAAGGTGGAGAACAAATGCAAATTTTAACAGCAGCAACCTGATGTCTTTTTTTTTCTGGATCGGATAGTTGATACATTTCTTCACCCCAAAATTACTCAACAGGCAATAGGTCATGCTGTTTTACACTCACTTTGGGCAAAGCAGTGAGGAAACTTACAGAAAAGCTAGTTATCAGAAATAACCTTGGATTGAGCGATTAGGGGAACAGAAAGCCTGCCTTAAAGGAGGAGATTAAAAAGCTTGCTTAACCTAGATAAATGAAAGCCAAGAGGGGATATGACTGCTCTGTATAAATAAAGGGGGGACAGATACACAAGGGAGGAAGAAAAGGGTTTTTTTAAGCAGAAAACCAACGTTGGTACAAGAACAACTGGCTGTGAGGAAACTTGCCTTGAAAAGAAGATGGATTTTAACTATCAGAGAAGGGAAGTTCTGGAACAGCTGCCCAAAAGGAGCTATGAAAACAACTAAAATGGGGCCGAGAAGAAGCACAACTGGTTTGCATAGGGCTATATGTTGTTGCTGCCTAGAGCAGCAGGGATGGAACCAGATGAGCCTTTCCAGTCCAGTGGCCTAAAGTAAGCAGAAGCAAGAGGAGGAATTCATAGAATCATAGAAGGGTTAGAGTTGGAAGAGACTTTAAACATCATCTAGTTCCAACCCCCCTGACATGGGCAGGAACACCTCCCACTAGATCAGGTTGCTCAAAGCCCCATCCAACCTGGCCTTGAACACCTCCAGGGATGGAGCATCCACAACTTCCCTGGGCAACCTGTTCCAGTGTCTCACCATCCTCAGAGTAAAGAATTTCTTCCTGATATCTAATCTAAATCTACCCTCTTTCAGTTTAAAGCTGTTACCCCTTGTCCTATCACTACATGCCCTTGTAAAACGTCCCTCTCCAGCTTTCCTATAGGCCCCTTTAGGTACTAGAAGGCTGCTATAAGGTCTACCTGGAGCCTTCTTTTCTCAAGGCTGAGTAACCCCAACTCTCTCAGCCTGTCTTCACAGGAGAGGTGCTCCAGCCTTCTGGACCATGATCATCTTCGTGGCCCTCCTCTGTGGAAAACCTTTTCTCCTTGACTTTTCAGCCTGCAGATGTCAAAACTCAGTCTTAATCATTATATCGCTGTCCCCTACCTAACCCATGTAAACAAAAAGGCTCTTGCTATTGATATCTCCACTTCCTAGGCTCATACTTCCCTCATTCAGCAGCAAAATCTTCTCCCGTGCCCTGAGAACAGAACATTCCTCTTAGCCTGCACCCAAGCTGGTTAAGTCATGACTCTCACACTTACAGTGCTGACATCACAGCCATTACCAAATGTATAATTCCTGTGATGCTACAGGTCTGTGTCCTCACATAGGCTGGTCTACAGCAGGTGGAGAAGAGATGCCACGGAGAGCTAAAATCTCCTGTTTACAGACACTTAAGGTGATTAATTAGCCACATCAGCCAAAGCAGACAAGAAATGGTTGTGAATGCTCCACATGCAAAATTAATTAACACAGAAACAACACTCTTTCCTGAACCTCAAGTTCACCTTCCACAGCCACCTGGGGAAGGCTGCTTTCTTCCTTGCACCTGCAGAAGCAGGAATTGCTTCTAATAGCCTTTCAATTAAACACGTAGGCTGCAGGAGATGGTGGAATTTTCTTCCCTCTATATTTATACAGCACCTAGCATATGCCAGAGAGAGGCTTGGCTTAGAATACAGACAGTGTGAAGTACCTGCTCTTGCTTTACAACTCATTCTGGGAATAAAAGCTCTTTGCAGAAACACAGTCCCCCAGCTCACTGAGGTCTGGCATTTACACAGCTCCTGCCATTTTTGCTGAAACATTTCTTTCCTGGTGCATTTATATGCTTTTTGCAGTTGCTGAGGTCCTGTCCCCTGCCGTGATTAGCCCGAGAAGGTTAATGAGATATACTTTGAGCGCTTCTGACTTCTGCAAAGTCAATGAACTATGGAGCTCCACTGGTGTCACAGAAAGGTCAGAGCTGTGAGAATGCCAAAGTGTTTGCCTTGGTAAATCATTCCTCCAATCCAGAAATTACCAAGAGATCACTACAGGCATAAAACCAGTCAGGATCACCTGATAGCTCCCTCTGGGAGATGGTGGTGTTCTTGGTGGTAGTGTTAACTTGGTAGCCCAGGAAGTGGTTCATCCAGGCAAGGCTGGCTCATGCAAGAGCAGCATGGTTTCCAGGGAAACATATTTGTTCAAGGTCCTTAGTGCTACCTGATGTACACATGACCATGTTTTATGGAAATGCAGACTGCAATCAGCACAGGCATAATTAGCAGACATGAGGAGAGAGGTTAGAGGAAGCTGTTCATGGTAGAGTGGGCTGTGATCTGAGTAGGCTGGAGGATGTTACTCAGCAAAGCCGTAGCTTCTAGGTGGGGCAAATCAGGTGTTAAGATTTTGGAAGAAGGATTAAAAAAAAATTATATCTTAACAAACACTGCAGACCAACTGTACCACCCAGCATAACCCACCTCCAGCTAACAGGCAGTGACAGCACCTGACTCAGGCTCTTACTTCAATAATGTTGCATCCTTAGAGCCATTGTGCCCTTCCGAAATGATTCTGTGTGAGGAGAGGGGAGCTTAATACAATGTCCTAAACTCCAGCAACATCAGTCTATTCTGATTCTGGTCTGGGAAATAATATCTAAAGCTACGGAACTTATACTGCCCCTATCCTTGCTCATCTAAGGTGAAAGAAGGTTTCACCTTGAGCATCTTTACTGCTCTCCTCTGCAGAACCATGGGGCAGGGGAAAATGTAGCACGGATACTGGTAAGATCGTGTGTTTTGTGTCACAGGGGGTTCAGGATTCACAAAGGTTTAAAGAAAAATGTATTTTTATGTGCATGTATAGGCATCTAAATGCTTTATTAAAGCATTTCACGGTCTCTAGGACTGCATCCGCATTGTGCAGGTGTGTGTCTGCATCCAGTACGTGTCCGTGCATGTAATGCCCTTTCTAATGATTTTTCCCCTTGGCTTTCCCTGTTGAGTGCTGGGCTTGGGTTTGCATTTTGCTGAGCTTTCATTTCTTTCACTCAGACTTTTTTTCCCCCCGTAAAACATGTTACACAGAGGGAGGGATGGGCTTGCCAATTCACACCGCAGTCTGGGAGATGGTTTAGAGCTTCGGCTGTAAGTGGGTCCTGTACAGCAGCGTACAAAACCCTGACGTGTGTTCCCCTGTGCAGTGACACCTACTCTTTACACAGAGCGAATATCTCTCCCAGCATCTCTTGGGACCTGAGGCTGAAGGAATGTTTTAAAATGCAGATCCAGAGGAAGGCCAAAACGGCTTTCTTTTGCTGAGAAAAGCTAAATGTTGAAGCGGGCCCTGGCAGGGTTAGGAGAGGAGGCAACATAAAGAGAGAGGGGGTGGGTTGCCTAATCCTCACTGTTTTCTGAGCTGTGCAAGCAAGACCGAAGGCGCTGCTTTGGAAAGTATCTCCGAGAATATCAAAGAGAACCTTTAACTTTCACCGGGGGGCTGTCACAGTGGGTGAAACACCTCCCCATCCTGAATACACCAGCCAGAGCCCCTGCCGTCCCCATGGCAGCCCCGCATTGCCCCCATGCAGAGATGCACGCCTGCCGAGAGAGACACAGGCGGGCACGGCTGCACGCACGTCCCTCCGCAGAGAGATGCAGCGTGCTCAGCTCTTCTCTTGCTGGTGAAAAGGGGAGGAACATGCCTCCTCCAGAGGAATTACTGCACATGTTGGGAGCAAGATTTCAGGGAAAGCAGTTACAGAGCTGCATGCCTCTGTTCCTCTGGGCAGGTGATTGCAAATGCTGTCCTCATCCGCTGCACACCCTCTGTCCGGATCTTGGTTCTGGATTCACACTGCCATAGCCACAGCCAGCCCCACCACCTCCACACTTTCAAGGTGCATGTCTGCATGCCCCCCCCCCAAATCTGGTACATGTCAGGGGGCCTTGTGCACTGCACCGGGGCCATCCCAAGGGGTAGCCAACCGAGCCACTGCTCCAAGTTGTCACCAGATCTCCAAAGTGAGTAGAAACACTAGATCTGCTCTGCACCCTGGTTCTCTGCCAGGTCTCTTCACTCGGCTTTGCAAAGGGGCCAGATGGTGAGCCAGGCTGTGGGATAGGGGCAACCAGGGACACCCTTGCTGCTTTGTTTCTACCCCGTGTGTGGTTAAAGGGCTTCTCTCTGGCATCCTTGCACCTTTTCTTATCCAAAGTCTCCCTTGCCTGTCGCCATGGAGAAGGCATGGAGATAACCTCATGCCCGGACTCTGCTTGTCCCTCCCTCCTTCTTTCCTTTATTCACCCAGGTGGTCCCCAATAAACACAGGGGACAGGGTATGGGGGTAGGGGGAAGCAGAGGCAGCAGACAGCCCCCACCTCAGCTGCATAAGCAGAAAGGGATGGTGGTCCCTCATGCCCTGGCTCATCAGCACCCTGTCTCCTGCCCAGCCACACTCCTGCCCCCCATCACTGATGTGCATCCATGGACATGGTCTCCACTGCATAGACCTGTCTCCTCACCACTGCCTCCATCATGTCTTCAGTCTGCTGCCCTGCTACCCCTCAGCCAGGACCGGTGGCAGGAGCGAGACCAGTGCAAGTGGTGCAGAAACCCACAGGGATGGGGGGGTAACTCATGGTGTGATTGCTCCCCCGTCTCAGCTCCCACTGACTTCAAGCTGGGCTGGGTGGTTTATCCTCATCCCAACAGTGCCCAAACAATAGCCTTGACTCTGTCCTGAAATTAAGTGCTGTCCTAAACCAGAGCCGTGTCAGCGCTGCGCATCTCCACCAACAGTGAGCATTGCCAGGGTACTTCTGTCCGTGCTGCTGCAGACCAACCCGTCACACGGGAGAGACTGCCAAGCCAGCTGGGGGCTCCCAGGACCTGGTGTAGGCTCTAGTCCCCAGCTGGAGACTCCTGCCTTAGGAGCTCATGCTTCAGCCCCTCTGGTGGCTGAGGTTTCCAGAAAGAGACCCCACGAGCTGCAGGACCCCTGCCTGACCCGCTGCTACAGTCAAGCACTGGGCTTTGCCTGAAAACCATGGTGCCCTGCTATGTTTGGGCAGAGCATTAGACAAGACCTGCCAACTCTACCTACACCCTACAGAGAAGCCCTGACCCTTGGACAGAGCCCACCAGTGGGACAGCTGGTTCACTGCACACGTGTGCATTACTGCCATGTTGGCTGGAGCCGACGAGCACTCTGTGAGCAGCAGAGAGTGGCTCTGCCAAAGGTTTTGCTCCTTTCCCGTCCCATACACAGGTGCAGACACACACACACACACAGAGGTACCCCCAGCAGCAGCTATCCTAAGCTGATCTGGGCTTGGAGTCCAGGCAGGACTGCCAAGGGCCCAGCTGAGGCCATCTGGGCTGCAAGTCATCTCTGTGCAAAAGGAGTACAATCAGACCTGAGTGTGGATAGAGAGAGAGGTAACCTTGAAATCAGCAATTTGGGAAGGAGAGAGGCAGCTATGTATTTGTCAACCCTATCTAGCAAAGAAGGGTTAAGCCAAGGACTGCTTTCTTGGGAGCATGGCCGTAGGGAGATAAAATCCTCCCCTTCTCTCAGCCCTGATGGACCTCAGGCGCACCTATTTTTCAAAGATTTGTCTGTCATTTTGTGCCTAAATATGTCAACACTAAGCAGATCTTGTGCCATTCCCTTTCTGCAGCCTAAAAGTAGGAGAACAGGCATGACAGAGGCAGTCTTGGAGACATAAGATGAAGCTAAGGCTCTCAGCAGGTTGCAAAAGGTCTTTTGTGGCACATGTAAGTCCACACGTGGAATGACTTCTTGCAGTCTGTAATTAGCAGGATGACTTCATATGTGTATTCAAATGTGTGTGTACCGTGTAGTTACCTCTGTTATAAGGGGAGTAAGTAATAAGCCTGTTAATTAGGTTCTTTGACACTTTCCATTATAAAAGTCTTCAGGCCTGTTCCCTGAGAAAACCCAACATCTCCATGTTTTGCAACAGGCATTTGAAAGTCAGCAGGGAAAAAACCCTGAGGCTAAGGACATGATTTTTACTTTGGCCCATCAAATTTCATTCACTCTTAACTGCATTATAAACTGTTAAATAATCATCATTTCTTTTCTGTCACTTTCTTGCAGAAATCCTGGCAGACAGCCCAAACAGCATCTGAGCATAAACGTTTTAAGAGCTAAGCCCATCAACCCAGTAAATCAGTGGGGATATCCCCACCAGTACCGCAGTCAGTATAAGGAGCACCTCAGCTTTGGCAGAGCAAGGGAAAGGCAAAAGTCCGATCAGGCTGCCCACAAAACATGGACAAACCATCCAGGTTCTCCTCTGTCTTTTAAATGCACCCCACTGCGCAAAGGTCGCTTGCACTCCACCATTTAGGATGCAGAAGAAAAGGAAACCAGTTTGAGCTGTCATAACTGTCTGTGGAACAAGTACGGGTTAGTCACTGGGTTGAGCAGTCAGACTCGGTGCTGAAGGCTCAGCATGCATAAGAATGAACAATACATTTCTACAGAAAAGACTCTGGGTTTTCCCCTTAAAAGCAAAACAAAACACGCACACAGAAAACACATAAAGCAAACTACACTACAGGAACTTTATTTAGGTTGAAATATTAGGAAATGGCAGGTTTACGGTTTCCTTTTCAGCCTTTCTTCCACCCCACTTGTGTGTGGACATTTTGATTCAAGTATTAATTAATGAGTGCGTGCAACTGTCTCCATGGGGTCCCTGCCTCAATCCTTGTACTGCAAAGAAACTTGAAGGAGCAGAATTAAGGTGGCCCAGAAAATAAGACTAGCATTTCCTAGCTTGACTTCACAAGATAAAAATGAAATCACTGTTCTTTTATTTTCTGTATGTAATTGCTTATACAGCTTGAATGTGCATGAACTCTTATAAAACCAATAAAAGGGCCAAGAAAGCATCAGGGAAGATGGAGAAAGAGCTATCCCTGAATCACCAAGCTCTGGCAGAGAAGAGAATAATAAAGAAACGGCAACGGACAGCGAACCAATCAACCAATGTAGAGATTATGCAATCCCATTTTATGACGAAAGAAGCAGCACTGACCTTGCCAAGGGGTTGAACAAGGCAAAGAAAGTAGAAGCCAAATTGGAAGGGAGCATTGGAGAGAGGTGAAAGATGGTGAAGCCGGCAGGTTCCTCATGGTCATGGTGCCCAGAAAGTGAGAGAAAAGGAAGGTGCTAATCAGGCAGATTACGCTGCAGGCAGGTTTCTCACGTTGCAGCAATATGCTTGTGACAGGCTAAGGGAGAGAGAGGGCTGGTCTGCATGGGAGGTATGGACAGGACCAAGCTGGTCTGGCCTGTGTAACCGTAGTGTAGAGCACGAGGGTGGGAGTAGGTGGCATGGGGACATCAAGCCGGTTATGATCCAGATGCCATCTAGCCACATTAGCCCAGCAGGGCTAAGATGAGAGCTGAGGCAGCTTGCCAGGCTCACGCAGCTGCCTTGCACCACGCTGTGCTGCTGGGTCCCTGTGGCGCTGCTCTGCACAGCATGGATTTGCCATCTCAAGCTTACGCCAGCACAGGCAACGCGTAGCCGGGTTTCACAGGGCAAACTTGCCCTAAGCAGCTGCAGCAGCTGTGCAGAGCGCAGATGCTCTCTCCCCAAATGCCCAGGAGTGAAGGGCCCCACGTGCTGGCAGTAATCTTGTCCTGTGCTTACTTTGTGACCTTAAGCAAGCCACTGAAGCTTTCTGAAGCTCAGTTTTCCCTCTACAAAAGGCTCTTAATAATCCATCCCATGTTGCGAGGGGGATGAACAGGGACCTAACAGCTGGGAGCAATGACAAAAGCCAGTATAGTAAGGAGGTGCCCCAGCTTATCCACCCCAGAGGAAATCGTGCAGCTCAGGGCTGCACCTACAACACCCTCACACCCCACATCAGAGGAAGGAGCTTTGCTGTAGAAAGGTGATGGTTACTGCAGAGTGGCCATGCACACCGGCAGTCAGCAGTGGAAATTGTGCTGATTAATGACAGAGCGGCAATACAGCAGGTCAGGCATGTGGATCAACAGCTGTAAAAGGAACAGCAGGATTTTATATGGCACTCGCTAAGGACTAGTTTGGGATCAGGAGATTAACTGAAGCTTGAGAGCACATTCTTGGGTCCTCTCCAGCTGCTCTGGAAGCTGAAGTGGCACAAGTGACCAGGCAGCTGTCTTTTCTGAAGATACCTTTCCTGAAAGAGGGAGCACAGAGATGCTTGAACTGGCACAGCGGTGCTCAGCCCTTCCCCTTCCAGCCTTCAGGAAGCAGACCCATCTCACCTCCCATGCTCAACATAAAGCTCAATCAGCTGAGGCCCCAGGCCGTAGCTCTCCCTCATGGCTCTGAAGCAGCCCTTCTGCCACCCCAGGACCCCAGGCAGTAGGTCACCACACACACAGGTGAGATGCGGGTGGGAGAGAGGCTGCAACTGCTTCTCCTGTCCTGCCCTCCTCGGAGCCCTCCTCCAAGGATGCTCCCCAGCTGTGGCTGAGAGCTGTGGCTCACCAACACGGTGCTGTCTTGCACAAGGAAATGGAGGGAGCTTCTGAGACCTGGGCAGGAGAAACAGCCTTGGAGAAGGACCGGCTGATCAGCAGTCCCCAGTGACAAGACAGGCACTGTGGTGGGGTGGCCTGCCGGGTGCAGAGCAGCCCCACGGCCAGCGCAAGGCACGTACAGGTGCAAATTTGCCTCAGTGCCAACTTTAGCCCTGCCTGCTTTTCTGCTGTGCCAAGAATATCCAGTAAGCCAGGCCTTACCCCTCTTGCGACAGAAAAGATCGTGCTTACGACTGAACATTTATCCCTTCCAGTCTGCTGATTATTTCACCAGGCAACCTTAACGTTCCATTAATATCAGTCTTTGTGGAGCTAAATATATACACTAAGCACATATACAAATACATATAAATACGTCTCTATCTAGCAGAGAATCCAATTAAGTGAATATGTTACGCCTTAGCAATTAATGAATTCAACAAGCTGAGCTGCCTCTTGCATATGATTAAAGTTCAAGCAATATCAATCACAACAGCAAAAAGATTCCAGATTTTCCTACGTGCTATCTACAAAGAGATTGTTAACACTTAAATCAATGGGCAAATTCAAGTGTGTTTGCAAACCTCGGGAAACTTATCTTCCCAATGACATACAGGCTGTCCTTCAACTCTCAGTAGCCTGTTCTTGCATGCAGCATCTCAGACCATTCCTGCCTTCTTATATATCTTCCTGCAGCATTTTCTGGATGGCAGGTCTGTAAAAATGCTGGTGTCCTACGGGTCAAAATAAAGCAAATTCCATGACTTAATGGAGCTGCCTCTCTAATCACTTGTCTGGTACAAATGCTTTCTTTCTCTTTGTGTTCAGTTGCCAATATTTGTTTATGTTTATATATGTGTGAGTGTGTGTTTGTGTGCACACGTGTGCGTGTGTTCTCTTGTACATTAATCTTTTTCCAGGACAAGGCTTTTTTGTGCAGTTTCTGCCTCTAAGCAATAGACAATACCAAGCCCTCTAGGGACTGCTCATTCCCTCCTTCTCTCACAATACCCCTCCCTCTGCATTCATAAAACATTCCCCAGGGGCAAGTTCTACATAAATAAATATTTAAGTAGCCATTAAACCGCAGAAGATGCAGAAAAGCACACGAGGGACTTGGCTGCAGTATTCAGGGCACAGAGGGGAAAGAACAGAGGCATGGCTTGGAGGGTTGGGAGAAGACAAATGATGACAAGAGTTTGAACTGGAAACACAACCATCCCCTTCTCTTTCCTGACCCAGCCAGCACAGCAGGTTGGTTTTTACCCTGAGACCAGAGCTGATCTAATACAGGTCTGTGTTAGTACAGCTGCATAAATCCAAAAATCAAGAACGTGCTTTATTGGGAGGCTAGCAGAGGAAAGAGCCTTTAACTGAGACACTAAAGACACAGCTAAATAACTGTACTTCTAATGCTGAGTCTTTTTTATTTTAGCTGCTCTATTGTTCTCCTAGTTTGTTGTCACACTCCAGAAAGAGTCCTCAAACGCCCAGAAGCAGGTTGGAGGTTCCTTTCTGGGGACCGGTTGGGGCTGTCACAGACAGAGGCCAGGCCTGAGCCCCAGTGCTGGTTTCTCCTTTGCCCCCCGAGCTGGGTAACAAGAGGGACAGCTGGCCGCCCTCCAAAAGCCTGCAGCCACTCACCCACCCTCATCCCTGCTACGTGCCTCAGCAGAGGCTGTTATCGTATTGCAGGCTCCTTCCAGGCTCACCAGCTTGTGGATCTTATACCCATTCGTGTCTACAACCATGGCACTACAGATTTCACAAGTCTCTATGAGATATTAAAGAACGAAGTTTGGATCTTTTCTAGACTACTTGAAAAACATTGGTTTGAAAGTGGGTCTTATAGGGAGTAGGGCATAAAATTGGCCATTTATGCCACCTATGTAAGACGGCAGTTTGAGGGGTAAGAGCCATATAAAATATGCCATACCCCAGGAAACCACACACTGTTTGTATGCTTCCCAACATATCCAGAAGAGCTAAAAAGCCTTGAGCAAATTCAGTCAAGAGCCAGTTTCTTGCAGAGCTGTGGGAGCACACTCTGGCATACACACAGAGCCCACAGCAGGCACCAGCAGACTTGATGGACCACTTGCATGGTCAGAGTAGGACATTTTTTGTGCACTGGCATGCAGCTGTCAGAGGGTGATGCTTCAGAGAGATTTGGAGATCTTTCCTTTAGGAGTATGTCCCGAATTTTTTCACTTCCCCAGAGAGCCAAAAAGGTCAACGAAGGCCCCCTTTCAGGTTTACTGGTTTTATTTTCTCCTCTAGGTACAAAGATGCTGGCTGCTATTTGAGTTGTGGTAGGAAGGAAGCCGTCAATGACAGCTTTGGGTCCAAAGTGAATGCAACCAGCCAAAGCCACTTCTCTTTCTTTCAGCAATTTCTGCAGGTTTTCTTCACCTCACCAGGGTGTTTTTATCACCATTTTACCCTGTTCCACATCAGTGTCCTTTGGGAAAGGGAGACACCTTGGGGAAAAAGCTCCTTATTGATAATGAGCTCTGTATGTAGACACCAAAAAACCCAGCCTTTGCACATAGGCATACAAGTGTGCTCAACAGGAATGAGAGAGGGGATGGTTTCTTACCTGAACTCTGCAATAAGTATAAAGAAATGTATTTCCTTCCCTAGGCAGCCTTTTTGCCTCACAGGGAGAAGTGCCCTGTCTCTCAGACGTTTGAGGAGTGAGAAGAGCTAGCAATATCCACCAGAGCAGTCGATGGAGGTGCCCTGTCAGTGCGGTGTGTACCACTGAACATGAGAGACCGGCCCATTCCTTCCATCCATTCCCACTTCTCTCTAAGCAGACGGGAAAAAGAAAACACCCTTCCCACAAATAGTCATCTAGATGTCAAAGTATAACTGCATTTGCGCAGTTGGGATCCCTTGGGATTTTTCACCCCACACAGCCGTCACAGCTGATGATTCCCCAAAGTGGCTGCTGCATTGTCAGGCTCCTTGCAGTTTGCTTTCTCTATGGCATCAAGCTCTTCCACCCATCACCTTCTCCTGTCTGTGATTACCACTGCCTGTCAGCACTGCAGTAAATACGTGTATATTTCCGGGTCTCTCATTTCTCACTTTACAGAACTCTCTCTCCCAAAAAATGCAGACACTAATAGAACAAAAAGGAATTTTTGACCGGCTTACCTGCTCCACTCACTATGCATGAAACTACCTGCATCTAAGAACTTTTTTCTCCTTCCTGCAGGAGGCTGTTGCACTTCTGCGACTGTGACATTGTAAAGCTGTTGTCATAGGTGCCCATGATCTTATAGGTTAAGAAAAAGTCACGTCTTATATGAGAGCTGGACAAGATATCTCTAAAACACAGATGTCTGATGACATACAGCAAGCAGCACAGCAGGCCTGAGTGAAGGGGAGCTCCATGCTCCAACTCCTGGGTGTAGGAAAGCAAACCCTGCTGCTGGACAGACTGGCTTTTTGGAGGTGGAGGGGAACACAGCCAGGATCCTGACTCCGCATTGTCATCAAGGATGCAGGTCTGAGGTATGGGATTAGGGGCCAGGTCTGTTGACCTTCACAGAATATCATGGCCCTGCTCTCTCCCTTACTCTAACATCTTTTCACTTTGGCTGTGACAAACGCCTCTCAGCCCTCCATCCCCTGCACACCCATTCAAAAGGCTGTTTCAGAGATCATTTGCCTGATATAATTTTTCCCCTTTCTTTTTGGTCTTCCTTTGCCTCCCTTGTCAGCTGCATCAAGTGCCTCTTTTCCAAGCCACTTGATGCCTCTAATCCCTCAGTCAGTAACAAGATGTGAATGCTGACCTGCTCCACTTTCTTCAGTAGCTTTTCAGAGACCCACATAGCTTTCTTCAATTTTGGCCTTCTTCCTCAGGGAGGTCCCATGAATACCAGTGAAGTTATGTCATTGCTTTTCTTCATACCCAACCCTAAGTCTCTCTTTTGCCCAGGTAGCTGCAGGTAATTTGCAACAGTCAGGCTGCTGCTATGCTAAGATTATAGTCCACAAAACTTAGAAATCCTCACCCATTTTCCCCTCATATTCCCCTAGCAGATAAATGAAAAAATGTTCGCTGCCATCAGTGGATAAAAATACACCATCTCTTTACAGACTTTCCCTAAAGCATGCACAGCAAGAAAATCCTGGATATTTACTACTGGTTTTAACTTGCCTGTGTTCCCTGTGCATTGACTCTCTCACATGTCTGCGTGACTATGTTTTCTCAGCTGATACTTACAGTAAGTGTTTAGTGGCTATGGCCATCATCTTGGTCTCTCTGTGCAGCTCCCAGCACAATGGGGCACTGGTTAATGGCAGGCCTTTTCAGAGACTACAGCAACACAAATAATCAAAATAACCATAAGCTTGTTCTGCACAGTTCATGAATCAACCTAACCAGAGCTGCTTTTTTTGCAAGACAGAGAATGATAGCCATATTGCAACCCAAGTGCTATTCATTACAGTCGTTGTCTCTCTAATTACCCCTCCATTCTCACCTGTTTCCTAAACCGCTGGTTAGAATAGCTTTGCACTGATGAACAGCTGCCACATCTCATCCCAAGGAGGTACGGCTGCATCTCTACAGAGGGCAAAGTGATCTCTGTGAATAGAGCTCATTCACAGAGAGCTCATGGACCCCCTAGGATAAAGGAAAATAGGAGGTCTGCAGTCTCACAGATTTGCCTCTGCCTGACCACCACAAGATCATAGAGATGTGGGAAGTCTGTCTTGAATTTATTTAAGTCATTTATATATATTTAATCACAAATGAAAAAATAGCAGAAACCCAAGAAATGGATTTCTATTTTCTTCCATTCATACCTCAAAAGCCTCTCTCCCCATTCCTTCTTCCCCCTGTCCCAGCACAAAACACACCCTTTAAGACACTAGCTGCTCACTCCATACATTTGATGGAATCTGATTAAACTCCCCGATAATAACCTTGCAAGGCAGAGCCAAACTTGCAGCAGTACAGGGTGTTCTCATCATTGGCTCCCAAAAATAGTTCCTTGCCAGTAAGAGTCAATCGGTTCAGGCTTTGCCAACCTGCACTTCTACTGTGCCCCCCCATGCCAGGGGCTGCTGACACAACTTGTCCCCTCCAGAAGAGTTGTGAAGCTCAAAATACAGCCAAGAGTTGTGTTTTGGTTTCTGAAAATACCTCAGTTTTGCAATATTAATGTAAACCAGGCTTCCATGGGTCCTCCCTGTCTCCACTCCCTGGTATAAAGGAGATATGGGAGTCCTGGACTGCAATAGCTGTGAGACAGTGTTTGTGGACTTTGGTCTATGTCTTCCACAACCTCCTAAGACCTAGTGGCAATGATCATCCTGGGATAGCTATTTTAGCTTTGTTTCATCAACACCTGCTGCAAGGACTCAGCACAACTGGCTGCAAAGAGGACACAGAGGATGAGGAACATGCAGCTTAAGGGAGCATCCAATTGCAGACAAGCAGATCTAAAGGGATTTGGAAGGAAGACAACAGGGAGGAGAAAAGAAGGTCCCGGGACTAAAGCAAACAAAAAAGGGGTCTGTCACTATGCAAGGATGGAGCACAGCACTGTCAACAAGCCAAACCGAGCCCAAGAATGGGTCATTTTTGGGACATAAACCACTTCATTATGCCTTAGTACTGTTCATTTTGATATCTACATTGCAAAAATTTACCCCTGACGTCAAGCAGTGAACCTACTCTGAAGTCAATGGAATTGCAGCCACTTATGCCAGAGGTGAATTTGGCTCCCAAAGAATTTTTCTATGCAATGATTTAGATAATGACCCTTCAAAGCTTATGTTGCGGCCATAGCATGAGAGAGGGAGAAAAAGGGCCAAAAAAGGCTACAACAGAATAGCCATCTGTCATACTCAAGTCTAGAGCTCAGCTAATGCAGGACGGCATAAAATAAGGGCAAGAAATACTGGACATTAATGAGGACCCCTGGAGAAAATCTTACGCCCATCTAACGGTACGAAACAGTACAGATGTGTTAACACAGGCGCCTTTGTGCAAACTGCATCCCAGAATATTTTGCAAAGTTAAATACAAGACAGCAAATGGCATGCAGCATGAAGAATAGCTGGTGCACTGAGCAATCAAGAGGCTGTGCAAATGGCCATATAATTTCGCCTTTTAAAAGCAACTGCATAAAAGCTCATTCATCCATAAAAATGCTGTGTTTCTGTTTTCTCCTTCCTAGGAGCTTTCTTGCCTGCCCCCTTTATCGCCAACTACAGACTTCAGATCTTCTCAAAAGAGTAAGAACAAACACCTGTCTTTCCATGCCCACTGTGGTGAATACACTTGGAAGTTAAAATTAGGAATGAATGGAATACAGTTTCAGGTATGGAAGGATACATTTGTTTCCCAGTTTCTTTGAGAAGGCAGAATCTGGCACTCTGGCATGCAGTGAAATCCAGACATCATTTTAAACACCAGGAGACTCAGCCCTCAAACTCTCTTCAGCCATGATGTCTGCAAGAATTTCCCGCCATCTTACAACAGCTAGTCAGACAGCAAGTTTACAAGCACCATTTGTTATGCTATAGTACAGGTATCGCTTCCTCATTGCCCCCAAGATCTCCCACTCTCTCCATATGCCTGTTTAGTTTATCTACGCATAGTGTGCAACATCTCCTTTAAACACTTTGAGACACTGACCTCTGGAAGGTGTTTTTGCAGTGCCTACTACAAGACACCATAATACTAACATGAAAAATGAGAGAGTTGAGTTCTGGAAGTCCAAGGGAACTACGGAAGCCCAGATGGAAGAGGACAGAAGGCATGTACAACAAGTCTAGAAGGGTGGAAGTTGGGGCAGTGTCCCAGACAGGCAAGATAAATCACTGTGGATGTACGCTGGTAATAGAAAGGTAGACAGATAGACAGACAGACATAGGCAGATATATACATACAGAAGACGCAGGTGAAAGAAAAAGGCAAGGCCCATGGTAAGGCCAAGTAAGGCAATAAATAGCAAAGTCTGGCTTTAAGGAAGAAATAGAAGAAATAATATGAAGCCTTTATCCCTCTTCCAGCGTTACAGATGCTGCGCAGAAGATGGCCTGCCAAACTTTCAACCTCACCTTGAAGACCTCAGCCGGCACGCAGCACACATTGTGAGTGGTTCCAACAACTCTTGGGCCTAAGTGGCCCCTTGGCCTAGGTGCACCCACTTGTTTTAAGTGGGAATGATTCCTTGTGAGCCTTGCTAACTTGCCCCTTTCCCCCTTCCCCCGTGACAGCCTCCAGTGCTGTTGTGTTGGCCATGGTCCAATGGAACTGTTCAAATAGACAGGAACCACCTGAATTTCCAACCACACAAACCCCATCATAGAAATGCTTCCTCCAGGGACCAAGTAAGAGCGCTGACACAGTCACTGATGCTGTCACTTAGTGCTGTAAAAGAGATTGCTGCAAATGGGGAAGCTCTGATATTCAGAGTTCATTACCTGTTGTCCAGTCTCTTCCCCTTTCTCCCGAGTCCTCTCAATTTACAACTAAACAATCCCAATTCATTAAATCACTGCTTGTATGTCTTATTTTCTACACCCCTGATTATTCTCACTGCTTCCCTTGGATTCATCCCAGTTTGTCCAGATCTTTCTTGAAGTGCTATCCATAGAACCGCACAGAGTTTTTCAGCCTTACCATCACCCAGCAGAGCACAGAGATTACATCATGCGCCTTGCAGGCTAAACTCCTATTTATACATCCAAATACAGCATTTGCCTCTTTCTCAACAACACACAATCATGTTCAGCTTGTGATCCTCTTTTATCCTCCCCCCAATCCTTTTCTGCAGAACTGTGATCTAGTTGATCTTTCTCTGTGCTGTATTTATCTATTCCATTATTCCTGCCAAGGTACAATAGTTTGCGGTTGTGTCTATTGAATTACATCCCACTTTTTCAGAGTGCCTCTCCAATTTGCCAAGATTATTATGAATTCTAACCCTGTTCTCCAACAAATTCACAGTCCCCCCAGCTTGCTGTCATCTTCAAATTTGATATGCAAATTTTCCATCCATCACCAAGGCTGTTAAAGAAAACATTGAACTGAACTGAGCACAGGACAGACCCTCACAAAACCCCAGTCCATGCTCCCTTCCATTTTGACATTCTTATTCATTTTGCATGCATTTGTTATTAGCTCTCCTCGAGACCTTGCTCCTCTAGATTGCTAACAAAGTGTGATGAAAGAGATGGTAAAAACCTTACTGGAGTCAAAGCAGATGACACCTTCTGTTTCACCTCTGTCCACAATGCCTGTTACCCTGTCATAGAAAGATATTAGATTGGTGTGACATGACTTGTTCTCAGCAAATCCTGGTGGGCTTTTACACGTCTCCTTGTTATTGTTCAGGTGCTGACAAGGAGTTTGGCTGATAATTCATTTCATATTTTTTCTGAGGATGAGGGTTAAGTAACAGTGATTCTATAAATCTGCAATTCCCAAGCACTTTTCCCCTCTGCCCCCAACCCCCCCCCTCCCCTTTTTTTAAAGACAGGCATTCATGTTTCTCCAGTGCCTGGCAGATACTGCCTGGGTCAGCTTTACAGGTACAGATCCAATGCAGTGCATTCACAGAACACCCTTTCTGTATATTTTCTTTGGAAAAGGGGGAAGGTTGGGTATATAAAGTGTTGCTGCAACAGGAGAAAGGAGGCTGTTACCTTGTCTCGGGAAACACGCACCCTTGCCCTTGTGCAAGTCTCCCTTGTCATGCTGACAGGAGAATAGAGACTGGTATTAACATGCACCACACCTCCTGTCCTACAGCCCTGGCCTGCGGCACATCCTGCCATTTCAGCCCTTGACAGCAGTTCAGCCACTGCACCTTAGACCCCATCTGTAGCACCTCAACTATTTGTTCCTCCACACTTAATTTTGTCAATTATGCCTCTGTCCTGCTCAGCAGCATCCCCAGCTACTCAGTTCTGTTTACCCTGTACCACCCATGTGCTTAGCAGGGGCTGATGTTAAGATGATGGCCTGCACCTTCCCTGACATGACAGTTCTCACCCACTCTTCCTCCTCTTCCTTCTCCAGCTCCTCTGAGACTTTTCAACCCTGACTTCCTGCTCCCTCGTGCACCCACAGCTGTGTCAGTGCATCTTCCACCTCAATAAAGAGCAGTCAGTCCCAGGCAGGCAACGAGCTGTGCAACGTTTCAGGATGATAATCTGGGCCATGGAAACCCAGGAGATGACTTGAGGCCTGCTGCGCCTGTTTCACTTGTAGCAGAGGACAGGCTGGACAACGGTGGTCAGGAAGCAACCCACTGGAGGAAGAAGGAGTCCGAACTGTGCCCTGGTGTGCCAAGTGGAAGTCAACAGCCCTGTGCTGGGAGCAGGCACAAGCTCTAGGCTGGAAGAAGTCGAGCAGCTGAGACCATTGGAGAAAGGAAGTTCCCCTAAAACTACTGAGAGAACAATTAACTGGTATCCTGGGGAAACAGTGCTATTCCAGGGATGAGCTCTGATGGGCAAAATAGCTTTTTCATGTACTAAATACCATGTGCACTCTTCAGTGCAGACAAGGACCCAGGTGCTCATCAATTATTGAGCTTGCTTGAAAAGGCATTTAGGAGAGTGCACAAGAGGCCAGTATGCAGCTTTACCTCAATCCCAGCTGGGCGGCTCTTAGAAACCCAGCCAGTGAGAAGGGAAGAGAAAGAGACCAAAAGACAGAAAAGAGGCGGAAGTAAAGGGGGGGAGAGAGAGAGAGAGAGGAAAGGGAAGAATCTAATAGAGCCTTCCCCTTGCTAAAGGAAATCATGCATGGTACAGGAAAGGCCTCCTTACTATCTTGTAGTGTCATTCCTGTAGTATCACTCTCTTCCTTCCAACTTTCTGGGATGAAAACAACATCTACTTTTTTCCTCAGCTTGCAGCCCACACCCTCTGAGCCCAGCTCCTAGACTACAGAGAAGACCTTGGATTGGAGTCAGGTCAAGGCAAGAACACACTGTTGCCCCAGCAGCACTGTTACCACATTCTGACCACTCTACTGCATCAGACCTCAATGGACTTTACAGCTTTATTAGGAGCTGCCATGTTTACCCAGTTCAATGGACTATGAAACATCCTAAGTGCTTCTGTGTCAACCCTCATTTAGGGAAAAAGACAGCTCTTACCCCAAATCAGCTGCCAACATTCAAACCCCCACCTATCAACACATATCTTCACACGGATCTGCAACAGAAGACCGTCTCCTGAACAAAACAAGCCCATGCATTTGCTGCAATTCGCCATGCATGTTGGCCATAGCCAGCATTTAATTTTCATTATTGCTTTGGAGACGAAGCATAACTCTATAGAAAATCACATGTCTACGTGCAGCTCTCTCAGGAGATCCACAGCTGATGTGCATTCAAAATGAGAAAATGAGAAGAAATCTCAAGAAACAGCTGCAATCTCAAGGAACATTCACTCACAATCACTCAGAACTTTTCTATTTGTGAACTAGATTTCCTCAGATGTAAAAAGTCACTTATGCCATTGAACAAGCATGAAGCTAAAATTTGACCAACTATAGAATTATTGTACCAGCAAAAAGTGTGTCTTTAAATTAAAAAGAGGTAGGGTTTTTTTTCTTCACAATAACATAAATTGAAAAATACGTAGTAAGGCCAAATTCTAAATGCTTTTTTGTTTGAGATTTTTGTTATAATTCTGAGCTTTTGAAGAAACTTTGGGTCAAGCACATACTAAAATAAGAGTATTTCAGATCATCATGATCCCCAAAAGGCAGAGCTTTCTAAACTATGAGCTTGTGGGGGACTAGATAGAATTACAGCAGACAATACAAGATGTCTGGAGAGTCAAATTGCTTACAATTCAGGAAAGAAATAAAGTCTTATTTTTTTAATTTGAAGCCTTTAAAAAGTAGCTACAAGTTCCTTTTTTTCATTAGTGTCTTTCATTTAGGATTATACGTACATGCTTTTGGGACCTAGGAAATATTTTTCCACACACTGGAGCATCAGGTTATGGAACTTGCTGTCATAGCACAACAGTGGAGGACATGGCTTGATGCCAATGAGGAAAGGACTCATTCCCAGTATCAGGAACCATTCCCCAAGTTGCAATGGCAATGATTAGAAAGAAGCAAAGACAAAGAAACTCGGAGTTATGGGAGTGCTAAAAACTCCCGTGATACGGATTATAAAACAAGACTGAAAGAAGTGAAGGTGGCGTTAGGCAGTGTGCACACACACACACAAAGAAGCAGTGCTCCACACACACTGCAAGGACCGGTATCTCTAACTTACACACAGCAATACATACAGGACCAGTACACTTCCACATGTACCCTGATAAGCACAGGTACCCATATGCACATCTACAGCTTTCTGCAAACACCAAACACCACTCATCTGTACCCCTCACAGAATAACAGGTGCAAAGTTTTGTCTGCCCTGCAGGCACCTCTCTAAAGTCTGCATCTCCTGGAAACATTAGGGAAACAGGTCTAGATTCCTACCCAGTACCAACCACTGCCTGTTCACAGCCATGTTGAAATTTGTTTCTGGGCTTACATTTGGTGTACTGGGTGCAGCAGCAGGCAACCGCCAGAGGTTGGCCTGGATGGTGGGAAGTGTCAAGTAGGACACAAGATTGCCGCATCAGACTTTCACACCTGGCATTTTGGCTGCCTGAGATCTTTGGCCATTGAACAGGAGTCCCAGACAACAGCCAAAACAAGATGGTAAAGACGATGGAAAATAACATCACCCCAAAACTAAAACCTTGGGCTATTTTCCCTAAAGACATAATACTGGTGGGGAGGCTAGCCCATATAGTTATATTTAAGCCATTCCACAAGTAAATCTGCCTCTGCTGACTGTCCTGGCCTAAGGGAAACTCTGAAAGAACAGAGCTTTCAACACAAAATTCTGCCAGAAAAGTGCTTATCTCTAGCACAAAGTTTTCTTTCTTTTCTTGGGCCCCACGGGACCACACACTTAAAATATTCGAGGGATGAGGCCTTGTTCTCCGAGTCCAAATCACTGGACACCCAAATAACTCCACCAGCATTTTTAACTGTTCTCAGCATCTGTGAGGAGCCTGGAATGACAGCCTGGAGATCAAATTCACTTTGCTCTCTGGAGAGCATAAGCAAAAGCAGTCCTACCTTGTTACTGAGAAAATGAGACATTATGTCTTGAACCATTCTGAAGTCTCCCACATCATTTACTGCCAATATTAAAACACAATGAACACGTACCCTGCTGTGGAGATACTACACTCCTAGCCATGGACAGAAAAGCCTGTAGCATAGAGCAGAGATTTCTTAGCAGCTGCAGAAAAAAAAAACACTATTTCTGATCACTGATGAAAGTCCCCTGATCTGTGTTCACCATGAAGTTAAGTGGCCGAGGCGTTGGACTGAAGGAGATCTCTAGGATTTAACATGTTTTTCAAAAAGTGCTTTTCTCTATCACCATTTCTTTTGCCACAGTTGAATTTCAGCTGCCATTTCTCCAAGGGCCTCCTTCTCAGCAGCCATGAAAACCGGCTTCTGGGCCCTGTGTGAAGGGGAGGAAAGAGAAATTGTCACAAGGACAGCTCCACCTCTCCTCCTTCCGCTTCTCATGGGGAGTTTGTACATAGATTAAAGATGAAGGAGTGAATTGGTCTATACCCCATGGTACCCATCACAGACTGCAGGGGTACTACCAGAAGGACCTAGAGCAATCAAGCATCGCCTCTGCAGAGGCAGCTGCACCTTGCAATGTTGCATTAAAAACCACTTCTGCAAAAGACATAATAAGCATAGGACACTTGCCCAAGGCCACAGGTCAGAAGATCACTGATATTCAGCATGGCTTCAGGACAGAGAATTACAAAATGTCAAGACTTTCCTTTTTTCAAGTAAACAAATTTACTGGGAATGGGGGTACAGAAGAAATTTTCATTCTTGAACAATAAATCGTGAACTGATTTATCCCAGAAATATGTCCCTCTGTAAACTATATTGACAAAAGACTGAGGATGGAAATCAAAGTAATTAAAATTTTGTCTCCTTCAGGTGGATTTAAAAAAGGGATCATTAAAGAAAGTTTTAGTGAACCGCATCAAAACAGTTTAGGAATTTCCTCTGGATGTGCAAACTGCAAGAGGTAAGGGACATCATTGTGAGCTTTGTTCTGAACTCTTCTTCCACAGCCACAGCTACACAACCGCAAGTATCTCCAGATAACCATGACATAAATGGGAGGGAAATGTTGTCTCCACAACATGAAGCACCCCTTTCAACAATTGCTGATAAAAGTTATCTGTGTAGATCAGTCCATCCACAAGCCAGAAGGTTCCTCTTTCTGCAGCTGCACCAGCAAAAAGAGGAAACTTGACCTTATGCACTCCTGCAGCGCAAGGGCTTGAGGAGCTCCCCAGGGTGCTGTGCTGCTCCTCCGTTATTGATCAAGTCCCATTCCCTGGGACTTCTCCGGGAGCAAGCTGTCCACAGCTCATCAGTCATCTTGCTAAGGAAATCAGAGGCATTGTCCTAACCCAGATGATGGCCACTTTTTCTGATTGATCAATTGATGCCCCCCTCTTTTGACTTCTTGGTTAACAACAGAGTCAACAAATCCCTCAACTTTGATCTGTCACTTTGTACGTTCCACATTTCACTGTTCCCTACCTCCCTGCACCCCCTCCCATTGAAGTGTGTCTCCCCTGTTCACTGCTCCGCCTCCCATTCCTTAGCATTTCTGGTGCTCACTGTGTGTAAGAGAGAGATCCTGTGGGAACACTTTCTCCGGAAAAGAAGCCGAAGAAAGAAGGACAAATAGTTTATTAGCCAAAAAGGAGGCTCCAGGCACCACAGACATAAGATTTGCCAAACCTCATAAGATCATTGGTTTTATTTATTTCCCGTTCTGTATTGCGTATTATTTCAATCTCTCCAAGTGCAATAGCAATAAAATTGAAAAACATCCATGGAAACACTTCCAATTAACACAAGGTCAGAAAATGACATTAGAGACCTCCACAGCCCATAAAGAAGAAATACACCCAACACCTCCCTGTACTACCGTTCTCCTCAGAAACAGCCTCAGCGACCAGGCAGGCAGTGCAACTTGTCTTAAAGGTCAGCAACCCATGTATGCATTTTACCAAGGGCATGGAAGAAAGTATCTGTATCTAGCACCACTGGTAAGCTACATGTACAAATCTGCAGATTTTTAGCTCAATTAACCTAGCTAATTTCAATCCAGGCTGAAGCATAAAGCTACAAGATACTAAGGATGCAAAGCCACAGAGGGCTCTGGAGAACAAATTCAGTACCTTCAGCCGCACCAGAAACACAAAAGAAGGTAGGCCCACCAGTGAAAAAGAGGTACTGTAGGGTCAGTGCACGAGCATTAGTCAGCAAAATGGCTTAACCTCGCTATGACTTCGGCACAGGCTCCTATACAGTGCTCTGTGGCACCCAGTAGCAAGAGAGAGAAAGACTGCAGCAAGATGGGCACAAAACACAGCAACTAAAATCAAACAAAAAATGTATTTAAACAGCTAGAGTGCTATTTCTTGTCTGCATGTCCAACACAAAACAGATGGGACAGCCGGGTACCTGGAGGTCAGCCATCCAGGCTCCTTTCACAGGCAAATGGAGACATTGTCTAGTGCTTTTCTGAGCCCCTGTGACCTCTTTCAGCCAAGCCTCAACCTCCAAAGCTACCAAAAAGATGCTCCTCACACTCATACGGAGGTCTTATCCCCCAGACCAAGACCCCTTGTGTAGACAAGCAATTACCTCAAATTACCCTGTAGCTGAAGGCAGCAGAACGGAGGTGTTAATAGAAGGTGTGTGCCTGACTCAGCAACTGAATCCTGGTTATTACAACCTTCACAGCTTCCCTGTTCTCAAATCTAGGCTGAAACGGGTGAAGAACATCAGAGGTCTTCAGATCTGCTTCTGCACAGGCAACTCAGCAACCACCTTCCCATGCAAGGAAGCCCTCTGGCAGGCAGGCAGATAAAGGGAGAGCTCATCTACTTTGAAAGATAGCTGTTTGCAGTATCTCTTAGAGTTGCTCACAGAAGGCTGGTAACCTGTCTCCTCCTCCTTCTACAGAGGTCAGGGTGATGTCAGAAAATCCTTGAAGCCAGTTCCATTTTCCAACGCTGTCAGTATTATTCTGCAGGTAGATCGTTGACTGGCCACGTGGCAGTATTCGGCTCACTGCTCTGCAAAGTGCTGCAGAAATGGATGACCAGTAACAGCAAAATTCTAAGCAGAAATAACCTTGGTTTAGTCTCTTCCCCAAAATATGAGTTTGTAATCAAGGATGCAGTCAATCTGCTTTCATCACAGACCTCATGAGAGTTATTTATTACAACCCTTCCCCTTCCAGTCTCTTCTCCCTTTTCTTGGCTATCTTCATGTTCTGGCTTTGCTGAGCTTTGCACCACTATCCTGTCCAGCACTATCTGGAGGGACAATGTTGGGAGAGCATGAAAAGACTTCCTGGACATGCGCACCTCACATGAAGAACCAGGTAAGGACTGTCATCCCAGTCCACCAGAGGACAAAGATGATGTTCAGGCCCAAGAAAGAGGGGCTGGGTCAGGAACTGCGGCATTAGGGAAGTGGGAGAGGGAGAGGGTTCAAGGCAGCAAGAAAAAGACACAAGGTTTGCACGACACCATAGAGGATAGTGTCTAGGTGGACTTTGAGAGCCCTTTCAAGAACACAACACCTCTTTTTTGCTTTAATTTTTAGAAACCATCTTGCAAAGTTGTGATGCTGTCTAAATATTTATCATTAATTCGTATACCTCATTCCAATAATTTCTGTGTTTTCCCTGCCACATGGCTGTGCCCATGCTTACCATACCCTTCATAAGCCCTCAATAGGGAAAGAGATCACAGCCTCATATTTGTCTGGGATCTCGACCTTGAACTGGTATCCAACCCTAGCTGTTTCCTCAGAGATCGAGGTTTGGTTATTCCCTCAGCATCTGCACAGCTTTGCATTTATCACTGCAGAACCTTCTGGAGCAGAGAGAGATGGTAATTTCCTCTGAAGGAGGTACACTGGCTAAGAGTATGTTCTTTTTTTAATACCAGAATCATCTGGTTTGTGTTTCTGGCTTCCTGAAACACACAGAAATATCCATGTGAATATAAATGAGAGGAGGTCCCTGACATTGCGTCTTTTGCTGAAGATTTCAAAATAGTATTCAAAAATTTAAGAACAAAAAACCAAAATCAATTTGTACCCATTTGTACCAACAAAAGACACTGGAGTGTCTTTTTTCAAACTTCTCAGCCTTCTCACAAAAAGTTGGAGTGTCTCAAGGAAAAGAACCTCATATGAAAAATGTATTTTAACTGAAATAGTAATTTTCCACCAAAAATACTTTCAGAGCATTTTCTGCAACTTAACTCAATACAAGTTGCTTTTGGATAGAGTCACTCAAATAGATATGTTTGTATATGTAGGCCTCTTTCAAAAGGCCTACACTTAAATATTGTAACACGTCAGCATCAACAGCGCTTCAGATCACTGAGATAAGCCCCAGTGAGCATGATAGACAAACGAGAGCCTTAACCAGTGCTTCTTCCAGGATAACAGTCACACTTTCATAATATGAATATCTTCATTATATCCCTTTTGGTGCATTTCTCTAAATGAAATTACATTAAGAGCTTGCTGTCAGGGGACAATCTACCAGTAGCAGTTATACCAATTGACAAGTCTGCAGCTTGAAGTCTCTTGCTGACCTTCTATCATCCCTTTAGAAAACCTCCACTACCCTTTACTTCACCTCTGCAAAGCTGTAATTTCGTTGGAGCCAGCAACTGATGTGGAACACAGCACCCAGCACAAGGGCAGAAACATCTCAGGGGCTTGAGACATGGGCTTCATCTTCACCTTGCATGCTTGTCTATCTGCTGTGACCCTGGCTGCACTGCAGGCCAAATCAAACAGCAACCCCCCATAACATCCTTCTGCTGTTGGGCTCTACAGAAAGGTTCAATAGTCCCCAAGTTCCCCTCTCCTGGATGCCTCCATCCTGACGCTGGAACCAACATCTAATGTCCCCAAATTCTATTTTTGCCCACTGCTCCTTAGTTCTGTCCTCTGTGGTTCTCACTGTGTCCCATCACATGTGCCACTTAGTCTCTGAGGGCTTCTCACAAACCATGTTCTGACCTCTACATGGGTTCTGCTATTTGGGCTTTGACCCTTTTCTTCTTGACCCCCCTGCAGTGCCCTCTCCATTGCAGCAGCCCCCAGGGAACGTGCTCACTTCTTGGGGAGCAGGTCATCACGGCAGCTGGTTCTGTGCTGCCAGGAGAAGTCCTGGCTGTGGACACACACAGCCTACACAAGACCTCTGGACTGCAGTGCCAACAGAGCAACAGTGCTTCTGAAGTAGAGATGAGACCTTCCTGGGATCCAGGCTTGTCCTCACTTCAGCCTGCTGAGGTTGATCTTTGCAGGGTCCCTCTGTATCAGAGGAAGCAAAGGTGCTTTCGAGCAGGGGGCTGACTTAGCCACTCTGACTCGTCTCCTGGAGCAGTCAGTCTCACCACTGGTCACTGGTCCAACCTTACGAGTGTCGCCTTCCTGTCCCCCATGGCCCCAAGTTCTGAGCCTGCTCAGCAGAAGTGGCAGCACCCCAGCTGCCAGTGAGCCTTTGTGCTAAGCTCCCCCTGTCTTGTTAGTCTGTTTTCAGAGGTTCTGTCTTCCTCAGCTTCCCTCATCATCCTCCACATCCTCCTCCTCCTCCCATAGCCAATGCACAAAAAAGGGAAACGTCCCCCATTCTGGAGAGGACGTGAAAACATCTAATCCTCCACTCACATTTCCTTTCATTTCAGATCCTAACTGAAATCATGGGAGACTTTTTTTCTCCCTTACCTACCCCTCTCACTGCCCTCTGTCAGAATTATTCAGCTCTCTGAAGCATTACCAGATACACTATGTAGGAAAGACACGGCAGAAGAAATTAAATAGTATTGTTAGGTATCTATAATTACCCCAAGTCATTTTTTCCACAGTGCAGCAATTTCAAATCTTTCACAGCACTCTCTTTGGAAACCAGATGTTGACCATGTCAGCTGTGTGCTAAGAATGCATTTTCATGAGTTGCGTTTCTTGGAGTTTGCAAAGCAATGGTGGTGGCGGAGGGGGATGCTCCTGGAAAATTCCACCCGTGCAGGTGCAGGGCGGGCAGTGCAGAGACCCACTGGGCTCCTCAGGGCGCAGGGGACTTCTCAGCCCTCTCTCTCTGTCACAGCACAAACTGGCCCCCTCCTCTCAAGCAGAAGGCAAAGGAAATTTTTTCCATGCTCCTGCTCATAGGAGGGCAGACAGGGCTGCTGGGGTGGGAGAGCGTATCTGGGAGAGGGAGGATTTACCCCAGGGGTGCTGTGCTGCTCGCTCTCCGGAGCAAAACGTAGACAGACATGGAACAATGAAAATAAAAAATTTGGTGGATGTCTCTCCAGACAGTTCCTCTCCACCTCCCTCCCATTTGGTCTGTCCTGTACCATAGTCAACAAGCCACGGCAACCAGGCTCCCAGCACGTTCATCAGACAACTGGTTTGCATCTTCTAAAAGAACACGCTGACCCCTGATATTCAATATAAATGCACCTCCTGCCACCCCATTACTCTTTAATTCCACTCACTTGGGTTGTCCTAAAGAAATCCTTCCCTTCCTTACTGATTATTCCTTTCAAAAACTTGCAGAAAATTATCATACTCCCTACCTGGCAAAAATATATACTTGGGAAAAATCTATCCTTAGCGACCAGGCAAGGGTCCGGTAAGACACAGGCTACCCAGAGAAAGCAGATTTTAACTAAAGTTCAAGTAACATTGCACAGTAAACCCTGGGAATACTTCAGAGTGTTTATTTGAGACAGGGGACTTCTTAATGGAGAATGTCCTTAGTGCAGATTTCACTAGACTGTACTCTTTTAATCTTTATTTGTAAGACAGTGTCTCCATTAGTCCCAAGCTGGAGCAAGGTGTCTGGGCAATGAGCAGGAAAATATATACACACACAGGGACTTATTCTGGGACCAAACACAGGAGACAGAGCATGGATGAGAACAACTGTTCAAACACAGACGTACACAGCTCTCTATGGGCCTGTCCTTCAGCCATCCCAACGGCCGAGACCTCAAATAGCAGCCATCTGTAAGAAAAGGGACAAGGCGTGAAGCTGGTGGAAACTACAGATGCAGGCTGATCTGCACACAGGAGAAGCTCAAGGAAAGCAGCTGTCCACAGGTAGCTCCTGTCAGAGGCAGAAAAGCTACAGAAATGAGATGCTGCCATAATCCCAGCAGTCTTTACAAAGCAAACATAATTAAATGCAGCGATACAAAGAACTCCGGCCTCGGTGAAAATGAGCACACATCTAAGAAGGAAAGCAAATAACTCCCACTTCTAAAAAAGAACAAAAGTAAAGCACTGGCCTGAAAGAAGTGACCTGAGCAATCCTGAATTCTTAAACCACCCAGACGATGCTTGGAGCAAACCGTTAAACTTGGCGTGCAGGAGCTGATGTCAGACACCAGACTGCAGAAGAGGGGACTCTTTCTATTATTCCCAGATCTCCCAGCTTGGATAGTGAGACTCTCGTATGACACTGCTTGGCCTGGAAAACTTGCAGCACACCCCTGCTGTCCAGTGCTGCACCCAATATAAGTTGATTTACCAGCAAATACTATTTCCTCTCAAAAAACCCAGGATTACACAACACCAGGGTGGACCTACTGGGAGAACAAAAGGATCTGCAGCACCTATTAGCATTAACGCTGCAGTGTGCACCCTGTGTTATGTGATGGGTGGCAAGCTGCCCTGCCGCACAGTTTCCCCAGTCCCGTAAGGGCCAGCCCTGCATGCGCCAACACCGACCAAAATGGTGTTCTGATTAAGTGGTGCAAAAAATGATTTTTCAAAACAAGGTCTTAACAATACAGAAAAAAAAAATAAAAAAATAAACATATTGCTTCAATCTAAACCAAGGTTTGTTTGCTTTTTTCGTCCATTCAATGCACAAACAAAAATCATGTTCTTTATCAGACATGATTAATAAAAGTGATGGAAATTTGGATCCAAACAAACATCTGCAAAGCCACTTCGAGTACTCACTGGCAAAGGTGTTTCAATTAAAAAAGAAAAAAATAAAGAAAAAAAAAATCCCAGTCCCAAGGGCTAGAGCTCTCTCCTGAGATGTGATGGACACCGCAGTTTAAACCTCCGTTCTGAGTCAGGTAGAAGGGATTTGAATGCAGTTTTCCCATTGCCTAGGAGTCTGTCCTCACCGTCTGGCTAACGAGGCTCTGGGATCTGGGGGAAGACACTGCCATTTCCTCCTCCACGTTGCCTATGTGAATGGTATCTAAAGGGTTTTGTGAGTCTACAGGAAAACACCAAAATGTCAGTTTTCATTTACAGCAATAAAACTTCCAAAATAAATCCTCCGTATCTGACCAAAATTAATGAATATTTTTGTTGATCCCCAACTATGTTTTTTCACAGACTCGTTTGTTCCTCCCACCATATTTCTGAGGCTCAGGCATCATCATCTGGGAAGAGGAGGACACAGGCCTTATCCCTCGTGGTCTTTAATGATCCATCTCATTTTCCCCAAAAACCGACTTTGGGGACAAAATTGGCCAGAGTCCAATTAAAAATTCCTCGCCTCCGTCCATCTGAGACTCCTCTTTCTTACCCTACACGGCTGTGCAGCGCTGTTTTGCATCATTAAACAGCCTAACCCCATTCCACCACACGAGCGGCTGAACGTTACTCATAGTGAAATGTTGCCTATATGTTAATTTTGCAAAGTGCTTAGGATCCTTCTCGAAGGAAGGAACAATAGAAATGTAAGTCATTATCATGTACAGGAGCCGAGGAAATAAACCTAAGGGAAACAAGTACCAGAAACTGTCACACAAAATGCAGCCCAAGTCAAAAGCTTAAACAGGAACAAGAAAAAGGCTGTCAAATAATCTTCCAGGCTTGGCATGGTGGGAGACGTTGCAGAATGCAGCTAGCCTGGCAGAAGGAAATAAAATAAGCCTGGCAAACTGCTGACTCAGCAGAAGACAGCACAACCCCCAGCACATTTTAGAAATAAACCCAGGTCAGTAAATGCCAGAGCCTTTCAGGAGAAGAAAGGCCAAAGGATAGTGACAGAAACTCAGACACCACTACGAGGCAACAAAAGAGTGAGCGCCGGGATCTAATGTTACCAAAGGCAGTCTGAAAAAATTACAGACTCGGGGAAAACACAGTTCAGGCAGAGGGAAAACAAACGACGCTGAACATATTGTATGCTCAAATCGATGACACTAAACGCATGCCAGAGTTCATGAGCAGCGAGAGTAACTCAAGCACACAGTAGCTCCAGTGATAACCACAATTTTAACACTGAGATACCTTTGAAAAGCAGCAAAGAAGTTAACGCATAACAGTGAGGACAAAACCACAGGGGAAAAGACTGTCCTGGTCTAGTAAAAAGTACTGCCAAGATGCAGGTCAGCATCAAGGCAAGTCAACCACACACAATCAGGATTCAAACCCAAAGCAAGGAGTGTGTGAGAACCGAGCACAGAAACGCTGGCCAGAACCAACACCAGAGGAGACAAAGCAAGCCAAAGACACAACAAACAAGCTATTCCTTACTGAAAAAAATGTCTGAGCAATTTCCTATGAAGAAAAATTTATTTCAAATGCATTCAGAAGCAAATGTGGCCACACTTCTACTCCAGGAAAAGCTAACTGCCAAAACCCTGGCAAAAAAAAATGTGGAAGAGGGGAGGAAGAGAAAGAAAAACAAAACCAAAAGAAAAAGGCAAAGGAAAGAAAAATGTAGGGTCCTATAAATATGCAGATGAAGGCACAGCAGCACCTCCCTTCTCTCGAGCCCCATGGAAGGAAAACAGAGCCTCCAGTTAAAAACATTCAGGAAATGTAAAAATAGAAAAAGCAAAGGATTCACAGGCCAAGCAAAGACGTCGTTGACACGAGACAGAGTCTCAAGCAAATGCAACTGAACAGATGAAAACACACCCTCAGGCGTCAGGGGCACGTTCACTCACTGCGAGTCTCCTTCAGCAGAAGCTATGCTGGCACTTTCTCCAGACTCAGTTTGTTTGGTTGCTTCCTCTCTGCCCTCATCTCTTCACAAATTTCAAATCTTAAAGCCATCAAAATTCCCATGCTTTCCTCAACTGTCTTTTTGTTGCACAGTCTGGCCACCAGAAGCAACGGGAAATAAACTGCCTCTTCCAATGGCACTGGGGCAACTTGTGTGGTTTCTGACTGCTACAGACTCCCTGAAGTGATTTCCAGTATGTGGCTGAGGACGAAGCAGGGGAAAGTAAAGTTTGCTGTGCTGAGTATCCAACTGGTGCTGTGGGACACACAACCTGCCCGTGTCACTCCTGAGCAGAGTACGGCTGGAGCAATTACTGTTGGGCTGATAAATAGCCAGTTCACTTGTAAACGGAATTTGGAGAAAAAGTCATTCTTATGCTCAGATTGAAATTAGAGAAGAGTTTTGGCCTGAAGAGAGAGCAAGGGAGGGGATTCTTACCATGTCAGCATATATCACTTAGACTTTTCACAATGACGTGCTGTGCTTAAAAATGGCAATGCACAAAATGAAAGCTTTAGAAATTTTCATTTTCGCATAACATTTTTATATCAAAACTGGTCTATGTTACAAAATGTTTTACGACATGTAAATTACCTGGGGTTTTTTTTTCAGGTCAGAAAAACATTTTGTGTGGACTGAAAAAGAAATAGGAATTTGCTTTTGTTCACAAAAAAATACAAAACAACAGCTATGATTCTTTCTTTCATTTCTAATGAAGTCAAACCCCCCTTTTTGTGTTTTTGAGGATGTTGCGGACTGATCAGGGATGATAGGATGGATCCTTGATACTGCGTTGTGATAGGAATATTTAATTATACCCATGCTTGAAATCTCATCTTCCTGCAGCAGCTCAGCTATCACCTGAATTAAGATATGGATGTTTATTGTCAACACGCTGAGATAACACGTTCCCACAATCAATGAAATGCTCACGATGCAAGGGACACAGATACACAGCAACATCTGACATGCCATGGAAACCTCCAAGCTGGTGGCAAGCAGGAAGGTTTTCGACCAGAAGCAATGTGGCTCTAGCAGTAGTGCACCAGCCCTGCACTGAGAGGTGGTGCTGCATCGCAAGACTTAGCCTTACCACAGGTTTTTTTTAGTTTTCTCTAAAGTTAGGATTATCCCCTCGGATGTTAAGAAGACTGGAAATTTTCCAGCAGCACTGGGTATTTTTGAGTTGTTGCACCTTCTCAGACACAGCTCTCCGAGCATGTAAAAGCACCTTTACTGCTTTTTCCCATCTGCCCTTCACACTCTTGATGAGGCACTCATAAGCCTGCACAAAGCCGGTTATAATTCTCTGCTGCCTATCAAAGCCTTCACAAGAGTTAGGCAGTTGGTGTGTAAAGCCTGCTGCCTACCATGCTGACTAATGTTGTCTGATTGTTCCCTTGACTCCCCCGTTGGTCCATCTGTACCCATCTGCTGCCTTTTGTCTTCTAATTAAAGTGTAACCACTTTGGGGTAAGAGCCACCTTTCTGGTTCACGTTCACACAGCTCCGTGCAGAGCAGAGTCCCAAGTCCATAACTGGGTGTGGGGAACAGCAATGACGATGCGCAAGACGTGGCTGCACGTACACGCAGCAAGGGGGAACGGTGACCCCCTTGCTGTGTGGCATGGGTAAGTCAACTGTAAGAGCCTCAAAATAGAGCTCTCAGCTAAAACACAACCAAGGCAAGAGCAGTCTTCTGTGTCTGAATGGTGTTACCACATTAGTACACAGGGCACAGTCCTCGGGGTTGCCCTGTCCAAGGAGTCAGGTTGGCAACACCAGTAAGGGTCAGATGGCTACAATTACCCTCATGAGTAACACCAGCACAGAAATGGTAGGAGGCATTCTAACTACAGGCTGGGCTTAATAGAGATCTCCAGATTTTCCAATATCTGATTTGCATTAGAGGACAAGGTCTCTCCAAGAAGCTGTCGTTGTTTCAATGTAAGAATTCCCTCTGGTAGCCAAGGAGTAGGGCCTGGTGGAGAAGAGCCAGAATATTTTTCTGCAGGCTCATGAATCATACAAATACACTCCAAAATTCAAGCAAACAAAGTCAGGAACTGCTTCAGCAAAAGGCAAAGACAGCAAACAGCTTATACTGACAGAATATACAGTGGTTAGGAGGAGACACCCAACTAGTGTCCTGTTTGGTCAGAGAGACGGACTAGCTCATTATTGCAGGATGCAGTAATCTAATCTAATGGTCTGATACAATCAGTCAGCAAAGATACCATTTGATCAGCATGTCCACAAGATTTACGTAGGAGGCTTTTTCAGAAAGATTGTTCCATTTATCGTCTGATAAGGAAAGCTTTGCGTGGCACTTGCATCTGCCCTTCTCCTCAGGAGTCAGTGTAAGATTATCGTGGCCATAATTAGCCACAAATACATACAGTTACATCCTGGGCAACTGTGAGAAGCCAGGCCAAATCCTGGCAGTGGGTGCAGCATAGGTGCACAAATAAAGCCTTCTGGTTGTCTGATTGAATCAGGGTCATCAACAGACCCATCAGATGTGACCTAGATCAGGTATCTAAGGGACACTCATTTGGGAGTGGGGTATCCATAAAGTATGTATTCTTTGATGCAAGCCTGCTGCCTAATGAGAAGCAAGGGATTCAGCAAATTACAGTCTCTTAGAGAAATGTCCAGAAAGAACAATTTAAAAATAAGGGGGAAAATACACGTACAGACTCCCATTCTAATTTCAGCCATATGTGCTTAAATCCAAAACGGTCCATCTGCCCTAAGTGAAGCTATATCCTTCTAAAAACTGGTTCTATGGGAACAGAATCAGTCACTAACTCTGAGTAGGTTTAAACAAACTCCTATGCCATTTCTCCTCAGGGACAATGAGTCATAAATCCCCATGTACACAGGGAAATTAGCAAAACAAGACTCATTGGCAAAAACAATCCAATCTTGTCTCATCATAAAAGGAGTCCATGGGATAAAAACCATTTCCTCTCTGAAGTCCCTGGACATGCTGTCAAGATGCCAAAGCTCCACACAGAGAGCAGAACCTCACCAAAGGCAATAACTTCTACCCCAGGGAGGCAAGCATACCTGTGCATGCATGTGTAAGTGATCAGAAAGGCTTGCTCAGGTGGACACCAGACAACACAAGGAGGAAACTGTCTCAAATGATCTAGTCATCTTTTGGGGAGGGCCTTCAGAGAAGATGCTTGGATTTGTATAGCTGCAGTTTTCACCTCACAACCCTACATTCTCGTTCCTCTCTTATTTTTAAAGAGCCTTCTTCAGAAAATGAAATAAAAAATCTAAATCCTTCCTTCTGCTGTGCAGGTACATGATTCATACTGGTTCTTCATGGAGTGGCCAGTACATCACAGACCCTTACTAAGAGCCAAGAATACTGATCAGATTTTCAGTCCTCTTCCCCGCTCCCATTATTTCTGCCACTGGGACATTGAAGCACACAAAGAAATGATGGTGAATATTTATTTTAATGCACAGAAAGACTTGAGATCAGGCCTGAAGCCTGCATCATCATCATCAAAGCTACAGCCTCTTCAGTGTCTCTGTGGTGTTCATCAGCCCTCCAAAGCTGTAAACTGCGGGAGGTGACAAGTGCCTCCATAAGGGCTTTTATTTGCAGCAATCCACAATAGCTTTCATGTGCTAACTGCCTGCTCATACAAAAGGTACATGGTAGAAGCTTGCAGAAATGATGTCCTCACTGGACCAGGCTTGAAGTTTTTGCTGATCAGCTTGTCCATAACCCAGTTTTCCTTTCCTGTCAAATAAGTGGTCTCTTGTGAGACACTCTTCAGGTTCATCTTGTTCATCTTATCACAGAAATGTAGGCTAGCAGAGAACCACAAGAGATCACTTACTGCATCCACCAGCTCTGAGGCAGGACAAGATAGATTTAGACCCCGTGATGTTGGATATTTTTCTGTGTGTCCTCTAGCAAATGAGCCTCATCAGCAAATGAGCCTCACCATGTCTCACCATGCTAACAATTAGACAGCTCCCTACATATCTAACTGAAATCTTTCTGCTTGAAAATTTAGCAACGTATCTTCTTTCTGCTTATTGTGGACAGGAAAAGCAACTGACCAGAATGTCCTTTTTTCAACAATGATTCAGATGTCCAAACATTTATCTTGTTCCCCTTGCTCTTTTTTTTAGATAAAACAAAACTTATTTTTCCATTTTTCTTTTCTAAATCTTTCTTTCCTTTCTGTAGATCTCTCCCACATCCTGAGGGAACCCCTCTCAAGCACGGGTGGGCATAACACTGCTCTGGCCCAAGCAGGGGACGGGGTCACGCAGGTTCGCGAACTCACCTTACGATCGAGGCTGAACACATGTCTGGAAAGCCCATGCAGCAGAGAGACCGTTTTTCACCCTATTGCAGCATTAGGAAGTACCGGAAGTCTACAGTCACCGAGGCAACTGACAGCATGTCACAGCAAATGGCCCCAATCCCAGGGAGCACTAATGTGTGCAATGGTGTAGGGGAACAGGCTCAGAGCAGCCTGTCCATGAATTTGTAATCGTGGCCACACCAACGGCTAGGGGAAGCAGAGCAGATGCTGCTAATTGATTTTCAAGAGTTCAAAAGTCAAACACTGATAATTATAGGAGCAGCAGCCGGCAAACATTTTATCTGCTGGGGGGGGGGTGAGGGTTGATAGGGGCAGAGGATTAGCACACGGAGCAGGGAGAATTAATCTTTCAGCATAAGTTTCCTATCTGTCCTCCTCTAAGATGGCTTGTAGTGGCACCCTGACCAAATCCATCACCTGGGGCTTTGCTTGTCCAGCCAGGAGCAGGAGTTGCTGAAGCATGTGCGGTAAGAGATGCCGCAGGGAGCCTGAGAATCAAAGGGCTCTGTGGGGTGGCACAAGAGGTTGCTCTCATGAGCAGTACACAAAGGTGCTCCGAATCCCCAGTGACACACCTAAGGGAAGAGGCAGAGAAGCACCAGCAAAAGGAAGAGGCTGGGAACAACCTAGTGATAGAAGTGATGCAAAACTCACTAGAAATTAAAGTAGAGAAAGAATGCCATAGAGGGCCACAGAGATAGTAACGCTTGTTTCATTCCCAGATTTGCTGGGGGAAAGCAGACAGGAGGAGCTGGGAGCTAATGGGACAGGACTGCTGTGCCCTGCTTCAGCAGAGAAGACAATGTGAGCAAGAGCTGGACAGCAGCACTTGCCAGCTCTCATGAAGGGATCATGAACCAGACATAAATCCTCATCATACGTGGGATTATAGGAGAGCAGCGGAGAAAGGCAACCAGTAAAGAAAAAACCTGGGTGAAAACTCCTCCCACAAAAAACATCACAACCCACAGACACAAAACCTAGCGTTGTACCAAGCCTCTGGCTCACCTCGCATGACCTCTGGCCCCAGCTCACTGCTGCATTGAGGCAGGGGCATAAGGGTGGACCTCCTTCACCACCTCCATCCGCATACCTGCCCCTCTATGATAAATACAACAAGGGCACCTAGGCACCCAAAAGACACGTAGGCTGTCTGGCCAGTGAAGCAAAGAACTCTACTAACTAGTTAATTAAAAGGTAGTGGGGGAAGGCATGCAGTCTTCTGCCCCTCGGGAGCTGAGAACAGAGAAGTGAATGAAATGCAGCACATTTGCTTATCACAAGAGGAATCGTTACTCATGACTACAAGAGCAGAAGAGCTCAGGTTACTGCCCCTTTCCACAGAAAATGGTTGCTCTGTGTTCTTTCATGATTGTCAGCCCTACCAGGCTTCAGTCTTTCTGAAGGACCGAGGAGGAGATTTATCATCATCAGGGACTGGAGACAGCTGTAGCTCTTCTGGAAAATTAATTCCTGTTCTGAAATAACTGGTGAGGTTTTGAAGGTATTTCTTCCCAAATGGGGATGAAAAATCAAAATCTCAAAAACTTTCACAGACCTGAAATCCTGAAACAGTTCAGTCACTGTCTGCATCTTTGCTGCTCAGAGAATGGAAGGCCCCACACCTGTTTTAAAACATTTCTTTATACACATATACTCCATGAGACGTTCTCCTCACAATCTATATGCCATCTTTCAAGAATCAACTACGCCAAGCTGTACACAGCAGCAAACTGTGTCACTAAATCCAGAGGAGACTAAAGAAATGATCAGAAGACTAGAAAACATGACCTACCAGGAGAGACTCAACAAATTCTTGTTTAATCTACAGCAGAGATGACTGGGAGACAACATGATAGAAGCCTTCAAACATACACAGAGAAGATAAAAAAAAAGAAGAGAATAAACAATTCTCTATGTCCACTAGGGAGATGCCAAGTAGTAATGGGCTTAAACCACAGCCAGGGAAATCAAGGTTAGACATTAGAAAAACTTTCCAGGGTTAGGAGAAAGAAGCCATGGAAGAGATTGCCTCAGGATTTCATGGAGTTTCTAGCATCGAAGGACTCTCAGAACAGGTGAGAAAAACATCTGTCAGGAACAATTTCAGTCTAGTTTATACCTCCTTTGGGCATAGGGAGGGACTAAATGACCTCTTGATGTTCTTTCCAGGCATGACGTCTTATTATGGATAAAAGTGTGCAGCGATGTAATTAAAGACTGAGCTATAGTGAACGCACACAAGTGGACTGAAATCAGTGTTTCCCATGCAGCCTTTCATCTCTCATCTCCTACCATCTGAGTGTTTGACTTGGAAACTCTCCTGTGCTTTGCGCAATTTCTTCTGTATGTTGCTTTGAAGTTGCCAGGACAAAGTACCTTGCTAATTTAGCAAAAATTAGTGAGAGTTCGGATGATTTTACACTGCAAAGCAATCCACTTACAAAGGTATTGGGATTGTGTGCTAATAATACATGAACAATTTATGGCTTGTATTGTGGCATTGCCTGGGAGCTGCTGTTAAAGGCCAGCACTTTGCTTTGCCTGACTCTCCACAAACACGGAACAAAATTATGATCTTTGCCACAAAGAGCTCTGTTCCACCCTTATGTTTTAATGTTTGCATTTCCACTGAATGGAGAAAATTAAGAAAAAGAGTATGAGCTTCCAGGTGTGAAAGGCATTTGTCTGTGATCATAGGATGTTGGAGATGACTTCTGTGTTTTCCAGGAAGAATCTGCCAGTGTAAAATTCAAACAGCTCAGAGTTTGATGATGATAATATTCTGATCTTCCCACTGAGCAAGACACCCACTTCAAGGTAAAACATTCGTGTTCACGAAGCACTATGGGCTTTTCATACCACTAATACCATAGTTCATCATAGTCTCATTTCAATCCAGCCCCAGCTCCTATGAAATGAAGAACTGTTCTGGTTTAATGGATGCCAAGCAATTTTCACAGACAGCAAGGCTCAGGCAGGTCCTAGGTTTCACCCAAACACTCCAGCTCACCAGCATCCCTTCCACTAATTGTCTGCTTCATCTGAGAGACCATGGATATGCTCTCAGAGACTGAACAAACCGTCTAACCACTCATGGAAGCCCCCAAGCCCTCACTGAAGGTTCAACAGGGTAAAGCATATGACAAGTAGGATAAAAACAGGACTGCATCTAGCTGTGCCTCCCCAGAGCCTGCAAAGCATTCCAGCAACAGATTCCCTACAGCCAGCCCTGCTAATAATCCCTAGCAGGATTCATGCTGCTACTGCCTTGCTTTCCTGCTCTGATGATGGAGTTTTCCTCTGTGAGAACAAATTTGGTGCCAGCTAGGAACAAATCCGCCTGGACTTTGCCTGGTGGGATTTAGTGAAGTTGTGTGATAGACAGAGCCTGACGTGAGGTCTCTGCAGCCTGAGCCTTGCCTGCCCACCCCCTGTGCAATATCCAGCCAGCCTGCCTCCAAACATGTCCGAGAGTTGTCCACACATGTTGATGCCATGCCATACTGTTTCTCATACTCCTGTCCCACTGAGACCTCTGCTGACTCTCCCAGATCATACACTCGTATCTGGTCTGCACAGTGCCAAGACCATGAGGTAGACGGGCCTTCCCTGAAACCAGACACAAGCTGGGTCCTTCCACCCTCTCCTCAAACTCCTGCAACTACTGGGAGACCTTAGTGGCTGCCAGGGATTAATGAGATGGCTCTTCTGCCTCCTTCAAAAGTTGTTTCTCCAGCCCTCTTCTAAATGCACTTCTCCTGACAGCTCCCTATTTCATTCTCATTTCCCCATGAACTTCTTCCTGGCTTTGGCCATGCAGGCCACTTGCAAGTCCATGCAGAGAACAAGCAGCCAAGGAGACAAGGCTTTCTGTGCCTGGTGGGGCAAAGGGACATTTTTCTAAGCCATACACATGATCCTATCCAGACCAAGCTCTGCTTCATATCTATTGACTGCTCTGCTGAATTCTCCTTGCTTTCGCTATGACTTCTGACACCCATCACTTTATTACATTGTATTTTCTTAGCCCTCGAACTACCCCTCTACTTCAGTTCAAACCCTTTGGGAGCGCTTGTTCTGAGCCTGGACCACTGACATGCATGGGGGAGGTGAAATGAACCAAAGCTTTGCACTAACACAGAAATCCACACCATTTCTAAAATGGTGCTTTGGGTTACATACAAATTATTCAGAAATATGCAAATTTGGATCTTTGAACAACTCGATACGATCGCACGTACACATCCTACTTACTGCACCATCCCATTGCAAATGACACTGGCCAGATATATCAAGCACAGTTAACACTGGAATATATTACTAGTGTGGTTGTAGCTCAATCACAGTCATTTTGCGTACAGAACTTCACTGCCTCCAAGCCATGCAGAGAAATATTTTCTGTCTCTGCCATTGAAACCCACGGCAGAGAGGAGGTCTCTTCTCTAAAAGGCAGGAAAACTTATGTTCAGAGGTTACAGAAGGGAAGTTGATGAATTTTTTATGCACGCTAATGGAAGAATGTAACGGCATCCTGCATGAAGAAGACAGCAGCCTGGGTATTGGAGATACCAGTAGTCCAGGATGCAAGGAGGAGATTGCCAGCCCTTGATATGAAGTACAGAAAGGTGGGAGGGGATTATTCGCCTGGAGCCTTCCTCCATCCTCCTCCCTGAGGCAGTTTGAGAATTACCAAACATGTCCTACCCTCTCCCACTTCCTCTCCTTGGTCAGAAGGATGATCACCAGCTTGGGATGCATCTGGTATCCGTCCTCACTGAACGACAAATTCCTGCCTTCAAAGGTGACATTGATCAGGTACCTGCAGGAGAGAGAAAAGAGCAAGGAGAATGTTAATGTTTGGAAACAGAACCTGAAATGAGAGGCTGCCCTTGCCCTGAAAGTTACACCAGGATGGTAGGAGCACAGTGCAGTGTTATGAAGCTGGGGACAGCAAAGAAAAATCTAAGAGGAAGTGAGTGGAAGAAGCAGGACAATTACTCCAGGAACTAGGACAATCAGGCAAGGCAAGGCAATTGCCCCCGTTTTGAGACTGGGATTGGGAAGCTATGTCCCACATTGGCTTTCAATGAATTCCTGAAAGTATGACTAGGAGTCACACACACACACACATGCGCCCATGGTCCTTGATTTCCCCTTATCCCAAAGGGCAAAGGGATCCACAGCAATTATCTTTGAGAACACACTCCACAGCCTACACTTTGCTCACTTTCCGAAGGGGATTTCACATGTCATTTGAGGACAGTGATGGCCTACAGGTGAAGCAGTGGAGATAGCCTCCCCCCAGCCCAAACACTGAGGCAATGATAAGGAAAGCTGCTGAGAGCAGAGGAAGGAGCAGCACACCCGCAACAAGATCCATCCCTATTAGAGCCAGGACACCTCACAGGGCCCAAAGCAATCCTCTGAAGCAGCTTAAGAACAGGGACAGTGGATGTTGAGATAGTCCAGTGAAAGTCCTTTTCTCTAGGGACAGAGTCATGCCTTATACCCGGCAAAATCAAAATAAAGGGTGATCAGCCCTGCAAATCCCTGCAGCCAACATTAATGATTCTCTTTGTCTGGAAAGGCCCCGTCACTTCTGCGCAAGGCACTCCCCTTTGGGGCATCTTATGTCAGCTGTACAAATGGACTATTAAACAGTCCAGGCTTCAATCTTACTTATCCTAAGGCCTCTTCACTCAGCTCTGGCAGTGGGGAAGACCTTTAAGTGGACCGAAATTACAGCTACACTCATTTCAAGGCTTTGCTGCATCGTAAGAGCATGTTAGAATGGTTTTGCTGTAAATGAGAGTCAGGTCTATTGTTTTCTTAACTGTCAGACTGTCCGGAATGACACTGTGGGGAAGAGGAGGAGGCAAATACACATTTCACAGTTCAGTGACTTATATGACATCTCCGTGGCACTCTGACAGTTTCCCCTGTTCGTACATTTCACTTCAATTCACAATGCTGTTGCATGAAGTAGATTTTGCCTTTATACACCTGCTCTGGCACCAGTAGCATCACATCACCATGAGAGGCAGAGGTGACCAAGCTGCCTGCAGGGCTAGCCCCAGGACTCTGCCCTCCCGTGCTTTGCCCAGTTCTCCTATAAATTACACAAGCAACATTTCCATTACAGACATGAGAGGTTCTTCTGCTCTATAATGCCATGGCACCAGGAAATACTTCAGCTTCACTTTGTCCCTTCTAACTCAGTTTGAACCAATTTCAAGAAAAAAAGGGGAAAATAAATCTGTTCTTTCCGTGGGTTCACACTTTCCCACTATTTGCATACAAAGAACTCCCTACTAATTTAATGAAAGCATTGAGAGTAGGGAAACTTCTTCAAACAAATAAAAAAAAGGTCATGATCTTAGCTTCTTCCTTTTCCCAAACTTTTTTGTCCTAACTCCATTAATCAACCAAAATCATCCACTAATTCCCCATTACCAAGTGCAATCAGCAATTATTTTTACTTCTAAAGGAAATTCCATACTTGATCCATGTTGTGACCTTCAAGGGACGTGCACAGCATAGGAAACACAGCCATAAGGGAGCCCAGTGTGAAACATGTGCAACAGGATGATTTTCAAAGGCAGACTATCGGTTATTTTCCAAAAGCTAGACCCATTCAGCACCCAAACTCTGAGAGAACCTCAAAACGTCAGCCACATGGAAAATCTTAGCCACATATGATTGTTTGTAATGGTGTAAAACATCCCATGTCAGGACCACACATGCTCTTTTTCTGGCCTTTCTTTCCTGGCCGTTTGCATTGCTCTAGTGCTGAGGAATGCCAGGTACAGACAATCACCAGGTATGTGCAGCCTACCAGACCTATGTAAGGCTCTGGTGGTGGGAAAGACCTTCCAGTGGACGTAGAACACAACTACACCACTTTTCATTACTTCTCTGCACTGGCCATCAGAGCAAAGACAAAGCAAGGCTCCAAGAAGATGAGGATTAGCCGTTAGCCTGGTGGGAGTTGCAGCTTTATATGTCAGTAGTTAGAAAGCAGTGCCAATATCTAATTAAACAAACAGCAATAATAAACAGTTCTCAGCCCTCTTTTCTCTCCCACCTGAGAATGATGCCACTATGGGAATCTCCCTTGCACAGCCTGACAAGAAGAGTTCACAGAAATCAGCAACAGATATGACACAAGAGGGTGTCATTTCTGTTCATTCTCCACCGGAAAGATTAGAACCACTAATAATAATCAAGGAGGGATCATCAGCGACTCCAATCCTTGGAGCTGCCTTGAGATTTACACTTAAAGCAGCACTAAAATCCCTCGCTTCGCACCTTAATGACTGAAATTAGTCTTCAAATTTGGCACAATAACTCTTCAGAGGGTTTTCTCCCGAACCCATTAGCAACATGTTTACAGAAGTTTGCAGGAGGAGTGCAGAAGCGTCTGCCCCTAACAGCTTTCCCCGCACTCCTGCCGCTTGCTGGGTCCCATCACCTACACAGGGATGCAGGACGAGAGGAGCACATGGGGAGCTGGAGCCACGGGGCTTGCTTGGGTGTGCTGAGCAAGGGGACACCTGCATGACAAATCATCAGGGCTTGAAGGACTCCCTGGCAGGCCAAGGCAGCCACACTCAAGTGGCTCTGCCCTCCACCACTACCACAGTGAGAGTCATCCCCTTCTGCAGCAGCGCTGCCCTGGTACGCCAGCACTACTCCTGCCTGCTCTGGCCAGGGGGATTTGTTTCCTCCCTACAGCCTACACACACTCCAGTCCCCAAACAGGCAACTAGGAGACTGGGAGACTCCCTGGCACGTCTGTGCTGAGCCACCAGCTGCAATAGGGGCACAACGTGAGGGCAGCAGGCTGTGCACGCAGGTGAGGTAACCCAAGATGAAACTGTGCCTGTAAAGGGCTTAATCCATGATTCCCTGGGTGTTTTGGACTCCAAGATGGAGAGAGAAAGAGAGAGGGGTTTGGGGGGACAATAACAATAAACACAGGTAAATTAACTTAATTTGCTAGAAACACCTTCCAGCAAAGAATTTTGCTTATGCGAGTGTTTCTGGAGCTGCTTGGCACAAGAACAGAAGGATTGAGCCCTTCCTCAGCCTGGCACAGGTGCAACGACTGCGATGCCCAAACTCAGCCAGGTGGGAGCAAAGCACACACAACACTGTGGAAACAGGCTGACATTGTGAGCCCCATGGTACGGATGAGCAGGCAGGAACAAAGAAGGAAGGGACATGTCCTTGGGCACAAAAGCAAGTCAGACTCGGGGGGACCCGACTCCCCACCCTATGCTCTGACCATTAGGTAACACGGCCCACCCTAGACATGAAGCTGACAGCCCTGCAAGCTAATGGAGAGTGTTTCCAAGGCTGGCTGGCATAGGAAATAGAGCATTAAAACCACATCAGATGGCCAATTTAGGACCAGCGGAGAGATGATGACATTTTAAACGGTTTCAGCTAGTGATGGGGAAAGCCTGGAGAGGCAAATGTGGCAGGTGGAGGGGACTTAGGGGGAGACGAGGGTGTTAACAAGATTTTTCTCTGCCCCAGAAACAGCTCTGAAGGAGATGCATTTGAAATCAGCACTAACCACTCCTACTTCTTCCTCCAGTGCCTTGCTGGGAATCAGTTCCTCCTGAAGCTGTTGACCAGGTGGGCAAATTTGAACAATGCCCTGGTTCAGACAATCGCACTCCCCACCTCACATGTGCACACACACACACACACACACACACACATACACTCCCCTGTGCCCTGTCAGTGCTTGTTATGCTCCAATGAGACAAGCGGTCTGTCTGAAATTGCATGATTATCCTAACATCGACCGCTTCCCTGAATAAGACAGGCCATACAAATAAAACAGCCTCTCCACCATTAGCATTGGAGAGTCATCTTGGCAGTCCAGCATATGAGGGAAAAACAGGCTGTAGGTGGACAGTGGGGAAAGAAAGGCTATGGGACACCTCTGCCAGAGAGGATTTGCAGGGTTAAAGACCGGTGGAGTTTGTTGAAGGGGATGGGGATGCAGACTACCATCAACCTCTTTGGAAACTCACGGTAACATGAAACACTGAGGCCAAACGTAACAGCAATGAGGTGAAGGCAGCGAAAGGCCTTTACCCCACAGAATCTGCATAGTAAAATAGCCTTTTTCTTTCCCCTAGAGACAGCATTAAAACCCCACCAGCCAGAGGTGCCAGGGACAGGCGTAGCTGCCTGCCCAGACCTACTTCATGCCCAGGAAAGAGCAAAGACAGATGAGTTACTGCATCTCAGCACAAGTAAGCCACAGCTCTAAACGTGTTCCCTCACCCAGCCCCGGCAAGACCTACCCAGCCTGGGCTGATGCAAACAGCTTTGGCCGGGTATATCATTCCTTCCCTGCAGCAGGTCCTGCCCGCCCCACACACTTGCTCCTGGACGAGGATGAACAGACAGAAAGGTGAGTGGACACAAAGGACAGGGAAAAGGGAGTTTAGGACCCGTGTATTTATCTAAAAATGGGAACTCTGACCTTCAAATGGCAAGTGATTGACAAATAAAGGTTTAACCAGCACTAACTACGCTGTTAATAGCTTCTGCTCTCATCTGAGAGACTGAAACAGTGTACCTTTTTTTTAAGGAGAAAACTGCAACTGATACCTTTGACTTCTGATTTAAATCTCCCTTCTTCAAACCCATGGGAAGCTTAAAATTATACTGATATTTTTTATCTATACATTTCCATGGCTGCCTCTGCCTCAGAGGACAGCCAAATACACGCACAACAGCAATCCAAATCCAGCTGCGAGTGCCTGAGGTCTCCACGAGGTATCAAACCCAATTGCTCATCCCCAAAAAGGTGAGAATGGGCTCTACCTGGACCTTCGATCAAACTTCCCCATAGCTGGTTCTGACCCTGGCTGAGCCTTTCAGAGGCTCTTCCATTGCTCACTCTCCCGCGCTGCCCCAGCCGCCTGCGCTGCCTCCCACTGCTGTGGTGCCAGTGGCTTGTGGAGCTGTGAAAGGCAGGCACATCTGGCTGTGTCTGTGTAACATCTGTCCTGTGTCAGGTACGATTTACAGCAAAAGGATTCCACGCAAAGGGCATGAGTGCAGCTGATTTTACATAACAAGGGGCATGGACTCTGTTCTTTCTGCTATCATGAAGAACAAAACCAAAACAAGACAGGAAAAAAATAGAAGCAACCACTGCCTAGGAAAATTAAATCTTAAAGGAACAGCATCTCACTCTTCTTCATTTGCTCCTTTCTCTCTCACTGTCAGTGTTACCACTGAATCTGGGGAGGTGCACTACAAGAAAGAAAGCAAGTGTAGAGAAGAGGCCAACCAAGTTCCAAATTGTGCAGGCATCCTGCACCAGAAAATCTGTCCAGACTACAGCCATTTTGTACTGCTGGGAACCAACCTGACCAGCAGGCGCAGAGAAATGCCCAGAACTCAAGACCGTTTTCATTAAGCAAAGAGGTTAGGAGAGCATCTAGACTAGGACGTATCCCTCAGGCTACAAGATAACAAAAATATAAGAGATTAATTTGGTTTCTCCCTGCTGTCCACACCTTTTTAAAAGACAAAAGGGCAGATATTGGGCTGGAATAAATCAGTGATATTCAGCTGACATCTGTGGAGTGATAACTGTTTGATCTGCTGAGTTTCTGGCCCCTCACCTCTAGGAAGATGAATTTTCTTGGTGTTTGATCCCGACCTGTAGGGTAGAGGAGAAATTTCTACTGATCTGTCCTTGCTGTTTCTCCAACATATTCAGCAAAATTGTTTTGAAAACAATGTGCCTGTGTGCTGAGATTTCCAAGTGACAGCTCCTATATACAGTGGAAGGATGAATCTTTTCCGTCACTCCCTCTCTTAATCATAAAAAAATGGTACTTCACTTTATTTCCCATTTCTTCTATTTATCTACCATGAATTTGTCATTTGAGAAAGACTCTGAGCTGACAGTTCCTGGGGACTGAGGATATATCTATCCTTAGAGTATGCAGGGAGCTAGAGCAATGGCAGGGCCGCTTTCCTACACACATTGCTTGATCCTAATGAGACGGGACCATTCCTGAGAACGAGAAGTGAAGCTCGCTTTCCACAGCCTGTGCGGTCCCTAGCCTCCCTCCTGAAAACGTAAGAGGAAACTCAAGCACCGCAGCACAGGGTTTTGCAGCACAGACAGATATCCGTCAGGAAGCGGACACTGAATTGCCTCCCAGTGGGGAACATGGGGTCAGCTCCAACCTGGGGCACAAATGACAGTAATGACACCTAGGTGAAGTGCTGCTCAGTGAGCTTCAGAGCTTCCACAATAACTTTTTCTTCCATGTACCTCATACCATCTACGACCTGATCTCCCAATTTGCTTTTGGCCCTATGCAGTCATTGCCTTTGACAAAAAAAGGGGAAAGAGATGCTGCCATTCAGGTCTACTGGCATTTTACACTTCCTTTGCCAGGGTGGCACTCACAGTACTAAGACCAGACTGTGAGAACTAGGTCACTTGTAGGAAACAGTGGTATACATTAGGATGAGATGACCTGTTTATGGAAAAGGGGGCAGGATAAATCTTCACTTTGCCCCATCTGCTATGTCAGTCACAGCAATATCTTGAAAACCCAACCAAAGCCAAATTTTTCTCACACTCATCCTGACTGACCTATTTTCACAAATGCCAGACCAGGAAAAATTACCTATCACAGCCACTTTTTAAATGGGAAAGAGGGATAAGAACTTGGCAACAACATTTTCTCATGAGGAGGTCAACATTTTGTCAGAAAGAAAGAGAACCATAAGATCTGAAAACTATAATGACATTGGACAGAAAATTAAGCTTCTGGCATGGTCATGCCAGTCTGGTCTGTTGCTTGACACCTTCTGCCCTTTGTTTTATGGACAAGAGCCCCAGTTAAAATAAATCTTTAATGTGTCACCTTGAAACAGTCCCACAAGGAATGGCATCACCTCAACAGGCAAGGGATTTCAGTGGATATTTAGTCTGTCCAAGTTTGCTGAAGGAGAAACGGGAATATAAAATTTCCATGCTCCTAATCACAAGAGACAGCAAATAGGATTTCCATGTCAAAATATTCCATTTTAAACCAAACATATTTGATTTACAGCTTTTCTTCCAAAATTTTTTTTTTTTTGCTTGGAAAATGACACAGTCCTAAGTAGCTTGAGAATATACCTCTACACCTTCTGGCCTCACTGGAAATAAAACAGAAACGAGGAAAAGTGTTTTAAAAGCATACTCTGGTTAAAGCTGGAAATATCTATAAATCTCATAGGAAATCAGCCTATTCTCAGAAAGTTTTTTTTATCCAAAAAGCTTTGATAAAAACAAATATACTCCTGAATTGACTCACCAAACCTTTAAGTAATAGAAAATAGCTAATAGAAAAATAGCTTTGAGGTCAAAATTGCTACAGTGACTGGATAAAATAAAAACTAAATGTTCAGTCCAAAATTGGATCAAACTGCAAAGCTTTACTGAGTTAATAAATTCCTGCCAATTACTTTTTTTAAGTATTATTTTTTATTACTACGTCTTTGAATCCTTCCTTATTCATTAGGAACAGATAACATATCACTTTTCTCCAACGTAAAACTAGTCTTCAAGGTATTTCTCCCATTTGAAAGGGCTAAAAATCAGCTTACATGGGGCAGTAAAAGCATGGAAAATTACATTTGTCAGAACAACCGACAATGGGTCATAATTATGTCTTGGCATCCACCTAACAGGTCACTGATGGAAGCCATACCACTGGGAACAGGCAAATACTGAAAGGTTAAGAGACGTCCTTCAGATCTGTTTATCTGTCTTAGGGCACAGTCATACAAACATTGATAGGACAAGCAGTCACAGAACAGAAGTCAAATGAGGCTCTTCACAGTGATTTTTCACCCAGGATGATGTTTTTAGAGCTCTGTCAATTTGCAGAGCCTTAAAAAGTATTTCAGTTGAACTACTGGCCCCATATGGTGAATTTAATCCCACTTTTCTTAACCATTTTGCACGTCCCTTCGAAATCTCCCATGGACCCACGGCTGTGGATCACAGCTTAAAACAACTGGCAAAGTAGATGTGCATGTCAACAGCCCCTTTGGTCTTCTGAAGGTGGCTGGTGCACTGGGAGTCAGCTACCAGGGCATCTCAGTATTTACCCAGAGCTCATTCCAGTTTCGGTCCTGGGAGTCAAGACCAGCAAGTAGGTGATCACATCAATTTTCCTCTATGGCTTTCAGGACTTCCTTGCTTGTGGAAAACCACTCAAATCTGCCACAGAAAAGGTCCCTCGCACTGCTGCCAGAAACCAGACAAGGCTAAACTAGCCGGAGAGACTGAAATAAATCCCTTTATTACACTCTCTGAAACAGCAGACTAACTTAACTTTTTTGACCCATCAAGAAACCACAAGCGATTTGGGGGTTATTCAACGTTTATCAAGTGTTGAAAGCATTCACACATTTGCAAGGGCAGCAAATTCACAGTGCTCGCAGGAGCAGAGTCATTGCCCGCAAGGAGACCCAGTCCAAAAAGCCTGACTGGATTTTCCTGGGTCTGTAATGGTTCAGCCAAGATGGCACCCTATCACTTTCTTCCCTATCACATCTCCAAGGGGGAATCAATTAAAACAAACAAACAATCACTCCCCGTCAGTAACCGTGTGGGGTTCTGGAGGCTGCTCCTCCTCTGCCAGAGGAGCCACTCGCTCGCTCTCTCTCTCCATTGCTGCTGCTCCCTCTCCCTTCTCCCTCCTTTCTCTCCCTCCGTGGGTTGATGTTTCCATGGAAACGTGTTCTTTAGTGCCGCTGAAATTACATTGCATTTAAAGCATTAACCCTTCCTTGGGCTGAGGAAGGTCTCAGAACAATTAGGGTTCCTTTTTTTTGTTTAGTTTTTTGTTCCCACTCCCCGTTAAACTTCCTTGCAATTTTTTTTCCTTGCAGCATTAGGAAAATCTCGTTCTTCCCCAGAAGACCTCCCATCTAGTATTTGTCTGGCAAAGGGCACAGGATGCATTACCAGTGGGGTAGTGCCTAATTTAAGATTTTTCTACACGAAACCATTAATGCATTTCTCTCCACACTACATGCAAATAGGGAAATGCTGCAGTAGCAAAGAAAGTGAAGAGTGAGATAGGAGGAGAAGCAAACAAGCCACGAGCTGGCACACACGGAGAAAACAGCTTCAGTTAATACCAGAGCTTGTAGCCCCGCACTGGGCAGCAGCTTCTTCGTTGTGAAGTGCCATAATCGCAGATCTCACCACTCCTCCTCGAGCCTGCCTCCTCTTCCTCTTCACAATCATGTTGGTAATTAGCCACCCTTGCCTTCACTTGTAGTTAGCACTCCAAACGCTACTGTAACACTTGCTGCAATCAGCATCCTCCTCACCACCAGCACCCTTCCCTGTGACGCTGCTTCTCCACCCAAAATGCCATCTCTGCCATCATTCCCATTGGCTCTCAACTGCCAGCCATCACTTTAATCAGCACTTCCAAGGCAGCCATTGCTGGGACACCACTGTCTTCATGGATGCCAGCTCAACCGCACAACGATTGGCACTTTTTGTTCTCCCACTGTGGGTCAACAAGGCTCTGAAAGCCAAGATGTCCCCGTCCAGGTGCTCCCTGGACCCAGGTCCCAACTCAAAAATTATTCTGCAAATCCTTAGCCCCCAGACTTTGCTTATCCCCACCCTGGTCACAGCCATAACTAACCCCTCTGTACTCTTCTTCCACTGACATCATCCCTTTCCCAAACACTGGGAAAATATGGAAGGGAGGTAAATAGCAAGACTCTCCTCAGTCTTTTGCCTGGGTTCCTACATTCAGGCATGCCTCCTTTCTGCCCCAAAAGTCCCATGACTTGCCAGCTTGCAAACCCCTTTCATTACCTCTACCTGCACAGCTACAGGGTCCATATTCCCTTGCACCATCTATTTTGGGTTTCCCAACACACACTGAATGCTTCAAGCATATCTCACCGTTCTCAACTCTTGCCCCGAAAGTCAACGTGTGAATCCTCCTGCTTTGAGCTGGGTGCATATGTAGTGCTGTGAGGATGGATCAGTGTGGGAGGAAGATGCTATTCTAAAATGAATGATAAATATGGATAATAAACTCAACCTAAGTCTTTTCTGCCTGTCTCTAGTGGGTTCCCAATATGGGAGATAGAAATATCATGGGTACATTTTGAACACGGCTGGGAATGCTGCCAAAGTCCTACTCAGAGTTCACACATTTACATCATTTATATCACATCCGACTTGTGCCTTGTATTATTAACTTTGTAGAGTGTTTTGTGATGTAGTTTGTAGTCCAGGCTCTGTTAAATAAAGTTACACGCCCTCTCTCTCTTCCTTTTGGTAAAAGAGAGTGTGATGTATGGGGCTACACAAGGTCTTGCTAAGCACAAGGAAGGCGACTGTGTCTGCTGATGCGGTCACTGCACTCCTACATTCTCGCACAGTGCTCTCAAAAACCTTTTGGGATCCATCCCTGGGGCCTGAAAGGTACAAAAAGAAAGGAAATATTTGCCTTTTGATCAACACTTTAACTCCTAGCCCAGATTGGTAGTAACTGAAGATTTTTTTCTCTGCTGCTGGATGTTCAGGAGCCTCTGTGAAATGTACAGATGGGGTCCACCTGACAGGACTGCAACTGCAACTACTCGGGCCTCTTCCTCAGTGGGGTTAGAAAAGAGGTTGAAGACAGAAGGATACAAAAAATCCAGGGCATGAGACTGAAGAAATTACATCCGTCTAGAAAAGGGTAAAGGCATATTGACAAGGAAAGAGGTAGAGCAGTGCTGACAGATCAGGCTTTTTGCTTTCTGTGGGACAGACCACAGTCTGTGGCAGCTGAAAATCCACCACCTTCCAGGAATTCATGTAAAAGAAGACAAGCTACAATGACCCAGCACTGTGACTTCATGGTTTTGTAAATCGATAATTTTTCCAACAGCCTGAAAAGACTCCAGGTTATACTCCATCACCTACTCCACATGCCCAATTTAGACTCTGTGACTATTACGACATCTGAGGCCAGGCGAGCAGCAAGTGACTCAGATGCCTGCTACACACAGACAATAGGGAGAGGTAACCACAACGCGTAGGCTAGGTGTCTGCAGCAGGCTGCCTGAATGTAGTTGTCTATATAAAAAAGAAACAAAACGTGCACCCTCAATGTTTCCTGATCAAGAAAAGAGAGAGAAAGAGTCAATTTCAGCCCATGTTGCTGCATCTCCAGTGAAGTAAACGTGCCATTTTACTCTAGAGCTGCATTTGATCTTGAATTACTCCCCTGCTTCTTCTTCAGGAAAAGGTCAGTTTGAAGAAGCCTCAGGCGTGATGCTAACATCACGTCCAATGAAAGACTCTCAGGAGGTCTGAAATAAGTACAAGGTCCAAATTTGGGATATATTATCTGAATCCTTTCCCTTCTCCCTCCTGAACAGCGTGGAAAATCTCCCAAGAATATTTCTTTCCTCAGGAGACTTCCAGGACTCCTTGGACCTAGAAACACTGTGAATAAGGTTTTCCAACATGCATCTGAGGATCCCAGGCCACAGTGCTCCCTGCGGGAAACCTGAACAGAGCACAGATGGAAACAGCAAGCGTGCTGGGAGTGAGACCAGAACATTTCCATGGAGAGTGCAGCAGAGGGTCAGTTCCCACATCTATTACCATACCACAGCTCTCTCCAGTTCAACCAGCTCTGATACCCAGAACAGCAAAGCTAGCAGAGTACCCCAGTGCTTTTCAAAGATATCTAGGCAAGTTTGTTTAATTTGAGCAGAAACTTAACTCATTTCACCTTTAATTGGTACTTAAGCTAACAAACTAAAACATAATCCACAAACCTCACACACAAGTCCTGACAGAGTGTGGACATACCCTGAGACCTTGCGAATTAGCATGAGGACCTGGTGGGATAATGTGGGCTCTAGTTCTGGTCTCATTCACTACCTTCAGCTGCATCGTTTCCACAGCTCTTGCTGTGCACATATTGTGGCAGCGTATGAGTTGTCTTCACCCTTTTCTGTTGGCAGCACTCACTATGATCATTTCAGAAAAAGCAGCCTCCAGAGGAGGCACCTTTCAGAAATCTCTCACTCCTTTTTCTCCAACATGTCTTGGGCACTTAAACATCATTGATTCAGGCTCCAGACTCCAAATAACATGGTCCCTTCAAAAAAACAGTCATAACCTGCCGTGTCACGTAAGCACTTCTCAAAGCCATAACCCTGTCGGGGTGTCCATCAGCTGCAGCTCCCCTCTGCAGCTTCCCACCACCCTCTCTCCAGGAGGATCTCCGAATCCAAGACAGAGACTTCCTTCTTGCCCCGGGGACTAGGTTTCAAAGACGCAGATGGAACCTCCCGTACCCACATATTAAACTGAAAAGCAAACTTTTAACACCAAAAAACCCCCAAAACAAATGCGGGGGGGGGGGGNAAGGGGGGGGGGGGGGGGGGGGGTACGACACGGACTGAAATTCTTTGTGGATTATGACTTTTCCATGGCAACAGGCTTGAGAAACAGGAGGGCTGGGGAGGGGGGCGAGGAGAAAGAGAGGGAGGGAAAGGAAAGCAGAGCTCCGAGGAGGGAGCGATCAGCACTGGTACATTGCCATGGAAACCCTCTTGCATCGGCAGCCAACTGCCAAAGTCAGTCAGGATCCCAGAAATGGGCTTAGAGGGGGGCCCAGGAGGAGCTGGGGGGGTGGGAGCCATCATCTGGCCAGCCCCAAGGGTACCTCACCCCGAGAACCTCAGCCCTGCTCCTCTCCCCCTTCCCCACCAGCCATTACAGTCCTGGTGCCCTCACCTCTGCCAGACAGAGCCAAATTTGGCCCAGCTGAAGAGTGGGAGGAAATACGGATCGGCAAACGAAACAACCGGGGCGGGCGGGAAGGAGAGAGGCAGAGAGGGATAATTTTTCTGATAGCCGTTGGTTTGCTTTCCACCTTTCTGGATCAATTTGGACCACGCAGATGTATTTGTTTTCACACCCCAGATGGCTGTAGAAAGAGGATGTCACTCCTAATCACTGAAATCAAGATGGAAATGTTACTTCCCTGCAAACTTAGCTACTGAGGCAAGACGAAGGGCTGTGTCTGACTAAAAGTTGCTGGGTCCACATTTGCATAGGGCCACGTCCCTTTCAACTGTGTCTATCCCACTCAGTACAGCAAATATCCCAACCTATGTCTAAGACATGACAGATGCCACCATGTTGCGGCCAAGTGAAAAATTAGAGGAGATTCTGCTAATGGAAATGAAGCACACTGTGAAAATGAGTTAATGCTGCCTTCTAACCCTCTTCTGCAACACTCGGAGGGCAGGCAGCTCAGCGAAATGAACAATCAGCCATTCACACCCCTTTACATGTTGTATTTCATCAGAAGCCTTTTGCTGCCGTAAGAAGTGGTCAAAGACAGGTTTTGGAGAAAGAACTTAAAAAGGGCTGGCAACTTCTGTGAACTCTTGCTAGTATTTATAGTCGTACCCCTAGGATGGTAAGGGATGGATGAGTCGTTTCAGGCTGCAGACGGCTGCAGACGGCAGGAAGGAATTGACTCCTACTCCAACCACACAACTGGCTAAGCAAATTGTGGAGGAAGATTCCCTTCTCCTGAAGCATCTGTTATCACCCATCTGATTGCACAATGAATCAGTAGTATGAGGACAGGCTGCTGTGAGGGTGAGGGAAGAGGGAGAGAAAGATTGCAAATCAGACAGTTATAAAGCAAGGAGATGCCAGTTTCTACTTAGTCAGAGGAAGGGACACGGACTAAACCTAAAGGTTTACTTTAAACTATGTATACTTTTAAACTATGTGTTTGGATTACTACTGGTAGTATAGCACCAACGAAGTAGCTTAACTTTTAATGCAAACAGTAGCTTGGTTTTCCCACATATCTTTCAGAGCAGGGGATCCCAAAGCGCTCTGCACTCTGACCATTCATCTCTCTAAATCATCTGCACTGATGAAAAAAAGCAGCCAGCCTGCACTGACAATGCTACAGCAGAAGCAAAATCCTTACCCATGCGCTCCGCGCACAGAGCCCAACCACAGCTTTCTAGACTGACAAATGATTCATCTGTACTGAGAACAGTGCCCAAGCCCAGGCCACCAGACCACTTCTAAGATATCCTCACCATTAGTCATGTTACCTGGGATAAAGGGAATGAGCATGGACAGTGGCAGAATTTTTCCCAACTTTCCTGATGAGAGAAGAGCAGCTGACTGACTCTTCTGAGCTCCATAACCTCCTAGGTGTCTGATACAAAGCTGCTACAATGATGCCTTCATGAGCTCAGCATCAGGGTGAAAATTGTCAATATTGGCACAGGCTCCTAACTGGACTGTTGGTGCAACCTGAAACCAGCCTGCATTTTGGAGGATGAAAAAGGAAATTATCATAACAACCTGTTATGGACGTAAGTAGTAAACTGGTCGTTGTGGAAAAGAGTCAGCACAGGATTAGTTTTTTCACATGGACTGAGCTTGGGCAGCACCCAATAAATCAAGTCCAACTCACTGCTGATTTCCAGATCTACATCCGGGTAAGCCTGTTCAGTTGGGACCAGCTGCAAACAGCTGAGCTCACAAGGGGTGTGTCTATTCAGGTTGGGCCCAATTAAAAGCTTGAAGTAAGGTGATGACTGTCATTCTGCAGGCCAATATGAGGGATGATATAGGGGCGAGGTAGTAAGCCCAGGTAAGTTCAAGTTTGGGTCACAGCTAGTTGTGAGATGTGGTATGATTTGGAGCCTGGACAAGGTACCATGCCCCACGGGCAGGAGAAAGCTGTGAGGGCTCCCTCTCTGCCCTAATTCTGACCCACTAATTGAGACAACATTGTGATCCCTACCCAAAGGACACAAGTTCCCTTCTCCAGCAAAACTGCATCTTCTACTTCATCAAAGGTGAGGGCAGGACCCAAAGGACAGTGCTCTCCTGAGAGGACAGTTCTCAGCCCATACAGCCCATACACCCTTCACTGTGCATACAACAAATAACCATGCAGCAATAAAAGGAGCCAATCCCAAATACTTTCTTCCTGACTTCACCATCACAATTACTCTTCAGGAGTACTCTGGAACACAGTATGCATGAGTCAAAAGGGGAAAGAACAATTTCTTGTGGCCCAAAGTCTGGTTCCAGAGACCATCTACTTCTGAGCTCAGCAGGGGCTCCCAGTCAGCCCGTCACCATTTATTTACTGGTCAGAGATGGTACCAAACAGGAACCTGCCCCTAGAAGCTGGACTCATATGGGCTACTTTATGCCTGGCACTCAACTTTTCTTATTCCTGTATCCCCTGCGCCTGCATCTGCCTTCACAGAAATGGATAGGCTATTAAATAAGAACTTGTATCGCTTACAAGAGCTTTGCTGGCCCATCTGTTAAATTGCTCTCTGTCTCTTGAAGGCGTGCGCAAGTGACGTTCTCAGCCCCCCCTCCTTATCCTCCATTGACAGATCGGGTCTGTCAGCTTGTCAGCTCTCATTGGGCACTGTTTGACATCAGTCCACATTGGGGCAGTGAAAATCTGTTTGCAGTCAGCTCTTCCAATAGCTCCTGTAGCAGAGGGGAGGCTGACCCCTCCAAAATGTGCTGCCTCAGCTGGCTACAAAACGGCCACGGATTATAGTGGTATTAGAAAACAGCTTGAGCCAGGGTGGCAACGCTACAGGTTTCTTTAGAGTCTGTTGGGCACGGCAGGGGGAAGGCTGAGAGTTGGGATGGGGACCTCATGGCTCCTGGATCCCACGCACAGACATTGCCACCAAGACCAGTAGCTGGTGACTGAAGAAGAAGTTTGCATGGTGGAGGTTGTGCAGGGATGCAGCTCAGTGGTGTGGGCCCTAGAATAATGTTCTGAGCATCCCTGGCCTCTCAAGTTGCAAATGTCATCTGTCAATCCCAGGCTCCGTCCTTCCGGAGCAGTTCTGACAGGGGTAGCTGAGAAGGTACATCGAGGCTAGCTAGGCCTGCAGTGCCTCCAGAGGGTCAATTGCCATGGTACATCAAGTAGCCAGTCATTCAAAATAGGGTTTCTTGACCCTGATTTCTTAATGTCTAAAAAAATTACACTGTTTGATATCCCTGAAAATCCTTCTCTGAGTCTTTATAGAAAGCCAGAATCAAGGCTACTGTGCCTATCACAGTGTCTTGGAAGGATAATATTAAATGATTAGGAATATTGAAGTTGCCATCATGACGCCCTCCTCTCCGATTCATTTTATAATGACATGGGAAAAACCACACAAGAATAGCTGGGTTTCTAGGAAGAAGCTGAGGTGCTACGATGTGCAGTTCAGAGACTAAGAAGCTCAGCCTGCAGAGCTTCTCAAAGGGCACCATTTTGACAGGGAAAAAGGGAACTATGCTGGAAAATTCACATATGGGTCCAGTTTCAGCCTTGCAGTTCCACTTCCAGCAGCAAGCCCTCATTTAGCAAACACTCACTCTGAAAATGTAAAGACTTTGACCCAATTTGGCATTGCAGCCCTTGATTGGCGAAACACTTCTACAGATGAGCTCTTCAAATTGTAATTTTGTGCACTCCTGCAAAGAAAGATTTGTTTAGGCCACAAAAGGAGAAACACTTCATTGGATTTCTGTGCCTAGACAACAAGATTCCAGATACTGTCCAGTCCCACCATGCCATGCACTGTGAGACAAGCAAATAAAAACACACTTCAGGATGAAAATATCACTACAGCAAACAAGATTTTTTAGAGTTATAGAGAAATTTAGAAGGGACCTCTGGAGGTGACCTGGTACAGCCCTCCACTCAAAGGAGGGCCAGCTTAGGTCATTTTTTTTGCATCCAGTTTGCAATGAAATAACCAAATATCGAGCTATGATCATTAACTTACTTGTCACCTATTGTTTCATGTCATATTCATCCATTCTTATACACCTGCACAACACCCACACAGAGTTTTTTAGCCCCATCTTCAAACAAGTGAGAACAGAAGCAATAGATCTTTCCAGTTACTCTAACAAATAGCATAATAAAAAACAACCAACCTAACAAAAACACTAAATCACCCTGCAGTCAGGTATGATGGGTAAAGAGTAGGAAGGAGACTGGACCAAGACAGGAAAGAGTGAAGGGCAAAAAATGTGACTGTAGAAAGGGGTGGATGGAGAGGTGGAGTGTTGTGGCAAGGGGAACCTCTGGATCTGTTTTAGCAGTAATAAGAAACATTAAAAACCTTGCAAGCAAGGTTTAGTTTTTCTGGGTTTCCTAGCCTAGCACTTCAGACCCAATGTGTATGGACAGTTGAGCTAAGTAGTCATGTTTTAGATACTGAAGGGAGCCTCCTTGCTTTCAGAGACTCCTTGCCACAGAGTCTCAGTGGGTGCCAGCTGCCTGTCGGGGTCCCTGACCACAGTATCTGCTCTCCCACCACTTCAGTCAGGAGCTACCCTAGGTGTAGGCAGAGGGACCCATGGCAAAAATGGCTCAGGTGCACAGCTATAAGGGGGAAAGAAAGCTGATGATGATGCTGGAGAGGGAGCTACAGTTCCCTTCCTTGCACCAGGACACACAGTAGAAAATAAAGAGGGATGAGAGTCCCAGAGTGAGCGGTGAACATATGGCCAGGCTGAGTCACTTAAAGATGAGCCTGTTCTCCACCTCATAGCCCTGCCCTGTGCATCAGTTTCATCATTATCCATGACAATGGTGACAGAGGATTCCCACCCTGGAACAGAGCTATGAGAGCATCTGCAACTCCCTCCCATCACTGCCCGAATGAACTTCTTCCTGTCACTGCAGAATTGATGCACGAGCCTTTATTGCTCCTATCAAGCCCTGCGTAATAGCTGAGGCTAGTCCTATTCAGAAAGCTGGCTAATCCATTCTGGTATCTTTTTAAGCTATTTGCCATGATATTCCCTTAAAGCAGCTATTTCCATACTTTAATTAGACACTATATTTTTAAGTCTTCTCCTTTTAGCCCTTTCCCTTTCAAGCATTTTACATTTGCTGTATCTTAACCCTGGGAAATATTATTTGCTCTTGGACTATTGAAGAAGGTATGGAAGGGTCAAGCAAGGAATTCTCGAGAAATTAGTACTGAGATGGAGGAAATATAAGCAAACTCTGTCAAAGATAAAGGTGGAGGCAGCTGAAGGACTGGGAAATACATATGTTTCCCATATGTTTATGGGAAACAACACCTTGACAGCACCCTGCAAAAAGCATCATCATGGGGTGGGGGGAAAATAGGTGAGAGAAAGGGTGCATCTCTTGGTGCATGCTCTGGTCAGAGCCACTTGACAGAGAAACATTTTCCCACTGCACCCAGGGAAGTCCTGGGGTAGGATTGGCAGAGGTTTATCCTTGCCAATTCCCTTTAATAACAGGGCCCTCTTACCCATGAATTTTTGTGAGGTTTTTCTAGAGTCATCAGTATGGCAGCTGACTACCTGAAGGAATCAACTATAAACCACAAGCATGGAGAGTTTGCTTTTTATACTCTTACCTCCCAGTCATTGATGATGATGTTGAATGAAAGGAGCTGGGGTGGGGTGGGAGAAGGTTGTGAGCCCCCATGCACAATGCAGGGTACCTCGGCTCTGACTGGCTCTTCAGGGGTGTGCAGCATGTCTGAAGAGCCAGCTTGTTATTTCAGACAAGAGCTTCAGGCAACAGTAAGCCCTGCAGCAAAGGGCTCGGCACTCACTTGGGACTAAAAACAGAGCACTTCTTATTAAGGAGGCTGATGTAAAGCCCAGAGCAGGGGGTGGGGGGGATGATGCGCAAAGGGAGGACATGTGATATTCATTCAGTAAAAGAAAACCAACAGCTAAAGAATGCGCAAGGTTAATATCAGCTGCTTTTCTTGCCCTAGAGCCTCCTGGTGCTTGGAAACCCAAATGTCTGGAGTGTTTTCTTCACACATACACCACCCAGAAACAGGCACCACGCACCCCATCGGTCTTAGGCTCCCGCAGTTGGAAAGATGAACAGATATCCCAAGCACAGACTAAAGAGAAGAGCTGTGCAGGGAGGATTGCTTAACTCAGAGCAGGACTGGTCCTAGCCTAGAAATCATCACCCCCTCCAGCTCCAGGGCTGGCGACAGCTTTCCTGATGCCAACCACCTCCAGCCCCCGAGTAAGCATGCAGCCACTCACTGCAAACTGGAGAGGAGACACAATCCCTGTGAGAAGCAAGTGCAGGGAGGGAACACCCACATCTTCCCCATATCTACCTCTTTTCGTTACTCCCCCTCTAACCTTCTGTCTTTCCCACTCTCTCTTGATGCTAGAGGCTCTCCCACTACAACAACCTCTGTGATTCAAGAGACTGAGCACGGCACAGCCATGCCATGCTAGATCACAGCAACCTCACCCACGGCAAGGGCCAAAAGGAGAACCCTCTCCAGGTTCACGCAGCTGCTAATCCCCAGCCTCCACCACGTGTAGCGCTCAGTCTGGTCACCACTGCTCCTTTGGCTCCAGCATGCACGCTCAGAGCTCTATGCCCACTGCTGTCTGCCTGGTTTATACCCCAGTTTCCAGATGCTTCTCATCATAAACTGGTCCTGCTCTGCTTTCCCCTTTCCCCAAAGCACAGTGCAGCCTCTTTGCATGGTGGTACGTGGCCCAGAATCCAGGATCACTGCTAACCACATTTGAAAGGAAGAATCAATGGGGGTAACAAGAAAGTCCATTTTAGCTTCAAGTGACAGCCAGGGAGAGCTAACGAAGACAAAGCAGCAAGGGTGGCAAAGTAAGACAGATGGACAGACAAGGAGGATGGCACAAAATTTATATTTTCTATTACCCAGGTGTAAATGGATTTGTTGCCCTGCAGCAATTTACAATAGCTGGAAACTGGTCCACGAAGCCCCAGAGGGAATTAGGATGCCGTAGTGTCCCAGAGAGCTGAAAAGGTAGATTCAATGCTGAGCTATTGCTCACTGGGAGTCCTTCTAGACTCACAGCCCAATCAAAATACTGGTCTCAGTATTTTCTTCACACCATGACCAGAAGGACAGAAGAAATCTGCTCCACTGACCACCTTCCTCCCCCCACCTGACTCAGCCACATGCATAACGAACTAATAATTCAGTCATGCATATTCACCACGCTCTCACTGCAGCCCACGTGCTCTCCCACTTGCTGCCAGAATAGGCACACCCCCCCCACCACCATTGCCAGAGTCGGTCAGGCATGTTTCTTCTCCCACTCACGCAGTCCCACTCAGCTCCATCCATACTCCGACTCTGTCTGCCTTTGACAATTATCTCCAGCTCTGGGAAGGAGCATTGCAGATTTGCATCCCAGTTTTCCCTCTAACTGCTCATTGTTGCATCACAGAACGTGCCCTGAGCTGAAATGAAATTTCACCCTTTGCATATCCTTACTTATTTACACTTACTGCCTATGCTGGTTGCCTAAGGGATGGGAAGGAGACAGGAGGCTATTAACAAGCTCTTTAACATAATAACTTTTAGAAAAAGAATAGCTGCCGCTACCTGCATCATTATCTTTCGCCTGAATGAAAACCAGACAATGGACCCACTCAGGACTCCAGTCCTGGCTATTTTTCTATGCCCCCATGGTGCTATATAGCACACCAAGAATTGGGGCTCAGCTGCTGGCCCATCATTTCTAGAAGCTACTGCTCATTCACTAGGCTCAAGTTTTACAAGCTGTAAGATGGAAAGTGACTTCAGATGCTCTTCAGAGCTCAAGAGAAGGTGATGCTCTTGTGGAGACAGAGCCTTTTACAACTCACGTCCATTTTTCCACATCATTACTCACAGGTCTTTGCATGCTCATGTCCTCTGCTCTCTCCACTGCCTTCCTCAAGTCAGTCACCAAGATCTTCCTTTCCCCTCCAAAAAGCCTACCAGTTAAACCCAGTAATTAAAGCACAGGGACCTCAAGTCCTAAGTGCTTGACTATTCAGATAAGGATATCAACCAAGGTCTCCCTGGGAAGGCACCCTAAATTTGAAGTTGTCATATACACTGATACAGAAGAATTTATCTAAATCCCTTCTTCTAAAGTAATTTTATATCATAGAAAATACTTAGATCCTCTTTGAAGCCTGATTCTGTGGTATCCAAGCAGAGTACCCTCACAGTGGGGTATAGCACCAGCCCCAGCCCGGCTAAGGATAGATGTAACTGTACTGATAACGAAATACGTGTGACACCCCTACAGCAGTTGTTTCTTAAGGTCACAGAAGTACCAAGTAGGATTTCTTCCCTAATCCAAGTGTTTTGTGTGCATAAATGATACTAGTCAGTGGAACCAAATCAATCTTTTCTCCCTCTTCCGTCCTTCTTCACTGGTATGTAGCCCAGGCCACTCAGGAATGTGAGAAAAAAAAGAAAAAAAAAGCTCCAACTTTTTTTCCCTGGATGCTGTTTTGTGACTGTCATGCTGAGAAACCCAAACTACCTCCTTTCACTTATGCCAGCTCACTGAGTTCCCCTCTTCACTGCTAAAGCCGTAGAGCCAGGTTTTATCACAGCTACGCAGGTAAACCACCGTGACTCCACTTAGTTTTCCTCTGCTACCCAGTTCTTCTGCGGCATTCAGTTTTCCTCATCTTGGACACTGTGGTTTTACAGATTTATACCACAATAATTAAGGGTAGAGCCTGAGTCTGTCTCCACTAAGGTAGGTTTGCTGTAAAAGTGTACAGGGAATTGTACTTCACGGGGCAAATAGACTCTGTGTCCCTAAAGGATCCCACCTGAGACAGAAACTGTGCTTCCAATTCATCTGATTGCTACAGTTAAATGTTCATACCACTCCATTACACACATCTTAATTAATCTGCTGATTGTTCCTATACTCTCCCATATTAGGATACCCTCTCCCAGAAAACATTAGCTTATTAACCCCAGTCACTCCTCCTAAAGTAGTCCCAGAACAGAACATTGCCTACCCACTAAATGCCAAGGTGTTATAATGTTCTGATTTACCAAGAGGCATTGCAAAATCTCTCAGAAGTATTTGAGTAGAGGAATAACAACAGGCTCTTTCAGAAGCATCATTAAAACCAGACAAACCTTTCAATCCATTTAGCGAAGTGCCTGAAGGTTGCCTTTTCAGAGAGGGGAAACAGAAGTAAATACAGCATGCTGAAATTGAATACACTCAGTGCCACAGGCACCAGCCCTCTTGCACATCATTTGAGATGCTGATGTTTTTCCCTATTTCCTCTTTTTCTTCAACCTATACTCAGTACATTTCAGGCTCGTGTGAGGAGGCATCATAATAGCCCTGGAGATTTTTATTTATTCCTGAGAAAGGTATCAATTGGGCAGCAGCTGAGGAAGTTCCCTCCACTGTCTGCTGAATGCCACCCAGAAAGGATCACTTACCTGCCAGGAGAAGGCAGTTCATAATTCAGCCCCACGCAAGCCCCTGCCCTTTCTGCTGCAGACAACTCACAGAAACTGTCTGAGAAGGGGACTGGCTTAGGAGAGGGATAATGTCAGCCCTGAATAAGACTGGGATACCTTGTTCATCTCACAAGTCCCACCACATTGCCATTAGTAGGCAGGAATATTTAGTCAATGCTAGTGGTGAGGTTCAAGGCTGTGCCACCCATTCCCGAGAGCCACAGGGCTTCTGTTTCCAAAATCCCCTCCCAGAGCAGAGAATGCCTGTCCTAAAGTCCACAGAAGTGATGCTTCCCACTGGGCTTTCTCCAAGAAGAGGCCAAGGGAGGATGCACCAAGTACCAGAAGATGCGTGGCCATTGAAACAAATTGCCGAATCTCTCTCACCATCCTGACCTCAAACTTGTCCCGTCTTCCAGTCTCCCACACGATGTAGCACATAGCCAGAGCTCTCAGCTGGAGCCTGTAACCTCACCATGCCACAGGGCTCCTAGAAATTTTCTACAAAAAGTGAGGAAAAATAGTAGCCCTGGCATTGTTTTCTTCTTGTCAAGGCTTCCCATGTTTGGGGACGATTCGTGAGCTGCAGGGGTTAATGCGCTTTAGTGAAGGCAGGACTGCAAAATACAGCCCCGTAGCTGAACACCCATGGCTGAAGCAAGGAGGGAGGGAGAGAAGGAGGAGAAAGAGAAAGACAGCCTGTGGAGGATTGGATTTTTTCCACTCTTTCGCTTGTTTGTTCTAACTGCTTGGCTGGTTGGTTTTAGTTCCACGCTGGGGACTGGCACTGATTTTCTTTCATTGTGTGACATGCATTTTTAAATAAGTATTAAAGGTGCTGAAAGCCTGGGGTAGGCGCTTTTTTTTTTAGGAAACTTTGTTTTTAATTCAAACTGAAATAAAACAAATAGTTTCTCTGCTTGCTGTCTGAGCCCCAGATTTAAACCTCTACAAGGACATGTTTAGCCAGTGAGCAGACTTTCCTTGACCTCCTAAAAATGTTCCAGGAACCCCAAAGACAGAGGTGAGATCTGCATTGCTGTGGCTGGTACCGCTGTCTCTCCAGGTTGTCCTCTGCTCCCTGCTGTAAAGCCTTCCTTACAGATTCCTCTAGCTATGCAAAATTTTATCTTTCAGATTGAAATTTTCCATATCAGATGCTTATCCCAGGTTTGATACTTGAGGAAAACCAAAGGAAAAGCAGTCCATCCATTTCCAAAAATAGGCTAGAGTACAGAAGCTATTTGACCAATGTTAAGGAAAAAATAGTCACCTTTTTAAAAGATCCAGTTCTCTGCTTTCAAGGGACTTTCATTTTGATGAGAGGGGAAAGAAAAGGTTCCTTTCATGTCACATGCTGATTTTTGCCATACTTGTGAAAACTTAGACAGGTCATAAGCCTTTGGAAAAACTGCAATTTACACTTGATCAACAGAGACTTAATAGAGCTCTTTTTTAAAAAAAAAAAAAATATTCTAAAATCCTCTCCTCACTGGGCCTTCTGTAGTCTAAGGGACTTTCTGTACATGAGCTCAAAGAAGGTCTACCTCTGGACCAGGGAAGCAAGAGAAGGAGGCCTGCACCTCTTGGGTTTGCATCTCCCCTGATCCTGCCTGCTCCCCACACACAGGGATCACTGGAAGACAAGGCTGGCTAATTCCAAAGTAGTGGAGAAGAGCCAGGAAGGTGATCAGGATACGCTGACTTGGGAGAAGTAGGGGTCTGAAATGCTGCATGGGAGAAGAAAACTGGGAGGTGTGACACCTGGACCACCTGGGCAAAGAGTCTGGGGCTTGCTGGGCCTGAGGGGAAGACAGATGGAACAAGGAGTCAAAATGTGAGAGGATGAAAACAAGGGGCACAGAGTCCAGAAGTGGAAGCTGGATTTTTCTAGATCCAGTGTCTGGAGCTTAGATGAGCCATCTGCGAGGCAGATCCTAGCTTTGCTGGGTAAGAACCAGACTGGGACAAGGAGCCAGAAGGGCAGAAAAGACAAGGGAAGCTGGAAGAGACAGGACAAAAAAGGCAAGTGGTGGGAGAGAAAAGCTGAAAAGTTCATGGCCACTAAACCATGCACTTTGGCAAAGTCCGGGCTTATTCATTACACAAAGTGAAGCCCTGCAATATAGGGAAACATCAGCATTGTAGTTATTCAAGCAACCTGAATGCAGCTCATTTTGCATAACCATTACAAATCACTCCTGAATGACATAATCAATGACAATTTTTCTTGCAGGACCCCCATCTCATTCAGTACACCAAATGGACTGAACTGGGAATCAAACTTAGCTGTTTGGAAAGTGGGCGGTAAGCAAGGAAGAGGTAGAGAATGGCTAGAATAAACAAGACAATTATATGGCTAAGAGAACTGAAACCTGTACTGCAAGGCTGGATTCATCCCTACCTCTGCACAAGGGTCATGGTGATGCCAGTACAATAGGATAGGATAGGATAGGATAGGATAGGATAGGACAGGACAGGACAGGACAGGACAGGACGGAATATTTGAGTTGGAAGGGACCTACAATGATTATCTAGTCCAACTGCCTGACCACTTCAGGGCTGACCAAAAGCTAAAGCATGTTATTAAGGGTACTGTCCAAATGCCTCTTAAACACTGACAGGCTTGGGGCATCGACCATCTCTATAGAAAGCCTGTTCCAGTGTTTGACCACACCCTTTGTGAAGAAATGCTTCCTCATGTCCAGTCTAAACCTCTTCTGGTGCAGCTTTGAACCATTCCCATGTGTCCTATCACCGGATACCAAGGAGAAGAGATCAGTAAAATCTCTTAAATCAGATTCTTTGCAAGCAGTCACTAAATCTGTGTGCCTTATTTTCAAGATGCTTGACAAAAGCTGGACAAACCTTCTGGCTCTATTTTTGGTTTGGTGGCAATTCCAAACAAAAATAAGTACTGTATAGAGAGCACAATTTTGGCAAATCAGTAAGTATGAAGTTTGGACTGCGTTGAAACAAAACATACAGTTCAGCCCACCCTCTTTTGAATCTGAACATTTTCAAGCATCTTTTTTCAAATAAAAAGCAGAGACATATTGAAATTATGAACTAATTTGAATAAGAAATAAAATATTTCATCTAAGAGATATTGAAAGAAATAATTCAAATTAAAATTAAAATAGGGAAAGAGTTTCAAGACTGTTTTGTTTTTCTCCTGGGTTCAAGATGATTTCTGCAAAACAAACAATTAAACAGGGTACAAACAAACAGCCCGTATTACTTGCATGTCACCAAATCTCTATTTCTACATTTAAAAAAAAAAAATCAATGAGAAATATTGCTCAGTCCTAGTTCAGATTTGGCGGGGGGCAGTTCGAGGAATTGCTGAGTTGAAGTCAAAGAGAAAATTGCTTTGAACACAGAAAGCATTCTGTAATGATCAGTACTTTGAATAACAAGAATCTAGGTGTCTCAGATGGGCCATGAAAAATTAATAGACAATTTTGACCTTAATCTTGCTGCACCTCAGTTCTCCACCTATACAATGGATTTACATAAAGCAGCTTGTGTCCTCTCATCTCTCAGGAGTAGGGTGAAAATCCATGAACTTCATGATGTACTGAAATACCACCCTAACGTATGCCACAGATAACACCTTCAGATGAAGACTCCTCTCTTCTCAACAGCCTGGGAAAGTAGGCACAATACGTAGCTTAAGGCTACACATTAAACAAGGCAAAGAAAACAAAATACTGAATCACTGCTCAGTCAGGAAATGTCACCCATCCTGCGTACGGAAGCAGGCAGGGGTCCTATCTTGAAAGACAGCATGCAGCCGTGAAACCACTGCTCCGTAATGCATAGACACAAGAGTGCCAAATTAAGATTGCAGCCTTAATTCTAGCATTTTCTTATGTTTCAAGTGCTTGCCTTCACAACCTAAATAATATTCGTTTGACACAGTTGTGTGTACGTAATATATGAAAGGCTCTTGGCTCGGGGGCCTTGGACTTCACAGAACATTACAGCAGTCCCCCTGAGTTTTCCTCCCCGGTTATTTTCCTTCCAGCTCATACCAGTTTTGCAGCACTGTATTAGAGCCTGTCTCTTCCTCTCTCCCTCCTTCACCACATGCCCTTCCTCAGACCTGCTTTCTGACCTCCAGCCGCCCACCCAGCCAGCTCTCCTGTGCTGACTTTCATTGCTGCATTGCTAATTATTTGCTTGGGCAATCATGATCGTAGGACTCCAAGCACAGACAGAGGTCTCACTATGTTAGATATAAAGCAGCAAATACAATAGTTAGAGGTTCCCAAATTTCAGGGCAGAGTTGCAAGAGTTTAAGTGTTGGCTTTCTGCATCCTTCCCAGATCTAGTCCATGCTGCAAAGGTGCCTGCTTCCATCACTTGCTCCTTTGCGACCCTCCACCCAGTAACTATACTGGTGGAAGGCAGAAAGAAAATCCTTGACTCATCACACCTGTCTCCAGTTGCAGTTCTCAGGCTCCTTCCAGCCTCAGATCCCCTAACATTTTCACTGCTATCCAGCTTCTGGGGTCTTGCAGTCTTTATCCATATCTCTTTACCTGAACAGAAGCTGAACCTTCCCCTACTTCTCACCTGAAGAAGACAAAAACTCTGGAAACTTCTGCTGGGGTAAAACCTACTTGAGAACTTCTAGTACGGTTTTGTTCATCCTGCAAAATGTGCCCAAAGCCTTATGTAAAGACCATGCAGGCAACACATTTGCATCAAATGAAACAGAGGCACCATTTACTTTTCAGGATCAAAAGACTCCGGAGACACTGATACCTCTTCTGTGTTTAACCACCTCCAAACTTATAATAGGATGGAGAATTCACAGAATCATAGAATGGTTTGTGTCGTAAGGGACCTTTAAGGATCGTCTGGTCTAACCCCCGTGCCATGGGTAGGGAAACCTTCCACTAGACTGGGTTCCTCAAAGCCCCATCCAATCTGAACCTGAACACTTCCAGGGATGGGGCATCCACAACTTCTCTGGGCAACCTGTTCCAGTGTCTCACCACCCCCATTGTAAAGAATTTCTGTCTATAACCAATGATGTTATTCAGGAAGAAAAGCTTTTGAAGCCTTTGGAGGTCCCTGAGGGTCCCCATCAGGTTTGCTCAGCTCACAGTCACAACTGCTTTGCCTCTCACCTCTACCTGCCCTTGTAGCCCCTTCCACTTTCCCAGGAAGTTAATGCCCTACTATCACCTGGGACAATACAGACACCCTTATTACACCTATTTATTAGCACAGATTGGGAATTGCCCAGCAATATATTTCTTGGCCTGAAACCGACCTGATCTGTCAAGCCTGACAATATTAGGGTGGGAGTAGGGGCTGATGTTTAAAAAAAACCCATTCAAAGGCAAAAATAATTTGGAAATTGCCAAAAAAGGGACTACTTTAAACAAACAAACAAAAAAGCAACCAACCAAACAAAAAGTTTAGTGCTTTTTTAATTTTGAACTTTTTTTTTCTACTAAGAATATGTCAGAAGTTGAAAAGATCAAAACAATACAAAAAGACCAATCCAGTCCAAAACTCTTCTCCCTGGCACCACAACACCAGTCAGTGCAATATTCCTCCTTCACTGACAGCCCTTGTCCTGTCCTGTCCTGTTGTAAGTTAATGTCCTCCTCCTTTTTCTTATTCCCTTTCTCCCTTCCTCACTCTCTCCTGGCTCTCTCCTCTGGTTCTCCCTGATGAACAGTGAGCCGCAAGAAGCATTCCTGGGCTAGAAATTAACATATTAATGAAGAAAGAGCCTTGAAGAAGTGTTGAGAGATGGGTAGAAAACACAGAGACGAGGCAGGCAGAACAAAATAACAAAGGGAAGATATAATGAAGAAGGGACACAGAGCCAAAGCACAAAGGGAGAAAAAAAACCGCCTTTCTCAGGAACTTGTGCTACTTCAAACACTTCCATGGGAAGAAAAGATGAAAGAGAGGAAAGAAAGGGGGTGGGGAAAATGGGGTGGTTCTTGTGTTTTAAAGCAAGATTTAATATTTCCATAGAAAAGAATCACCTATTGAGGGAAGGATGAGAAAGATGGAGAATGAGAGCAAGGGAAGGACACAGACACAGAAATGGGACATGACTGGTAAGAAGAACAGTGGGTTCATCCCTGGCTGTTTGCAGATCACCATGAGCATGGCAGCACAGATACGTCAGTGCAATCTTAGGGCTTTGCCTATGAGTTATTGCCTCCCCTGCAACCCTTCTGTTCTTTCCTTCCACAATGTACTCCTGCAAGCCTGCCCCAAAATTATGTTGAAAAAGAAGAAAATGTCAATTAGAAAAGACTACTGTTGATCTGGCAAGCTCACAAGAGTCCCACTCCCAACCCCTCTCAGTGGTCTCTCAGGCAAACAGTGGGAAACCCATTACGATCAGTGGGTTGAGGAGGATGTAAAAAAATTGTTAGTTCAAACATCTAAGTATGTGTTCAATCTTCTGTTCCTCTACTTGACTACCTACCATTTACATCCTTGGTTAGATGCACTGCAGAAGTCACAAAATTGTTAGTTCAAACATCTAAGCACTTGCTCAACCTTCTGTTCCTCTACTTGACTACCTACCACTTACATCCTTGGTTAGATGAACTGCCAAAGAACATATTCTGAATACTGCAGAAGAATATATTCTAAATTTGCTCTTGCACCCACTGGCCAGAACAAGCCCACCACTTCCACACCTGCTAACAAGACAAGAGGGTAAAAAAAGGATTCCTGACCGGAAGAAGGAACATGAGGAAATGGCATCTTTAGCGGTAAAATACACAGCAAACATTGCAAAACCAAGAGTTGTAAGGACTTGACTAGGAAAACAAGCTTTTTGTCATAGGTCTACATTAGTAAAGGTGTGAGCTGTTATCAGAGGGCCATTCCTGTAAAACAGACCTCCCTCAATTTATCACCATCTTTCACAGTTCCACCAGCATGTCCCACCACAGAAGAACTTGTTCCACAGCTTCCTGGTGGTATTAAACCAACTCCTTGACAACCTTACCAGAGCACCGCTATACTGAGAACACCCACAACACCCTGAGGGCTCTTGATGTTCTGCAGCACACTCCTGGAGACCTAACAGTTAAGTAAATAGCCACAGGCACAACAGCATATGTCTCCTTGACCAGCTCCACATCTCCATTCTTCTATAACGGCAAGGAGAGAAGGACTGAGGACTGTTTCTCACTCAGCCATCTCCAAATGAGACCCTTAGGTGCTACCACATAGCTTTCTTTTCTGAGGCTTAAAAAACCTTCCAGCATGAGCCTCTGTCACAAATGTGACAAATTTATATGGCTGCTTTCCCTTGACTTCTCAGGCAACAATAGAAGGCTGCGGGAACTTGCTGGTGTAGGAGTCCCCACTGCCCAGCTTCAGCAGAATGGCCACAGCCAAGGTCACAGCATCCATGCAAGCTCTCCGGCTTTTGGCATTGCTGCTCCGACCTGTGGCAACTGAAAAGGCAAGCTACGAACCACATGGAGGAATAAAGGGCAGTGCCACCCACTGCCCTCCCACTTGGGGAACCAGCTGTGAGCTTAGCTCAGCAGTAGCCTGCATGCCCTTCACAGTGAGCGCTGTAAAACCAAGCCCAGTGGTGCTTTTTATTTCCCCAAGTGCTCCTCCTTCTGCACTGCATCCCCATGCTCCTTCACTGCCTTTCTGTCAGTGCCCTTGTCCGGGGACCTGCTTCCACTTTGCCGACTGATGTCTGTGACGAAGGCTTCAGAGCTGCCGCAGCTGAGCACCGAGAGGCAGGATTCCTTCTCCAGGATTTGTGATGATCCAGAAGTGGGTGGCAAAAAGGGAGGCAACCAGCAACAGAGAAAACCAGCCAGATCCCCAATGGAAGGTGGTAGATGCCTCTCACCTGAGCAGCTCTCCCCTCCCCTGTGCCTAATCCTACCCCTGAATGACTACATACCCTCTGTACTGACTCACATGGTACTTCCAGTGCCACCCACTGTTGGGAGTGCCATGCTCTTCTCATTTGGCTCCCTCGCTCTGCCAAACTTTCTTGTTAAGCAATTTCATGGAACTATAATAAACTATTCCAAATCAATTTCACAGCAGTGCTAAGCTTGTGCCTTCATCAATTCAAACTTGAGCTTTCCATGAAAAATTGCTTGGAGAAAAAAATACAAATCAGTAAATTAAGTAAACTTCTCACTCTAGCCAGTCAAACTGGGGCCTTTTCCAGAACTAGCATCTTTCCACAGCCACCAGAGAAACTGTGACTTGGCACCATCTCCAAGGTACTTGTGTCATCTGACCGGTAGTCTCACATTGGCAAAAAGCAAGACCTCCTCCTCCTCATAGCTACATTAAAACCAAAATAGATCTGCAAGCAGAGCTCCCCCAGTATCTCAACTACATGCCTGCAAGGAAAGAGAAGGAAAAGGAAACTGAGACGAGGGCAGCAGAACATGCAGAACCCCGAAAGATCAGTCCTACTGCACCTCCTGGATCTGGGCAAGTCAAATGCTGGAAAGCCTGGCATCCCACACTCTCCCCCAGAACAGCTATTTGACACGAATACATACTAGGCATAGTTGCTAGATGTTCAGATTTATTCAGAGGCCGTAAGCATCCATACTTTGCACCTCAAAGTCTTCACAGTCCCTGGGCATTACTGGAGAGCATTTTGTCATGGCTTAAGTACCATCTCTTCTAAGCTCTCACCATGTCACACGTCACCATTCAGATGCAGAAGGGCAGCGTCAGCATCTTTGAGAAGAGGGTGGAAAACATTTCTTGCAGCAGTCTGTGTTTGAGGTACCTCATGTCACTCACAGGGCTTAATCTGTCAGTGATGGATTATTTTAAAAGGGAAGAAAGCAATGAAAAACATCCTTTTGGGGGGACTACCTTTTATTTATGGCATCTATTACCTACGTGGCTGCATCCTCCCAGAGCTTCATTGCAGTCGACCCTTTTGCTCCCCATCCAGTTCTGGTTATCACTTGTCTATACCCAGCAACAGGTACACAGCAGCCTTGTTGGACATCTCCCTCTGCCCAGGGCTGAGTTTCCACAGGAAATAAGCAGATAATCAGTGTAGAATCTAGGTACATCTGCCCAAAACATGTAACGGTCTTGTGACGAAGGAGGTCTCTGGAAGCAGATATCATCTGCTGGTAAAGTCTGCTTACTGGAAAAACTGCCAACCTCCTTCCTGAAACCACTTCTGGAACTGCTGGCTCCCAGCTTCACACGGGCAGGCGAGAGGCATGTGTGGCACTGCTGCTAATCTCTTGTGCTTATTAAACAGCCCCAATGTCTTGGCGAAAATCCACCTCTAGAAATTTCATTCTGCCAGCTGAAATTCCTCGTGCAGCTCCAGTGAGGTGCGGTATTCATCTCCGCTTCGTACTATGTGCTGTTAAACAGTTGCTCTATTTCACCCCAGAGATGGCTGAATTTTAGCGGTGAATTAAGCCATCCCTTTCTACTTTGTAAAGTGCTTTGGAATTGCAGATAAAAGATACTACAGTCTGTCATAAATAAATGTAAGATGCTGACACTGCTACTGGAGGTAGCCATCTTGCTGAAAAATGATTTCATTTGTGACACTAATAATACAGGGAAGAATGCCGGGCAAGACACTGAAAACTCATTTCCATCTCGTTTTAATACAGCTTCAAACACCAGAAAAAAAGCCAGCGTCGAGTCAGCACTTGTGCGTTTTTAACCACTGTCAGGCCACAGAGATTCACGGGTTTTCAGTCCAGTGTGGCAGCTCTCTTCCACGCCGGCCACACCATCAGTGGGTGAACTCTTTATCCGATTACCTGCCGCCCCACCAGATCCTTAACAAAGACCAACCCCAAGTTCACAAAATCTGTTTTTTCAAGCATTTCTCATGGTGCATTACTGCAGAGGGGAGCTCTAATCACCTTACAATCTTTACTCAATCAAGACAGGTGTGGAGACCTGTTCAGTGTGATATAGGAAGCTCAGAAATCTCTCCACAGGGGTGGAAAAGAGCTTTCTTTGTAGGAAGATGGCTGGCAGCGTTCAATCTGATTGATCATTTCAAGGGCACTATGGTTAGATTTTAATATTAATTTTATATTAGGGTGCTTGCAGGCTTGAGCAGGGACATTTTTGTTACTTAAATCAGGAGAGAATACATTGCAGGAATGATAGACCAGGTAGTGGACTGGATAAGCTGACAGGTCTCTGCCATTTCTATTTTCTTTGTTAGTATTTCACTCCCATTTAAGCATTTTAAATAACACATTTCTGGATTATCTTTCATTCAAATACTTTAAAAAATATAGTGCACAGTGAATGCACAGTGCAAAAAAAATGACACTAAGGTAACTTAAACCACATTCAAATGTTCATATTCAATTCAAAATCAAATTTTCTAACCTTAACAAAGCAGGAAACCCTTGTCTAACACTGAAAACCAATTTTTGAAGTTTGAAGTGAAGCTAGCTTTGAGTTATTTGTCCACACCAACAGAAACCTCACTGCTGGATAATTATTTGAAAGCAGAACAAATGCATTCATTTCACACTCTCATAACTCAAAATTGGATGAACAGGGTTTTTTTCTCAGAATTTTCCAAAATGTTCACCTTTGGACGGAGAATGAAAAAAAAAAAATCAACATGAAACAAAATGTACTTTAAAAAATTACAGCTACTTGAAAATAGGCCAGTGGAGAGGTCTGTGAGCTGCAGAGGGAGGTCTGGATTCTGCACAGGTAACAGGTGTTCAAAGCCACAGTTTGGTTTTGTCCCTTTGAGATAAGTATTCAGCTGCCCCACAGATGTGCATATCCACATTTTCCCAAAATTTGGATGCAAGACTCAAGTACACCCTTAAAGCAATGATTTTGAGAGGAATTTCACGAGCAGCAATGTAGTCAGGAGCGCTCTTAAGCCTTGATTCAGCAAAGCGCTTAACCGCGAGCTTAGCTTGAAATGTGCACGATGATTTCTTAGACAAAGTGTATATGGCAAAAACCACCGAATGGCAGGTGCCTCTGAAGGGGAACAGACCAGCTGTTTGACGTGGCTCAGCTCCATCACACGAGGGTGTAGGACAGAAAGGGGAAAAGAATATCCCGTCAGAAGCTACACCGCAGGAATGGCATTAAGACTGCAGAACGTAACCAAAAAAAAAAATCTTATCCCAGACGCACTAGGGTTAATGCCTCGAATCTCTACCAAGAAAGGCCATCTAATAATTATTTTTTTTTCCTTTTGCTCATGAATTTCTGTCAACGGTGAACGCTGTCGCGGTCCCCCCACCCCCCGGGAGGGAGCCACTAGGCGGCGAGCTGGGCTGGTGTCTTGTCAAACCGCATCATGAACCCAAATTGCATCAAAGAGGAGAGAAGAGAAAGCTGCTCCACAGTTGCACAGGGAGCCATAGCAACGCGGCAGTTCCTATTTTTAAAAACTTGAAAGATAGTAAGAACATTAAGTCTGAGGGGAGGAAAAAAGAAAAAAAAAAGTACCACGCTTCTATCAGAAAGAAAAAAAAAAAAAAAAGCACGTGTTTCTTACAGGCTTTAGTGATGAAACCGCATATGGCTACCCATCGATTTGCAGGTGTGCAAGTCAGAAAATATCCACAGCCTCAACAAGCCAGTCCCTGAAGGAAAGAGGCTATTTCTCACCTTCCCTCAGCTGATCTGCTAAAGCAGGTTTCCAAATTCCCTGGGGCACTTTAAAACCCACAGGACCCCAGCTGCATTTTGTGATCGGGGGAAGATACCGCTGTAGCTGATGCTAAACCATAGCCAGAGCTGCATTTGCGGTTTCGCACTGCTTCCTTCAGCTCCACCACAGAGGAAGGATTTTGATTCGCTTTTCATGAAAAGTGGAGAGAGCCTGAATGCACAAGTTAAAGCATATTGTCACCAGCAAGTGAAGTTGCCACGGTATTAACACTAATTGGACTTGGCTGCGGAGCAGGAGATGTCTCAGAGGGCTGGAAGCAGAACATGGACATTTTCCCATCTGGAAACTGATGGCGCATACCAAAATTCACTCCCAGCTGGTGGATTTTGGAGGCCTTTATGAAAGGGTCTGTCCTCTAATCAAAAGATAACCCTTGCCAAAAACCCATCACTCCACTTGAACCCTCCCATCCTATTTTAATTGCAAAGAGTATGAAAAATCCAGCTGTCCACACAGAACAAGTGCCTCCTCTCCCCCTCAGACAAAGCCCAGCTCCACAGGATCAAGGCATCCTGTGGTGCCTGCTGAGGAACAAACATTTTTGCTGCCCCCCCATCACATACTCCCTTTGAAAAGCCAGGGATCTGCAGTATCTTACCAGCGTGTTGAGTTGGTTTGATGTTAGACCTTCCTCTGCAAGACAGCCATGCCTCCCACTGCCCAAGCAGCGCTGCTTAAGGGCTGGGCAAAGCAAGGAGGACAGCCAGGCACAGACCGTGCCCTTCTGCATCGGGCACCCTGGGCAGCCCACCCGTATGGGGGTGGTTTGGGTCAAGAGCGTCCCCCTCAGCATCCCCCTTCAGGGGACAGAGAAAAAGGAGTGAGAGGAAGCCAACACTGCCCCCGAGATGTGGTGGCACATGGATAAATGCTCCCCCCCCCTCCAACTGCTCACCTCCTGGCAGGTGGTGTGACCAACCAGTAGCCCCAGGGTTAAAAACCCAGCGCCTGTCACCAGGGCTGAACAACCACAACCGGGATCAACGCACACAGGACAAATGAAGTGCAACAGGAGATGTAAGGCAGGGAGGAAAAAAAAAAGAAAGCTATGGCGGTATGCAAGCAGCAGAGAGTGAGGTGATGTATAACAGGGGATGAGGGGAGGCAGAGACCCCCCAATGGAGGCGGGAGGCGCGGGCCAGCCCCGGCCTCCAGCTGCTGCTGGAGCGGTGACAGGAACAAGCAGATTTCAGCAGCAGGGATCTCTAATCCATCAGCAGCGCTCACGCCACGTGCTGCCAGCTAGCACCAGCCTGACAGCAGCCGGACACACCAACCAGCGGGAACATAACGAGCTGCTAACAAGACACCGGCTTAACAGCTCCGAAAGGTCAAAAGTTACATGTGCTGCCTCACCCTCCATGTTTCTGAAAAGGGCAATTTCTGCATCCGTGGGAACATGCCATTTATACCTTCTCTCCCCTCCTCCCTGGAGTTAAGAAGCAAGTCCCAGCACCGTGCCTCCCACTGCTGAAGCGGGGCTTCCCAGCCAGCTGCCAAGCAGGTAGATGCAGTCCCACCACAGCCGGTGACACCTCAGTGCTGGCCAGTGCTCCTGTCTCTTAGCACGAGGTTAACTCGACAATCCTACAAATGGAGAAAGGGTGACACAAATGGTCCTTTCTCTGTTCCTGCTCTCAACTCCCTTGCTGCGCTGCGTGAAGGTGTTGTAGCTTACTTGGCTAGGAGACAACACAGAGTGGCTCCATGGTAGTACCTGCAAATGACATATGATGTGTCCGATGTGGCAGGTGATAGCTGCCGTGACTGGAGAGGATAGGGAAGGAGGCCCTATCCCCTATCCCTCCCTCCAGGAGGTTGGGAGAGACCTGGAAAACAAGGAAAGGTGCTGCCTGGGTTGACCTTGGCACTGACCTGGGGAAAGCAGGTCCAGGATGCTATGGGCATGGTGCTGCTCCCAGGTATCAGGGTGGCACAACACCCTGAAGAGGCACTGCACCTTTCCAGGGATACATGTAGCCCCTATGGTCTTGAGTCTTCAGGGAAGCAATATATTTGTACAATCCTATTTCAAGCACTTTCTCTGCTCACTGACTCACTGTTCAGCTGTCTAAGCCCCAGCAATTCCCAGTTTTCACTAGGGGAATGTGGCCACACGAGAACAGAGGTTGCCCTGGGTGTTCCAGGGCAAAGAGCTTCCAACCATTCATCAAGGGCTCTTTTGCATTTCTTAACTGGTTGGCATGGAAAGCTCCAGATGAAAGTTAGTATTTCCCCCAGAGTGGAAGTATCATGTCCAAACAATGCACCAAGCTAGCTTGCCAGCTGTTTTCATATTTGAGGAAACTGAGGTGCAGAATTGAACCTACCTTTGTTCCCCTCTTAATGTATTTCTTTGCAAAGGCAGTATAATTCCACATTTGTATTTTCATTCCAAAGCAAATGCTTCACTGCACTTTTTATTAAAATGAAATCTGGTGTGTGCAGCCTGGTGTTAAATGAGAGACTATTAAAGCCAATCAGTGGAGAACTCATTAGTAACCCTACAACAACAAACTAGTAGTTATGGCCCAGCATTCACAAGCAGCCATGACAACCAGTAGGAAGAACCCAGGTCTCATTGAAGGCTATAATAAAAACACAGCTTATGTAGACCAACGACTGTGAATATCCATACAAAACGGCTGAACTTCTATTCCTCAAATATGTGCCAGAAATCATATTCTTTTCTCATGACTCATCCCTGAATTCCACTCCCAAGAACGCTCCTGTCATTTAGTTATTTCTTCCCATTTCTAAAATGTAATGAGAAGCACCAATCCCGAGCTCAAGGAAATCTGTCCCATCAATTAAAATAACGAAATAAGCAGAAGGCTGCCTATAAACACATCCACCTCTGCCCACTCACTTCTCAGCAGCCACGTGAAAGGAGAATAGATGAGCTTTGCAGAATGCCTAGAAGGTTAGCATCTCTCCTAGGAAGGACCAAGAGCGAAGAACTCCATATCTGAGCATCTCTCCAGAGGAAAACTCTGTTAGAAACTCCATCCCAACCTTTGTAATCTTCTTATCCAGTAGAAGAAAGCAGAGACTGCAGTGGTTTGCTGGGTGCCCAGGAGAACACCGGCCCTTGAGATAACTATAAACTTGGTAGACTGGAATATTCAAACCAGATTTCTTTCCAGGAAAATGAAGGAATAAATGAACAGGTAATTATTACAAACAAAACAAAGAATTAAAGAGTGTAACTAAACTGAAAAACAGTATTTGGATATTTGGACTCCAAATGATCACCTAAGCCTATTATCAGCATAAATTGAGATAAATCCCTCACTAGAGGAAAACCTCCTCAAGGATCATTCAAAAAGAAAACTAACAATCCTGTAGAACAAATCTTTCTCAAAGTATCATTTTCCTACTAGTTAGTGGAGTTATCTCACCGGTGGGCTTCTTTCTAGGACAAAATCTGCAGTGTTCCATGGTCGTGATCATACTTCTGCAGTTCCAGTCTAACACAAAGGAGGACCAGTTTCAAGACAGACAAGAAACAGTTGCTATGAGACCATTATTAATACAAGAAGATGCAGACCAAACACCTACATTGGCAAGAGATGGCATTTAGATAAAAGTCCGTCTTGTTTCTTTTTGTGCTTGCAGCCATACTTCAAACAAAACTTTGTTTGCACAAGCTCTTGCAAAAACGAACAAGTGTGAACGTAAGAAGGGGGAAAGGCATGAAGAAACTGAGCTTTCTTTATAAATCTGAGCAACATTCAATTCATTTCCTTCTTACTCCATTATACACCCAGATCAACACCAACTGACACCACGTTGAGCAGGACCATCTGATTTTAGCTGCATTCAGAACTACTGCACTTTCAGAAAAGGAAAAAAAAAAAAGTAAGAAATGGTCAGAGTTCAAAGGCAGATCTTGAAAAATGACTAATTCACAGTCTTAGTGTATAATGTGCCCCAGCTGAACTAAATTACACATTTTTTTAGTTGGATGTGTCACTCTCTGAAGAATAAAACGGGAAAATTCCTTTATCGCACTGCCTCCCAGCTATGGGCTTGAAGCAAATTGGACCACTTTGGATTAGCTTCAAGAGTTTCTGAAACACCAGCTACATGGTGTATTATCTGAGGTCACATACACTTTACAGTCTCCCCAGACATCAAGCCCACGTACATACATTTCTCTATTCTGTGTAGGCATGCGGAGGGGGAACTGTAAGTTACAGATGGCTGAATATAGTATTGCCGGGTCCAGGGCAAGACTAAAATTAGTTTTCCAGAACCTTCAGTCCAGTCCAAAGTGAGCTAGACCGTGTCCCAGACATGCAGGTATTGCTGCTGCCTGGTGCACTCAATGCACAAGTGCTGTGGGATCTTAGTAGGTGGAAGCGGTCAGGGAAGGTACGAAGCAGCCAGATCTGCAGAATTCGTAATACCCCAGATAGACAAAGCATGTCAGGAGAGATTTAAAGACCTGAGATAGACTAAGTATATCAGGAGATGTTTAAAGCTTAGCACATAGTAAATTCCAGTGAGTTCAAAGGGACTTGAAGGTATGAACACAGATCACAGCCATTAATCTCTGTAGGTTTTGGTTCAGTGAGGTGAACTCATATCTTCATGTCTGCTTCTTTCCACATCTTGTCCGTCTCCTCTGCCTTTCCTCCTGCCCAGACTCCAGGCTGTGAGGCTGAGCTTGAAGCTATCACACTTCTATTGAACCTTTGGATTTGTGAAACCAATGGCTTATTTCAGATACCACCAGCTTTTTTACATCTAAAGCTGCCTGAAAGTGATTTCACATAAACAGAAAACTAAGCACCAAACTCACTGAAGTAAAACTTTTTAACCATCTCACTTGGAAGTACAGAGAGGGTGGAAACATTTGTGGGGGGCAGAACCCCCAGACTGGCAGAGCACAGGCCAGCGCCGTGCAAGGCAAAGCGAATATTTGCACTGTGGTCACAGAAGCAACTGCAACACACTGTAATTATTTCTGAGCTAGCTCAGGTGCCTGCAGCAATCTAGGCAGTGGCAGAACGGAGCTTGGCATGGACTAATTGACTCCGCTTCTCAGCGAGACTGATGTCGGTATCCAAACTAAGCTGGGTATATCTACACGTATCTGTAATCGTTCCTGTGAATGCTGTACCCAAAGCAGACAAGGGAGAAGGAACAGCATGATTTGGGCCATGAAGGTGAGAAGAAAGCTAATATCTTCAAAAGTGACAAGAACTGCTTTCATGTGAGGTGCTCAGGCTTCAGGGCACATCTACACTGCACAACCGTACTGTCATATCTAAAGACTCAAGAGTCTCTGAGCTGGTGACTTCTGTACAATGCTAAGAAGTGCTATGCAGACGGATTTTGTTGGGTCCTCAAAGCAGCGTAGCTATACAGGTATGATGTTATACACAGACTAATATAGTGTCAACAGAACTAATTAGCAGGCGGTCTCTGCAGAACACTGCATCACATAGCAGGGGACAATGTTTTGTTTTCAGATAACTGCTGAAAAGACACAATACAGCTCCCCCCAAAAATCCCTGTTCATTTGGAAAGGTAGAATAACAGCCTCCCTTGATGCTACTTCTGATAACTTTATATATGTTAAATATATTTTCCCTGCTTAATCATTCCAGGGATGAATCAACAGAGCAGCAGAAAACACCCCTTACCCCTAAGCCTAGCTAGGAAGGAAACTGATAAAAGCTTTGGGCACCTTTGGTGGTTCCAAGGCTCGCAGACAGCAAAAAGCCAATATGGGGAATAAGAAGTAAAGGAAATGAGACCTGATAATATGCCAGTAGATCATACAGACAAAGAAGAAATAGAAGATAGCATTATGGATAATATAATGGGTCAAAGAACAGACTTTTCTTTCAGTCCCCAGCTTTCAGGCAAAGCAAAAATCTGTGTTCTTGTCCACCAGTCCCTCTACCTGCCTAGGATAGTTGACAATGAGGGGTCACAGCACACAAACCAATCCATCACATTTACACTGTTCCATAACTCATCATGACAAATGAACAAAGATGCTAAGATCTGTGCGGCCACCTCTCCTGATGGCTACTGCTTGGATTCCCCTTGTCCTACCACAAAGAGACCAACTTGCCCAAGGATTTTATATATAAAACATTGGAGAATGACAGCTGAGTAGGTCAGGGGGCATCTGGCTAATTGCACATCCCATGTCTAATTATCTGGGTTGCTTAGTGACACACTAAAAATCCAGCTGGGACAAAAAGGAAGATCTAGTAATCAGAGTGTTGTTCTAGAGGTTGTTCCACCACAGGCTTTCTCTATGACCTTAAACAGGCATCTTAGCACTGTTTCTTAAGAAAATCTAAATCTGCATCAAAACAAGATGCTTATTCAAATAGGTTTTCCCTATTTTTAAATGCCCTTTTCCATCTAGAAAAACTTGCTGTTCTGATGGAGGTACCTATTTACAGAGTTACAGACCCATTCATGCAAAGACACACCAAGAAGTTCAGTGCTGTTATGAAAGCAAAATATTGTGCATTGAGGGGCACACTCAAATTTTTGCACTATGCCTTCATTGTTCCTTTTTGTCATGCTGGCTTGCCCACTGTGTTGTATGGAGGCTTTCTAAGGGGGTGACAGTACTGCCACTCATGATGCACAGCAAACTGAGTCCCACCACACCTTCCCTTGCCCAGGTTCTGGCCAACCCCACCCACTGACCCGAAGCACCACATACCCTACCAGAATTATTCTGGTCGCAAAGGTCCTCTCCGACCCTTTTTTTGTAAGGCTGGCCCAGCCTATTCCCTTACCTGTTGAGCATGTTGGACTGGTATATCCTTTTCTCCTGGGTGTTGTAACAGCTGCTCTTGGGCTCAGGGATGAAGCTGTGTTCAGACAGCATATCAGAAGCAGCCGTGGTGATTATGGCTATTCCATCCCTCACTCTGGCAGGAAGACCGTAGTCCCATTCATCATATGAGACAGAGATGAGCCCGGTGGGGAACTCAGATGGCACTGTGTCTGTATCCCCTGCCACCAGGCTGGGCACGATCCACGTGTAACCATAGCCTGTCAGACCCACGGAGTTGGCCACCTCAAAAATGTAGGTGGCCTCTTCCTTTGTGCAGTAGAGGAGGATAACAGGGCTTTGGAGCTTCTTGAGCTGGTTCTGGATCTTTGAGTCCCCATCGTCCAGGGACATGTCCAACAGGAGGACCTCCTCCAGTTCCCAACCCACAAAGCTGTGCTCAATGGTGCTGCGGATCTTGTTCACAAAGTCCTGGTAACCAGGGAAGTAAGTAGTGACAATGGAGAAGATGTACCAGTCATATTCTTCCATGATGTTGAGCATGACAGAAGCTTGCTGTTCTATTGATGGGCCAAACTGGAAGAACATGGATGACTCATCCTAGAATAGGAAGTCAAAGAGAGGAAGAGAGAAAAAAAAGAAAACAAGAATAGGTCAAAGGAAATAAACAGCATTCCTAGTCAACCCATTGAGCATGGAGGGGGAGGCATGCAGTCAGACACTTCATGTCTCGGCCAGAGCTTAAGCATTTTTAAGTTTTAAAAATTTAGAATTTAAGTGAAGCAAGTGGGAAGGAAGTAAAAGCCTTTTTATGGCCAGCTGTCCTTATTTTATTTTTAAAGGCAGGTTGCCGAAATTACTTAAAGGTTTCAAATGTTAGGCATGATTCTAACAGACAGGGAACAAGTGGTACACAAGTGAGAACAGAAAAAGACAATATGTACAAAATATTCCATGGCTGCAGAAATTAAGAGCTTTAATCCTGGGATTATCATAACATTATATGTAGTATAAACAGGATACACAGCAACTTTGATATTGATTTAGTTTGGAACAGTCACTCTAGTTTGAGCATCCAGACTGAAGTACAACTAGAGTAGGCAAAACCATTGGACACAAATAGCTCTGAGAACATCCACTGCAAGCTCCCCTCAAGGCAAGCAGTAGCACGGAGTGCTACAACTGTGAAGGCTCAGTCTCAGAACAATATAAACATAGTAAAATGGAAAAAAATAAAATTCTAAGCTATCATGGGTTTTGTTTATACCATGTTTTAGAGAAATATCAGCTCAATATTTCTCTTGGTATTGCTTTCATACCCTTCTACCACATCAAGTTCATCTTTGCAAGAATCAGAACTTGTATCATTTTATAACCTCCAAGACTCCAATGGAGTTTTGTTCAGATCTCGGCTCTCCCATGGCATAGCATAAGCCTTTTTTGTCCTGGGATTTCAAAAGACACCAGGCTTGCAATTTGTTACAGATCCAGTAAAATCTAAATGCCTGCTTTTGCCCAATTCATGATGGAAAGGAATGGAAAAAGCATCTGCCAATATGCTCTCTTATGGATTGATCTTCTGTCTTTTAAAATCAACTGCGAACTCCCACTGACTTCTGTAGAGTAGGATTAGATCACAAGCAAACAAATAAAAAAAGGGGAGAATTAAATTATATCTCTCTGCAGAGATTCCTATTACAATAAGAAATTTCTCCAAATCCAATCACCACTTTTAGGAATGAGGTAGCAGCCCCGCCTTCTTTCGATAAGCCAGAAGAGCTGAACCAGAGATACAAAAGGAGGTAGTCAGGAGTTTTAGACCCGGGAAAACTCATTGTGCAAATGTCTCAAGACATTAGCTCAAGATATTCACATTTAGAACAGCTTTCTACCAAATTCACTCTCCGACAGCCTGGCAGGTAAAGCTGTTTTTCAGCAGGGATGCCAGTTAATCATCCATCCATCCATCCATCCATCCATCCATCCATCCCTTCTTTAGTCATGGTTTTGATTACCTATAACCATTTTCTCTGTTGGCATAATATGCCATAGCTCAGCAGCTCCAGAAAAAAAAAAAAAAAAGCTCTGATCCTGCATCCAGCCTTAAGCTGTTTGGTTTTTTTTCCTGAACTCCCGATGGGTCACATCCTATATGAAAGAGTCCTTGCTCCAAGATCCCCATGGTTTGGTGATTAAAGTCTGTTCACTTCCTCCACACAGCTCACCACCCACTTGTGAAAGTACTCTTAAGGCTGCTCTTTGCTCACTGGAAAAATAAATGTACACAAAAAGAAAAAGGAAAAGAAGGCAGCAACAAATTGGAGGCAAGTTAAAAAAACAAGGAACAGCAACTGAGCCTCTCAATCTGTGGAAAATAGGTCATACTTTCTATGACTGGAATTCACCCCCTTCTCCCAGAACTGTGCTCAGGAAAAGAACTTACTCTTCCAATAAAAAGATACTTTTTATCTTTGAAGCTTATGGAGAAAGTCAGGAAAGGCAAAGGAAAGATTAAACTACTGTGATGGCACCTGCCAGAGTTTGAGGAAAGCCTGAACAACCATCTCCAATACCCTTCATTGCACTGTGCCTTTGAAAGCCACTTGTAGCACACTGAATGCTAGAGTGCGAAGACTCAGCCATACTGTAACATGAAAAGGGAAGACAGCTACACTAATTACTAGTATTTATTTTTATATTAAATTCAACGAAAGCTTTTCTATACTTATGCATAAGAACCTCTGAATTGACTGCAAATTTCCAGTTTCTAGCAGAGAGTCTAAGATCTGAAGGACCTGGCTAATGAATTTCAGGAACATTTGACACACAGCGTCTCAAAGTCTTGTCTGAAAAAATACTGGATGCTTTCCTCAGTGACAAATAGGGGATGGGATATGGTAAATCCACTAGTATTTCAAGGCTGTGTACACACACACATACGCAGGAGTTAGTAGGTGTGATAGTGTGGGAGGTACTGCCCTCCCCGTGATCTTAAACAGGGTCAGATGCTCCAGCTAAAGTGCCCACTGGCAGTTCACTCCACACGAGTGCACTGCCCAACTGTTGAAGGATATTCAGCCTCAAAGACTTGGGGAGAAAATTCAGAGCTCCTCACTAACCAGAGTATATCAGAACATCAAAGATCAATACACCAAACAGATAGCTTTATCGCAACCCAGCTAAACAATTCCCCTCCACCGAGAAATGTAAGCACCCCTCCTTAAATCAAACAGCACAGACCACTTGGCTGCGCATGTAATAATTGCTCTTGAGAAACTGCTTGCATTTTTTATTATAGAAGCAGCAAGAAGAGGCAACTTCTATTCAAAATGAGAGCATTAAGGAGCTGCAAGCCAGTCCAGCTTTTGGCTTGCCAAGATGTCTGTTGGCACTTCATCACCCCAATACTTGGGCTAGCCAAATGTTCTTCATTCCCTGACCAACTCAGCAATCAGAAAAGAGAGGGGCGAGCAAGGAAGGACAGACAACAGCGTAGAAGAAAGTGTCCCTCTCATAATAAATCAGGAGAATTGCTGATAGAGCTGGATGAGAATCTCAGTGAGTGCCTTTTGGGGGACAAAAAGCAAAGCAAGTAAAATGCCCGAGAATCACAATTTCCTTCCTGTCCTTATTCTTGAACAAACCTGATGGAAAGTCAGGGAAAAAGAGAAGGAGCTGAACTGACGGAGAACCACAGGGCTATCAGAGTAGGAATTTGACCTCGCTATGGTGTTACAGTGAAAGCTTTTAAATTAGGAGATATATCTAAGGGGGTTTTACCATTTTCACAGGCATATACCCCCTAGAATCATTACTGCTTTGTTACAGTTCAAAACCACAAAGGAATATTTTACCCTTCCAGACATTAAAGGTTTTTACAGAACATTGCAAGCTCCTATTTTTCTCCTGCAGAAATTTCACACTCTCCACCTCCCTTTTTCACTTTCAAACAGCCAGAACATGGTTCCACATTGCCACTGGGAGACACATTTAAGTTTGGGATAGGTTGAGTTTGAAGCAGAAGTCCCTTATATTGTGTATCATCCAGGTGAAATACAATCCCCCAGCTACCGGAAAAAGCTTGTCTTTCTCCTACAGCCCTTTCACCCGCAAGCTCAGGCTTTCCATAGCTAACTGCTGCAAAGAGACAGCAAGACGCTGCAGGGTGTTCCTCACCCAGTCTGAAAGCGTAGAAGCTCCATTACAGGATCTCAATGCCTCCAGAGATCCTAGTACTCCCCCACTGTCACCCTGCAAGGTCAGGGATCCGTGGTTTGCAAAGCTGAGCTGGAGGTGGAGTCAATCAATTGACACAGCACCACTCCCCAGCTGACAGATGGCTTCCCACAGAAAATCTGCTCTGAGTTTACCACTGCTGGGACAAGTATTGCCTCCTCCTCCTGCACGTTTAAGCCCTCAGATAAGGAGGCTGGATTGCACACGGTGAAGGTGCAAAAGCACACACCGTGAAGCCTTCTCTTGGAGACTGGTGGTTGGTGCATTCCTAGGTGGATGGATGAGGATTTGCGGAGGTGGCACAAGGTTTAGAGAGCAACGAAGTATTATTGCCACCACTTCTAAGTTGCCTGATGCCTTCTGTACCTCAGGGGAAGGTCCATGCAGATATTATACAAAGGCCAGGTCCAACCCACACCTCACCAGAGATGCCCTTGGCAAAGCTGCAGGTGACTCTCCGAGGAGCCCTCCTGCAGCTGCACCATTTGAAACCAATCACTGCCATTTAACAAACCATTTACCTCAGATGTGGCAAGAGAGGTCCCCAGGGTGCCTTTCTCACAAGTTCCTTCCTAACAGTCTCTCTGGATTCCCCAGGCAAGCAAAAGCAATTACTGCCTCACAAACAACATCCTACTATCCAGAGCAAAACTGCTTCTTGGCACTGGGCAGACTAGAGAACATCCCTAAAGCAGAGGAATGCAAGATCCCCAGAAATGGTTGCAGCGGGCCAGTCATCTTGAGGAACTAGGGAGCCTTCCACAGAGCCATAGGGTAACTGCTGACTTGGGGAGTGAGGAGATACGCATGTTACATTTCCTCCGTGCAGCCCATACGAATGTAATCTGGTTCTGTGCGCCATGCTCTGGTGGCTGGGCCACGAATAGATTTTTGCTACTGGTGGCAAGTTCCTTTACCTGCAGTTCTAGTGCCAGACCCCACAAGGGCCAGGTGTGTCAAGTTATGCACACGGAACTTGAGTGAGGAGCAAGTCAGGAACATGTGCTGGCTTTTTGGATTTGGAGAAATCAACCATGTTTTTGGAAAATGCCCTAGGCTGCTACCTCCACACAGGTGCAGGAGAAATACAATTGGTGCTGCTTTAGTAGCAGCCCCTTTTTATTAGGCTTTTGGGAACACAGTATATCTAACCCCGTTTGCTGCTTCATTAAGCTTCCTTTGCAGCCATAATTTAATGACTAGGGTCTGCCCTTCCCTTTCTTTCCAGTTTACAAAGGGGATCCTAAAAGATCCTAATGACTCAGGCCACTATCACTTTCCAAAGCCCTCTTCTCGTTTTCCTGATTTAGAAGAAAAGCTGTTTGTGTGTCTTTAGTACAGTCTTGATTTGCAAGATTCCTCTATGACCTACAGACAAATCACATAGAGCTGCCTCTTGTTTAGACTTCAGCCCCACCTACCACACCCTTTGTGGGGGCAAAAAGGAGTGAGCAAGCACCAAATAACTTCTGGGAAAACATAGACCTTAATTTCCCTACCTATGTATTTCTTTTCTTCAAAATTGAGACACCACTGTGTACCTATTTGTCACAGTCCTGGTGGGATACCTGATTCACTGGGAGTTTTATTGTTCGTGATGGAAAATGCCACAACAGTTCAAAGTCTTATAATTAAATTTTCTATATTTCTGAGTCTCGTTTGTTATAACAGATCTGACAGGAAATCAGGATCTTTGTTGCTTAAGTGTTCATTTACTCCTGTTTATTCTTACCACAAATGCATCACTGCCTCAGGCTAGCCTGCAGTCAGGATCTTCTGCCTGTTTGCTTTTTCTCCCCACATTTAATTTTTTTTATTTAGTTTTCAACAACTCGATACAACAGAACTCTGTTTTTAATGTTACGTGCTGCGTCATCCTGTGCGAGTCCTTTCCTTGAGTGCTTGCAGTAGGGACTATGAGAACACGGTGACACTACAGCCCTAGCACAATGTCGTGGGATTGGCATCTAGAACAGCATCTCTGCGTCTCTCACACACATACACGCTCACATTTCCACAAATACACATATTCACAGCAAAACCTACTCAAAGTAAGTTTGGAGCATGTTGGACTGTGTCATTTCTTAATGACTCTCTGCCTAGTTGATACTATTTAGTAGGATTTCAAAACTTTCCTGTCTCACTGGAACAGGTTCCCCGGCCTTTTACTGATTTTGGCTTGCACAGCAGATGGAGAAGATGACCTCCTGCAATCCTTTCCCAGTGCTCTGATTCACTGATGAGTGGATTGTTCTTGGTGAAAATCCTCTGAGATGCCCTGGGAACATGCCATCAGTGGGAAGTTCAAATTCATTAGATGCAGAAACGTGGTTTACACAACCGTATCGTTTATAAGTTCCCTCCCTTGTTCTCATAACTACTGAACACACTGGCCTTCTTTGACAGAACGATACATAGCTCAGAGATGATGGTTACAGAGAAGTGAGTGCAGAAATCGGTGGATGAGTGAAAGGGAGAGACCCAGTTCAGCATCCCCACTGATGGAAAGGCAGGCAGCACATACTGTGATAAATTGGTGGAGGCCTGTAAGAACCCTCTCTTACAGGACAGCATGTTGCTGTCCTTCTGGTCCCTGCTAGGCAGGGCATACAAGTGGCCAAGAAAGGTCTGTGGCAATCAGGAGAATGGTTGTTGACTCCCTAGGTCTTTTCTGGAAGCCACGATCCCTGATGGCTACTAAGAATAATTGCGATAAGGAATCTAGAGTTGCTAGTGTAGCTCAATTTTGTTACCCTGGTAAATGGTAACAAATGCACCAAGATTCACGTGTATAAGGACATTAACTATACACTTAAGTATCATCACATATGCAGATCCCAGTCATGGCTTGGACATTAATCTCTCTATAGCGGTGGAAACATCTGCTGCAGAGCCCTAGCCCAGGGACAACTTTGTAAGTGCTCCAGCACCAAGGAGTTCCTGAGACTTGCAATAAAAAGGTCTCTGATTAAACATGACTCAGGGGCTGAAAACAGCTAAGTGATTTCCACATCCCACTTAAGGGTCTACAGGAATCATTCGTTCAAACATTTTGCAACAGAGGAAACACAAGATACCCTAGATTCTTGATCTTGGGATTGTTTCACTCCATATCACATGCAGTTAATAAAAAAGATGAAAGAGTCAAACATACCAGGGCCATTGTCTGACATATACAGTTCAGAGAAAAACCTCAAAAGTTGTTTGGCTAAGGAGAGGATGCAGCATTTGTGAATTTTATACACAATCACTGGTCAAAGCAGGCTAGTATATGACGGTATGCCATACCAGCTTCTCAGAGCATCCCATATGGATGCCAGCACTTTTCCACAGAGGGGAAATGGCAGTTAGCAAGCTGCCAAGATAAACTGTTTTCACACCAGGCTTGATGCATTTCCATTTTCACCTCCGTATGTGTGTGTTTCCCTCTTTGATGAGCTTACATGGATGGATTAAACCACTGGTCACTCTGGATAGATTCCGCTCACCAGGTGCCATGTTATACCATGCTGGCAATCTGGACAGCCCAGACCTAGCTCCCCTGTCCCAGCTCAGACAAGCCTACTAGGTTGGCTTAATATCCTGACATTGCCAGCCCAACACAGATAGAGGAAAGTCAGACTGCCCCATTACTCATCCATCCAATTACATCACGGTGTTTGCCTGGGTCTTCTTTTCTGGCTGTCTTACCCTCCAGACTAAGGACTGAATTTTGACTGTAAGCTGAATGGGATGTCGTTGGTATAGCCATATTAATCAATAGCAGCCATAAAACTATCCAGCACTCTTAAAAAAGTCCAGTCACAGTATTTGGCAAGATGTCATTGAATAAATTTCTCAAATCAACTATCCAGGGTGAAATACTATTTCTTTTTATCATTTCTAAATTAACTGCTCTTCCATTTCATCAAGTATGCTTTTGGTCTCTTATTATGAGCAAACGTTATTATGAGCTGAACCTCCAAAGGTTCACAGAGTCTATTTAGATAAGCCCTGGAAGTTCAGCATTGCATTCAATGCCCCCTGAGCCTCTCAGGAGCTGAAGATCTCCTCTTGCTGTGGCCCAGCTTTGGACAGGTCAGAGCGTGTCTGTGAGGCCCTCCATTCCCCGTCTGTCTTATGAAGTAGTGACACCCCCTTTCTCTCAAATTCTGCATTGCTATATTAAGCATTAACCTTCTGCAGGCAAGGCTGTTAGTTGCTCTGCATCCCAACACACGGCACCTGCAATCCTGATGATGCCAAGCTCCACTCAGCCTTTATGGATGGAGCGAAGTTGGCTGTGCCTATGCTCTGAGCTGGCCGGACCACAGCTGAAGCAAAGTAGTCAATTCAAGGTAATATTGTGCCAGGACTTAATCTTTTCTTAGAGGCTGGCCTTATTAACCAGTTTAGATCTTTTTCAACGCATTGATATAGCTTACGTACCCTTTGGATCAGAGCTGGCTTGCCTCAGAGTGCAAGCAAGCGAGCAGCTGAAGGCAAAGCCTCTGTAGATGTGCCCTCCACTTTCCTTAAGGCAAGGAGCAGTAAAAGGCTTCAGCCTCATCCATTCTGCCCAGCAGTAAATAGGCAATTCTCTTACTCAAAAGAAAAAACTTTAAAAAGAAGCAAACAAACAAAAAACCCCCACACTTAAAATGGGAGGGCTCTTTAGCAAAGGGACAAAACCAAGAGGTGAGATCTGACTAGATGACGCAGGCTCCAGATTTTCCACTGCCCCATACCTGGCTGCCTCTTCCCTAAAAGGGTCATAATTGATGCTCTGGGTTGCTCCCCATCCCCCAGAAAAAAAAAAGAAAAAAAGAGGAAAAAAAAAGGTCTGGCCCCCACCGCTCTGGTCCCAGTTTAGCAGCAGAGTTTCCCTGGCAACCACACACATGTAATGCAGCTGATGCCGTAAGCTCCTTACAGCCAGCACTGGGGGGGTTCCGCATCGCTCCCTCCTGGTGTCGGGGCTATGACGGCTGGGGCTGGGCATCACTACCCTCACCCCAAAGAGGGACTCATCCTCCAGCAGCCTGCTGGGACTGAGGAGATGCTCCGGAAGAGGAGGGGGGCTGATGGACCACCCACCTGGACCCCTTGTGCCAGGTAACTAGGGGCAGGCAGGAGTCAGGTCAAGATTTTCCCTTATCCTGCCCGCCCAGGCTTTCTTCTCCAGGGCTGGTTCCTGACTGCTTCCGTGCGCCTTGGCGCTGTTTTGTTCTGTGGTGTGAGAGGAAGGTGTGGAGCGTACGTGCTGCTGTCTTTGCTTCCCTGTGTTCACACACCACTCTTAGCTGTGGATACAGTCCCACAAACTTACACGGTTAGCCCAGGTGACAGGCTTCCTGCCATGAGGTGGCCCCAAAGCTCAGAAAGAAGTGATCCCACCTTTTCTCCTCCTGAGCCTGGGAGTAAGCATTTAGCCATTTCATACTAACAGCTTTCTGAGACCATGAGGATCCACGCCACCCTTCACTGCGCCCTACAAGTCAGATCCTACCACTTTGGAAAGGAGGTGCTGCTTGCTCAGAGCACGCCTCCTCCCTGCCCTGAGCTCTCCCAAAGCTGACTCACCCCAGCTCACTCCAGCCTGTGTTTTACAGCATGGGCTGGGACAGAAGCAATGTCAAACCCTCACTGTGCACCAGGCAAGAAAGCAGCTCTGTATGGTGCATTCTAAGAGGGATCTAACCATCTTCCTTGTGCTACCATGATAGTATAGAAGAGCTCAGGCATAAAAAGAAGAAACAGTACCCTGGTCCACTTTTGTTTGGACACGCTGCTGGCAAGCAGCTGCCTCATTAGCACATAATGTGTATGTCTGCACCACGCAACCGAAGGCACAGAAATCATGAGCTGGCCCTACGGCATCCATGCATTACCACTGTGTGGAAACTCCAGCTCGGGTCCAGTAGAGCTGCCATGTCAGGAGAGTGAACTAGTTCAAATCCTGGCCTGCACTGCCATGGTGACGCTCCTCCTGGTTTCAGATCTAGCTGGGGACTCTCTAAGCCTAAGAAGAAGAACCAGAGGTGAATTCCTGAACCATTGGACCTGGACTCTGGATTCAGCCCCTGCTTTGGAAAGCAACTGTATCACTGCGTTACAAGAGTCCTTGGCTAGAACAAGCAATAATGATTTCAATATGCAGCCTCATTTGTCGTGCTTGAAGGCCTGATCCCCATCAGAGCTGGCTTTGGCCATAGTAGTTACCTCTCGTGCTCCAGGATGGATGAAAGCATGGCAGCACCTACCTCCTCTCTACCCTTCCTAATCAACCAGTGAGCAGTGCCTCTGTCGGGAAGCTGCTGTGATGCCTGTCTTGCTCATCTAATTGATTCACAAAGTTTTAAACGATTATTGATTCTCCTCTTCCCCACTGTGGAGACTTTGAGACCAATAAAGCACATGGAGTTATTTACACAGATATTAGAAAGGAAAGAAGCTCCCTCCTCAAATGTTCTTGAGCTCCCAGCTATTAACTCTCAGAAACTCAATAGGAGGTTTCCTATAGCTTTACAGACAAAACCACAAATGTATGAAGTCCCCTGCATGCACACATGCCCATCCAAACATTTGCAGGATGTTCTGCCAAATTCACACCTGCTGAATTATTGCTCCTATTATTTTGTATTGGGATCGTAGCTCTTTAGTTCCTTTTCTCTGCCCTGATGATTAACAGCCATTTGCCATACCCCTTGCTGCTATGAGACTGAGGCAGAAATTGTGTCAAACCTCCTATTCAAGGAAAAGCCATTTCTGAACTCCAATGAACTGGAAGTTGTTCTTGGTAAAAGACTGGACCATAGGAGACTTGCAGAGCTAGAGCTTGCAATCTTCCCCACAGTTCCTGAAACACTTCACATTCATGGTTGCTACAGTGACTGGTGCTGTAAGGACCATTATATCCATCTCCACGATCTAGGCACACGAGCATTTACACTCCTCAGGGTTTGACGAAGAGGATTTGGGAGAGGGAATCAGTCCACCTGACTTCGCAATAAGGGTGCTATGAGTTTCAGTTCTGTACTTCTTTTTGCTTGGGCGATGAAAGTCAACGAGCCCATTTCTAGTCAGCTTAACTTTGTGCTGGAGCACACATAATTGAATTCACTGTTTTTTCTATACGTACCTGCACATTAATAGAAGGTGCCGTCTATATATTCAATATGCCCTTGACATAACTTAAAAGCAGCAGCATAATAAATAAGATGCTCTTTTTGTACTTGAATTCAAATTTTTCTATCTATATTAGGCTTTGTACTTTTTTAAACAAAACACAAAGCTGGGACTGAACTGCCATATCTTTTTCAAGATCACACACGCACATGAGGCACTGAGATTTCTGTCGAGGATCGTCACAGCAGAGAAAGGGATTGATGGAGCAGTAAAAGAATTTGCTTCTGCTGGCCGTTAATAATAAAGAGTAACAAAAGCATCTGAAAGAATAAAAGCCAGGGTGAGGCGTGTAAGGTATAGAAATAGCTCTTTGACTGACTCAAAGGCAAAGCCGATGCATCTTGTTTTGCTGCATCTCCCGTTGTCTGTTCTCTTTCTTAACCACACACTCAGGCACGACGGGGGAGTGGGAAGTAGATAGAAGCATCAGCAGGAGCTACAGCAAGCTGGGGAGAAACGAGCTATTCAGTCCGAACGTTGCCTGTCCAGGGCCCGTGACAAAAGATGAACAAATAAGAATATGAGAGGGGAAAGAAAAAGCCATGTCCAGGACTGCACCTCCTGCAAGGGAAGAGCCGTTGGCTGTGAAGCTTTGTCTTTCCCTTCCCCTTTGTATCACTCTGTCTCATCATTTCTTGTCTTCCTGTACACAGCTGCCTCCAGGTTCTTTAGTGCATGCAGGTGTGTATATATATTTATATATATACACACGCACATGCAGTATGGCTCAAGACAGGCAAATTGCCGCATCTCCAATATGCCAGTTCCACTCCAACTCAGGCTGGCAGTACCTGAGGTGGATTAGCATCTGACAATGCTCCCTGCGAAATGAGGTGATGGTGCAGTCCAGCCTTACTGAAGATTAGTATCTACATCACCACATATGCGTTCAGAGCTAATTAAGCCACTGGTTAGTGTTCTCAGAGAAAAGCCAAGGATTACACAGGCTGCTTCACTACACAGCCCTGGCCACAGCCCAGAGGAAGAGAGCCTGCATGCCTTCAAATTATGGGTGAAAGCATTGGAGACATGGTTTTAACAGACTTTATTCTTCCTGACAAAGTATAGTCCTTCAGGACTCATCTTTCATGGAGGCACACAGTCATCTAATTAACGTACACCAAGATGATCTGGGTTCAAAAAAACCCAACCAAAACTGTCATTCCTTTAGGCAGGTTAGAAGAAGTAATACTTGTGGGAAGGGAACAGCCACAGAAAGGTTTATTTCAGGGTGCAGCTAAGTAATTCTGGAAGCTGAGACAAAGTCATCGCTCTGGTCATCTAGCTTCAGGATGCTTTTTTTTGCTAGTAGGAAGAAGTGCCTTTTCTCCTTTTCATGCAAAACCTCTGAATATCTGCTGCCTGAGAAATACTGAGCTGAAAAGCCTTTCCTTCAAGTTTGGTGGCTAGTGTAAGAAGCTTGACCTTTTCATTATCTCAATGGATGCAGGATGTGTACGTTCCTACACTACGCATCCATCTGCACTGCGTAGGAGCCTGCAGCAGTCACCGTGCACACTTTATCTCAGAGGACATTCTCCTCTTCTTCATGCTAAGAGTAGAAGAAAGAGAGTTTAAGAACTATGCATGTTCATCATCTTGGCATCGGTGCTCTTCAAGGCATGCAGCCTTGTAGAGCGGGCATGCTTGGTGAATGAAGCCCACTGCATGGGGAGTATCAGCCCAGTACTCTACAGCTCATTTGGTGTCCAGCTGCTCTTGTTATCTTACCCAGGAATTTCTAAAAGCTGATAGTAATTCTCTTTCTCCTTCCACTCATCGGGCTAATCCCATTAACTTCAAAGTCACATCATACTCTCTAGGTGGAAGTGAGAATGTGGTCAGGCTCCTTGTGCATTCAGCAGTAAGCTATGGACACAACCTCTCTATTCATCAGTGGGAAAACACAGCCTTTACAGATATCCCTCACTGGCCTTCCTTCTCACGGAATCTCTCTTTATAATGCAGCTCTAGGATATCCAAGGAAGGAAAAGTATGCAATATTTTTACATATTTACATGCTTTAAAATGTACATACTCCATTCATACATAAAGGGCTGAGGATCCTAAATCCCATTTTTTACAGGGAGCTTTCTGAGGGCCATGAGTTCCCCTTCAGCTGTCTGCTGTGGGGGACTTTGCACAGCCCATTGATAATTCCCCTATTTCATTGCTATGCAACAAGCAAATTGTTGGGTCCCCAGAAGATTTTCACTTCACTCCATAAGCACCAGCATGTCTGTTTCAGCAGAGATTAATCATATAAGCCCTCCCGGCCTTGGACTCAACCCATCTCAGGGCTCCTCTAAACAGGGCAGTTTACTTCCTTACACAAGGTCAATTGTGCGTCTTGGACTTCAACGAAGGAAGCCCTCAGTCCTCTGGGCACACTGACAGCAACATTTCAACAGTGTACAGCGATGCTGCCCAACGGTTTACAGTGTAAACTAAAGATGAACAGCATTTCAGACGGAAGCAGCTGAAGGACTTTAAGCAGGCTGGTCATAATCCCTCCTGCTGGGATGTGGACAGCAGACATAAACTGGTCCCATTCCTGGTGAGTCTTGGTAGGCGATTTTTCAGGACTGTAAGTGGGCAACACCTTCCATCCAGCTTGCACCAAAACACCTCCTCAGAGTTTAACAGCATCTTGCAGTCTTTATGGACTCAGAAAGGAGATTACTGCCTCTTGAAGTGCCAAGAGCTTTTGCTACAGCTTCTAGGTTTTCCCTGAAGTGCTGCCCTCCAGGTATTGAATGGGCTAGGTATTACAGCTGAAAGGATTTTCATTTAGCACATTTTTCTTCTCAGCTGATGTACTCAATGCAGAGGTAATACGATAGATAGATGAGATCTCTTTGCTCACCCATATCTGCATAAGCTTATTTTAAGCACATTGTATGATTACTTCAACTTCCCAACAACAGCCTCCTCACATCTCCAGGCCTCTCAAAATCATGACTGGATTGTGTAATGGTACAGCCCCATGTCAGAGATGCCAAAGCTAACCTGGACAACCTAGTAAGCTCACAAGGCACACCACCACCCTGCAGAAGTATTAGCTTGGATCCCTGAAGCTGAAGCATGGTTTCAGTATAGTCCCTGAGCTAAATTTGTGATGGCACGATTGTAGCACCCCTGGAGCTAGCCTGCTGGGTGCTACCTAAAGGTCTACAAACCATGCCATGCAGCTATGACCTTCCCGAGACTCACTCTCTTCCTGCAGTACCTGGGCACCGTAATATCTCACGGTGCTTTCCACCACAGGTCCCATTGGAGAGTTACCCTTGCTGCCTGCTCCTCGGGCTCCCTTTGCCCTCACCGCCTCAACAGAGGTTGTTCTCTGTTCCATAGGGCCCAGGGAACATCTTAAATCTTCTCTCTCAGGCCCACCTTGGACCCTTCTCCTGCACCCCCCAGCCCCACAGGGTCTCTCCACATCGGCTGCCCTCCCACCCGCTGGGAAGGGTGCAGCCATGACTGGCCGGGACCGGGACAGCAGGAGGTGAGGCCAAAAGGACAGCAGACGGTGGGTTCACGTCCACATAACACGCGCATCCTGATTAAGAATCCAGCTTTGTTTCCATGGCAACATGCAGAGCCGCGGCAGCACAGTCCCTTCCCGTGCAGCAGTGGCTGTGGCGGCCGCGCTCTGCACTGCTAAATCCTCCTGCCGCTCCCAGCCACTGCCAGGAGCTGCTGGCAGTGACCCCTTACGTGCTTCCCAAAGCCCAGCAGATTAGGGCTCGCAGATTTCCCGCTTGTGATGTGCCGTCCAGAAACAGGCAAAGAAGGATGCGCCGACTAATAGCAGTAACAGAAATACCACCACCCATCGCAGCCGAGCTGTAAACCCCTTAGAACAGCATTACAGAGAAAGAGGTTTTCTCTCCTGAAAGCTGGCAATGATAATCAACGGAGTGCGGTTCATGGAATTACAAGAAGATATTTTTTTCTGACGTGCAGGTAGCTCCTTAGCACACGGCCAAGCAGCCAGCACTCCCCTGGATCTACTGCCAAACACCACTCGCAATCAAAGCCAACTCCATCTTTCAGGACAGGTTGTCCCATGCAGCCCACCTTCTCAGGAGGCCATACCAATACTCGTTCCAAACAAAGATAAGCCTGGGGTGTTCCACTGCTCCACTCAGCCCCTGCAGTAGGGAGATGAAACAGAAGAGGACAGCCAAGACACCAGGTCTGGGAGCTCACACCCTTCTCAGCGCCTCTCCAGGGAGCACGGAGAAGCACGTTAGGCATGGCCAGATGTTTCTTCAGGCCTCCTGCAGTCAGAAAAGCTACTTGCTATCTTAGAGCTGAATGATGGGCAGGACTGAAGTGCTCATGATTTCCTGCCCACTTCTACTACATATCTTAAGGGTTGTCTGCTGAGAAGCGATTGGGAAAATTAATCCAAATTAACTAAAGTTGTGAGTTTAGCATGAATTCATTAAATCACATTAGCCTTGAATGGACACAGTTCTTCCAAATTAGAGCAACCCTTAGAAGAAAATTGAACTAAACTGAATTAAGGTCCTTTTAATTCTGAAGAACAGAGTGCCTACATGAGGTTTGATGTAATTAAGGAACAGCAGTCTGGAAGGGATGTCCCAGCCCCAGTCTCCTAGACAGCCTCTCCGTATCAGTCTTTTCAGGAATCTATCATTTTCTCACTGAAGAAGGGTTAGGGTCCTTGCTTTCCCTGTGCTGTTTGGAAGCTGGGGCAGAACCTCACTGTACCGATGACTTTCTGCTGAAGCCCATTCCTGGCCAGTTCATTCCTAGTTGCTCTTTACCTTGAAGAGTTCTCCTACTGCCAGGGTATTTTCCCCTCACTCTTGTTTTAATGGAGGGCAGCCTTTTATATTCTCTCAGTCTGCATTTTGCCAGGTTAGATAAGCTACACGGTCTTAGTCTCCTCTTGTAAAACATGTTCTCCCTTCTCTCTACCAACCAGATACTTTTCTGACTCCTTTTTTCTTTAATTGGGATAACTGGAATTATATGCAGAATTGTACACAGAGGAAATTACAGTAGAGCCTTTTACAATGATACTGATACTTCCCCGCCTTTGCAGGGAATATCCTGCCTGGCACCTAGGAACATAATTGCCTTTTATCCTGATGTCTCATATCGAAGGCTCAGTCATCACATCAGTAAATAATACTCCCACTTTTTCCCTTTTTCATTTGCTTCCAACTGATAATCCCATTGTTTTTAAGATCAATTAGTAGGAGTAACAAAGAATGTTCCCATACAGGCCAGCAAACTGTGCAAAGTCACCCAGACCAACAATTTCTGCTGCTCAAGTCCTTCAGATCTAGTCTGGGTTCCACCACATGGCTCCAAACCAGGTGCTGTAGACGTGTCTATCTGCATGTCCCTGGACTTCACACAGGTACATTCCACTCTGTTTCTATACCATAGTCCTCAAGACTGTCCAGTTCTTCCTGCTTGTTCCCTATTCGACTCCGTGTTGATCACGCTGCACCCAAGTGTGCACAAATGTCCTCATGAACATGATCCCTCACACTCCTACACCATAAACCAGAGCCAGACATTTGGAAACATTTAAAATTCTGTGGTTTAGAAAGCTTCAGATTAGCCACGCTGCACTTCATCTCATTTCTGATGTGGGAGGTGGGAGCGAGGGAGACATGTTAGAAATGGATAACTAGTGAAAGCAAGACAATCGAGTCTCCCATTCAGATAAGCACTACCCATTGCAGGACATGAGCAAGCAAGTGTCATGAATACAGCCAGATAAAAAAAAAAAACAGTCTTCATACAATATATATCCAAGCTGCGGACTATATTACTACAGAAAATCATTGTACTGAGCAGCAGAAAGAGGCAAAGAACTAAATTATTAGGTTTGATTCAACACACCATTATTGCCATTCAAGATGCCGTTTACCGAGGACCAGGTTACTTTGCTGTAAAATTAGACTTTTGTCCTGGTAATTTAGGCCCTTTAAAAATATTCATTCACATTTTTTATGCAAAATTGCTTAGACCTGGCTTGTCTGTGTTTGGTTGCTGTCAATGTGCCTGTACAGGAGTTTTACCTGCATATTCATGTATGGAAATGTGCAAAAACTTGCAGAAGTGTATATCTTCTGTGTTCATATGCAAGTATTCAAGCCAGAAGTGCTTGTGTGCTCATTCAACAAGGGAATAGAAACAATACCAAATAGATCTCTCTGACCAACCATAATTAAGTAATGCAGCCTGTATCAATCCATAGAGTAAATATTTTCCAAGAAGTTCACTGAATAAATTCAAATAAATTTGAGGAAATTATGATCCGCACAATTGATATTCCATGAGCAGAAAAAGAAGCTAAATTCACTGAATAAATTATGTGTTGTGAATTAGTCCCCCAGCTCTAGCAATTACTATGGCTGGATTATTAAAATGGATGGATAATTTAGCATCAATAGTACTATTTTTTTGTTCTGGGTACTCAGATAATACTTAGGTTTTCTATAGCACTGCTCAAAATAAATTAAATGACAGTGTCTCTTTTTTTTTTTTTTTTTCTTTTTTTACAGAGGAAGAAACTAAAGTAGAGAAACAACCTTCCTGGTGACAGTGTGTACCAAACTTCCCGGTATATACCAGCTCGGCAGACTGGAGGAAATAAAACACAGGTCCCTGAACAGCCAGTTCAATCCTCTCTCCAACAAACCGCAGCACAAGAACTAGTAAGGACATGATCCTTCATGCACATCCCTCGATCCTCTGTACAAGAGGATGGCTACATTCAGGATGCAGGAAGAATAGGGATCCTATTAGCCTAAAGTAACAGGCGGCAGTTACTGTTTGGAAGTGTCTCACCGTGTTTAATGGGCTAGTGAGCACTAGATTTGCCCTTTTAGAACAGGTCCTTTGGGAATATCCATAATTAATTGTGATCTCTTCTGTAGTGTCACCGAACTATGATGTTCAGCAAACCATACTCCAGTCTGAGAGGTAAATTAGTTATTTGGAGAGCTAGAAATAAGATCAAAATCAGCCCATTACCACAAAATAATTTGGGAAGTAATCTGCAGGATCTTCGCCTAGCTCCCTATTGATCTCTCCGAAACACCTCCTTCAGCGCCGTATGCACAACTGCTACCCTGCTGCGGGAAGGCAAAGGGTGGAGGAGGTCTGAGCTGCCCACTGCCTCCCAGGGAAGCTTTCCTGGAGCAGGGGTAAGAGACTGCCCCAAACCAGGGGAAACGGGAGGGCGGCTGCAGGGCAGCCTTCCCTTATGCTGTACCTGGGATGGCGACTAAGACAAGAATTTCGTGCTGCAAAAATCATCAGCTTGGCACCTCGCACCAGCCTCAGAGCTATGCCGGTTAAAAGAAACAAGGCAATTTCCTGATAATTCCACTAAAAAGAAAATCCTGAGCCCTCCCGGCCCTCGTGTAAAGCCACGGGTTAGTGCTTGTCCATTCCTCCCTTCCCCAGGTGCTGTGCTGCTGCCACACGCGAGATTAACAAGGAGGTTATATTTAAACTTCCAAGAGGAGCTGCTGTGCGATTATGGGTCTATTTAAAATCCTCCGGGCAGCTGCAGTACATAATAACAAGTCAGCGGGAGGGAGAGAGAGCGAGGGGAAGGAGGAGAGGGAAAGGAGGGGGTTCGGGAACGTCACGGATTGTCTCTGAAAAATTGATTGCCAGAAGATGGCAGGGAGTGCAGTCAAGTTAAAGATGCCCCCCGCGGGGAGTGAAAGGGAGAGGGGGGACATATGAGAGAGGTGTCAGCACTGGAGAAGCGTGATGACGGCGGGGGGATTGGAAAGGCCAGTGTGGAAAGCTGCCAGACCTGAAGCCTCACTGCCTCGGGCAAGGACGTCATTCCCTTAAACCCACTCTGCTCTCTCCCGAGGGCTCTGTCACACGCCACTGGGTGCCTGTCCAGGCTTCCTCAGATCACAGGCGTTTGAATGAGTAAATAGCTATTATTAGGCTGTCCTCTCCAGCCTTCCCACATACACACCTCACCCTTAGGCCCGCACAAAACTACCCCCAAGCAGAGAGCCCCCCAGGACTTTACCCAGTCCTAAGCTTTGCTGTATCCCTTGGGAATCTGTTCCCCTGTCTAAATTGCGATGAAAGAAGAAGGGTTTCCTTACGAGACAAAAGCAGGGACCCAGCTCTTCCTGTCTCACCATAAATCACATTTTCTGGGTTTTTTCCCAATCTTCTCACCAGCTGCCTCCACCAACAGGGAAGGGACAAGATGGGCTGAGGCCCCCTAGGTGCTCACCAACAAACGTTCTCAGCTTGCTGTGACATCAGAGCTCAGCATCATCACGTCTGGCGAGGTCCCGCGGACAGCCCTAGGGCAGAGGAGGTGGCAGCAGTGATGGCTGGGCATGTGGAGGAGAGCTGGGTCCCAGCGCTGCAGGAGGCTATGTTCAAGGTACGAGCTCTGGCTAAGCTGAGGACAGAGGCCCTCAGCGCTCCACATCACTGAAGGATGAAGGCTAATTCATTCTTAATTGCAGGAGTGAGACCTTTCAGCCACAGGTGTGTTTCAAATAAGTCCCACCCCATCACAAAGGCTCTCATCTAATGATTTCCCTTTGGTGGTATCATAGCCTCCTGCCTGCCTGCTCTCTCCTAGTCAAATTTCCATGTCCTTTCAAAGACTTGCTGCAATCCAGCCAAGATGACTGCATTTCAGTGCTGACTGCAGCCTTTGCAATGCAGTCTATAAAACATTTTGGGAGCTTTCCAGAGGAAAGATGCTCAAGAAACATCAGTCATAGCAGTCCACACACCACCTCTGATATTGTCCTTTGTGACCCTTTCCTACTCCACTTTTCTTTCTTCCCCATCCTCCTGTCCCTACACAACCATTTTCAGTACTGGAAAGTGGTGCTACCAGGCAGGGAAGGAGTGTCTCTCCAGAACCAGATTTGCCTCAATTTCCATCAGCAACAGAGAAGGGGGGGGGGGGAAATGTCCAAATTAAGCTGCTTGATTACTGAAATTAATCTTGTCACTTAGCATCCCTGTTCCACAGAACGGGGCCTTTGATTAGCCTCCTTGTTTCCGAATATTACAAGCAGACATTTATTAAGCAGAAGGCAATTCCTCCGCAGGGGGAGAGGGGCAGCTGATTCCCAAGGGAAGGCTGCTCTCAGGATAAGAGATGGCCCCAGCTTTGCCCGCATCCCTGGCAAGCAAGCGGGTGCTGCTCTGACCACACAGCCAGGGCCCCCCAAGGATTGTCCGAGACCCTCCCCCCAACATATGACTAAGGCCCATCCTGTTGTTACTGTCACAGGCTTGGTATTTATAAGCCTGACAGCTCTTGCAGCAAGTTATCGCTTATTATTACTGTCATCCTGACAGCCTTCAAAGGTTATGAGGTGCTATGTCCTCATCGCCTGGCTCTCTCCGAGCACTAAGAAAACGCAGCCGGATGGGGAGCGCTCCCAAAGGCAACCAGTGGACCAGAGGATCTGCATGCGGGACCTTCAGCACCTGCACTTCCCCTCCCCGCTCCCTCTCCATCTCCATGCAGCATCACAAACCGCACAGCTGTGACTTTGCATGTCCGTGCCATCACAGGCAGCTATGTGCTTTTCCACTCCATAGGGCACACACTTAGAAACCAGTGCCTCACCATAGGCATGGACTGCAGTCACTGACCGGATGTGGTGTCCCATACTTGCTGGGATGGCCAAAGGGAGAGCTCAGAGAGAGTGGTAGGATGCCCCAGGGATGCTCTCGCAGTACCCAGGGAATTTCAGAGCCCACCTTCTCCTAGGAGGTGCCATCCAGGAGCTTCTGAGCCTAAAACTAGTGCTGCTGGTACAGAAGTGGGATGAGCAAGAGTAGAAGGTTGCCTCCTATGGCTTCTTCTGACTGTCGTCCCCCAGGCAAAGGGTGCTTGGACATTGGTTACAGGCATAGGGACGTATTCACCAGCATCCCAGCCAAATCACTGGCAAATTTTAAGTAGACTAAAACCAATTGCTGGGTTTCAAGCTACACAGGTCAAAGTCAGCCAGCACTGAAAGGCTGTAAAATCAAAGATCAACCCTTACGCTATCTTCCTTTTCCTTCCTATGCAAGGGATGGGGTTTGGTACTGCAGGCCTGATGCTCCTGGTATTGCTACTAAAATGACTGTATTCCAGTCTCTGGGTGCTACCGCATCACAGTGCCAGTGCTCCATCCTGCAGGAGAAATACAGATCAGAGGCAACATGAGGGTGAGGCCTGTATAAGCTTTAAGTACAACTTTTTACAGGCCGTTGATCTGGAAGCTGGCAAAATTTGGCGGTTTTCTAACCACTTTCATCAGAGGGCCTCAAACTACTTTCCAAACATTAACTAAATAAGTTTCACAGTGGCCCAAATCCTCCAAGTACTTGCTTGCACTCACGGGTGAAGTGAAACTTGCCCAGCATATGGGGAGGTATCATTATCATCTCTGTTCTACAGATGGGGAAATTGAGGCATGGGCAGCCCAGGTGATTCAGAGAAGGTCATGGAGATGAGCGAAGAGCAGAAGAGAGCTCTTCCTGCTTTGGGGCTTCCTTAGCCCTCTGCACCCCCACTCTTTGCAATACAACCACTCAGCTCCCAGACTGCATTCAGCAGCCCACATATAACAGCAGATCAAAGATCCTAGAGCTGATCAAACTTATCTGAACCTCCAAAACTATTCTGAGGGGCCAACATGGAGGCGGGGACACAGGTGTGTAACAAGCTCTAATTTTAGTTGACTTGGGCTTGCTCATCCTTTCCTCCCCCGGGGTGGCAGGTAGGGCATACAGACTGAATGAGAAACCGTGCTCTGATGAGGCATCTACAGGTTTGGTGCAGTTTTGCTTGTGGGTTTGCTGTTTCTTGGGTACCAGGGCTGCGTGAAGCATTGAAATTCCACCCTGAGCAGCAGTGAGCGGCAGAACCTGGTTTCCATAGCACTGCCATGGAAACCGCGCTCTGCGAATCTGTGCCTTCGGGCCCCTCTGCGGCTGAAACATCTCTCTGCTCCTCCCCAGCACCCACCTCCACACTACAAGCCCCCAGAACTCCTTCTATGTCTGGGATGATTAAAGGGTGCGGTAGATTGGAAAAGCAGGACCCTGTTTGGCTCCTCCCTGGATCATAATGTGTAAAAGTGCCCTTTGAAGAAAAATACTAATAGCATACTTCCTTCCCCCCCCCCTTCCATACATAAAAGTAGAAAAACATACAGTTAAAATTCCTCAACTTGAAATCGCACAAGTAAAATTTTGCCTGATAATATATTAAGGTGCAAACCCAATAGTCTCATGCAATGGGTCCTTTTATCTTCCTTTGTCTGCCTGGAACACCAGCTTCCAAAAGTGAAGGATTTAATTAACTGTTAGAATGTAGAACAGGCTCCCCTTAATCTTCTCTTCTGCTTTTGCTTTTTTCTTTGCTTCCCATCCCATGGCTTATACTAAAAGACTGATGGCAAGGGCTCCATAAAATGGAGGAAGAAGTCAGACAACGGGTGTATGCAAGATCTGTATTATTTCCTCCATGCATCCACTGACTGCTTGGGGAAGTGCACATACAATGCATGTGGAGCTGGCATTTTAACACCTCAAAAAGATACAGCCTATGAGCATTAGCAAGCCATCTCCACTGGCTGGGAGGCCACAGGTCCACCCAGCAGCTTGGTCAGTCCATAACAGCCTTGGTCATCATGAGGAGCTTGAGCTGTAGTAGTGCTTAGACCCTTTATCCCAGGAATGGGACAGGAAAATGAAGGTCTAAATTTCAGAGGGACAGCACCAGAGAAGCAATTGGGAGTCAAGACCTAACTGACAGGGAGCAAAAACCAAAAGCTGCTTCTTATGACCCTCCACCATGGGCCTTGAGGTAAGAACCATATCCAGAGCAAAAGAGGAATCTCGTCTCTTTGCTTTACCAACATCCTGGTTTCTGGTATGATTATGGAAAAGGATATTGTGTTACCAGGATAGGCCAGACAATTTTTTTCCTGTTGGGTTGGAAATCACCCAGAGCCAATGATACAGAGCTGCTTTATGTACTGTCAAAAATGGCAGCTCTCATCTGACACGCATGGAGAAAAATGAGCCCCTGAATGGGAGAGGGACTGGTTCTAACTAGGTCAGAGTCCATCAAGGGCACAGACCCTCACATTTTCTTTTCCCAAGCAAGTGTCAGAATAACAGCAATCAACAAATATCAACATAATACCAAATTTTGCATTTTTATAACCTGTCCACTGCCTACTCAAACAAGCACATTGTGCTACTCTCCAAGGCAACCTGTGCTGTCACGTGAACCAGCTCTTCTCCATGTGCAGAGCAGTGTTGAGTCTATCAGTCACATCATGACCAGGACCACATCTCTCACCCGCTGTGGCAGTAACTCATCTGAAGCCTTGCTGAGCAAAATGACTGATTCATTGCATTCCCTTACGGAGCATGAAGAAGATCACCCGTCTTCCATCATATGCATCCACCTGACCTGACAACCTCCTTCAACACCAGAGTGTTTTCCTGTGTTGCCAGGCCCACCTCTATCTTTTCTTCTCCAGTGTGTATATGCACAATACCATTTCATGAAGAAAGAAAGCTTCTCGGACCCCAAATGCTTTGAGCTTTTTGTTTTGTCTTACTTGCCCCTTCATATAGCTAACTACAAATCCCAAGTGACTTTGACCCCAGTTCTGGACTCCAGTTTTGTGTTGAACAAAAAGTCTGCAGGAGGCAACTCTCACTCTGCTGATGCCATGCTGTGATTTAAAAGAGCTTAATACAGATGAAACTATAACCCCCATCCTTTTCACTCTGTTCTTTATTATTTTAATGAGGTTTTCAACCCATCTGTTAAATCATGGATAAAGAAAACTAGCAGTTACATGTTAAAATCCATGCAAACTACTTAAAATTCATGCCTACTAAACTGGCCTATAGTCAGATGTTACTAAGTCAGGTGTACCGTGCCTGGAAAAACAAATTTGGTATGCATGATCACCTACTTAGCTGGAGTGTCTTCTAATAAGGTTAACTCGAGGAAGTGAGAATAATAGCTTAGGACAAGTACATACTGAGTTGTTTTATTTTTGTGTTGGTTTTGTTTTGGTTTTCTTTTCGAGGCAGCAAGAAAAGATCAGTGGCTACTTTGCTGCAAGGGGCCAGTTTTCCTTCTACCACTAACTCTTTCACTTGACAAGGCCTACATTTTTGGTATGTGTGTGAAAAGCTTTGACAGCCTCTTCAACATCACTGCTCTTCTGAGCTCAGGATAAAACCTCTTTGGCCCCTCTCAAGTTCCTTTTAAATCCTTAAATTACCTTCATATAATCTTGTCTCTCATCTCGTATTCACTGGACATCTTTGCACAGAAGCGCTGTCAAGACCAGGGCTGCTGAAACTAAATGAGGCACTGATTTTTCTTACAAAGATCATGGTACTTTTTCCTTGTCTGTGGGGCAGTATTGACAACACTGTGATTTACCTGCATTAACAAATCTTCCAAGTATGTCATTTACACTACATTGGTACTGGTTCCTCACAAAGCTTCTCAGATCATCTGATAATAGCTTTATGGAGTTTTAACACGGCTCAAAATCTCCACTCTCTAAATGTTCATGCCCTCAATATCAGAATTCCTCCCCTCACAGTAGCAGGAACTGATCTATTTTTAAACACTTATTTACTCTTTTAGATCCTATGTGTCCAGCTTTACACACTTCATCACCTGATGATTTCTAGACGAATAAACTCTTTGATTTACTCTAATCTCCACTTAGGACCAAAGGGGATTTTCCAGGGTCATGAATCATGGGCTGACTTGGCTGCTACCACTCTACCCTATAGCCAGGCAGCTTCCCTCACCCCAGCAAAATATCCTCAAACGGTACCTTGAGAAGACCTCAGCTTAGCTGATTTTGAACCTTACAATGACAGTATTACGAATCATTCCTTCTCAAGTTTGTTGGGCTTTTAGCCATACTTTTAATTCAGCCACTTCCCTGCAAAAGACCAACTCACCCCCTTGCAACCTGAATTGCCCTACTTAATAATTTCCTTCCATTAGTTTTTCTCTCAAAGCTAATGCCATTTTTTATTTCTGGCATCAAACATACATACTCCTATGCAATTTCACTTCAAGAAGTATCCCACTTGCTTTGACGTTGACAACAAAATCATCTGCTATTGCAAAACTGTCCTTTGCAGCTACAGAGAGCTGCCCAGTTTTAATTATGATGTTGGCATCTTCTTTAACTATATTGGGAATGCATTTGCAAAGTAAAGCACAGCACTGCAGTTTTTACACCCTTTTCTCAAATGTCGGCACCGTGTTGGTTATTGCTGTTTGCTGCAAAATCAGTAGTTCCCTGTGTCATTCTTGGTGGACGCTGACTTTGAAGCAGGAAGGTGGCCAAAGCGCTTTTTGCAGATTTCTCCTTTTGCAGCATATCAGGTTCCTCACCAAATCCAGGCTCTCTCTGGACCCGCTGATTCTTCCCCTCACGAAATTCTGAGTACTCTTCTGAGGTTTACCATGGAAAGCCTTGTGCTTGTGTTGTGATAGAATCATAGAATTGTTATGGTTGGAAGAGACCTTTAAGATCATCAAGTTCAACCTCTCTCAGGTCACCCTCTCTGAATTTTGTCCCCTCCTACCACCATCCAGTCTTACATCAGGGACTGGTTTAACTACTCAGAAGTGCCAGACCGGGTCTTCATCCTTTCCACTTTCAGAAGCCCTCTCGAGTTTTCTGTCTTCATTTTAATACTCTGGTTCAAAACCACAGGCTGAATTTTCACTGACTGCAGGATCGCTCCATTTGTCTGCTCCCATTCCAAATGAAACCTCATACGGCTGAAATCCCCTGAGAACAGCCCATGCTCCCAGCCACCCACACTTTTCATTTCGCTTGCTGGTTTAGGGTCAATTACAATGCAAATGTTCCCTTGCATCTCCTGCATTTCCAGAGAGACTCATCTCTGGCAAGGGTTTTGTCTGCTCTGTTCTTCTAGTCAGCATGTTTTCTGAGCTCATTTTACTCCTGGTGCCATGTGCTTTCCAGCAGTCGCTCAGAGCCAAGAAGCCAGCTTCCTTCAGCATCCATTCACAGGCTGCTCCACAGGAGTAAGGGCAGTATCCCTGTAACACAACAGCTGGCTACAGCTGCCTCCTGCCAAAGCATCTTAAAGTTGCATGTGCCCAGAAGCCCTGGAGAACATGTCCTTTGTGCGAGGGCTTGCTCAGGCAGCTCAGAAATGACCAGTCAAAAGCCACTCAAAATGAAGCACACATTACAAATCAACATTACCCTTATGTGCAGGATTTGCCCATGCATGACCTATTTTAGAATACATTTCTGGTTATGACTGAGACTTTCTTGGAAGGGCCTGGTGATCACTTCATTTTCCAAGGGCTTCTGGTCATGCAGAAACACAAGCAGATGCTATTGGTGAGTGATTGGCCATCCTCATTACGAACTTTGGAAGCAGATTCAGTCACCCATGCACAGCTGCAGAAGGGACTCCCTTTAACAGGCATGTCTGGCTCAGTTATTTTACAAGCCATGCCCCTCACAGAGCTGTTATTTCTGCACCCCTGGATATTATCCATAGCAATGTAGTTCGCACTGACATTGCTTTGTGGGATGACCAAGAAGATCTGCAAAGGTCACCCTGCTCACAGTCACATGCGTCAAATTGCAGATAAGTCCAATTGCAGAAGGTAAAATTATAAGCATCCTGGACAATCACCATACAGAGTCAAAGCAAAGCACCTCTCCTACCCGCCATGCGACTCATCAGGACTTGGAGAGAAGAACACAGACCTATACGGGAAAAGGATATAACTCTTTCATAGGTGTGGTTTAGATAGACTAGGCTCAGGCAGCAGCATGCCGTAGCAAAGTCAAAACGCATCCTTTTTTCAATCTAGACTCTCCCAAAGATGTATCTTGGACCCACACAAGCTCCCACTGTATGCAGCAGAATAAGATATTACACAAGACGTCAGCACTGAGCACCGAGCACAGCCCCTCTCCGACATACCATGCGTGTGTCCTCAGAATGGAAATCTCTTGTTTCCCTGCCCATCCTGCCCCCCTGTCCCATCTGCCTTCCCCAGATCTCTGACAGCTTCAGCTCGATGTCCCCTCACTGGTCCTAGCAAATGCAGCCTCTGTCTCCCTGGTATCTCTGTCACAGGCTTTATCATCTTGCACTTAACAAATCCTCTCTGCCACATGTCCTCCCCTCTCTCCCCACTACAGGCCCCACAGGCCACCACTGGCCCTCAGAAGAAGGGATATGGGTCCTCAGACCAAAGTGCGGACTCCCAGCAGAGAAAGAAGCCCCAGGGGAACCATACATAGTATTTTTCTGGCACTCTCCTCCACTCCCCATACACTCAGCAGGTAGCCAGCTCTTCCCCTTTGCCCCATCCCACCCCATACCCTGCATCTAAATATGTCCTCAGGATGGGGAAGCATCTGTGCACTAGGTAGTGATGGGGGGGGGCGGTGAGGCCAAAAAGGCTGCAGGCTACCAGGATCAAGAGAGTTTCAGTAGTGATGGGCCCTGCATGTTTCGGGGTTTTGCTGGTGAGAAAGCCACCAGAGCAGCCTACGGGGCATTCCAGCAGTGGATTTTGTCTGAAGGGGCACATTTGGGTAATTGCGCTGCATTTCTTGACCTGGCAAGAAAACAGAATTGCTGTTTTGTTTGTAGTCGGAGGGTAAAAATTTCTCCCATTATCATGTAGAAAAAGTCAAATATTTGATATAATTTACAAAAGAGAAATACCTGAAAAACTCCATTTTGGGACACCACGAAAAGATTATTTTTTTTCAGCCTGTCATCTACTCAGCTGGCAGGCAAGGGATCTGGAAGAGCCGCACGGCCTCTCTGCAGACCGACCAACCTGCCTCATTTCCATCCACATTTGTGACAGGCCTGACACGTTCCCAGGGGACTTTTCAATACTGTAGAATCAACATTTTCCAGCAGAAAATTGTTCTACTGGAAAACCTTTCAGGCAGCTCTACTATACATTTAGAAACGTTTTGTATACACCAGTATGCTGAGCATATATTCATATGCTATTCACATTGTATAATCTCCAGATACTTTAACTGCCTATCCCCAAAGAAAGAACAAAATTAAATATGTCCCTTAAAATGCCTATCCCAGTTAAAATGACAAATGATCAGCATGAACTTTTGCAAGAGGAACTCATAAGTGGACACTTAATTTTCATTCCTTCCCTTCATCTCCACTCAAAGGCTCTGGTTCCCTCCCCACTTTCAGTTAGCGGCATTTAACTGCTTTGGGCTCTGATCCCACTGCTGACTGCATAGCGGTTTCTGCCATGCCTGTGAAGAGCCTCACTGGAGTTCATAAGGATCTGCCGAGGAGCTGGAGACACACGCATTATATCAGCATGCAGAATCCAAGTGTGCCGTCCCTGTACATTTTCTGTGGATATTGCACACGCATATTGGATTGCAGTCTCAACTTCATCTTTTTTTGAAAGCTCTCCTCATCCCCACGAGCTCTCTCCTGTGGGACTCCATGGCTGGGAAAATTAAAATTTTGTTTCCTTCAAATGCTACATCTCTGTTTTTCCTAGAGGCGGCTACAATTCTTTCTCTGTGATCTAAAATTGCAGCAATAATTATATTTCCTATTTTGTTCACTGTAGTTGACTGTTTTGGCAGTCATCCTGTAGCAGTAATCCACACATAAAGAGTCATCTTGCATTTTTCAATCCAATTTAAAGGGAATTGTTTCTCAAGAAAAGCAAGGGGGTGAAAATGTTCCCCTCTGGCAAAAACTTCAAGTACTTGGGTATTACATGCAAGAATTTTACCTACCTGTCTTATTCATCATTGCATTTTACAAGCACTGATTTAAATTCTTTGCACTTCTATGGAGGCCTGAGAGTTTCTTCATGTTGCTTTTCCCTTAGTTCTCCCTCAAGTCTCTCAGCCGCTCAGAGAAAGAACTTCAGTTCCCTCTTTCCAGATAACGCTCAGAGCACTGACTGCTCTTGTTTTGTTCTGGGGCTGTTTGTTTGTTCTAGACCAGGGAAAGGATGCAGTAGAAATTAAGGCAGGGATGCAGTAGGAGGCAAGGGAATAATTATTCATTCTTGCCATCAGCTCATTCTCTTGGTTTGATTTACACGAGTTGCCCCAAAGTTTTCCTTCTAATTATTTTTGCTGAAATACCCAGAAGCCTTTGATAATGGCATTTACATGTATAATTTAGCATTATTAATGTTAAACAAAGCCTTTGAAATCCCCTCCATTCTGCAAGCCCCATACCCTTTCAAAACAAATTATTTCTACAATAACCTCCCCCAGACACACACACACCCCACCGCTATTTTGTTAAGTCCGGACACTTTTTCCTGTTCCCCATTCATTTTCAATCTTAATATTCTCTAAGTCATAAAGATACGAGAGCAGCACAACAATGAAGATGCTGGGGCCAGAAACAGTTAGGGTCAGGGCAGACATAAAACAAGGTGACTAGAAATTCAGCCTTTAAATCCTGCACGTTCCAACTGCTGAAGCTATCTCTGCATTCCAGACAGGGCACCAGAGAGGCAAGCACCTGAAATAACAGCATTACAAGAAAGACAAATTTCAGGATATCTCAGGAACAACTAAAAAAAGAAAGTACTGAAAGTTTAGGAAGCAGAATTGGTATTTGGGAAGCATCCTGCCTCCCCATCCCCGCACATGGAAGTTTTCAGCCATCTTTCCAGCTTACACCACCAAAACCTACTCATCACCTGAGGAAGCTCCAGATACATCTGTTGCAATTACAGGAAGTCTTAGGAGCTTTGGTCTGTTCTTTTTAATTGTTGTTTTAATTGGCTTTTCCCTCTCCCAGGCATGCAATGATTCAGGCGTCAGTTGTTTCTACAAGACATCCCCCCCCTGCGACCCAGCTGCTGCTCTGCTCAGCAAACCAAGCTCGCTCCAAGCCGTGCCCCACGCCTTGCTCTCTGCTAGCAGGGGCCTGCTCCAGTGTCCCCATGCAGCTGGGCAGGCAGCACTGGCGTGCCACAGACAGGAGGCTGATGGTAACATCAGGGCACTTCTACAGCGGCTATTCGGCACGTTGCAGCTTGCCGGGGATGGATACAGGATCCACTCCTGGATCAGAGTGCTAAACCCCCGCCTGCTCAGCATTGCAGCCCAAAAACTTGCGGTGTGCTTGCTAGGGGGACACAGCAATGGTGCAAAAACCTAATAGATCAATGCCAATATAAACTGAAATTGCAGGGGAAAAGAGTCACAAAGAGTTTTTGTACCACAAGAGCAATTCTAGAAAGTTTCTGCACCTCAAATTCATGCATCACTTCTGGGGAATCTTAATGCCATTTCATGGAATCACAGAAATGCTGGCAGGATGGGGCCTTGAAGGATCCCTTCGCAACAAGACCAGCAACAACACCAGATCCAATCAGTCAGCTGTGGCTGACCTCGGGGCCCTTGTTCCTGCACTGCACTACCATCTTACTGAAAATTCTTTTCCTGATGTCCAGTGAGCTACCATGGCTTCTCGTTACACTGTCTGGCACTACCAAGAACGGTTTGGCTCCATCGTCTTTGTAACTGCTCTTCAAACAGTGATGGACACCTACACCTCTTACCCACATCTTAGAGGGCAGAGCGGAAAACAGTCCCTCGGGACAGCACAGGGTACATTATATCTGTGTCAGGGCCAGCTCAGTTAGACACTGCAAGCAACATCCACGGTCTACAGATCTTCCATGTTTCCACTGAAGAGTCTCTGTTGAATTCCTTCCCCAAAGGGATGCAGAAGAGGCAAAAAAGGTAGAAGAACGGATGACACAACTGGAAAGGTCTTCCTGAGAATCAACTAAATAAATTACAATTCTCCTGCAGAAAAGTGACGGCTAGGGGGGAATATGGTAAGGACTTCTAAGCTCAGGGGCTGGATAGAGAAGGTGAAGAGGGAATAACTGTTAGCTACTTTTTTCCAGTAAAAGAATGAGGGGCTATCAAATAAGAATGCCACGTGGCAAATTTCCAACAAAGAACTTCTTCACCCCGTGAGCAGTTAAGTGGTGAAACTCCTTGTCTCTTGGATGCTAAAAACGTGCATAGGTTTGTAAATGCCAAGAATTTGCATGTGGGTAAGTAAATGGATGAAAAACCCATCCAGTGGTACTAAATACAAAGATACAGCAACTAGCTTAGAAAGTTCCAAGCCATAACTCACGGGATGCTTGGAGAACTGGGGAAGTATCTCTAATTGATCCTCTATCTGTTGCTGTTGGATGCAGAATACTGGGCTAAATCAGCTTTTGATCTAAGCCAGTTCACACATCATTACAAAACAGTTTCTAAATTAGTATTTACTGGACAAATTTAAGTCTCTCCTGTGACAATATAGCGAAGTCCCTACCACTATGGGTCAAACCAATTTACAATTCTACCCACCTCTTTTTATTTAAATGCTGCATCATTAAACAGAATCAAGACTTTTGGCTTCCTGGAGAAAAAGAGTGTGCCTGATCACCCCATCAGTCCAACGGAACGTTACTTCCGTCCCACACCAGCCAAAGGTGCAGAGCACCTGGGATTGAGCCCAAGGACTTCAGCCATGGCACATCACTCTGCTACACTCTTCACTTCACAGATAACTGCCCCCAGCTCCAGAACATCTTTTATGAACAAGCAGCAATGCTGTACCATGGCCAGGACAGAACAGGCTTTGAGGCCAATCATCTTCTCAACCAAAATTTACACCTTCGTCTCCACTCCAAACATTCACAATCCATTATTTTTGCCCTTCCCTGATTTTCTGCCCTCTGCTATGCATGGAAGTCCAAAAATATACCACAAGGTTAAAAACTGGTCTTGAGGTAGTAGCCCATTCAGGCAGGGGAAGAATGAGGAAGGAAGCCTCATCACATCACCTTTTCATTTCTGCCCTGATGGGTAGGAAACGCTGGACTGTACTGCTATGCCACGCATCACCTCACACTGTCATGATGACACTCCTCAGGGACAGCGGATCTGCTCCCAGCCCCTGACACTACTCACCCACCAGGACCTGCCCACTTCGGGCATGCCTCCATTTCTGCGAGTTTCTAGTGCTGCCTATGCCAACTCCTTTCTCTTCCTACTCCCTTGTGTTGGAGGCATAGCCCAGGGAAGACAGTTTGGCTGGGGGCATTCCTGTGTCAGACTAATCCCAGCTGCCACAGGGGCCCTGGGAGTCTGTCAGCAGCCAGAATAAACTGAGGTGGGTCTGACACGCCAAATCCCAAGCCAGCAAGGGGAATACACAGGTGCAGAAGTGGTGTAAAGCCACTTGTCTGCTTCAGCACACTGACACGTACCAGGCACAGCTCAGCGTGTCCGGGGACAAGGCCCAGCAGCACGATGCCCCAAGAGACAGATGACTCCTATGGTCTCGCTGCAGGTGCCTGCCCCATAGAGGATGGGACCTTGGGGAGCCAAGGCTGTCCAACAGATTTGTGCATGCCAGCACACTTATGTTTGCCCCAGGTTTATTCCACTAGCTTTTTTAGTCCTAAGATATATTCTAAACTAAACAACTCTCACCCCGGCACCCAGCTCCAGACAGTCCCGGTTGCAGCTGGGCAGAGATGAGGCAATGGTTTACTGAGCAGGGAATAAGCACGCCACGATCCCACGCTGCCATGCCCTGCTAAGCTCACCACCTTTACGCCTCTCCTACCCCTCCTCGCCCTGATCCTGCGGCAGGTTCATTGAGGAACGCAAAGTTGGTCCTCGCAGAGCCAGCGCACGCCAAGCTGGCACGGGCTTCAGAGGAATTAATTCAGACGGGCAAAGTCTGATCCCTTTCAGGGAGCGTGCGAGAGAGGAGGCAGCGCTCAGCACTTCAGACATCAAGGGAGAGTAAGAGAAAAAGAGATGAGAGAAAGCCTCACATAGAAAAGGCAGCAGGGAAAATGTCCTAATTTGGAGAGACAGGCCTCATTGCCATGGCAACCCAGAATCGCCCCAGAGCGGCCAGATCCAACTTTGTATATGGTGTTAAACGATTCAACCATTAAGGGAAAATACTAAGGGGAAAAAAATAATGGGGCTGTGGAAAGGAAAGTATTTGGCAACAAAGATTTTTCCTCTGGGGCTACTTGGGCAACTGAAGTGAACCTTTTGAGTCTTAAGTTGTATTTTTCCCCCCATCTTTAGGTGCAGACACGTTTTTGTGCATTTGCTTCATTTCTGGGGAATGAGTCACTCCTTCCTCACTGCACTGCCTTCCCTCACCAGCCTGGTGCTCACCAGCACTCGGGCCAGATCCTGCCTCCTAGGCAACTTGGGGAGAAAAGGCAACAGGAGGCCCTGCTCCTTTCTTTAAAGCCCCCTGCAAAGACCTCCCAGGACAAGGCAGAAATTGGGAAGGCATGGCAAACCACATGGGGACAGTGTAGGATGGCAGTACATGTCACCAAGGAGGTAGCATGCAATACAGGGTGGCAGTAACCACTAGCAGCTCCAGCCTCTGGTCCGTGGCCTTGAGGAGGCACATACGGGATGTTTGCAAGAGAGCTGAGGGCTGCTGAACACATCTGGCCATGGGGTAGGCAAGAGGAGCGGCGAGAGAGATACACTCGCTAGAGTCACACAATGCACATATTGTTGGCTGACAGAGGAAGGTGCATCCCTGCAGTTGTTAATTAATTATCTGATCTCACCCTGAGATCTTTCTGCCTGCTTTAGTGTATGAATTACTCTGAACATCATGTCAAACCTCCTCTTCCCCACACCCTCGCCTCCTTCCACCCTCACTCTTGGGGTACCCTAAGCCCCTCCTCTGCACTGCTGCCTTTTGTCAAACACCCCCATTCAGCAGGTCTCCTCATCCTTTTCTTACCCCTGGCACAGTTCTACCACCTCTTCTCAGCCCCCACAAGAAGTCCCACCCATTCTGCAGGTGTTCCCCCTCAAAGGGTGCTAGCACATGGAGGTGGACAAGTAGGAAGAATAATAAGTCCAGGTGAGCGGCAAGGAAGGAATATCAGAATATGACTTTATCCTCTGGAGGTTCCCTCCTTGTAACTGAAAGAACAAATCCCAGCAGGTGAGTTCCCAGAGGACCATCCCCTACAGATTACCTAAGTGCAAAGCGATAAATTGATTGTCACAACAAGCTCCTTGTCACCTCATAAGTGTCTAACCTACTCCTGTCAACTCATTTCCCTATCCAACTCGTTCGTCAAACGGCAGCAAAACATTTGGCCAAAAGGATTCCTTGATAGCAGGGATGCACGCAGCGTGGAGGAGGACAGGACGTGCTTCTGCGTGGGCATGGTTATGTAGAGACACAGCCACACATCTTCTCCATGCTGCTACCCCTTGCCATACAAAACCACTTCTCCCTGGCCACAGAAACCCAAACATGCCAAGCAAGAAAATCCTTTTCCCTGTATTGCACTCTAGACTAGACCAGGAGAGGGGAAAATGGAAAAACTAAACTCACTCCTCTACTACCAAACAAAAGCCATCAATGTATGATTTGAGAGATTTGTGTATTTTATAGCAGCAGCACGGCAGGAGCTGCTGGCTGGCTACTGGCACTCTGGAAACATAAAATGCTTCCCCACAGCTTGTATTGTATGTTACTGAGTATTATTACAGGCACGTCTTAAGACACAGAGCAACACACTGCTGGACCAGTACAGTGACCAGTGAGCGACACTGTCGGACAGAAGTGTGGCCTTAAGCACAGCAGGAGACAAATACAACTCACAACCTCCATTTCTCCTCCCAGTGGTCAGCATCACAGCATGTTTTTGCCAGCCCGTTTTGCCTCTGGCGAGAAAGCTGCCAGCCACAGCGTCAGTTTAGAACAATTAAGCAGATGAAACTTCAAATCCGCATGTGTGCATAAAATCTTCCAAGGGAGCTCAGGCAAGGGCAAAGGGATCAGACAGAGAGAACGGCTGGGACAAGCCCTGGTGAAGATGAGCCCCATGGCCCCACGCCAGGACATGGAGACAGCGAAGGTTAACGGCAGCATGGCTCATTGGGGGAGAATGGACCATGGGCACGAGGAACGGCACAGCACAGCCCAGTGAGGTCTCCAGCCATTCCCTAAATGAAGTTGTTCCACCATCTGCAGGCGAGCACACTTTGGCATTAAACATTTTGCATGAAGGCCTAATTAATGGAGCACAAAGTGACTTATTAAATCTAAATTAAGGAACCAACTGACTAGCAAACAAAATTACATCTCTGGCCAGGTAATGGCTGTATCAAACATTTGGATGTGCCCAAAGCCCAGCAAAATTCACCTAGCAGATTCCAAATAAGAAAAAGTTTACCAAAAGATAATCAGAGACTTTTAAAACAAAAGAGAGGGAGGCCACATGAGTTTGGGGAGTCTGTCAGATTACCAAAATTAGCAGAAAGAGGAGGCTGGCTGGTTCATCCTCTGTCCAGTTCCTCCCTATCTCCTTCCACCTCAGCAGTGCTGTCTCCTTCAGGCACGCACATATTCCAAAACTGTGTCAGTCCCATTATAAATGATTTCAGTGTTCAGACTGCAACTACAGGAGATTAGCCCACAGAGCAAAGGAGGACTCGCTGCTCAAAGACATGTCCAAAGTGTGCTGAGCATTTCCCTGCCCCGCATCTCATCTCATTACACCTTTTGGGCTTTCCTGTCTCTCCCCTTCCCAGGGGTTCACCTCTTTCAGCACATCCCCTCCTCTAGATCAAGGTATACACACTCCCTTTTTTTCACCTTCAGGCTGACTCCCCCTCAGCCCACCCAAGGCACCCGCTGGTTAGAGTATGCCCTGATCTCCTTCAGTGCCACTCGAGGAACCCAAACCACCACAGTTTGCTGTAGCCACAAGGCTAATAACAAGGCTAGACAGAAAGCCCAACCAGCCCAAAAGCAGAAAAAAGTGGGGCAGAAAACAGATGTCTGCTTGTCAGTTATGAAGAAAACCAAGGTGCAATTCACGTTTCAAGTGCAATTTTTAAGTCTCTGCATTGAAAATATAGTTAAAGGCATGTGCCCTCCTCTTCCACAGAGGATACCAACGAAATAATCCAATTACTGCTGCTGTCATCAGGCTAATTTCTTTCCTCAAGAGGTCTGGTTTTTGATAGAAATATTAAAATCTCCAAGCCTTGCGCCATGTTCTCCTTCAAAAGCTAACTGATAGGAGCACGCGACACTGAGCAAGTGCCTGTTCATGACTATGTCTCATTTGCTGCTGCAATCCAAGCCACCGCGGTACGGTAGCGTGAGTCACAGAGCGCACACATGTGTGCCGAGCACAAGTGTGAACCGAACATCCAACCCCGAGAGACAGCGCCGCTCGCATTACACGCTCGTCTATGCGAATCACAGAGCAGGACCGTGCTGGGGTGAATCAGAGTGAGTCACCGTGGGAGAATGTGGCAGGGAGGGCGAGCACGCTGCAAGCATGTTTGGGACATACTGTGCACGGGTCACTTGTGCAGAAATCTCAGCTCCCGAGACACTCCGACGCAGGGCTTTGCCCACCTTCTACGTGCATTTTTAGCTTGCTTTCTTTAGGAAACAAGGCTCTTGCAAACCTAATGTGTGTGTGTTTGTGCGTGTGTGAGTCAGGCTTCCCAGTAACTCTTGAACCTGCTGGCCAATTTCCACCTGATTTGACAAAGGGGCAGAGGACTCAAGCAGAATTAAATTCTTACAGTGCTGTACAAAATACAGCCCTCGACTGCATGCAGTCCCAAAGCCTTTGTCTGGCCCCACAGCAGTGTGTATGATTCACCCACTCACAGTCAAAGGCTCACTAGGAAATCAAATAAACTTCATCCTGACCTGGCAGCATGCCTGTAGTGGGCAGCCCCTACACACAGAACCCCAGGGGCACCACAGTACATCTCTCTTTTGCCTAGCCAGAGGGTATAAAAGACACAGTGGAAACGGGGAGAAAAGCAACAGGAGACCTGGGGGAAATGGGATTATTGTAGGGAGGAGGTGTAGCCAGCGCCTGAAAAACTGAAGCGGCTATGGGCACACCCACTTACTTGGACTGCACATCTGCTAGTTGCAACAGGGCGGTGGGTGCAGAAATGAGATCCTTTTAATGCCCCCAGCCCTCACCACTGGGGGAAGGATGAGTTCAGCTCTTCTGAAATCTCTTCACCCAACTCAAGTTCTGTCCTCTGTAGACTCTCTGGTGTCTACTAAGGACTGAGCTCACATCACAGTCTTAGTCTATAATTCAGTTAAAGAGTCAATTAACCATGAGATTGTGAATCCACTGAAAACAGGATTCATTCATTTGGAAGCTGGCAAAATTACTTGTTCCATTGCCTTTCCACTCACTCCATCTTCTCAACAAGCTGTTCCAATGTCAGGTCATAAAATTCATTTTCATGTTGGGGGGGGGGGGNGGGGGGGGGGGGGGGGAAGAGAGAAAAAAGCAAAAAGCCTCTAGTGTAGATTTGCAAAAGCAATGAAGGACTCTAGGTGTTTATTCAGAGATACAACATGAAAGGCCCAACTTTCAGAAGGTGGATATGCCCAGCATTTTTTCAAATCTGAGATGCCTTAACCTGTCTCATGTTGGATGTCAAAAAAACGGCACCTATAATCACTCTTCACACTCGAAACACTTTAGCCTACTTTGATCACCGTCGTTTCCTGGGAGGTGGGCAGAGCCCATTCAGATACCAGGTGTCCTGCGCCTGGCAGCTTGGCAGGCAGTGCCGCGTGGAAAAGGCGCTCCACTCCACCAGCCCTGATGCCACCTGTTCCCAACCCTCCCGCCGCCCACCCAGCCCTGCCGCACTGAGGAACAGGCTGAGCCTGGCCCACAGCCCGGGCCATGAAGGAGCCCAAATGGAGCCAGGCAACTTGGAGACACGGAAGGCAGGCACTTGTGAGAGATGTTCTCTCCATACACCGTTATCTGACAAATGTGCCAGTATCCAACAAGAGCCTCTCTCTCTACTTCCCGAGTGACTGTCTCCTTTGTTAAGAATCCATTGACCCCCTCCTTTTTATCTACAGTACCTTCAGAAGAGGGTTGTCTTCCTTACATTTCTGCTAAGCTCACTAGGTGGTTTGTAGGGTTTTTTTTTTTAACTGTCTCTAGTACATAACTGAAAGGTATTGGTAATCATTGGCTCAGTGCGTTCCCTGAAGGAAAGCGCGTACTCTCCTTTCTCAACCTCCTTCCATACTGCACCAGCAATGGGAGATTCCCTGCTCACCACAAGCCTTTGTGAACTGGAAGTCATGGAAACACTGTATTTCCAATGAGGAGAGTCTCAGCAAAAAGAGGCCATCCCCGTCAGATGGAAAACTCATTTATTTCAAGAGGGTCAGAGCTACATGCGGCCACTTGCAAGGAAGAATATTTCTGGCAATAGTAATTTTACCTTGCACTCAGCCCCATGCAGGGTATGTGAACCCTATGACTTGCTAGGCTTAAATAGAAGTTAAGATAATAAAACCCTCCCAGATCTCTGGCCTCTGATAAATGTGAAGAGCTAGTTAACGCGGCACACCAAACATTGAAACTTCAGCTCAAGTAGGTTTGTGTCAGAGGGAACCCCCCCCATCAGCCAGAAGCCACGATCCCTCACCACGCACATCCTCAGAGGCAGCTCTGCCCCAGCTGAGGTGACACCACACATTGCCCCGGCCAGGTCCCTGCAGGATCAGCAGCCTCATTCCTTAGCCCAGGGGGAGTAACCAGCGATGCGCGAGGCTGTCGAAAACCTTTCCCCAAGCTTCGCCTCCCCGTACCCGCTCATCCATGACGTGGTATAGACAGCGCTAGACTGAATGTTCGGCTGCGGTGAGAGGATCACCAGCTTGTCAAGCTGGTGATGTGGAGAACGGTATTAACTGAGTAATTAAATCATTTCTGTAATTACTCTCACACAGCTATAAATAATGTAAGCCCACACGTTCTCTCTGGAAGCCACAATAGCAAGAGAAGAGAGGGTGAGGGATGCAAATGAAAAAGGAAAAATAATAATAATAATAATAATAAAAACACTTAACATTTATACAGCACACTGCATTTTCAAAGCACAGTGCAAACAATAATTAAGAAATGGGTAGAGTGACAGACGGGAGAGGGTGAGTGGAAGGGAAGTGGGAGAAGGGAGAGGAAGGGAAGGGGGGCAGGCATGGAGCAGGATTTGAGACCCAGCAAGGCTGGCAGCTCAGTGGACACGCTGCCCAGCCCCATGGCAGGGCCATGCCGTGTGGCTCTTCATCCCACACCTCCGTACCGGTGCCTCAAGCGAGGGAGGCAGGTAAGGACACAGCTCTGCCTCTGCAGAAAGCGAGCAGCAAAGTGAGCACCTGAGCAGGAGCCGAGACAAAGCACTGCACTGCACGAGTACACACCTGTAGGAACCAGCATCTCCATCACAGAGCATCCTCCTAATGACTTCTGCCTGTCCCCTCCAGCACAGAGGCTTGGCGATGACCACACTGGCCCCAAGCCAGGCAGCTGGTGGAGGCTGTGGGGGGCTCGCCACCTCCTCCCAGGAGTTTTTCCTTCTACCCACCAGGTCCGAGGCCCCAGCACAGGGTGTGCTGCCTGAGGTGGGGGGGGNGGGGGGGGGGGGGGGGGGGGGGCACAGCCGAGCCAGCCCCAGGCATGCTTTGGGAGACCCACTGGCCTTCCCCCGGGGGAGGAACACTGATGCCAGTGTCCCCGTCCTCCCCCCAGGGAGCCATTTCTGACTCCCTCTGTGGCTCAGTACTGAGCAGGGAGGGAATATTTCTTTCCGAGCGGAGGGGGAGGCAATACTCACAGGGAAAGCATCACTGCCGATCCTGCTGCCCTGTGCGCTGCCTCAGCCCCTGCCTGCCCTCCTCACCCAGTTTCCACCTAACAGGCTTTCCACTCCCATTTCACACCCCACGTCTTGTTTGCTCAGCAGTTCCGCCAACCCCCCACTCCCTGGCTCTTGCTCCCATGGCGAGCCAGGCAGCATCACCTGGGCAGGCACATCTCCTCCTCTTTCTGCTCCCCCTCTCTGCCTTTTCCTATTCCCCATCTCCTGCTTCCCACCCTTTCCCAGCTCTCCTGCCCACCTCCTCGTTTCAGGATCTCTTCCAGATCCCCTCCCCTCTGCACTGGCTCCTCATCACACCCTACGTGTGATGTTCACCGCCATGTTCCAGCCCAGATCCCCTGCTGCGCAGTGCTTTTCTCCTGGCTGGATCCCACAGGGACCCCACAGGAGAGCTCCAGCCTCAGCATGGCCTGTGCAGCCCCCAAGTCCAAGTAGAGTTTTGAAGCACAGTTTTCAAGGACAAGATCTTTTCAAGATACGTGGCAAACATCTAAAAACACTCCGCTGCACATACGCAGTTTCTCATGCTTATAACAAGGCCAAACTTGGGGCAATCTACGCAGTGGTAGCAAAAGCACATTTCTGGTTAAAAGTCCTCCCCTGCAAGACACCCCCGCCAGGCCCGTACCTTTGCTCTGAGGACCTGTGGCGGTCAGGCAGAACCTTTGGAGGAAAACGTGCCAGCACTTGCAACACGGGTAAATCGCGTATTTTCCTGTACCACTTTTTCAGAGAGAGCTGTTTTATTTTCCAAATAAATAGCGAAATAAATCAATCAGCTTGAGGCATACACCTGGCATAGGAAACTTTGCTCAAACAGTCACAGTCTGGCAAAGTTACAGGAAACCCCCAAGAGGATCTTATAATGGAGAATGCTGGGCAAGCTTACAATAGACGGTACTATCAGCCCTGCATACAATAAGCTCTCCTGCATGCCGCAGCTATTCAACCACCTCTAATGGGGGTTACAGCTTCTCCTCCTGGAGTCCAGATTTTCATATCGAGCATTGTATTTACTTCAGCTAGAAAAATCCATTAATTGCTCCCTAGCAATTAGGTAGCCTTTGCCTTTTGTAGAGCTCAAAGTACTTTACAAAAACATTGTTACGGTCTTCTTGCAAAGAGCAAATTGCTGTGCAGAAGTTGAGCAACTGTCTTAAAGTCATGTTTTATAGCAGAGCTGCAGTGAGGACTCGGGTCTACTAGACCTGTTTGATTCTGCTGGCACCCTTTAGATCAGCCCTCCTCACTGCATATGCCTGCCTTTTTTGCTTTTTTCCTGCTCACCTTTAGACTCTCCATGTCCTTCATTCCTTCTTCCCCCCTTCCTCTGAAACATACATTAATTGTTATTATCAGGAACCTCATAGATACACAGCTAGAAGCTATTGCCAAAGCACAGAGAAAAATTGCCTCAACAGAGCCTTTAGGGTTTGGTGGGTTTTTTTCAGCCACTGTCAGAACTTACTCTNCCCCCCCCCCCCCCCCCCCCCCGCCAATCCTAGATTCAGGAGTTTTTCTGCCTCTCATCTTGTTCATCCTCTTTCTCCTCCACTCTAGCTATGTAAGACATTCCCCAGCACTTAGTTCAGTCCTGCTTGAAAACAGCTGAAACAACATGGTTTCCACACTCTTCCCTAAGGAGACTAGAGCACATCCTAATAAAACTCACTGTCTGAACTTTTTTCTTGATACACATATATATCATTTAATATTATCATTTAACATATCATAATATATCATTTAATATCTTTTCTCAACTTTATCCTGTCGTTCCTACTTCTGCTTCTGGCAGCTACACCAAGTATTATTTTCTCTAATCTTAGTCTACCTCCATTCACTGCGTATATAAATCATACCCTGACTCATTATTCAGCCAATCTACAATACACACATATAGCTGTTTCAGTCTTTCTTCACATATCAGTTCCTCCAGACCCTTCACAAAGTCACAGACTAAAATTATATCTTTTTCTGTACCCTATTTTTTTTTCCAGCCTGTGTATATATAATTCCCTTAACTTCCTTCATAATCCATCCCCTCTAAACTTGGTTAATGAGGCAAATAAAAGGCAAAGAGAATAAGAGATTCCCTGGAAAGAATTGTTTCTCTCTGTCCCGCGGTTACTGGGGAATGACACGCGGATCTAAAGCAGCAGCATCGGGCAATTTCACACTCTGTGTTTTCAATTTCATTTTGAGGCCAGTTTAGGGTAGGGACAAATTTGAGTGTAATTAATTTAGATTTTGTGAGACAAGTAACCGCTTGGGGTTGTAATAAAGGACTGACTGCTCCAGAATGAAGAAACTAATCTCCTTGTCCGGCTGGGGATGGCACAAATTGATTTAATACTTTTGTGTTGAGTTTTTTTGTTTTGAAGAAAGGGGTTATAATGATGATTATAAATAACTGTCGGTCAGATCGTATCAAGCTACCAGATTTTCTTTAGAAAAGTGCTCACAGATTTGGAGATCTACCTAAACATCCTCAGTGTGAAAATCAAGGTTAGAAATCTAGCAAGAAAGAACTTGTTCACAAAAGCCCCATTACTTGCCAGGTCCAAGCTGGGTGGAAATCAACCTTTTCCTCACAGATATTTCAATACTTCTATTTCCAGGTGGATAATGGCAACACTGCATTTAAACATTCATAGGAAAGAGGTTAATTCAGCTTCTCTTTCCCTCAGGTAGGTTGCAGGGGTTGTGTTCAGAGCTAGGCAAGGAAAGGTCTTCTGTCACTCAAATGAAAACATCACTATAACAACAGAAGCAAACTAACACTCAGTACTCCTGGAAGAAGAATTCTATGACCCAAAATAAAGCAGCTTATAAATAGCTACAAAAGGCTGATGTAAAGGAATCAGACTTCAGTTTTGCTTGGCATTTGTTGTCTGGGACAACTTCTGCTGAGGGAAGGCATCCATGCCTCCATGTAATTGTCTTCCCCTTCAGCATCCTACCCCTGCTCCCACACTGCCACTGCCCCAGGGCACCTCAGCAGGGTGTGAGACTCACCAGGCTCTCTCCAGGTTTTCTCCTCCCCAGCCCTCTGACACTCATGCTCAGATGGTGCCCTCAAGCTTCAGGTGTCCAAGGCTCTGCATTTCGAAGGCTCTGAGCAGATATGAAGTGCATGCAGTAGAAATTATTAGGGGGGGAAAAGTGATGGGGCTATTTCAGGGAAAGTTACACTTCCGTAAATTTTTTTTTGTTTTTTCAGAAAGGGGATTTCTTGTTTGGTTTTTTTTTAAAGTGACAAAACAAAAATAAATCAAACTCCGTATCTTTTTCTTGTGATTCTTGAAAACAATACCCCCAAAAAAGTGAAGGCCTTGAAATGGAGTTCCTCTCAAGCAAATGGGAGATAAAGTAGAGGGAAACCTTAAAAATTAAAAAAGCAGACTATTTTAATAAGATATTTAATAAAAGAAACAATACATTTCTTTGAAAAGTCATTTTTTCATTGAAATAATAATGACAAGAGTACTTGAGCTCTTGTTTAGAAAATGAGAGTTAACATTGAAGGATTTAATGGCCCTGGGGAGAGGTTAAAGCTCTTAAAAGTTCATTTCCAGGTTTCCTAATATGTGAGGGATTTTAACTGCTGTAATTTATTTGTAAAGTAATAAAAAAAATTCTATGGAAATTCTCAGATGTTAATTAAACTCCATAGAAATAGACTACCTATATTCCCTTTCTTTGTATTAAAAAATGTAATTTTGTATGGACAGATTAGACACAGATGTAAACATAAATTACAGATCCACCTGGCCTGTTATTACATGTGTATACTCAAGGGAAAAGCAACATTGGCAAACAATACCGGCTTTTATTCTCTGTATCTCTGTGACCTACCTTTCTTCTCCCCCCCAACTTTTGCAGCAGACTTGAGGACACATGATATTTAGTTCATTATTTGTGAGCTGCACAGAGATTTTGTTTGGCAGCAAAAGGAAACTGAGTATGAAAAGCAAAAGAAGTGTATTAATTATGTACTCAATAAAATTGTTAAAAGCTTTGAAGGGAAACTGCTGGTATTTTTTATTTTACTTTTTAAAAACAAACTCATATTCACTAATCACTAGATTAGTCTATGAAACATTTAAACTATTACTATCGTGAAATGCAGTTTCAGAGAAACAAAAATGCTTTGTGAAATTACATGAACTGCATATTATTTTGCTTTGGAGGGAAAAACGGGATAGAAATCTTCTAACAACATTGAACCATACTCTTTCAACATTTGCAGATCAAAATGTGTCTTCCCCCCCTGCCTTCTAAGTAACATTTTGTTTGGAATTTATTTCACTTCAGTTCATGTAATCCATTCAAAGGGAAATTTTTCTTTTGGTTTTGTTTTTACTGAATTTCCTTCACACAAGGGCTCTACAAATTTCAGATGTTATCCCTAATGGAAATGAAACAAATATACATCCAAAAAATGAGGTTTGCATTCCCCATGCATCTCTATTATTTAACCTTTGGAAACCTGAGAGTGAAAGTGCTTTCCTTTTAATTACAGATGTTCTGCTTTTAGCAGCACTGTCCCAGTGTCTTTGACTTTGTCCTGGTTTCAGCGTGTATCTAGGTGCTCAGCTTCTCCAGCTAGTTTTGGCTTCCCTGTACCCGCAGCATCGCTTTGCTGCACTCTTCCTGGCAGCTAGTTTTCTTCCCTGGTGCTTTACACCTATTGTCCGAGTCTGGACTTGCTCCCCACCAAAATACCAAAGAACATCATTGCTGCAGCAGCATGGCCCAGGCACGGAGTGAACACAGCAACCTTCAGCATTGAAAGAGAGAGAGAGAGACAACACGTCTTGGAAACCCTTACAGAAAACAAAAAGAAAAGAGACAGGGATTTATGAAGTGAGGATGGAAAGGCGGAGGAGAAATTGCAGCTTTGGCATGAACAGGGGAAAAAGAGCAAGGTAGTGGAGGGAGTAGCAGAAAAGTCAACTCTACGCTGTGTGAGAAAAGGAAGGAGAATCTGGCCTAGAACAGATCACGGATTTTAGATTTCAGGTTAGTTTCACACAGCTTGTATACAGATTTTATTACAGGCACAGCCCAATTTAATATATCATTCTTTCCTACCATTTTATTTCCATCAGTATGGCTACCCTGCACAGGCAAGCCCTGGATAAAATAGCAAGGGATGCAGAGATAGAGGAGAATGATTTTCAGCTGGGAAAACGTAATCATCCTCTTTTTCCAATATTTTTCCTGGGTGCTGCCTGTGCACCATTGTGTTACTATAAAGCTGCACAGGACAAGAAGCTTTGGCAAAATAATGTGACTGTGGAGAAATAGCGAGGGACAGTTCCACCAAAAATGATGGTCACCAGCTGTGCTATAAGAGAACCCAAGGCATTTTCTGCTCTTACCTTTTCTGCTTTCATTATTGCCAAGTTGACTTCTTCTGTTATTTTTAAAAAAAAATAAATAGTCTATCATTACAAAACAGACCAGTCAGCCAAATGGTGTGGTCATTTTTTAGGCAAGAAGCTAAATCTTTTCCAACACAGTTAGTGTCCTAAATCTGAACAACAATTCACTCTTCTCTTAAGGTACCTATAAATGTACGTTGTTATTGTTATTTCCTTTTTTTCTGTGACTGCTCTTTTACCTTCTAGTTCTGGGCAGAAGTGATTTTAGGTAATATTGAAAATATAGTGAAGAAAAGCCCAGCCCAGATTTCCAGTCTCAGGTCTGCAAACACAAGATATTGGTTTGTGTGCTTTATCTGAAATGAAGCTTGGTTTGCAGCCTTGAAGGTTTCCTTCCACCATCAGTCTCCTAACACAGAGCATCCTCATCCATCAGCTATTTCCACACTGTGATAGGATTGAATTTCTGCCTTCAAAACAACGGGGGAGGAAGGAGAAATTATTCTAAACACCGGAATGGGAGCAGATATGCTCACTGGTCACGAGTGCATTGCAGTCCTCTGGACAATGCAAACTAATGTTTAAGATCAGGCAACACAAAGCTATAAAAAGAAAGGTCATTGCAGCAACTTCAGGCAAACTGAAGAGACCAGAGAACTCCCACAAGTAAAGTTCTTGGATCACAAGAACCTAGCATTGGTGCTGGTGCACATTTCTCTCCTCTCCCTCTCATCTATTCCAGATTAGTCACAGATCATCAGTGATCCGTGCTATTCCCTTTCTCATCAGAGGTCCAGAAGAGATGATGCTATTGTCCTAGTCCCTTTCCAAGGTGTCAGCACCAGAACAAGGACCAGATGCTTCCTTGTAGGGCTGAAGCAGTGCGATCACTCTTCTACCCTGCCCTACAGCTGCAGAGCTTGCTCCTCTAAGAGGAGCTACCCCAGGGGCTATCGGACCCCCTCAGCCATCACTCCCAGGCCACCCAGCCCCGACAAAATGACTGCTGCAGTTCATGCTGTTTGGCGTCACTGCTGGCACGTTCGTCAGAGACTAAAGGGACTGAACTGGCTATGACAAGACTCTGCCTCGGCAAAGTGGTCTCTCCAGAGCTCGAGTGAGGCACATCTTGTGTCTGTGTTTCACCGTTTTCCTGGAACTAAACCCAGATCGCAGTGTGCACACAGATCATCTGGTCATTTTCTTCTGATGCCAAATTAGGCAGAGATTAAATGTAACACTTTATAACAGCTAAACAGGTGGGATTAGAGACATGAACACGGAGGAGAGAAACAGCAAAAACATATGCATATTCCTATATACTTATTTTTCAGAGGAAAAAGGTAAAACACTTTAAGCACTAAAACACTTTAAAAAAAAAGGGAAAATGAGAAGATATAAACATTATCTTCAAAATCTAATGAAATGCAATATTAAAGAGCATGAGTTTGAACAAAACAATCAGGAAATCCAGATGTTACACTTTCAGCACATACCTCCACCTGCTATGTTACACCTAGGGCAGGATTCACAGCAGTTAACTTGAGGCATCACGAGCAACTCGGGGCACAGCCTTCATCAGTAATCAGTGGGGAGATGCAGGCCTATCCTGCGAGCATTCCACTGCACCCTGAGGTGGGTGGGGTGAATTGTCCTCAGGTGGTGCCTCCTTCCCCACTGACTGTAACGATGCCAAGACCTCCAGCTGGCAGGTAGCAAAATTCCAGATGCACATTAACTGAGATGAAACCAGCCCATGGTGCACATTATACAATATTTCCATCTATATATACAGGAGAAAAGAAAATTCAGGCTTGAAATCTCTTTTTTTTTTTTTTTTGCCTGCCCTTTCGTGTCTTGATTTACCAGCTTCGCAATATATTACAAAGCCCTTTTTACACATGGACCCAAATTTCCTCCCAGACACACTTATTAAACCCTCATTGAAGGTGAAACAGAATTTCACATGCTACTCCGGGGAAGGTTTGACTGAGGAGGGTTTTTTGTTTTTTTTTTTTGCATTAACCTCCAGAGAAGGGGGCTTATCTGTCACACCAAGGCATTAGTGGTTTGTAGTGTTCTTTAGGTTTGCATTGGCACTGCCGATCACAAACGCACAGGGAGCATAACGAAGCTATAAGTGCAGGTCTGAACCTGTGAAACGCTGAGCAAGTTCAATCACAGCTGACTGCTGTGGGCGTTGAGGGGATGCTGAAAGAAGCAATCCATGCCTGCAGGATCAAACCCCAGCCACACAACTCATCTGCAAAGAACATGACTAAGAGTCACTAAAAGCAAAGCCTCTGTCAAGACCCTCTGTGGAAAATAGATTGTTTAAGGACTTACCAGGCTGACTTCAGTATTTTTAGTAGAATATCAATGTATTTACTCTCCACCATATTTTAATTCAATTCATCAAATAAATATTACCCATTAAAGATTACACACCTGTGAATCAGAAGCTGTAAAGGTCAGCCTTTTCAATTTATGTTTAAAAGAAACCTTGGCCTTTCCTAAAACTGCAAATCTTTGTATGTAAGCTGCTTCTCCTGTCTGCNAAAAAAAAAAAAAAAAAAAAAGGGAGCGGGATAAAACAGAGGTCTCCATTCATAAGGCTTCCACCTTTGAGCTCCCTGTGGGCTGCCCGCCCGCCAGAACGCTCTTTGGAAGTGAGGCAGTGGGGTACACAGGGCAGTCGCAGGAGATGCTGCCTTCCCAGGGAGAGACTAGAGATAGAGAGAAAGAAAAATCTTTGCAAAGTTCAATAGGCCAAATTTCTCTTTGAATTACAGCAGCGTAAATCTGATCTAATCCTGCCAAAGGCAATGGGGCTGTGCTGGATTTACACTGCGGGAATCTGAAATCAGAATTTGGCCTGCCACGTTCAAAGTCACAAGGACCTTTTCCCAGTGCTTAGGAGGTCTGGCATCAGTAACACTTACGCTTGTTCAAAAAGGATGTAAAATGCCACTGTAAGTGTGAAACGCAGCACTCATGTAATGCTTCAGACCTCTTTTGCACAGACATCAATAACCATGCAACGCAGCAGGCAGGAGAGCATCGAGATGCAGCATTGTTGCCTGACTGTCTTCCAAGACACAAAAGCTTTATTGTGGGCAGAATAGGGCAAAAAGACTTTAGCACATGTGCAACTATTCAAGGAGAGAGAGAGAGGAAAAAAAAAGGGCTGTGATTATTTTATTCAGTGACTACTTTAGTTCAAAGGCTGATACGAGAAAATAACACTGCATATTAACTGTATGTTATTTGGCAACTGAATGGTTGGTCAAAGAGTGAGAAAATAATTTGTGATTAATTTATTCCCATCTACTCACCTACGATAACCTGAACTGGATTATTTATTTACAAGGTAAATAAAACATGGGTTTCTCAGCCCACTAAATCTCTTTCTGAGGAGAAGCTGCCACAGTGGCCAGCTTAATTCTCCCCCTTAATTCCATTAGCCCGAATTCTGCCTAGTTAAATGTTTCAAATTCACTTAATAGTGACCTGTAAAACAAAAAGACTGTCGGCTTATGGGTCTGTTTACTTCTGCGCGATGCATAAAGTGTGGTCAAGAGGGCCTTCTCAATGAAGGGCTTGGCCCCGACTCTGTCCGGCACTAAGGGGAAAAGGACAGTCCACTTCTCTCAGGTATTCCCACTGGCCCACAGCAGCCCAGAGGCCACTGTTAGCCCCCCCATCTGGCCAGATGCACACTCCGGTGTGAATTGCTGGGTCCGCTGTTCCTGCCAGAGGGAAGACTTGTATCAGGTCCAGCTGCACCCCACAGAGGCTCCCCTAAGCTGAGAGTTATCAGCTGGCCAAAGATGCTGCTCCCTCTGCATCTTGCCCTGTTCAAAACCAGTAGTGGGAAGGCTTGTTTGTGTAGTAATTCCCCAGAAGACTAGCTGGGGCCTGGGAAAACAGTGAAATGTCAGCGATACGAAGGAATAAAGTAGTGCAGTGGAAAAAAAGAAAGACTTAGCTGGACTGGTTCAGACTGGTTAGTTGCTTAAGCTAACACCTATTTAACTTCAGGAGCTAATGAACACCTCTGAGAGAGGATGGCTTTATTAAAGATTCAATTATTTTCCAATTAAGATGTAAGAGCTGTATTAAATGTCCCTGAAAATACCACGATGTCCTCCAGCTGCATGCAGGAAAAACCCAAGCTACCATCCTTGGTTCTTCTAAGGTAAAACACGGGGAAAAATAAAACCTTTTTTAAAAAAAAAAAATAAAATCACAATTGTCAGGGGCTCTATACCCTTCCTAAGGAAGAAGAAAAGGGCTGATTCTTTTGCAGCTCTCTTCAGTTTTTCTCTGTTGCAGATAATTCCACATGATTAATAGGCTCTTCTCAGCGGTGCTACACACAGTTAGCTCTTTTAATCTCTCTTTGAATCTGAGACTCTCTAATCCCCCAACCCTTCGGCCCCATGAGACTACACCTGAGGATCACAGAATAAGATATTTCTGTTTTAAGTTTCGATCTGCAGGTCTGTGATAGAAGGAAGCTCAAATTTACCTTATCTGCCATGATCATAGAGGAGCCTCCATGGATGCCCAGGATGGGAGTGAGGGTCTGGGCAGAGATGAAGTCCAGGATCTGGGCAATGGCTTCCTGGTCTGTGTCATCAGCGAATACCACCCCTTGAATCTTCCGGTCTGACATGAGGTCACAGATGCGGGTGATGATGCTCTTGGGATCTGTCTCATTCATGGCCACCAGCTCCACCCGAGGCACCACTGAGAGGTGGTGGAAGTCATCTTTCTCGTGGGCATCTTTGATGGCCACTTCGTCTGAGGTCCCCACCAGGATGACCGCAATGCCAATGCTCGGGTGGCTTTTCTGGGCATGGGCCCCGCTCCCTGTTGTCGCGAGGACTGCCAGCACCAGCCAAAACCTTGGAGAGTAGCACTCCACCCTGGGCCTCATCTTCGGCTCTTACACTCCCTGAGTGAGGAAGAAAAAAAAAAGGAAAGGGGGAAAGCAAGAGAAAGGGAAAGTGATTAATTGACAAGTCAGTCATGCACTCAACCTTCAAGGCAGATCCATTGATCTTCCTCAACCGCTAGCCCTCCTCCCACCAGTCCTTCTTGCCTGATGCCCAGCTCTGTGGCTACATTCAGGGCTCTGNGGGGGGGGGGGGGGGGGGGGGGGGGGGAGGGGGTAGTGGTGTCAGACCAGTCCAGCCTGTACTTCAGAGTTTGGAGTCACTTCAGAGAACAGCTGTCAGCAGAAGATGGGATCATGTCATCTCTCAGGTCCCATGTCACTCTGAGACCCAAGTCAAAAGTGATAGAGAATTGTCCTTTGATGGCTGATCAGCTGTCTTTGTGAAACTAATTGCTTATGTCAAGCCCATGTCTAAGCGCTCACCCTCAACACAAAGGAATTACTGGTGCTTGTGATCAGTTTGGCCTTCTGCTGGAGGCAGGGAGGCTGAAGGGACCAGGCAGATAAGGACTCCCTTTTACTTTCTCAGCATAGCCCTTTCCAGAATAAAGTGAGGACAAATGGGCAAAGCAGATAGATGTATATGTATGTGTGTATCCATTGCATACAACCCTCCTACCACCAGGACACACGCAGCTCCAGTCTTTATTAGTCAGCCATACACCTTTCACACATACAAAGTTCATTTCTTTTTAAAAAGCCAGCAGCACAAAATTTCCCAGTGGTCGGGGCCAAAACTTGCATTGTGGGGAAGACATTCCCTCCAAGCCCATATGACAGCTATTTTTGTCCAGAACCAGACAGACCCACAGAGCTTACAAAGGTTCACCCTCAGCTACTACAGCCAGGGATGTTACTCTGATCTTTTCCCTCAACATGTCCACTTTAGTTTGTACTCATAACAGTAGAAATGGAAAAACCCGATGAGGTCATCTCTTAGCCCCTGCCTGAGCAGGACTATTCCCCACAGGATTGTTCCTAACTCTTTCTTTATTCAGTCTCCTTTTAATAATAGTTCACATTTCCACAGCACTTTTCATCCTCAAGGCATTTTACAAGCACTAACGAATTAATCCTTGCAGCACCTATGCAGTGTAAATATCAGAACCCCACATGCTCTGGGGACAAAAACAGAGCAGCGTCCCCCTGTCCGCCCACCACCCCGACAGCACTGCTCGGTGTGCCCACCCAGGGCCGTGCTGCTGTCCCAAGGAGATTTCAGGCATTCCAAACTAAAGAAGACTTGCCCTCAGCGCGAAAGGTCCTGCTCAACTATTCATGCCCATAACTCTGTTCTTCAGCAGCCAGGCACACTTGGAATAAATACACCAGCCCTGCGCTGCTTTGCACTATGCTGTGGTCTTGGGGGTCCAGAAACTGGATCCTTCCATACTGTTCGTTGCTGCACATATCTCCACCAAATGAACAGAAAGTCAGGACAGCAGGAACAAGGCTGGAAAGACTTTGGGTAAGCTAGAAGTCTGTCCAACAGCTGTCCTACCTAGCACCAGCCAGCCCTAGGGAAAGGGTGTAGGGGCCCCCATCTTGCCCTGCCCAGGAGAACACGTAGGCTCCGCACCTGCTCCCCCATTGCCATGCCAAGCAGAGAGAACGTATCCTGCATTGATATTACCAGATAAATAAGCAGATAATAAAATAGATAATAAATATGCACCGGAGGAACCAAATCCACTTAGGAGGCTGAAAGGGACCACGGGTGTGAAGCACCAATCGATTCTAAACTCTCTGACGGATCCACTTTCTGAGAGATGCTCACAAGCAGAACCAAGAGACTTTGAGAGTTTGGCAAAATGAACAGCTAACTTCATTCCGGCAGAACTGTTATCCTCCAATTACGAGTCACTAAATTAGATTCCTTCACAGTGAAATGCAGTCCCCACTCCTGCAATGCTTTATTAACTTTAATGCACTCTATACGCTCTCTGTCTCTCACACTCTTGCTCACTCACTTTAATGCTATATTTGTTCTCTTTAAAATACGTCTCCTGCGATCCCTCTGCATAGTCTCACACAGTATATTACGCTCAGTTAGGCAATGGCTAGCTGTGATGCCCAGGGAGCAGAGTGTAGGTTTTTCCCAGCCCCTCTCCCACCAGGAATACTTCACAGGGCCTTCCAATCCAGGGCTCGGATAACGGCGATGCAGGAGCTATGCGGGCGATTGTGGCAGCTGTCTGCCTTCACGCCCAAACACAGACTTCTCCCACTGGGAAAAATGCTGGCCAAGAAACCCATTCCCTTCTCTTCACCTGCATCAAAGCCGATAAATCTCTAGCAGCAGAAAATTCAAGCAGCAGAAAAGCACCCAGATCCTGAAGAGCACTTTGGTGCCAATCTGTTGGGTGTCTAGCTCATGAGATGTGCCCCCAAGGGAGATTTTTCCATTCAACACAAGGTAATGGAGTTCCCTGTACAGTGCCAGATCCTCAGGCTTTAGCCAGATATGCAGGGAGCAGCCGGGGCTAAGAAGAGGCTAATGCAAAGAGAAGGTCATCGGTGCCTCCACAGCCAACCTGACATCTCCAACTTGAATCCTCAGCCATGAGGCAGAGCAGTGCTTAGGTAGCCTGTGTTGTACCACCCAAGACACCTCTCCCTCCACCTCTCGCTCACACATAACACTTCTGTCATGCTCATGATGCGTTTCAGGTTCTCCGTGGGCAGTCTGCATGCCAGGGACGAGTGTCCTTCTGAGGGAATAAGGAGGAACAAGGTCCAGGCTGGGCTCCCTAGTAGGACGGCACCCAGGAATGTGGTAACACAGGGGAAGTCCAATAAATCACACCCAACCCAGGGCTGGTGGCAGCGCTTTAGCTGAGGGGTGGAGCACCAGCACTCTCCCCAAGGCAGCAGCAGGTTCACAGCACAGAGTTGAGCTGCTCAAAGAACTGCAACAGGGGTGCTCACAATGCCTTCCCTGCCCTCCTTGGGGTGACTTCTGTTCACAAGCAGTAGCCACTATCCATACTTCTGCTCACATGCAAGCACCAGCTGTTTGAGAAAGGGACAGACATCCCAGCACCAACCCCACCTCTCTTTCCTCCTCTGGTCTGGCTCACTACAAGCCCCTTTTGCATGCGTGATGGTAGAGCAGAGGCAAGGGTGAACCAGCACAGACTTCTTATCAGATTAAGGCGACCCCAGAACTATTGTGAAAATGTGTTTTTGCATACACAGCTGTAAGTTTTATCCCTTTATTTCTACATTGCTCAAAGGCAAAAGTTTGAGGTACCCAATTCAAGGAAGCACTGGAGGCAGCATGCGGACCTCCTCCTTGAGTGGTGTTCTTGCTTCCAGTGAATATTTGCAAATACACATGGAGAAATTCACAAGCACCTGACAAGGCTGCAGTCGTAAAACAGGGCATTTGCCCCTAGTTGTTTCAAGTAACTTTAATATTGCTACAGTCTAATTTCAGCAGTCAAGAATGATTTTTAAAAACGTGCCAGTGTATTTTATTACAAAGTATTTCACATGGGCAGGTATTTCCCTTGGTGGTAATGTAGGGCAACACAGTGTTTGGAGTCTTTTCTGTGATTTTGCCACTCCAAAACAATTTAGCAAATCCCAAACTCCAGTCTGGCAGGTAAAATCCTTTACACATTACTCCACACTATTATATCGTCCCTCACTCCCTGGAAAATAATATATGACAGGGCCATTAGACAAAGTGGTTTTACAGACATATCTATATTTAGGTATAAACATGCCTGTAAAACCATTATACTTCTATAATCTCATTTTACTTACCAATAAAACATATCCCCCACTGTAGAGGAATGCAGCATCTACTTAGTGCTGCAGAGCAATGTTACACAATCGCTGTTAAAATGGGAAGGGAAAGCTAACTTCTCCAATTGAAAATGCAAGAGGAATGTAGGTAGTCAGACAATAATTATTCAGATTGGAATTTGGCCAGGACCAAAGGTTAGATTGCTTAAAAATATCATGAGAACCTTATTTGACACTGCATTTTTATGTGGATCGGATCTAAGATAAGTATTAATAGAAAACTATTAGGCTGCACAGGCAAAATACAGCTCAGCATTTAGAGATATTTCTGGACGATATTTCAAAATACAGAAAGTACACAAATAGGTCACTGTGCATTCAACCAGGCTAACTGTAAATAAAGTACTACTCAGGCAGCGTACAGCAAAGCTCGGTGATCTGTCAGATATCGGTCTTATCAGTCAGATAAAGAAACTGAGGCAGAACACGGGCTGGTCCCGGGACTCTGGGGGCAGTTCTGTCATGTGCTGGTACCTCCTTCTGCGGCAATTGTGCCAGCTGGGCAGCCTTGCACAAGAGCCCTTTGGGAGGGTATTTGCAGGCCCCCAAAACCCTATCTCCAAGCTCAAGACAGCAAGAAGAAAGGAAGTCCTGTAATACTGCAGTCCCAGAGAAAAAGCTGTCTTGAAGGCAGCTTTCCTAACTAGGAGGAAGACGATGCTTGGGACAGGAGGCCGAAGAGCATGCACAAGCCACCAGTAAAAGGGAACTTCACAGGCACAATGGCTCCACACTGGAGGAAAAAGATCATCACCTACCTCCAGCCTCCCTCTCCTGTACTTCCCTGGAGGGCCATAGGGAAGTTCATCTCCCAGTGCTTTCTGGGCTCTGCTCACTGGGAGCTCTGGTGAGGTCCCAGCACCAGTTAGAGGACTTCAAGCCACAGAATCTGAATTCAACAGCTAATTTTGCATCTGCACCGACTGCAATGCTAATTCCCAGCCCTATTCTCATCCCCGATCACTAGCCCAATTCCAGGACTCACCACCACCCTCAGTCCCACTACTACCTAGAGACAGACATCCTGCCAGCCCCAGTGTTAGCCACCAGTGTTACCGTACCCTTCAGCATTTGCTCATCTTTGACAGCATCTTAATCCACACTGGCTTCATTTCTCAGACAGTTTGAGCAGTATCAGATGATGAATCAAAAAGCAGTCCTTGTGTTTCAGGCCCTAGTTGGGGGTAGGAAGAAATCCATCTCACCTGTGAAATACTCTACAAAGCTGGAAGGTGCTTTGTGCCTGGTATCCAACACACCACCAGGGAACAGCAAGTGCACTAGAAGAAGCTGTAGGGAAGTTAACATTGCACTAGACATGCTACTGGGCTGTCTGGCAAAGAAATACCTATATGTCCAGACCAAAGAAGAATACTATTTCTGAGTTTACCCACCACAGAAGACTGGTGTGTATTTGACCTTTTTGTCTACTACCTGTCTTACGGGTAAATTGCAGGAGCTAAGAAGACTCTTGTGAAGAAAGAGGCAGGTCTGATTGCAACCCCAGAAACTGTTACTCCTGAGAGCTGGGGCTTAAAGCTATAAATCACACTGTAATTTACACCTAAGCATCTCCAACTCCCTTACTTTTGGCAACGCAATTTCAGCTTGGGACAACCTCCCATTCTCCTGTTTACTACCATCTCCCCAATCCAGACACGCTGCATATTGTGTACCTCTGAAGAAGCATTTCTCATGTTCTAACACTGCTTTAACCGTTTTCCTACCACACCCTCAGCCCAGGCTATTTGTACGCTGACAACTCTTGTGCCGCTGTTCCCATATTACTGCTTACCAGGTAGGTGACATAAATGCCCATAAATCGTCTTCTGGCTCAGAGCCCTGTTGTTCCAGGAATTTTGTAAACAGAGACAAAGAAGAGGGGGATGGATCTGGGGCACAATGGATGTGTCTTGGAAGCGCCTGCACACGTCAGGTGCTGATAAACAGAATGAATGATGCTGCAGGAAAATCTCCATACATTCGGAGTAGGAAGACGGCAGAGACTAGAGACAATGGAAAGTGCCATGCACAGTGATGAATGCAAGAACAATCCAGCACCCGGACCAAAACGGTTCATTGAGGTGACTCTGAGTAAACACCCCCCACCCCAAGGGCATTTCAGTAGTTTTAGATGAAAACTGGTGCAGTTTAGTTTATTTTAACTAGCTTTGAACATCACTTACATTCTCATTCTGATATATACATGTTCCTATGATAGTGTTAGAAACATTTCTCCAAGGACTTTTGGGCAGGTCTTCTTTCTGCTCTTCACAACCACTTCCTCTCCAACATGTACCTTTGTCCATGCCTGTAATGTCCCACAGACTCATTTCTATCTAACTTACAAAATGCTGCTTCTTTTCCCTTATTTCTCCCTGGTCAGCCTTTTTCTTTCGGGGAATGCATCACACGCCCCAAACCAAACCCTTCAAAGCCCTTGGAGCTCTCTCATTACTTTGCTGTTAGCTTTCCTTCCATGGACACTGGGTGGAAAGTAGCACATATGTTAACTTCTATTCTCTATTTATTTTCTGTCAAGTTGTTCTTTCTTTATTAAACCAGGTACAAACTCCTCCCTGACTTGGGCCGTGTCAGATTCATCCTATATATCACATATTCATTCCTCCCCATCTCTGGTGGCTAGTTTGCCTCTGTCTATCCAACAGGTCTATCCAAAGATAAGGTGAAAAAGTGCTTCCCTTTTTTCTGCCCCATGCAAAGGAGAAGAACAATTTTCTCCCTACACTTAAGGCGGTACAAAGAACGCTTTGATCATCAATTAGACCCATATCATTCCCAACAGATGAAGAACTATGTCTCATTATTGTAAGCTTGCCCAAGGGTAAGTTCCCAGTGTCCTTCCCACTTCCTCCCACCCACGTATTTTACATATCATGGGTGATAGCTGATACAGCCACAGCCTGCAAGCTTCTGTTGAGACCAACACCAAGTGATTCATGGAAATTACAAATTAAAATCCTCTGCTTAATAGTCTTGCCCTTCCTCCAGACACTTCAGGATTGCTGTCTACGGCATCTGCTTAGCACACTACCTGCTCCGAAACGACTCAAACAACCCGATTACCACTGCTAGGAGACAGCTCCAAGGCTCACATTTAGAAACATTTCCCTAAACTCAGCCTAAATTTTCCCTTTGCTCAGCTATCCTGTTACTTTAATAATACCTTCTTCATTCAGCCTAAACAATTTCTCCCTCTCGACTCACCGTTTCCACCTGGAAAACGCTTGTAGATGGTTATCTGATCACCCCTTGGGACTTTCCTCTGCTGCAGCAGCAGCTCAGCTGTCTTCATTCCTCCTCGTAAGCTGAGTCCCCTCCAGTCCTCGGCAGGATGAGCGAGGGAGGATGAAGGTAATGGCTGGGCAACAGAGAGCAGGAGCGAGTCTGACCTGCTTACCCAGGCTGGCACACACGTGCAGAGCTGCAGGAGTCAGTGTCACACACACAAAAGCCATTAAGCGAGACAGCAGGTCAGTCTGGCATTGCCCAGTGCCAACTTCTAAATGCCAGGGCATAGAGGCTTGGCACGGCCATCACACTCTGCAAGCCTGGCTTGTGGAGCCAGGCTGGATCCACCGTTCCCCTGCCAGGACCTCACCCCCCCCCTCCCAGCATCCCACTTGGACAAGTTTAGAGGGACGAGACAGGCCCTCCCTGCCAGGGACTGAAATATCTTCACCACCTGGAGGGTTCAGTTGCCACAGCTGTCACTCTGTGCATGCTCCATTTGAAACAAGGGTTTCAAAGCTTACGAGACGTGCACCGTTTCCCACTTCCGACCGTTGTCTGCCCCATCTCAGAACGGGATCCAGGCTCAGAGGGAGATCATCCAAAGCAATGGATGTATAGCTGTGTGCACGTGGCCCCTCCAAAGGAATTTCAGTGTAGTTGAAAGCAGCTTTGCCTCCTGAAGTGCAAGACTAAGTTTAACAGGCAGCACAATGCTGCACCAAAGCAACACCGCTTTTGCAAATTAAATTGAACTGGAACAATTTGGTAATCCATGCTGAAATCCTTTCCTTCCTTTCTTAATTCTCCACTTCCAGGTTTCATTTCCAAGCAGGAATCACCAGCACATTAATAACATGAGGACTTTAAGGACTGTGTTTTCCAAAAGCTAGGGATTTAAATACCTCCAATCCATTAATATCCATGAGAAACACACATATAACTTCAGTTGGATGGTTTGGAGAAGCACATCCTCTTCATTTCTCACTATTTGCTGTATTAATTTGAGGTTTTCTATTCAACCTTAATCAACTCTGCATTTTGTCCTTTGGCAGATTGTTATATTGAATTTCAAAAATCTAAAAACTGATGAGAATTTTGACTTCCAAGGGTAGAAGGACTTTCCCATTCCCCAGACTCTCTCATGGACCTCACTCAGTACCTGTTCATTCCCTGCATCATTTCCTTAAAGGGAAAACACAGAGCAGGCAGGCAGAGGCTGCACTGTCTCCTGAAGGCAGCTGCCAAACGCCACGCTGGTGCTGAAATCCCATGGGTTACTCAAAGTCTCACATCAAGAGACAGTCTTAAGTTCTTTGGATGGCAGATGTAAACACCGTAAAAGCCAAATCACAAAGATTTCTTAAAACATACCAAAAGTGGGGAAGAAAACATGATTTTTCTTTTTTTTAGGCAGAAACTGAGTGATTCCTTCTTCTACAATACTGAGAATCCCAAAAAGGGGATCTGAACCAAAGGGAGACAGCCTTAAACTACATCTGTACTTGGGATACAGCCATCCAGTTTGCTGCCAGTCTCCTCAGATATAATGTATGAGACAGGATAAAGCTTTAAAACATAAATATGCCCATCCCATAGGAAAGATCTTTGTGGGTGCATGTTTCAGTCTTGCAGCCCATGCAGCAAGGGCAAGCTAGGAGAAACTCACTGTACTGCCTCTGCTCACTGTGGCACCTTTATAGCAAATCTTGAACAGCCCTAAGCAGAGTGCCAGACCTAATCAAGCCCTCATAAAGTTGTTACAGACAGCAGAAATGCCAGAGTAGAAGGCTTGGTGCCCGAAACACTAAGTGAGGGGTGTAAAGGAGCTGCTAAGTAGAGGCAGCAGGGTGGAGAGAGGAAGATGCATCCTATGAGCTGGTCCAGGGCAAAGCCACAGTGGTACGGATACTGATGGGCCATGGTTTGCAAACTGCCAGCATCCCTCAGGACCCTCAAGATTTCCACTGGTATGCAGCCTTTCAGAAATGGTTTAATCATCAAGGGACCCCGCGAGAGCACCAGTCTTGCTCGTGAAATGAGACAGGGAATTAATCTGGAAGTGAGAGGTACTAAGAGGTGCTTTTAGCATGGGCAAAAAGGCATGCCACATGGGAGCCAAGAGGGGTCAAAAACTGGCTCTGATCAGGCCACTAGAAAGGATGGATGAGTATCCAGAAAGCCTTGTTGTGAGCCTCCTTCCTTGTAATTGCCTGTCCCTTCCCTTTTCATCACCCCGATCCTCAGTAAAGGAGTTTTATGTTCCTGTTATCACTACTTAAAGAAAAACAAAACAAAATCTACCTAGAAGAAGTAACAAGGGAAACCCAATGTGTGACACCAAAAAGAGTGCCATTCAAGATGTTTGGAGTCATACACTCCCAACTCAGAAGCATCTCAAAAAACACTCATCCCTTTAGGAAAACCTCATCCTTATAATAAATCCTAAAGCCAGGATGAAGGGAGAATTGACAACTGAAAATCAAGAAATTATTTTGGTGGTCTCATTTTTCTTCTCCTTTCCCTCTTTACTCTCCGCACCTAACACTCTCCCCTTTCCCTATCTTTCTCTTCCTGAGTTCAGTGACCAGTAAGGCACCAGCCATCAAGCCACTGGATACAATATGCTTTCACAGTACATTAGTGATGTTCACCAGACCATGCTGTGCCTGCGATTGTATGACAGGTCAGGGCCAATTCGTCTTACCAAGACCTTCAATCAAAAGCATCCAGAAAGCTTTCCCAGCTGGAGGGACCCAGCCCAGCAGCCGCTGACCTCTCCATCCACTCAGCACTCGATCATATTTATAGAGTTCCAATGACGGAAACGCACACAGGCAAAGCCACATCTGGACCGCAGCTAGTCACTGGCTGTTGATGCTTCAGGAACAGGGATGGGAAGGCCCAATCCAGCACAAGCAAACAGATTAGATTTGGCTCAGCTGAATGCCGTTTCCATGCATTTTTTCCTCTGCTCTCTTTTTTTTCCAGCCTCTCAAATTCATTCACACTGGCTGCTTCAGCCACCTTTCCCAGTAGCTCACCTAGCTGTTCATTCCTCCATGTGCTGGCCAATGCATACGAGGACATACGAGCCCATGCCTCCTCCCAGCCCAGGTCCACCACTGGCTTCCTCAGGGTGCAGCTCAGTCCCCTTGGGCCTCATCTCATTTACACAAAAGTCACTATAGTTTACATTTGCAGCAGGGGAAAAAAAGCACTAGTAGCAAGAGTAAGAAAGAACAACCACCAAAACTAGACAATTGTCACAATAAAGAATAGCCCACCAGTAAATAAAAATCAATACTATGGACAAAGTGTAGCTGTGAGTTACTTATGCTTTAAAGTCAGTTTACACTTTTAAAACAGCATAAGAGGGCTTAGTGTAAAAGAAAATCCAGAATTTCAATATTCACCATGAACTTCCTTCAAGCTACAACATATGCCGTAATCTGTCATCCTTCTCAGCTTTGCTCCATCCATCACTTATCTCCAATCCATTTTTTTGTCCTCCATGGCTCCCACAGTCATTCCGTTCCTCACTTTAAGCACTGTTATATATTTTTGGTCCATCCTTGGTACCTCTTAGCTCACTTGTATTCACACTGGTAGGTATCTGGTTTTAAATCTTGAAAGCATGGAGGGAGTGAACCACAAAAAGTGAAGTCTTGTTCTAATCCCTTATACCACCATCTAAAAATCAATAAGCATTTTTTGAAAGTGTAAACACCATTGTTTTCTTTCTCACCCTTTGCCTTATAATCCTCATCAGAAAGATGGAGATGCATCTTCCCTGCTTCACAGAGTTAGAAGGTTTAATTATTTATGGTATTTAAAGTACTTTTGCCTCTCAAGCGATAGAGGCTACAAGAGCTGAGAATATTATTGCTTTCCATTGCACTTCGCCAAAGGCAGCAATGTCTTCTTGTGAGATCATACTCAACATTTCTCACAGGATCTCAAGAGAGTGTATTAAAACCTGTATGTCCAAGATCTTCAGGACAATAAATCCTAGTTTAGCTAGGAGCAGAGAGAAAGGAATTGCTGTAATACCATAAATAGTTGGTTTCCAAGCAAAATCCCTGATATTCAATATCAACTTTGCCACATTGACTCAAACTGCAAAATACTGCTGATCAGTAGTTTCTGATGAAACAACATGTTGTCAGCAAATGCTGGTTTGTTAAGCCTATTCTTATGAAAATATCTCAACTTGCAACACATTTTCATCTACTCCACAGCAGCTTCCTTGCTGGCAAGGGACAGCAGGAGCGATGCAGAGATTTGGAGAGCGAGGCAGAGCTGCAGCGGGCAGCCAGCCTCCAGGGTCTGGGCTGGAGGTGCAGCTCTTCTGAGTACCAGGCACCATCCATCTGGCAATTTTAATCCACACCTGGAAATCTCCCATTTCATCAAGAGATCCACCCTCTGAATCTGCCATGGATCCAGGGAGTCTGGTTCCAGCAGCTCTTGGACAGTGGAAACGTGATGTTTTCACTTGCAGAAACTCAAAACATGAGATCTCCTTACCATGAATCTCAGCAGTGGAAACCCTCAGACACTGGGTTTCAATAGATCTGGGGAAGGCTGCCAGACCAGAGTCACCAGGCTTCTATAGCATGGCCAGGAAGTCCTGGCAGCTCTCATTACCTCCTAAAAAAAATCCTGGTCTTACAGCAGGGAGCCTGAAGACCCTGAGAGTCATGGCTGGGGATATAGTGTCAGAGGTGCCAAAAATCTGGGTTTCATAGAAAAGAAGTCCTCAGATGTGATTCTGAGGGCCCACAGCCTCAGGCCAGGCCATTAGCAAGAGCGTCCCACAGCTGCAAACCCTACAAGCCCTGGGAGCCAGGGGAGGAAACTAAGAGCTTTGGGAGTTTTGCCTCAGTTCCCTTTTACCGGTTCCTTTGAACATGTGGTATCCCAATATTTGCAGGGAGAGGGAGGGAATTTTGCCATTAAGTTCAGACTAACACTAAGTTTCTACCTCTGAACATCCCCCTGCCTGGAAAACTTCCTTGCAGACTGTTGCCCTGTGATTCTGTCGGACTTCACAAACTACGCTGCACTGTGCCTGCTGAGCACCTGAGTGAGACCTGTGGAGAAACACAAGGAGTTTTGAGGGGTGCTGGCAGCCACGGGGTATCTGTTGTCCTTGATGAGTTTACAGAGATCAACTGGTCTGCTTTGGAGGATTCTTTTGTTGACCAGAGACAGCCAGTAAAGACTGAAGTCGTCCTGAAGTAAAGAGAAAAGATGTTGTAGTCTACTCCAACCCAAATTCTTCTTCCAGTTCCCATCATTTCCTGGCTTCCACTGCCATAGAACAATGTTGAAAAACATATGTCCCCACTCCAGAATTAAGTATAAAGAGGGTATGTGTGTGTGTGTATATATATTTTTTTAATATACACACACTATATATATATTTGTTTGCATATAATATGCATGTATTTATTATTGCTGTTTATTTATATAGATATAAAATTAGTATATATGTACTCCATCTCATCTTGGTCCACCAGGCAGGGCTGCATTTCTATGAACAGGGAAATCAGGTGGGAGAAGCAGCTCTTTGCAGGACAGCCAGTTACCCCTGTTCCTGCCAGACCTGAAATGCCACCAGTCCCTAACGGTACTAAATCCCTGTATTTCTGAAAACAGGAAAACTCGAAAATGGCCTTGGGGAAAAAAAAAATATGAAAAAATGGAAACAACATTCAAGTTGCATCCCTTTTACATCCAGGCTGGTCCTTGTAGGAAATCAGCTTCTAAGATAGAAACCCAAACCTTGCTGCCATACCAGGGGTCAGCCCCTGGCACAGAGCAGCTGCTCCCCCTCCTGAGACTTGTTTCTGGAGTGGAGGCAGAGGTGCTACTGAGCCAGGAGGTAGAGGTTTAATGGATATGGTGTCAAGGCTGTGTTCTCACTGCCCATCCCGAAACGCTAGAGTAGCACTGAGATGTCAGTCCTGTTTTGTGAAGGGCTTTTGTACAATCCTGAGGTTATAGCACCATATAACCATTCCGTTAAAGCATTCAGTTGGCAACAAGCTGCAGTCTTTAGCTAGGTCTCACCCTTGTTTGTATATGACAGTACCAATATTGACATCCGGAACAGCCAAAGATTATATGCTGCAAATATCACCTGCCCCCCAAAATGAAGTAGAGAAAGCAAACCGAGTTGCCTATATAAACTGACTCTCCAAGCTTTGCCTTGAGCACACTGCTCATCCCCCTGGATCTTCCTGGGGCTACGCTCACTTTGGAGTTTCCTTGTTTCTCCTTCTCATCGCAGCTTTGACACTTCTCCAGGACAGGTCCAGGCCACAGGGCTGAACCACTGCCCCACATGGTCACCAGTTTCAATTAAAAAATAAATCAGCCCTTAGATGCCATGCTGGCTTCCTGCAAAGCCTCTCTGACACAGCTCCTGCTTTGGTGTCCTGTCGGGATGACACTGTGACAGGACCTTGTTTCCGAGCCAGGAGGCATTTCTGCATGCAGCTCCATCAATTGTTATATATATGAAGATGCTCAAGTTCCGTAAAGATCCCGGAGGCATTTGCACTATGTGTTTCCACTACCCCTGCGCCAGAGGGGTGTAAAGCCCTCTCTGATCCGGTGCGGCAGCATTTTAAACCCACTTTGCACAGGTCTTAATGTCTTTATGAGGCCCTGGATGCCACGGGAGGGGGCTCATGATCTATAAACACAGCACACGTCCAGAGAGCAGCCTCTTGCCATGCTCCCCGTGATATTTGTCTCAGGAGAGAGGGGGAAACGCTGGAACAAACAAGCCATCTATGCGTTATCACCTGACTACATTGCCCCGGTGTTGCTCTGGGATCCTCTACCTCTTGTTTGTACTTTATCTTCTGAGCCTGCAAAGCTTCAGGGACCCTAAACCACCTCCCTGACCATATTCCTAGTACAGCCCAGTCACCGCCCCATCCAGAGGCCAGGGATGCTTCAGCAAGACTAAAAACAATACCCATTTATCACTCCACCTTTCCTAATTAAAAAGATCAGAGGACGTAACAGACCACGGCTGAGCTCCTGGCCCTGGAGCTGAGGTGAGTTGGTGGGCAAGCTGTGCAGCCCCTCTGGCTGATTCATTTACCCACCCTGGCCCAGCATGCGGTTAAGGGACTGTCCTCTCCACATCCATCTGCCTTACAGCTTCCCCCACTGCTAAAATTTTAATTTATTTATAAAGAGCAATTGCCTAAATTTATACATACTAAAATAAATAAATAAATCAAGTGCCCTGACATTAGGAAAAGAAAAGGCACTCAGGCAGTGCACAAATTCCCCAAGGGAGGTGCTCAGGCGTGAGTTACTGCCAAGATGACATCTGTAGGGAAATAAGCCACCAGATGCAGGGGAATGGACTGGCGAGGCCCAGAGCAATGAGGAGGGGAGAGGAAAAAAGGAAAAAGAAAAAAAAAAAAAGAGAGAGACATAAAACACGAAATGAAGCAGGCTGGTTTGCCCATCACTAGTCATTATGCTTTACAGAATTTACAGGTGTCTTTCACTCCTTATCTGCGCTGACACAGCTTCCCAAATGTCTCAGTACCTGCTTCAAAACATCTGGCACACCATACCCCATCCCAACAGACTCCCAGACAAAAACACTTCAGTGTCTATCGCAGCAGAGCAAAAAAATAGCCATCTTCTCTAGCCACTGTGACCCGACTCTCCCCTCCACCTGAAGGGCCCCCGCTTCTCTCATAAGCAAAAATGATCTCATGCACAAGCACACACATCCCAGCTTTCAAAGCAGTGCACCTCCCCAACCATCCCTTTGGCAGCCTCCATGAGGACACAGTCCCATCTCCCCCAGGTCCTCAAGCCAACACTGGTGCAACAGCAGTGGTGGTGTGAACAGAGGCTATGTCCCATGCCAACAGAAATGTGAAATGAAGATGATGATGTTTCACCAGATGGCTTCGGACTTGTCGCAGCAGGGAGAGAAACCCACTTGGAAAACGTGGCCCTGGCACTAATTAACATCTCCTGGACTGGTAGTACAGGACCGCTGGAGCAGTTGGGGCTGAGTACAAGATGTGAGACAACAGGAATGTGGAGCAGCAATCTCACAGGTTGAACATGGAGGCAGTGAGAACCATGAGCTTCCTCTGGGACTGCAACAACACGTTCAGGCAGCCAGCACGCTTGGAGCAAGAGCAGAGGAAAAGATGCACATACCAAACAGTCAAGGAAGCAGGGTAATGAAGAGTCAAACTATCTGACCACAGCTTATAATGAATAGCATCAAATCATTACAAGCAATGGGTGAAAGGAGAAAAGCAAGCTCTAGAGAAGGCTCTGCAGCATAAAACAAGCACCGCGCCACCCTGCCTATGGAGCTCACCAGCCCAGGAGACTTTACCCTCTCCAATCCAGTATCATCCCAGAACCACCACTGGTGTCAGTGATCATTCTTGTTTTACAGAGCCCGTCTAAAGGGCCACCTCCTTAGATATCATGCCTGAAAACTCAGATGGTTACCAGACAAGTGTACTTCATACAAGTGAAACCTGATGCTGTCCAGCACACTGAAGGAAGTGGAAGAAGGTCCTGGCCCCTTCTGCACAGCTTGCTGTGTCCCAGGAGAAAACCCTCTGCCAGTACAGAAAATACCATCACATATTGAAACCTCGCCTAGACATACACATTTTTGTCTGCCCTATGTTCATTGCATTTTTGTTTGTGATGGGCCTCATCCCAGCAGTGGGGATATCAGCCAGTTGTGTGGGCACAGCTGACACAGAAGTCTGCTGCAAGCCCATCGCTGGTGGGACAAGGGGACCCCATGATGACCATGCTTCCAATTGGATGACTGAGGCCATGCAACCTTCTCGTAAAAAGGTTTCAGCCAGAAAGGGACTAAAAGGAAAAAGGCTGCCCTGTAATCATGGCCACAGAGCAGCTGTTGCATGTGCCAAGAGCAAGACAGACGGTCCTTGTAGGCAGATGAGCTGCATCATGAAGAGGGATGATAGAGAGATCTTCCCTTTCCCTGTCCTCGAGGTGCTTCCCTGAGTCAAGGGGCACCCACTCCCCAAAGAAGCCATCAGCCTGCACCCTCCTCTAGTTGTGCGTACTTTTCCAAAGAGGTAGGAACGCTCAGTTAGACGCAGTCAGTGCCTCCACTCCTCCATCACAGGCTGACATCCATTCCAGGTGCAACATACACAACCACACACCAGTGAACAATGATCAAAGAAAGAGGGGAAAAGCTAAGGGGAAGGAAGCAGCAGAGCACAGAGAGCGAGGACAAGAACACAAGTGAGAAGTGAGAGGGACAGTGAAAAGAGGAGATAGGGATGGGAGAGAGAGTGGAGAGGGAGTTACTTTGCAAGCAGTAGCTAAAAATCTCTCAACGTTTACAGCAAATGATGCATGAAATACACTGTCAGGAATGTGATGCCCAGAACCTATTGCTGCTAAATATTTAATCTGATTGGCAGGGAGCCGTTAAAACCTCAGTGTCTGGATCTCAGGCTTCTACAGAGCAACAGGTAAAGTAAATACATCAACATGTAGTGATTCACCTGGGGTGCCATCAGCCTTTCCAACCTGCAGCATTGTGCAGGGGGGAAAAAAAAAAAAAAAAAAATGTTGTCAACAGATACTAACAACAGCAGAAACAGGCTACAGGAAGGACACAGCTTATGTACCTTGGCTCCCACCGCAAGCTAGAGACAAGTGGAAGGGGAATATGCTGCGTGTCTTCTTCAGAAACGACAACACACTGCTGCAAGGATCTCATTTGATGCAGTTCATGCCGCCCAAGCACTATGAAGTCACAGAGAACTGTGGTACATTGAGGCTGCAGCTCTAATGGGCCGCACTTCCCTGCATGTAGTCCCTGAAGCCAATCTGCGAGCAGACCAAGGGCTGCCTCCAGCAATCAGCTTCTACCGTCTGTCGAGCATGAAGCAGGTCAGAATGTCCTATATATGTGCCTCCTAACACCAGCACCCGAGAGCGCAGCGGGGCTGGCCGGGCGCATGCAGGTACGCAGCCCTTTGGGGTGGCAAACCTCATTAGCTGGTACTGCAGCTTAGTGAGGGGACAACAGGACAGCTGGCTGCTAGCTGGGGCACATACGTGCATACATTTGCACACCCAGTGCAGGCCCCCACTTTGCTGACTCTAGCCAAGCAACCTTCAGAGCGGCTGCGGTCCGTGCCAGCTCTGGTGTCCCTAAGCTGGCACCTGAGCTGAGTCTGTGCTCCCAGACAGACACTTCTATGGAGCTTTGCAAAGGAGAAGGATTATGTTCGGGCAAAGCCTTTGCAATTTCAAACTACAACTACATTCTGACTCAGAGGCAAACCTGGCCACTCAGAGACACTCTGGGGAAAGAAACAGATTTTCTTCTTAAACATTTTATATTGTTCAAACCAACTCATTTCTAGAATGAAGGTGTTTGGGGGGTTATTTATTTAGGTATGATGTAACATTTTAAGTTTTCCAAAGCTAACTTAAAGGTTGAAATATTCCGCTTTGCTGTAGAGAGCTCCGGACCAAGTTCCTCACCGTCATCCAATACATCAGCAACAGGAGTGCAGTTCTTCCTAAGGACTCTATAGGTCCAAGACACGCAGTTAACTTGCTGCGTTGGCACCAAGAAGTCACAAACTGCATGAGCCCAGCAGCTGCCTTCCAAAAATTAATAAATAGATAGATAAATAAATACATAAGGACTGGAAAGTCATGACAGAAATGTAGGGAAAAGCAACATCCCCCATACTTGTTTCACAAAGGACATGGGATTTTACTGTATCCAAAACCCCATATCATGCAGGACATCTGCAAGTCTCATACTGGCTGCAGAGCCTTGGAAGCCTGGGATGAGGGCTTCGCACCGAGATCTTCTCTAGGCATAGATCTTGCAGGACTCATCACAGACTGGTATTCACCAGCATAAGTCTTCCATCATATTCCCCTTTCTGTATTTCTGGCTGCTTCCCTGTCCCTGTCGCAGCTGTTCAAGGAGCTGACTTCATCAGAATATGCTTTGTGAAGTGCTTTTCTGCTCTGTACGATGCTTTTGCTTTATTTCTTTCAGTAAGTGCCAAACTACTGAAGAATGCCAAGGGTAGAGCTCTGAAAGTCAAGACCAAGTAAAGAATAAGTATTTTTCTATGGCATCATCAGCTGAGAAGTCTCAGGGCACCTCACAAACACAAAAGAAAGTGTGCCTTTTGAATACAGCTGTATCGTGCGTGTGTCCATCATTCCAGCTCACAGATGAACAGGTATGCCAAGTGGCTTGCTCATGGGCTCTGAAAAACCCTGCTACTGTTTAAGACTTGTCCAACCCCAACTTGCCATGCTCATGAGAAGGTACCGCTTGCAGCTGGCAAGGCAGGAGGAGACACGTGCCTGCGTTTCAGCCGCTCCAGTTGAGAGCCTGACACACTATCCTCAACCAGCAATGAAGGTGGGTTTGCCAGACCACTGAACTGTTGCAGGAAAGAAGTGCTGGGGCAGAGAAGGGACTTTATTGACCACAGCTGTTGATTAACTGAAGAGCCATATATGGGACCCTGCTGACCTGCCTCCTGTCTTTACCATAAGACAAGTCTTCCCCATAGCCCAGGACAGCACAGCCCCACTTGCATGCAGTGCATCAACCTTTGCCTTAAGAGGTGCTCTTCTGAGTTTACAGCAAGAACTTGTTTCTCTGATCCTGGGCTCCTGTCACTCTGTGAACCCCCTCTTAAAATTGCCCAGGAACTAGCTGTGTCACTGGGACACAGTCACTCTCCTACAATGTACTAAGCTGAAGCATTTATTTTACAAACAGCCCTCCAAACAGGTATCACAAAAGAATAAATTTAGGCTGCTCTTCACATCGGGCTCAACAGAGCCATTCACCCAGAGAGACCGGAGCCACCGGCTGAGACACTGCACCAGCTCACGGCTCTGTTTCTTATCCTCACCTCTTCATTTCACTTGGAAACATGGTCAGTCTTAAAAGCGGATCAGAAAATTAACTTTCCAGGTATGGAATATCCTCTAGCATCTGAAAATGGAATTTATATGGAAAAAAAAAGTGCAGAATTTCTTAAGTACAACTGGATGAGAAACACTGTGATAAGAGCCCTTGCTTCATGATATATATTTTCCCGTGCCTGTCAAAATGAGGAGATATAGTACTGCACAGAGACTTTTTTTTTAAGCTAATTAAGTTATTTCATACCTCAAAAAGATTCGCACTTAAGGGGAAAAAAAAACCAGCTAATCCACACTCTGCTGGAACTAGCTCCTCGTTGCATTTTTTATAAGTGTGCATTTCATCCATAGTCCCTCCATTGCAAAAGGCAGCAGGCAAACAGATCCATAATCAAAGAAGAAAATATAATTAAACAGAAACATTAACAAACATGTCCTGAACAAATAACCTGCAAGGAAAAAGCACCACAGCACTGGCTCATTTAGAAGCTCGACAGCCTTTTAAAGACTATGAATTCATATGAAATCTTGCTGAAATAAGATTGATTTCCTGATGCCTGTGTCACCCCCCTGATACCCAGGGATGACGTTAGACACTCAGTTATCTATACTCACAGCAATTCCCCCACCCTCTCCTAGCCTCCTTGTCACCTGGCACTTCAGCTTCTCCTTCATACTGATCCCACTTTTCTCAGCTCCAGCTAAGGGCCCAGTTTCTTCCAGATCTGCACTTAGCGACTAAAGAGAATAATTGGCCCCTGTTCTCTCTTTATAACAGTCCTTTACAGATTTGCAGACAGTTAGGTTCCCACCCACAGTTATCTTTCCTCTAGACTGAACATGCCTGGGTCTCTTAGCATTTCTTACAGGACTTAGTGTCTGTTGTCATCTACCCCTATCCCCGTGCTTGCTTCCCCTCCAGCCTGCAAACTGTATTTTTAAAAACACTACACCTGGACACGGGTGCAACACTACACAATCACAGCCAAAAGGATGGGGGAGAAATGATCGGGTCCTGCAAATCGGACGGGGAGGAGTCCTGCAGGAACACCTCATCCTTTGCCTCCTCTCCTGGAGAATTATCGGACACTCCTTGTATCAAAGCTCCCAGGGCTACTTTCGTTCAGAGACAGCCATCACTTCCCTGGGAATGGTACTTTCACCACTGCCATGATCCACAACGGGAACGGTGCTGCTTATTCAGCTCTTCCTTTTGTTCATTTTGCTGCTATTGTTTGGTTACAGCTACTTCTCCTTTCGTTCTCGTTAGGCTCCTACACAACTCCCCTAGCAGTGCAGACCGGGCATCTAACCAACAGCACTAAACAATCCCTCGTTCTCTTTCTCTCGCTCTCTCCTCCGTGTTTACATTCTTAAGCGCATACTTTAAGGCAGTCATCACATCTCTCTTTTAATTGTCATTTGGCCAAGCTAAATGTAATTAGTTACTTTAATCTTCCCTCTTAGATCAATCCCTCCAGCATCTTAATCATTTTTGTTGCTCCACTGAATTTGTTCTAATTTGCTGCCATCTTTGGGGCACTGAGTTCTTCGGAAATGAACTCAATAGCCTAGGTTACACTCCGACCAGGCACATGAAGAAAACATAACTTGGAACATAGAGAAAACATTTCCTTACTCCGAGACACGATAGTTCTGTTTATGCAATCCAGAAATCGCATCAGCTTCTTTGCTGCCGCATTATATTGCGAGCCCATATCTCATTTGCTAACCAGTGTAACCCCAGTGTCATTTCTGGCATTACTGCTTTCCAGGGGTGTACCTCTCATCTCTGCTTTCTTTCCGAGTGCGGTCTGATTTTAACTCCTACTATTCAATTTATTATCCACTCCGCTAATCCCCAAATCCTATTCTGAGGTATGACTGCTTAGCCAGCTATATATCTCAAATCTCTTTGATTTCCAATGGAAATACTCTCACAAAGCAAAAGGCACGGGGTTTGTCATCGGAGTAAAGTCAAGGCACATCTCTAAATTCACAAGACAATATGGATTTTTCACACGCTTGTCCCCAGCATCAGTCCCTCACCGAAAACTGTCAAAGGGTTTTCAAATGCTGCAGTTTGAGCTTCGGTGGTGTACCAACGTTGTGCCGCTGCATGACAGCTTTGCAGAAAAAGCAGTGGCCCCTGGAGACCTGTGCAAGGCCCTGTGAGAACAACTGGGAGCACTGGGCAGGTGCTGATAAAGCATCACCCAAAGGTACCACTGCTGGGGTACATTTCTGTACACTGCCTTTCTCCATATGCACCCTCAAAGTGGACATGGCACATTCTTAATAGCCTGCGATTCAGCTTCCTCCAAATGGTGGTGACAAAGGCAGGCTCCCCTCCTCCTTCATCCCAAAGGTAAGAGGGGAGTGGGCAGGGGGAAAGCTTCTTCAAAGCCTTTCTGTGAGACATCACATTGGTGCAAAGCACCCCAGACACTGCCTGAGCACCAGGCAGTCACAGAAGCAGGACCTGGGTGCAAAGAAGGTTTCTTTAGGATGCAGAAGAAAAAAACCTTCCTCCTCCAAACCTCTTCCCCTGTCCCCCACCCCACCCCCAGCTCCCCTACAGACCCCTGAGCCTCCAGCAGCTCCCAAACTAGTTCAAAGGCACTGAAACAGGGTGGCTTTGCCCCCACACCCAGCACCTACAGGGCTTCCCTGACCCCAGGCTGGGAGTGATAGCATGAAGTCCAGTCAGGTTTGTCCAGCCTGGGGGCGAGGTGGGGTGGAGAGGATGAAGGAATAAGGGGAAGGTGGGGTGCTGCAGGGTTGGGGGCGGATGGAGAGCTAGCCCTGGGCAGTGTTGATGCATCGCCTCTGCAGTTGTTCAGCTCTGGGCAGGGGAGACACTGCTCAGCCCGGTCCTCCTTACACTAGCCACAAGGCAGCTGTGGCTCAGCAGTGTCTAAACGAAGTGGATCAGGGTTCCTTGCCACTGTGCCTGATCCCCCTCTGCTCTGGGCCCCAGATGAAGGTGGGCACCTCTACCCACACCAAGCAGGCTGTTTCCCTCTCCCCAGAAAACAGAGGAAAATAAAGCACTGGCTACTCCCTCCCACCCTCTCCCATGCATATGTACTGCTAGCGTGGGTAAATTTATGAGCCAGCTCTCTCAGTCCCTCATGGTCCAGGCTTTCCCAGAACTGGCAATTTACTGCCGGTGAAAGTCCAACGAGGTGTATAAATCTGCCCTCCTGCCACCACCTATTCTCATGACCCATGTCAGCCCAATTCCTCCTCACCAGCAGCAAAAGAAAGTCTTCTGCTTGACCTTCCAGTCTCACGTGCCAACAGAAAGAAGTGAGGGAAGAGGCTTAGCACAACTCAAGTCAGTTGAAAAGCCTCAATGTGTGTAAATTGGCTACATTTATGACAGTTGTTAGTACGTCCACAGAGATCCTCACTACAAGCAGCAGGATCAGTTTGAGCAGAGGGAAATCAAAATGGACTGAATAAAAGTACAAAACTGCAGAGTACCCATCCTTTGGGCATTCAGAAAACGCGAGATGGCACAGGTGCACACATACATCTCTCCCACCTCTACATTTTGCACTTATTCAAAGGCCATGGGTCCTCCTTGCAGGAGACTAGTCTACAAGATGTTGAGATGCTTTTAGCCTGAAAAGAAAGACCAGACCTATCCATACACATCTAGAGAGGCGCTCCGGCCAAACCACCTGACCATACCTCCTGGCACAGACCAAGGATGGGCACATTCTGCCAAATGCTGATCAGCATATACTAGACCAGCTGAGCCAGGATGGAGAAGGTCAGCCTGGCTTCAGCCAACTGGGAGGTGTCTATGGCCAAGAAAAACCTTAGTGTGACTCCTACCATCTTGCTCTAGCAAGTAATGAGACAATTCTCAATTAAGTCTTCTCCAAGCCCTCCAGTTTTGCACCAAGGAACTACATCCATTCAGTGCACTGCAAACGCTGCTCAAGGTTGAATGGCTGTTACCCAGTATGCTCTTCTGTTTACTGGTATGAATGTATCATGTTTCATTTCCAGTATATTAAGTTGCACAGCTTGACCTGTTGCTTCCAAGTGAAATTTGCCTTCTCTTTACATTGCTATGCTGATCTTTCTTTGAATGGACTATCTCCAGATGCTTTTACTCAAGTTCTGTGTTTCTTTAGCTGGTGTAATAAATGTGGCATTTCAGGAAAGCCAAGGTTCAAGTTGAGTCTTTTGCATACAAACTTCTCTGAACACCAAGGCTTCACCTAAAAAACATGTGAATTTGTCATATCCAGAGGAGCATTGGACCAAACACTGTCTTTCTGCCATCTCCTTTAAGTTCACAGAATATTTAGACATCCTATAATAAAGGAAAATAGGAGTTTTAAAGTGAATTTAGGTCTTTAACTCTTTCTTTTTTCTCTCCCTCTGAATCTCTGTCAGTAAAATCAAGTTCTACGATTTTCCATCAAGTTTTGTCCCGCAACTTTTAAAACAGCATTTTGTATTGCTCTTTCAAAGTCATTCAGATTATAAGAAAACACCATTAAGTTGCTTTAAGTCTCAAATTCTGTTCAAGTGGAAATTTCAGCTATGCCAAATACAGCCATTTTAAGCAGTTCTTACCAGAGAGTCATTGATTTTTCTCCTCCAGGCATAGTCCATGAGGATTTGGGGGAGGAAACTCGACACAACTTAATCTGATCCCAAAACTGAATTTCAACCAGATTCTGTACTTATTGCTGTTTTATACTGCAGGAAAAGCAATACATTAGGCGATCAAGAAAACACCTGAAAACTTACACAGCAAAAGAAATGTTGATGAATCTATTGGTATCCTTAAAATTGCATCATTTAATGCTTGAAAAACAAGGAAATCAAATACAAAGAAAAACCCCACACCCATTATATGCAGCTAACATCAAGGATTTATGCAGCATTCATTGCAAGTATCAAAATAGCAACCTAGTCAGTACCTCAACAGCTCTTTAAGATGTTCCTCAGATGACAAAAGTGATCAAGTTTATAAACAATAACACTTTGAAATTAAGCTGATTCAAAGAAATATTGCAAGCCCTTGCGTCTCATACCACAGATCAGATGTCCAAAGTCAATCTAATCCTCACCACAGCCAACGCCAACATTCTGCCCGACTTCAAAGGGACAGCGGATCCGGCCTCTTGGGCTGCAGCTGAGCCCTTGTGTAGGTACACATCGCAATTTGTCCTGCCACAGTTGCTGAACTACAGTATCACGGAAGACTGTCACGTCAGAGAAGACACACGGATTTTTGTTATTACCCTGTGCAGTTAAAAGGACACAGCTAGACTGCCAGGGCAAACCTTCTCTCTAATTTTCTGTTTTGTTTGATTTTTATGCTTCATCATGCAAGCAATATTCTCTTACTAAACATCTGCCTTGGTGGAAGTGGGCAATGCTTCTAAGTGCATGCAGGCAAAGATGTACGAAGACATATAATTAAATGTCATTCTTACACCAGCTCCCTCCTGGGACACAGTGGTTACAGAAGAAGCCAACCTTGGCCATCTCTCCTTAGCGTTCCTGCAGCATCCTGAGGAACAGTTCTCTGTGCGGTGCCAAGGACCAGCTGTATGATATCTGGTCACGTCAAGGGACCTCATGTGCCGACTTGTCACTCTCTGGCTTGAAATTAAAGTTTGAGAAGTCCAGAGATCGTGGCTCAGCTGAGCTATATGGACATTGCTGTTCCTTGCAAATTCAAATCATGTTTGGGAACCACTTCCATCAGACCCAGACTGAGGGCTCTCCAGGCCTTCACGTTCAAAAACAGATGGACTATCAGATAGCCAGTTTTCTTGTATTTTTCCACTGCAAGACAGAGGATCAGGGATTAGGAGACTTTCCTCCTGGACTGTGGCTGTTTTCCAAACTGAGTGGACAAACCCCTGTCTCTTTCAGCCCCCAACCCTGTACATCCTTAACGTGCATACATACAGAACAAAAAAAAAAAAGAAAAAAAAAAAAGAGATATTTAAAAGCCTTTAGGAAGCTCACCTATGTAAGCTACGTTTGTAGTCAATAGGAATTAGCTTCTCCAGAGGGCAAGCTGGAGCACATCCATTGGGCTCCCACTCTACACTGCCCTTCAAAGGGCCCCCTCTTTCTCCACTGTCTCCCTGGAGATCCTCTGGAAACAAGTCTCCCACAGCTAGTGTTATCTTCTGGAAAAACTCCCCTTTCCATATAAAAGTCAAACATCTCACCAAGCTTATAAAAGCAAATGAATAATGAACAACGAGAGGGGATATACCGAGGGATACAAACTGCAGGAATGAAAATCCCAAGTGATTTTAAAGATCTGGAGACAACTTTAAAGAGCTACCTGCACATTATAGGAAATGATAAAAATTTTCATTGAAGCAATAACTCTGGTTTCCTGTCACAGAGTCTCTGCTGTTCTCATCCCTCATCCTTTGTTAAGAGCTTTTGCTTGAGGATCAGGTCTTTGTTCCCTGGGAATTCACCTCCTCCTGTCACTTTTTCTCCCACCTGGAGTCAGTACTGAAGCTGGATGCTAAATGAAACAATTTGTTGTCACTGGGAAATACAAATGCATCCAAAGCAGAACAAGAACAGACCTGCACTGCCTAATTTGGAGGGAGAATTAGCTCCCATGTCTCCTATATCTCAGAGGACTCCACAGCCTCTGGGCTACGGAGTCTGCTTCTCCATTTCTTTCATGCTGAAGTCATTTCCCTTTATATAAGTAATTACTTTATATTGGGCCAAAGAAACAAACTACCTCCACAGCCCAGTCGTTAGAGCACTCCCTCTCCAGCACAATGAATAGGCATTTATATAAAGTAGAACAGCTCCAACTGGAAAAGCTCCAACTGAGAAAGCATTACTGCAGAGGACCCAGTAGTCTGGGCCCTCACGTTGGCTAGGACAGCCTCAGAGACGAGTCCCCACTCCGAAGTATGCAGAATAGGAATGCGTCACCCAGAACCCAGTTACTTTTCTGCTTACCAGGCTGCTAGCTATTCTGGGCTTTTCTCTGCTTTTTCATGAAAACGCATCAAATGCTCTAATTAATTTCAGTGCAGAACTAGCAAAATCTATGAAACTAATACTTTTTTTGTGGGGCAGTAAACCCATTTCCTGCCACGTTCACTCCGTTACAAACTTCTCCTGTCAAAAACCTTAATCACCACCCCTAACGTCAAAAGCTGGAGTCAGGGATCTCTCCCACAAGCTGTGAACAAGGAACACGATTTCACCTCAATGTCCTAACAAAAAAAGTGTAAGAGTATTAAGGCGAGGTATGTCGTTAACCAACACTCATCGCCTATTGTGTATCTCCTGGTTTCTGAAAGTTATTCCTCTCTCCAGTTAAGAAAACTATTGCACAGAAAGGGATGCTGATGCGAGATACCCGCTGTGGGCATCCAGCTCCTGCTTCAGAGAGTGACGAGGCACAAGCGCTCAGCTCCTGCAAAGTTCTCAGAGCCCTGAAGTTCAGAGAGCCTTTTAGCCCCTTTACTCCCCATTGGAACTGTGCAAATTAAAAGTGGATAAAGCATGATCCTTACAGCTCTCTCTGAATTCCTGGTTTGAAAGTTTGCAAACTTTCAAACCAGGGATTCAAAGAGAGCTTTCTGTAAGAGCTACTATATCTTTCAAGGCAGCCGCCCCACAGCTATCCTATTTTTCTAAGCGACTTAGTTTTTATCTCCTCCTGTTTAGAGTACAGGCCCCCCATCATGTAATGAAATGATTGCAATGTCTTTTCTGAGAGTCCATTTATGCTTTTGTGGCATTTACCACTTTGTTACTTCCAGATGGAGTCTCAAAAGCTTCCTCCCAGAATACTCGAATATGTGGTATCTCAGACCACATCCAAGCTGCTTTTATACTTTGACTTCCAATGTTTCAGGACACTATCTTTGCAATTTTAATTATATATAATGTTCACCTTTTCAGTAATAAATTAGAGGGTAATTTCAAGTTGCACCAAAAATGTGGAGAGCTGAAAAGGAGAGACTGTGAGAACAGATTATGTCATTCTGTCGCTTTCATTAGACTCTCCCGTGGGGATTGTCAGCCTCTGATGTTTCAGCTTGCCTGTGCTGAAACACGTCTGACGCGAGGGAATCTCCCCTGAGATGCTTAGGCCGTGGACTACAGCAGCCAGTGATAACAGAGAATTATAGAGAAGGAGGAGAGAGAGGGGTGCAGGGACACACAGATCCCTCCCGCGTGCTTTCCACACGAGGATATGCCTACATGCGAGTTGCTGAGAGCTAGGGCATTTTTGTGCACTTCCTCTGCCACAATGCACTTCAAATCCATTTCTCAACAGAGTCCTGTGACAGACATTCCCCAGCAATCCAGTCGTGTGCAGTTAATTAATATTCTGCTTTACCTGGCACAAAGAGATTCACAGCAGCGACCCTTTCTCCGTCCTCCTCCTGGAGTGTCTGGCAGCATCCCTACACTTTTCCATGCAGCAGCAGAGCCGTTCTTCTCACTGCACAGGCTTCAAAACCACCTGCTCCCAGATGCTGTGAAGATTTAGGCTTGCCCTCAGAATCAGGGCCAGCTTTAGGCTCCTAGCTCACCTTCTGCAATTCATTTCCAGGCAGCATTAATTTAGAGTCTTCGTCTTCCACATTCCAAACATCCACTGTGTATCTCCAGGACCTTATTCCCAGCTGGGGATGCTGGAGTCGCAGAAGCCCTATGCAACGGAGTGAAACCACAGTCCCTTCTTATGGCAGACTACAACTTCTCACCTACCCATATCCCCCTGTGTCCTGTTCATGGCACACAGCCAGAGGCAATGCACGGCCGCCGCTATCTTCAGCTATCATTAGGCTATGATGCCTATCACCTGAAAACAATTTTCTGTTCATTAGGCAATCAGCTGTGATGTAGGACATGGCATTTGTGCTAGTAAATTATCAGCGGGTTCATGACACCAAATCTTATCTGTCTCAGCTGGCTCACAGTAACCACCTCACCTTCCAGTCTGTTTTGAAATAGTGAACTTAATAAGTTCCACATTTATTTTCTTTTGCAAAATCCTCCAAATTCTTCAGAGGTCACGCATGCAAGAAACTACATCCCCGTGAAAGAGTTGTGCATATTAGCTCCTCAACAGTGCATGGCAACCCTAAGAGATTAGGAGAAGAGGTGAAATAAAAATGTTAAATCCAAGTATAACAAAAAAAAACAGCTTATCATATAATTTCCTCCATTTGAGTTTGAGTTTGTCCTGGACACCCGTACGGAAAGCTCCTGATTCTTACAAAAAACACCAGAGGTCAGGATTACATGCTTTTTGCTCTGCTAAAAATTAGTGTAACCCACCGGCAAGGCTGTACCACAGTCCCCACTCCTACTGATGCACAGCATATAAATTGGCATGGGCTTTAGGCCACGCAGCACATTCCCAACGCTGGCCAAAGCCACAGTCTCAAAATGGCACTTTCAGCTCTCTCAGCTACCAGCAGGGGAAGCTCTACCGACTCAAAGCGGGCAGACCCCTCTCTGAATCCATTAACAGAGCTGCCCATGCAAACCCCAACCACGCACAGGCGGCTCCTCCAACTCAGAGCACAGAGAGGTGCGACTGTGAAGGCTGGCTAGGGAAGCGACGATTCTCAGAAACCACGACACTCGTGGCTCCCCAAATCCCATTCTATCTTCTGGCAGCAGCAAAGGTGAGTAAACAGAAGGCACCTTTAAACTGTAGCTTATCTTGCAAGACAAAAGAATGACATAATGAAACAGTAAGGTGTGTATTTTCACATCGTTCAGTGCACGATGATCTATATCACCTCCCCTCGCAGTATCAGGTTTCGGCACACCAGCTATTCAGATGCAGTGATGGTGTAAAAGCTTGAAAGCGATGGCCACAGATGGGGGAAGCTTCTCGATCTGGAACAGCCCAACTTATCCCAGGATTCAAGAACTGCACCTGCATACGCTAAAGCATCATTCACATGGGACAGGTTTGTAAGTGTCTTCTGGGCAAATTTCTATACCGAAGCTCTAGCCGTCGCCCAGAACTGGATGCACTGTCACAACGTACCAGAGGTTTTGAAAACCAGACATCTTTGGGGAGCTCCTGATATGCTCAAGATGTGCCACCAGTCAACACCATCATGTTGACTCCTACAGGTACCATATGAGATTTGGAGCACAGGGCCAAACCCACTCGCGGGGGGAAGAGTTTCCTCCAATAGGACAGTCAGTCCCTCCCTCCTGCACACAGAACAGATCGACCTCATTATCTTTCTTCCAAAGTTGTTTGGTTAGGCATGCAAATATCATGATCTATTGTTCACTGGAGACAGACTTTATTAGATACAAAAACCTGATAGTTCAGCACCTACATCTAGCTTTAAATATCTTCAGTCACAGCCATTCTGCCACGTTTATCAGCGTCTTCTACTGTCACTAAACCATTATTGCAGTAAACATTTAATTTGATGTTTAATCTGTATTCTTTCTGCTTCATCTTAAACTCATTTATTTCCTGATCTGTCCGCGGTGACTAATGAGAATAATTGGCCCCTGTCCTCTTTCTGTAACGGTCTTTTATGTATTTGCAGACAGTTAGGTATCCACCCACAGCTGTCTTTTCTCCAGACCGAGCTTGCCTGGCTCTCCCAACCTTTCTTTACAGGTCCTGTTTTCTCTGATCTGTGATCATTGTCTTTGTTCACTCCCCCACACTCTCCCCAGCCCTTCCCTCTCTTAGAAGTGCAACCCCCAAACAAAATGCAGGTATCTAAGCAGGACTTAACCACATCTGTAAATATGTGTTAGACACACCATTTCACCATTTTGAACAAACGAGGATTGCATATGGAGCTCACACATGGGCTGGACAGCAGGTCCAGTAGAGGATGGTGGTAGCTGGAGTGACTCATTTCTTGCTCAGTGGTTCAAATCCAGACTAGAAGCGTAGTAAGCAATAACTGTTCCAATTTCACAACTAGATAGCTACACACAAAGTAGTGTAGGCTGACTGCTACCTTGAGAAGTAACTTCTGAATTTGTCACATGAAGAGTTAACTGGACGTGAGCTCCTACCTGCCCAGCAAGCCATGGGTGAGCAGGAGTGATACAATAATGTCCCATGGACTATTCAGGTCAGATAAACTGGTGGCCCCACACCTGTTTCAGTGGACAAGCAATCAGCCGGGACAAGGCACCAAACAGATCATGAAGACCAAATTCCCATTTTTCCCCTAAAAATGTTTCTTCCCTATAAATGTTTCAGCACAGCCATGCACACCAATACTAATGACACTCACTGTATGTGCTCTGGGAATACAGAAACACCTTCAGTATTCAGACCAACAAACCAACATTTTACCTGAGCAACTTTCAGTGACTCTTTTCAGTTTTGAATCTGCTTTGTGGATGGGGTTAGAGGTATAGGGAGTGAATGCTGCAGAGGTCTCGGCTTAGTATGCCTTTCCCTGTGAGCCAGTAACCACACTCTCATTCATAATTTCTCTTTTTTCCCCAGATGCTTAATCAATCCATCTATACTGGTGGCTCTGAAACATGGTCTTCGATTGCTTGTGTTAGAAAGGGAAGAGAGCCACCCAGCATACTTTACGTTCTGCAAATACCTTCCGTATTAGGAAGTATCAGCTGAAAGTGAGTCTCAGAACACGTACCGTTTCCCTCTCCCCCTTTTTAGCAGCCCTAAGTACAGAAAAAGCAGTATTTTTACTCCCCTCACGTTAAGCGTATTCAGTGTATGCGTAAAAATTAAAGAAAAAGAAGCCAGTCCCTCCTCCTGCCCAGAGCCACCGTTCTCTCTTGCTTCTAAGAAAACACCAAACAGAAAGCAGCCTTGCCTTGAGAGGTCCAAATTAGCCATGGTTTGACTTGACTTGATCACAGCACAGTTTGCACACTGCCTAGTGCCATGCATTTGTTTCTGAGTGCATAGAGAGGGTTTTTTTTCTCTGCATTTGACCTCAGGTGCATGGAGGTACACTGCCTGGTTTGCACAGATCCCACCGTGCTCTTGGTCGACTTTTACACACACCGGTTCACACGCTGATGCATAATTCTAGCTGGGAGCTGGTGGTTTGCGGCTTAAGGAAGCCATGAGCTCTTGAACTATAAAGGGTGAGTTCGTTTGGGTTTTTTTTTTTTCCCCAACGCGAAAGGTAGCTTCGACATTTAACCCGGCTGGGTCAGCCTCCTGGTTCCCAGGCAGTTAGCACCATGCAGCTAATTTTACCAGAGCAAGCACCAGTCCATACCTGCCAGGAACCTCCTCTCCTGTTTTCAGATGAACAGACAAGCAAGATGGGTAAGTCAGAGGGATGGTGGAGACACGGTCTCTTCGTGGCTGGAGACACGGTCTTTTTAGTTGCCGCTATGACGCACTTAGCTGAAGCAGAAACACAAGGCTCAGAAGAAGGGACAAGGCAGTGGTAGCAGGAGGGCCGTGCTTAGCTTTAGAGATCTTATTTTCCTCTGGTTCCCCTTCCACATATTTCAGTGCTGCGATCTTCAAACTGCCATTTCATCTTAGGCAAGGAGGCACCCAGGGCCGCAGCTAGTCCGTCTGACTGCGGCGAAGCAATGAAATGAATAAGTTGATTCACTGTGGTTTAAAGAATTCTTGTGGACGGGTGGGTGGAGGACGGATCAGGGTAATAGCAGATAACTTACTAGCCATGTTTCTCCCAACCACTCCCTGCTTTTCTATCAAGTATAAATATATCTCAAAGAAGGCTAATCACAGAATTGCAAGAGAGTCAGGCAGTCCTAGAGCCCCCACGTCAAGCAAGAGCGGATACTACCGGCATCCCGTTGTAGATTAGGCAATCACAGTACATGTAGCCATCTCTCTCAAAAAGATCATCTAGTCGATCTCTCCTGTTAACTAATCCATATCTTTGTGATAAATTGTGGCTTATACAAAGAAAAGAAAAAAAATTTAAAAAAAACCCTCCGCATATTCTCCAGCTGCAAGATAACTCTTTCCCCACTGCCCACCAAGCCACGCTGAAGAGTACAGGCACAGTAGAGCTGTGGCCTCCCTAAAGGCCAAGAAGATTAAACCTCTAGGGACCAGCCCTCAGTCTGGACTATCTCGCAGGCAGCTTTTGCGCATCTGAAGGAGCAAAAGACGGGAGCAGGGAATGGAGCCCGTTGCAGAGACAAGCAGTGCTGTCTGTACAGCACTCCCATCCCCTGCCAGCTTGGGGGAATGAGAAAACAGCACTGGGAACCAAATCCAGACCTCCCACATGGTACTGCAGAGAGACCGATTCCCGGTGCCAGCCCCGGCAACGCGAGTCCAGCGTGGGAATCCAAGCGCAGCTCCATGCACTAGTGCAGAGCGGCTCCAGCACCAGAGCTGGGGGTCCACCTGCCCTCTTCCAAGCCAAGCACAAGACACATCCCCAGCTGAGCTCCAACAGCAGATGAAATACAGAAATTAATGCTACCACCTTTTCCCCCTGTAGGCAAGGGTTTGGGGATAGGGTGCTGCTTCATAGGTTGATAGGGGTTTCATACAGGAGCAGTTGATAATCCAAAATGAGAATAAAACATATCAAAGCCTAAATTATTAGATGGGGATGGAGGGTTGGGATTTTCACCCCTGCTCTGTGTTTTCCATCTCCCCACGATCTCTTGTGTTCTTGAGCACACAGGTAGCAATGTAAAACTCAGCCATCAATGCAGGTATCCTGAGAATGCTGCCCAGCCCAGGATGGCTGGGGGCTGCTCCTGACTCCTTCTTTTGTCCAGCTATGGTCTCACTGGCAAAGGGATTGCAAGAGACACCAGGAATGGTGCAGGCTGAGCCGGGCTGGTGCGGTATCTATGTGTCACTGGATCAGAGCCCAGGGTCCCCGGGAAGAGGAGTAGCAGCTTTGACCATGCTTCTTTCCTTTTCCCTGCTGAGATCTGCCTCTGTGTACCAAAGGCAGAGCCAAGAAGAAACTGAAGCAGGTCTCACACCCTCAGGCTGTTTCCCCACTCCGCCCTTAACCTGGTCCATCCTGTCTCGACCCTCTGAGACCCCCACCCAGGACTGGGAGAAAAGCTGGTGTGGTAGGGGACCAGAGAAAACCAGGATATGCGGAGGTGACGTGAGCTGCTGCTTTGGGGCGGCGTGGGTGAGCACTTGAAAATCGCCCATACCCACACCTTCCCTCTTACAGAGCACCCTGCACCCACGCACACACCGCTGCTCTCCCCGGAGCTGCAGTTGGGGTACACCAGGTCACCCCACACCCCCAGGTGCCATGCGCCTGCTCTGCTCCCCAAGATCTTGGGCAGTGGGGCAGCACTGGGACCCCATGAGCCCTCCCTGCCTGCCCAAGAGGCAGCTCAAGGGCGACCAGCTGACCGACCTGCACTGCTTACAAGGCCTGAGGTGGCTGTGCTTGATGGTGGGGGGCAATATTAGAGGGTACCTCCTTTTGCCCATGCTGCAGCTGGTAGAGAAGGCGAGGAAAAGTCCCAGGTGAAGGTAGCAGCAAGAGAGACCCGGAGGTAAAGGCGGGATGAGGATGTGGGCCCATGCTCCCTGCCCCCACGGCTGAGCATCAAAGCTGCAAGAACCCCTCCCCAACTCCCATCCACCCCGCTCTACCTCTGCCCAAACCCGGCCCAGGTCAGGGCTGGGAAGGGCCATGTCAGGGCACGTGGTACCTGCTTGGGCCCGGTGCCCCGCAGGCAGGGCTGCTGGCTATGGCAGGCATCAGGCGGGCAGAGCTGGGCACAGCCCAGCCTGGCTGCTGGGGGCTGCTGCCCTTGCAGGACACGCGAGGCATTTTTTCCCCCCTTCCCTCGATCTGGCGGCAAAAACCCGGGGCAGGGGGCAGAAGGGCAGGGGCTGATCCGAGCTCGCCCACCATCTGCCCTCCTCTCCCCTTGCCCTGCTCCTTGAGGGGTGAGGGTGCATCCCACCCGGACCCTGCTGCCATCCCCCCCGGAGGTTGTGCTTTGAGGGGCTCTCGGGGGTAAATGAGACGCGAGGGAGGGGGCTACAATCCCCCACGGCGGGCGGTGCTGGGGTCCCGGGTGGATCCGGCAGCAGCCAGCAGCTGCGCGGCCTGAGAAATTCCTCCCAAAAATGGGAGAAAGGCTCCCACACACCCTCCTCTCCGCACAGGTAAACTTTCTACTCCCACTTGCGGAGGGAGCGGGAGGGAGGGAGCGCTCTGGAAGGGAGGATCCAGGCGCGGATAAACCCTGGGAAGCCTTAGATATTTATAGAAGCACAGCCAGAATATGGCAGGAAAGGTGGCTCTCAGCCCCCTCGGCGGGGAACCGCTCCTGGTTTTTAACAATAGCCCGACGAACCCCCCTCAGAAATCAGGGAAACAGCCATGGGAAGGATCAAGGCGAGGGAGGGGGGTGGCAGAGGCGCGCCCCCGCCGCAGGATGCTCCGGGTGCCTCAAGGGCTGGGGGGCCCCCCGCCACCGCCCCGGCACCCCGGCTGGCCCGGCGACAGGGCTGGGGGGGGCGGCCCCCATCCCTCCCCCTCCTCCTCCTCCTTCTCCTCCTCCTCCTGCGGGGTGAAGCCCACCGCTCTGTATCGCCTCCCCCCGCCCACTGCCAGGCCTCCGGTCTGCTGTGGAGACGAGAGGCAGGGGGAGGCGGGTCGGGGGGAGCCCAGGCGGGGGCTGACGGTGAGGGTAAGGTGGGGGGGGGTCCGCCCTGGGGGGGGGTGGGGTGGGTTGCAGCAGCTCGCCCCTGCCCCCCCCCGCCTCTCTCTCGGCGTGGGGGCGCGGAGCCCCACGCGTGGCGGGCACGGGCTGAAGCTTAAAATAACCCCGAGACGTTCAACACCTTGTGCCCGGCGCTCCGGGGGGGGGGGGA
>RSEF01000001.1:59277361-59344452 GCA_003993805.1 Himantopus leucocephalus
GCGCCCCGGGGGGGGGGGGAAGAGAGAGGGGGCGGCGGCCGCGGTCTCCCGCACCCCCCCACCCACCCCCCTCCCGGCGCTCCGCTCCCTCCTTTGTCTTGCCACCATCTTACGGCGAGACTCACATGTCACGTTACGGTCGGGATGCACCGGCGTCTCTCGCCTATCTTACAGCCGAGCGGCACGATAGCCATTTTGCATCCCTCCCGAGTGGGCTGGGGAAGGGGCTTGCCCGTGTGGGGACGTGGGGTGCAACGCGCGGGTGGAGGAGGAGGAGGGGGGGGGGGNGGGAGGGCGGCGGAGAGGTGGCCACGGTGCCCGCCGACAGCACCAGGGGGACGGGGCTGAATTAAAACCCGTGAAGTTGCCTGAAGAGAGCGCCTCGTAGGTTCAGGTTAAGTCTCTTGACGTGCTTGGACTTAAAATAGCCCTTCACCTCCACGCAAGCAGGCGCACTCGCCCCGGCGCTGGGCGGGCTCCTGCCGCGGTGCCAGGGGCGGCCCCGGCCCCCCCCTCCCCCTCCCCCGCGGGTCCCCGGCCCCGGCCCCCGCGTTAGGCCGCTCACGATCGAGAAGCCGGCGTGGGTTTCAAGTAATGCACCACCCTCCTCGGCAACAAGCGGGTTTCTACGTACTGTTGTTCCTAATGAGCTCTATTTTCACATCAAAGCGTGACAAGGAGCCCCCTGGACCAGCGAAAAGAAAGAGGCAATTTGCGGGTGGATGGAGGGATGGAGGGATGGATGGATGGATGGGAATTATTTTCGTTTTCACCCCTTTCCAAANTCCAAAAAAAAAAAAAAAAAAACCACAAGGGACTTTCCCCTGATTCACAACGCGGTATGTAACTCAAAGCATCCCTCTTGCCTTCTCTTCGTGTCCTATTTGATGAGCCAAGAGGGAATCAACATGTCTGGTGAATGTTTCCTCCTCTTTTTTTTTTGCTGTATTTGCTTCTAAGAGCAGCATCCCTAAACCTTTTGTTCTACCGTGAGCGGTCTTCCCTGGGCAAACCCGTGTACCAAAATGAGCTGCCAGCAAAAACACAGAAGCAGGAATTTCCCTACCTTGGTTTGTAGAAGCAGAACCTCTAGACGGACAGATCAAGGGAGAGAGCATGTTGGGAATGTCCAGTCTCCTCTTCTTGCTTGCATATCCACATAAGAAGAATAAGGGTCGGGGGGCAAACGTGGGGGAATGGTTTTTTAAAAAAAAAAAAAAATCCTATTTGGCTGTAAAAAAAATAGAGGATTCTTTGTGGCAATCTTGCGTCTTGAAGCGGTGCAAATTCAAAAGCCGGAGAGAATCACTTCAGAGGATATTCAGCGCGAGTGGTGAGGATCGTCAAATGCAGGTTCCAGAGTAAGCATTCCTTTCGCCTTTTTAATGATTATTCTTATAATTATTCTNTTTTTTTTTTTTTTTTCTTCCTGGAGCCCTAGTGGAGGAGGTTGTGTTTAAAGCAACTGGAGGTCGGTGCCGTTCTTCTGTGAAGCATGATTATCCTCAAAGCGTCCCCTTCCTGAAGGGAAAAATAAGCATCAATTTTGTATTAGAGGGGTCTGAAGGGGATAAAAACCGCTCCCCAACAAAGACATTAATATATTGAGAAGAAAGGGAGGCAAAACGCATTTCCCAACAGTGCACACAAGCGGAATTAAAAAAAAATTAATAATAATAATAATAATAATAATAATAATAAAAAACCCAGCTGGCACGAGTCTATAAATAATTCAGATACGGGCTGACTACACCATTCCCGGGATAGGCATGCATACGAGACGGGGAAGCGGGCGCGATGTGAATCGCGGCAGGCAAGCGAGGGCCCCCCCCCCCACCCCCCCTCTCCCGCGTCCCCCCCTCCCCACGCACGCACAGCATTTCGCCCACCCCCGGGCCCGGCCCCCGGAGGGCTGGCGAGGGCCGTGCCCACCCCTCTGCAGTGCTGCCGGCACCGCTGCCCGCCGCGCTCCCTCCGCCTCAATGGGCAGCGTGGGGCGCGCAGCGCACACACACACACACACACGCACACGCACTGACACGGCGCGGGGGGGGNGGGGGGGGGGGGGGGGGGGGGGGGTGTGGGGACGGGGGGGCTGCTTCACCTGCGACCCCTCCCCAGCATCTCCCCCGGGAGCGCAACCCCTTGGCTCCCCGGGGGTTTGGGTTGGGCTCTTTTTATTTTTTTTTCCCCTTAGGGATGGGTTGATGGATGGGGGTCCCCGTCCTTCCCCACCACCACCACCACCACCACCACCTCCAGCACACGCGGACAGGGTTTACAGCTATGCAGGCATTTATTTAATGAACTCGCAGGTATTTTTTTTTTATTATTATTATTATTTTTTTCTTTTCTTTTCCCCTCCCATCTCGCACGGAAAACAATTCACACTTACAGCTGTCATAAAATACGGAGCCACATACATACCAGCAAATCCTGCTTCAAGCACCCGGGCTGCTCTGAGCAGCTACTGCCCCCCTCTCTCCCTGCAAGGCTGAGCCACCTCAGACATGCTCAACTTCTTCAGTCTCTTCTCCGATACTGCCAGGGTAGGAGATACGGGGCGGGGAGGGGGAAGCGTTCAGAGCATCACCCTAAAAATACATTTGGAGAAAAAAAAAAAAATTAAAAAAAATTCCTCTGCAATGTAAAAGCCCCGAGAATGCTTCCCGGAGGTGGAGAAAGCACGGGAAGGTGAAATAATAAAGCAGCTTAATGATTAATAATAATAATAAAATATAGACGCGGAGAATGGTGGGGAGGGGGGAAAATTAAGGCTCGAGGAGGGGAGGGGTGGGGGTGGGGGGGCTGTACGAGTGAGGAAAACGGGGGGAAAGGAGGAGGAGAGACCGTGCAGGCAACGGGAGATCAACCCCTCCCCGCCGCCGGAGGGGGCAGGTCTCAGCCTCCGACGCCCGGCGGGGGCGAAGGGGGAGCCGGTGACCGGGCACCGAGCCGCGGGCGGCGCCGGTACCTGCTGCCGGACCGAGGCCGGGGCCGGGGCCGAGCCGCCGCCGCCGCAGCCGGCGGGGTCAGCTCGATCCGCGCAGCTCCGCGGGGAGCGCCCGGGGCTCCGTGGGTCCGGACCCCCACCCGGTGCCCGGGACCGCAGCCGCGGGGAGCGGCTGCTGGCGACCCGCGTGGGTTGGAAGCGTCGGAGAGAAGGAAAATAAAAAAAAAATATTTTTAAAAAAAATAATATTAACAATAACCATAAAATAGTAATGGTAAGAAGAAAGGAACAGGCGCCCAGCCAGCAGGCAGGCAGGGGAATTGGATCTGAAGGAAAAGAGAGGAGCGAGAGCGGAGATAAATGCTAATATCCAAATTGGATACTCCACAATTAAGCCCGGTGCTTTAATTGCTATTCTCAGAGCCCCCTGAAAGCTAAGCAACGTGAAATCAGTCTGAACAGAAAGCCGCGTGCGTTTGCACACTCCTCCCTGCCCACAGGCGTCTGCTCCCTTGCTCCCCAGGGTGCTCTCGGCCTCACCACTGCAGCGCGATCTGCTCTCTGGTCACCCATCCATCCCTGTCCCCTCCCATGCCTGGGTTTAGCTCTGGGTGGCCTGAACAGAGTAGAGAGCGCCCAACTGCCCTCCGCAGAACTGCAAATCAGCCCTGGGGGGAAGCCTGCCCCAAAGCAGGGCAAGCCAGAGAGGACAGCAAGGCAGTGCCTCTCCAAGTGGACGTCCCAAGGGCACCCTTCAGGACATGTAGTTGCCCCAGGTTGTAAAGGCCCACCCTGCCACTGGCTGGGTCTCCATGGGAGGTTGGAAGGTCTCAGCCGGGCCTTGGTGACCCCTTAGAGACAAGAGCAATGAGGAAAGCCCTTCTCATGCTGCCCTGCCAACTACACTCATCCTGCAGGAAATCAGACAAAAGGCTCAACACCGCGTGCTCTGCCTTGGTGCAGATCTGGGCTGCATTGTCCAGCTTTTGCATCCCTCTCACCGAAAGCACCCTCCAAGGAGAACACAACAGCCTGCACCTACCCAGGCATGCTCTGTGTCCAGGAGCGGTGAGGAAGGCACCCCTCAAAAGACCGGCAAGGAGGGCTGGATCCCACGTGCCAAAGAGTTGTGCTCCAGCGAGCAGCCAAGCACTCCCTGACTCCATGCTGGCCCTTTGTTGCAGGTATGTATCTGGAGGGCAAAAAAACGGAGAAGGCAAAGGTCCACACTAGCGTGGACAAGGTTCCTGAGGGCGCAAAGCCTCCTGAAAGCACCACGGCAGCTCCAGACTCTCTCTCAACTCCCCAGGTCCTGCCAGTTTGTTCCTCAGAATCCATCCACATGGTTCAAACGGGGTTTGCTGGTGTGTAGGGGTGGTTATGGATGGCAATGTGGCTGCAGCATCGCGTGGATGTATCAATATGCCATCTGGAGCTTGAATGAGTTGCTGTGTACACTGGGTGTACACTGGTATTTTTCATGTAGCTGCAGTGACCACAAGCAATACCAATCTGTGCTTGAGCTCCTTGCCAAAAACAAACACCAAGATTTTAATTTCGACAGCCAGGATCTTCCTGAGGGTGCTGGTAAGGTCTGTTCTATTAGAAAGATTTTCCTAACATTTTTAGGCGTGCTTATAAAAAGTGACTGTGATCTTTTTCATTCTAATTTCAGTAAAAATGGAAGACATATTAGCCAAAGCCTGAAGTAGTCTGAAATTATCTCAGAACAGTTGGAGGAAAGAAATGTAGAGTGATACTTACATACAGAAGTTGCTAATAGCTGAAGAGATTAGTCATTTGACTTTCCCATTCCTTTCACTGATAATAGTGATACAAGAATAGCAGATGGGATTTGGCCGAGGGATGTTTTTCCTTTCTGTATGGCAAGAAGGGATAAATGAGGACTGTGCAGGTCCTCCTGCATTCTTCTGGATGAAACAANAAAAAAAAAAAAAAAAAAAAAAAAAAAGGGAATGGTTTTCATCCTGCTTATTACTTAGAAACACAAAATGGAGGGTTAAGAAGTATCTTAGGAACAATTTCTGAAAAGGGGCCTATCAATCAGAAGGGAACAGCTGCAATTATTTTAAGCAAGTCAGCAATATTTAAGATTATCATTCTCTGTGACCTTAAGATGAAGGAATTCATCAAACGAAGTCTTATTTCTAAAACTACACAACTCCACGGTTACACGGTACATGGCAGCTTGTGTTACTGCTTGCTTTTAAGGATAAGGCTAGTTGCCTTTCTACTTAATAGATGTATATGTACACCCTACATAAATATTATACATATGCATATGTATAATTCTCTCTTAAATAAATCATAAAGGCCGAGTTCCCTATAGTGATTAGGGGCCTAAGTGTCCGATTTGATACTTTTTTTTTAGAGAAAGGTGATCCATTCCCCCTGACCAAATAAACTTCTAAGTTTGAAATTGGGCACACAAAAATGCCAGTTGCTTCAGAATTATCTTCTTCTTGAGATTCTGCATGGCATTTAAGCCCCAAATTACTTTTACATTAAGATGTAATATTTATTGTAAATAACGGGTGTGGAAGTAGGCTCCAAATCAAAATTGTTACAAAATCTCCAGCAGCATAGTACTATGATAGGGTTTACTCTCACTAGCTGGGGTTGGCTTTTATTTTTTCTCCAATCAACTAAGATGAATGAACTGCATAAAATGAAACAAATAGCATCTCTGACGGGAAATTGGTTTTTCAAACATCTCTTCAATTCAAAAACACTTAAATGTTATTTGTAAGACAAATTGAGGGATTTATTTTAAATTTGTCCATGCTTACTATAAATTAAGGGCCATATTATTCTTGTCCTGCCTAAGATAAAAGAATGTGGATGAAAGTTCTTCTATCAAAAGCAACCAGGGCTGGATGTGGCAGCGTGAGTGTTGGGGAGGATGCGGAGCAGCAGAGCCATTCTGCCACCGCAGAACAGCATCTGCCAACACTGACAGGGACGGAAGGACCTACTGTGTGTTTAACCCTTACTGAATGCCCCGCTGACTTTATAAAATCAGAGCCCCCTTCCAGTGCAGTATGTCCCTAGATAAACAGGGTCTGCAGCTAAGGGAAAAGACTGGTGATTCATAGGTCACCTGGACAAACGCAGATGCAGTTGCATCAATGTAAGGAAAGCCATGTCTATGAAGAGCAATTCCTCATAATCAATGAAATGGATCGATTGCTCTGCATAATTCACACTATAAAAAGGTTTTTCAACATAGCGTTCTTTTAGGTGTTTGCACATGGGCTGCAGAGCCTGTCAACCAAGTCTTCAGCTGCTTTTATATGGTGCTCTGTGCTTCACCCAGTCAATCTCATCACGAAGTGGCCAAACGCCCCTGTGCCCATGTCCCAGATCTCCCCACTGTCTGAGACACTGTGGGAAGTCCTGGTATGATGTTTTTGGAAGACCACCGTAATACTGGCCACACAGGTCCACAAGCAAGGGTGTCACGTCATGCTGCATAAAGAACAGCATGAAGAAATTGTATCGGATGATTAAAGGGAAAACAAACAGAAAAATGAGCACACAAACCTGACAGTGTCACAACCACGTAGCTGAAGGACTCAGCTGAATTTTGGCATGAAACCTTTTATCCTTTCTTTTGCACATGGCTCAGGACCAAGACATACTAGGGCAGGACTGAGCCAGAAGCCACTGGGGGGGTTTCTAGCAAGTCCCTTGCAAAGACACCTGGACACAAGGAGACCACTCGATTTCTTTGCTGTCTCAGAGGACACTCATCCTGCCAGCAGCCCTGCAGAAGAGAATTGTGAGCACGGTTGCATTTGCTTTGAACTGATATACACGTTCTCTCAGCTGTCATACCAGGACACTTAGCTGAGCTCTCATCATTTTATATCACAATAATTGCAGCATCCCCTACTGTCTCTGACATGGTCAGCCAGTCCCCAGAAATCCTAAAGAACTAACGGACTGGGTTTTGTCAGGCAGAATAAAAAAAAAAAAAGTGTGAAGTAGATTAAAAGAGAAATAGTTTTCTCTATGTGTTTTTAGACTTGTTTTATTCTTTTGAGTATGGAATGTCAGGCTTACTGAAATTGGTTTTCCTGGATGGTCATTTATATGTGAAATACATACACATTAAGCTAAGAAACTGTGGAGTTCTTTCTTTCAAATGGAAATGTGTTATTTTTAAACTGCAAAAGCACAGACAAGATTTCAAACTGACACTGTCACTTTTTTAAGATGATATATGGCTCCTCTACCTATAGCACACCCAGACTGAAGAACCTATCTGTCAAAAGCCACTACATCTAATAATAAATAGTAATTATCATCAAATGCTGTATTGTATATCATCAAAGCACAGTACAAACATTAGCCATATATGCCATCCCTTTTCATGTGCCATTCAGAAGCATAAAGGAAATGTTGAAGCGCTGCCTTGCACCACTCTGAGAAATAAGCCTTTCACCTCCGCCTCTGGGGTGCAAAGTTTATTCCAGTGGCTGGAGATTTTGTCCCATCTCGTTGGTCTTAACCAGGTGCGGTTTCCTGACACACTTGAATGAATGGGAAACCGTAGCCCTCCAGGCAGTCATCTCCATCCTGTTCCAACCCTAACGAGACAAACAGATTATCCGGGGTTTTTTTCTAAACTCAACTTTCTGCTTGATGAAAACCTTATTGGTTCTCTCCAGATTTAAGTGATGACACTCTTCCTTCTCTTTACTGGAGGAGCTGCAAAATGGATTAGGCAGATTGCCTTCATGGTTTAAAGGAAACTGGAAAACCGCTTTCAGTAAGAGATAAGGTGTAGCTTTTGCCAGCTTATCGTGATGAAATGCTGAAGAAGGGTCTCTTCAAGAAAGTGCCTGCGTTCACCTATTCTCTGTACAGGGCATACAGCAGCCAGGAAAATCGCCCTTATGTCTGAAAGCCGTCTTCAGTGTTCTAGCAGAGGATCCATCAGAGCATTCAAAACTAAATTAAAATCCCAAGGAGGAATAGGGGATTTAATTCTAGGATTAAGCTTTGAAGTTGCTCCCAGGAAATAAATTATTATTGGATGAGAACCAACACACCAATTACCTAGCTTACTGCTCATGCTAGTGAGAGCTGCTGCACACACCCTGAGGGATCAGATACCGCAGTTTTACCTAGCCAGTCTCGTCTTAAACACAATATCCACATAAAGGCGAAAGCTCGGCTAGTCGCATTCCATGAAACTTAGCTTCCCAACTCCCAACGTTAACAGGGAAACTGCCCGCTACCAAAATATAGGGCAATAAGATTCAGTCACTTAAAACTCCCCACTTTTCACCTTTTGTCTTGCTTTGTTTTAGATAATAGAATAGTTAGTAACATGCCACTTCTTTGCTCTGTATGTTATAGTCGGGTCAAAGTACTACAGTATCGGTGCTACCATAAATAAGCACATTTATTTTTCTTACACAGAAGGCTACACGCTAGTTAAGTAGCAGGCAAGCCCTACTCCGTTCAAATGGCGTCTAGATGAAGCAGTGGGACATAGCCAGCTTTTCACTTGCCGTTCCACAGATTTCTTCAGGCTGCCCAGAATACCTCGCCTTCACTTACGCAGCCTCAAATCCTCAATGCTTGTTCAATGGGACATCGCTACCACATGAACCACCTCCTGTGGAAGGAATAAGTAAAGTTAAATAGCTCCAAGACTGATAAAATTGTCTGGAGCAAAGAGGAGTACAGACATCAGAGCTGATATTTCACTCAAACTAAATGCTACCAGTTAATCAGTGCTATTATAAACTCACTCAGAACATTAAGTTACTGCGGGTAAAAAATAAATCCTTCCCTTTGAAAAATATACTTGTCACCACTGAGGCAAAAGCTGGCAGCAGCAGTGTACGCAAATATTTGGTTTTCTCCCAAAGAATGTATTTTCTTTTTAAACACCTTATGACCTAAAAATACTGCCACCAAAGCATCATTACTTTTTTCCTCCCAAACACATGGTTCATGTCTTTTCTCCGTGGATTTCTTTCAGTCCTTAACACAGGGAAATGATGCACACAAAGCAAAGATGAAAACCCACCCACCTCCCATGTCCTCCTTCACCTGCAAGCTCTGTCGGAACTTCTGATACCATTTAATACACACACGTACATATGGAGTGGGGTATATACAGTGAGTGGATTCACTTTAATGGCAATGTGGCAAAGCGGAGGCACTGGTTAGTGTCACCAGCCAGGCTCCCTGCTGGTGCAGCAGTTCTGACAAGCCCTGTCGCTCACGACCTCCTAACAGATCCAGCTTTTTTTCAGAAAAGCTCGGGGTCAAAACAGCACTGAGTCTCTCCCTGTTCCTCTCATTCCTCCTTCAGGTGAAGCAGATGGTATCGCAAATAACTCACCAAGCGGGTGCAGGGGGAGAAATGGTAGTGAAAGAAAATGTTATTCGTACTGACAAGGATTCTGAACAAGGAGCTGCATGACGTTAGAAAAGCGTAACACTTTTCTAACACAGAGATGTGGGTCTGAAAGTATCCTTTGAAACACAAGTAAGAATGATTTCACCAGTGAGCCAAGAGCCTGTGAGCTGGGGATGTTCCCACAGGGTTTGGGGCAGGTGCTCACTCCAGCATTTATTGTACATTTGTATTGACCATCTAATTTAAGACAAATGTTTTCTCTAGACACATTTTAAAGTGAAAAATTATCTCAGTTAGCATGTAGCTGTGGTCCCCCGAGATAGCTCCTTGCCCAGGGGCGAACAGAAGCAAGATGTTAATGAGCTTAAAAGTAGCTACGAAAACCACTGTGTCCATGGTCAGTTGAAAGCCAGCAGGATCAGGGTCACCTGCTCCTGTGCCTGTTTATTTAGTAATCTCATTAATTGAAAACATGGAAAAGCATGTGCTAAATGTGAATATTCACAGAGCGGGGAGATAATATCTACCCCCAGCAACTGAGGTTATCATGCTGCCCAATCACCACCACACCTTCCTGACAAAAGATACCTACCCTTGGCAAATTACTTTATGCAGACACAGATAGATTTACTTTGCCTGAGCTGTTTCCAAGTGAGCCAGCTGACTCAATAGTTCAGCCCTCTGGCTGGAAGAAGCATTAAGATTTCTGTCAGATTGCTCTGTATTCTGAAGAAAACTGCCGCCTTCTTTTCTCCTTTACTTAGATATCCCCTTTCTTAGACATCTAGGAAGAGGCAATAAGCAAAATACCTCTGGTACACCTCAGCTGCCTCTTTTAATCTACCATCAAATTGAAATGGAGGACGTTTACCTCAAATGCTTTGAAGCCCAGCAGCCCATTTTTGCTCTCATGTCTGGTCCGACTCAAACTCAAGCCTCAGCATCGTGGTTGCATGCACTACTCACAGACTGTCTCATGCTCTGGCTATTTTTTTTTTGCCACACGTCAGCTGTAAACCTGATCCCAAGACCAGGCCTTACTCAAATATGAGCTCTCTTTCACCTCCACAGTGGTTATGAACTCAACAGAGCAAGGTCTGGCTTCAGCTGACCAGCCTCCATCCTCCAGCAAGCCTGCAAATTTACCCTCTCCCCCACATGCTACTGCCAGGACCCAAGTGCTGATTGTGTTTCTATGGCCTGGCAGTGGGAAAATGGAAAGTATGAAGCTTTCCCATGCACAGGGTGTGCCTTTTCCTCATCCCTTACCAAACACTGAATTCAGAAAAGCACATGCTGTTCTGTCCCTCTCCCCTCATCATCTTTAGAAAATGTTCACCTAGAGCCTTGGCCACACTCTGGCAATTTTCCCAGCCCAAGGACAGAGGCCGGGCATTAGAGCAAGGCAACATTTATTTGGAAGGACAGCTCAAAGTGGCTCACAGTGAAAATTTTGGCTTCCTCTGGCCCTCATATACAGGTTTGCCCGAGAAGGGGGAAATCTGTGATTATATTCTGTGCTCTTTTCATGCCATTACCCTGTATTTATGCTGTTGTGTTGTTTGGTTTTACGACAAGACCATTTGTCCTTTGTTGTGCCCTTTAGATGCAAGTACATAAAGCTCCTGTGGAGCTGTGGCTTGTTCCCCTGGCAAAAGAGCAGCTGGGCATCTCTGCTCCAGCCCCTATGCCGGTCAGGAGTCAGTACTCTGGACTTGCCGTGCTACCAGGCTTTCTCATGCTGACAAAGAGTGAGCCTGCAGGCTCTTGTGTTCTTGATGGTCACATCCTTATTCTAGGTCAAGGATGGCCATGTGTTTTCATGCCACCTGAAGGAATCGTACATTTTTTTCTCATGAACTGATCTGTGTCTCTCGTGTGACTCAACTTCCATAGGCCCCCATCCTCTTGCCTTTGCCAGCTAACAGCTTTGTTGTTGGAGCATAGCCTCTGCAGAGGACAGTGTCTCAGTGGCACAGATGGCACAAGGGGCAGTCCAGGACCTAATGAAGGAAAAGAATAGGGAAAAGGGGTATCACTAATGCCACTTTTCCTATATATTTTTGTCTTCAGAACCATCAGAGGAGGTCTGTGTCTCAGATTGTTCCTTGCGGCACCTCAGGGGATGCTGAGAGAGGGTAATGAGAATGATGGGAGGGAGCAGTAATTGGCAAAGCCATGAATTGTCAATTATAACTGCGAATTATGTTACTTTATTCCTTTCTTCCATGGACATATATATTATCAAGAGGGGCCTTTACCTACCCAATGCTGGTGGCTCTGTTGGGCTGAGCAAAGGCAGATTTGACTCCAGCAAACCCAGTGTTGATGGAATATATTGGTCTCGCTGCCTTGTGTCACCCAGAATGGGCTACAGAAATGTCAGCAAACCTTGCGATGCTGTTACAGGTAACTGGCTGAACATACACATTATGGCAATTCAGCAGGAGCTGAAGGCCTAGTGCAATGTCCAGGGATGTTTGGAAAGAGTTGTAAGAATTCAGGTAAACTGCATCATTTGGAATACAGGTTGATGGTAGTGTGCTGCAAAAGTTCCTGTCCACAGGCAGAAAAAAGCCTGACCTGGCCATGATGACAAAGACAATGTCTGAAGATGCAGGCATCTAACACATGTCCAACATTGCCTGCACTAATGTCCATAGAGTGGGTCAAACATCAACCATCCTACTCAATCATTCATTAGTCCCTATGTTATAATGGCATAGGACCCCTTTTTATTCATTTGGTGAGCCGTCACCTCAGGTTGACAGTTTGTAGAGCCACAGGTCCTGCAGCTGGAGAACCCATTTTGAGTAAAACTGTTAGTGCTCCCTCTGGGACACTACAAGGGACACTACATGGGGCACATCATGAAGGGATAAAAAGCGTCCACCATGACAGTGCCTACCACTCCTATGACAACCTCAGTGATGAACTTTGCCTCAAACTTGTCTGCTACCCATTTGACAGAAGCTGATAGCTGTCCCTCTGCACCCTTGGCCTTAAAGGGTGACAGTCCGAAATGTGTGCAAGCTCACAGCACAGAATGTCAGAAGATCTTCACACGTATACAAGCCCATTGTACCTGCTGCTGCTGGCCTTCCCAGAGATGGAGAACAGCATGGTCCCATGAAGTGTTGGTCCCTGTCTCCCAGAAACGATGCTGTACAGCAGAGAGGCAGGGATCAGCCAGTCAGTTGCAGTGAAGCAAAAATATAAATATCTCCCCCAAAATGATGGGACCAGAACTGCTTTTTCTTTTGTTTCCAGATATACTGGGTCCCAGAGTTGAGGATATATAAGACTCTGGAAAAGGCCTTGCTCCTGATCCAGGTCCTCACCAGAAGACAAGACAGTAGTCCACACACATAGGATGCCTGACAAAAAAATGCAATAGGAGAAGAAGATGGGTGTCATACAAGGCCTGGGTGCAAGCATCTAGGCAACACAAACTGAGTGGATGATTTCAAGCTCTTCTCTGTTCCTCAGGTGATTCCCACTGTCTCCCTCAACCTTTATCCCCCCAAAACGCAAACAGTATTTTTCCTTTCTGAGCATACTAAAGAAAGACTAAGGGACCGTAACTGCCACAGAGAAAGTTTGGCTTCAGCTACAACTGTTCCAAACATGTAAATCTCCAAAGAAAGAGTGAGGAGGACTGTGCAAGTGACTGCAGGAATCCCCATCTGAAATGGCCATATTTGCTACAGGGCACTAGACTCGAGTGGACCATTCTGGTCACCATGAGCTAGAGGCAGGCTGGTGTTGAGTAGGTCTCCGCTACACAATACCACCATTTTGCAACCCAGTGCTCTGAAAGGACAGCTTTGCTGAGAGGCACTGGTGCACTTGAATAGGACACGGACACGGAGCAGAGTTATGTATCTCCTGGCTTCAGGGCTGACTGGTAAGGCAGCCATGGAAATTGTGAGCAAGGAGACTGGCTACTATCATCTGCTTCTATAGTACTCTAGGAAACAAGTTCTTAGGTACACCATCTGCAAAAAAACGAGCTCACACAAAAGATACATTGAATTGTACAGACAGCTTCTTTGCTTAGTAGAAACAGCATGACAAGACCTCTGATACTGGCTATCTTCCTGGGCCACAGAACAGCAATACCAGGCTGGTGACAGTCCCATCCCCCCTGAACTGTCACCAGGATCTGTGCTCTTCTGTGCAGCTACCAGCAGCCATAGCTCAGCTGAATAGAATTGAAATAACTAATCACACAATCTCAGGTAATAATCGTAGGCCTCAAGCTCTATGATTGCAAGCATCTAGCATATGTACAGATGATAAATGTACCCTGGAGTTACTGCTCAAAGGACCAATTTCAGAGTTTTCATCAGAAAGGACTGGCTTCTTAAAAATCTGTTCTTTCTTTTGAAGTCTGACAGAGGTCAGAACTGCTTGGTGTCTCGGTGTGCTGCAATGAAAGGAGTGTAATTTCCTTCAGGGGGGTGAATAGGAACAATTGGCTTCACTATTAACTGCATATCTGACTGTCACTGCACCTGTGATGTTTTTGTTTTCAAACTTGTCCTGATGGCCGTGAGGGTTGGAAACTACAGAGGCGCTGTATTGACCTGAAGTGCTTGGCTCTGTGGGCATCTTAGAGTGCAGTGACAGAGGAACAGCAGCCACTCTTCACCATCAGGAAGTCATGGGATCATAGGATAATTAAGACTGGGAGGGACCTCAGGAGGCTCTAGTCCAACCTTCTGCTCAAAACAGGGTCAGCTGTGAGATTAGATCAGGTTGGTCAGGGCTTTAACCAGTTGGGTCTTGAAAATATCCAAGGATGGAGACTGCACAGCCTCTCTGGGCAGCTTGTCCCACTGCTTTCCTGTCCTCAGTCAATTTCTGCAGAAGTATAGAAGTACTCTCTGCAGGGTCTTTGAGACAGCCCATGTTGGCTGGACAGACTATAGCCCCCATGTTTACCAGAATGCTTTCACAAGCTCATGGGGAAGCACGCTTCAGGGTCCCCACACCCTCACACCCCATATAACTCTTCAAAATCCTGGCCGGTATCAATATAAGGTGCCCAGCCTCCTCATCAGCTGCTTTGCCCACATCCCTATACAGCATCAAGATGATCACCAGCTCCCTATCCCCACCAAACCCATGAGGGACTACACACACAGCCATAACCAGACCCAGTACTTGCACCACCACACAGCCCTGAGCAAAGCACAACCAGTGTGGACCACCATGGTTATTGCACTAACCATCCTTCCCTAGATCCCCCTTCCCCTCCCAGTAGCATTGTCCTCAACAGTGCCCCCTCCTCAGATATCACCAGCTGAACCATGACAACAAGGTTGCCAAGCAACACGAATCCTCCAAGCAACCAACCACAGCAGGTCAAAGCAACCCATCACAGATCAACTCGAAAGCCTGCCACCATTTGTCTCTCAGCAGCTCTTCCATCCAGTCATAGCTAGGATCTACTCAGGTCCATCCTCTGCACTTCCCTCATCAACTGAGAGCACCGGCCCATGCACTCATGCAATTGCCAAGCAGCCAAAATGCCCACAACTAATTAACACATACTCACAGTGCACACAAGCAGAGAGGCCAAGGAAGTCCAAACAGAAATGGCCTTCATACAGGCACCAAGCACTTCCTTGTCTTGCATGGATCACCAGTCTTCTATCTTACCCCTTGTCTCTTCCCCTCGCTTTGATGGTCACGCAATGCAGGGGGTCAGGACACAGTTCCACATCATCCACACAGAGCTGTCTCATCTCCAGATGGCATGTTGACCAGTCTGGTCTGTATAAGCATACATCCAGAATGCCAATGAGGGCAACTTGGGATAGCAGCCATATCTGCAACACAGGCCTTACGCTTACATACCCACCCCTACCTCTGCCTATCCCCCATTCACTCCTCAGTCTCTCCACATCCTGACAGCTGTCACAGGCTGTCCTCCTATATCTCCAGAGACAGGGCTGAGACCCAAGGAAATGACTTAGCACTGCTCTCAGCCTAGCCCCATCTCTCTGCCCTTCCCATAATCCTGCTAGATACCAAGGTCAGCTTCCCCACATCACACCCAGACAAATGATCTAAATGCCCACCACCTGCCTCATGTTTTCCTTCCCCTCAACAGGGCAATACACAGAGTATTTCCTCCAGCTTCACGCCAGTCTTTCAAAAAGAAGCAAAAGGTTTTTATCTGCCTTTGGAAACACCCCTGGTCCTTGCAGACCCTCAGCAGATGCAATGGCATGATCATCCTGTAGAGAAGGGTGGTTCAACCAGAAACCCCAGCCACAGGGTAGGCAGACCCCAGTTTCTCTTGGGCACTTTTGGAACGAGCTCCCCAGGTGATGAAAACCACGATGGCAGGAGACAGGCACACAGCAGCAAGATCCACAAATGACTATTTGCTGCAGCCCCTCCCTGCTCTTTCTTCCATCTGTCTCTTCTGCTTTTCTTAAGGAGGCAGTCACAGCACCTCTTGGGACCAGCACTACTAACTCGCAAACACCAAATCCCTTGTCTCACCATCACTTAGCTTCCTATACAAGAGAGCTGGAGACAGAAGATCCTGTCTGTGCTTCGCTGTCCTGGAGTTTTTAAGCAAACACCATGAGCAAGTGGGAGGCAGTAAACTCTTGGGAGGCATTCATGGCACTCGAGAGAAATTGAAGGCTTGGTCCTGCTGCCTGCAATCAGCTGAGTTCAAAGGAGGCAGAGATCTCAGGGTGAGCCGAGTGCTGTCTGTACTCAGCACAGCCTCAGAACGAGGCTCCCCAGGCTGCCTTGAGCAATCTCAGAAACCACCCCAGGAGAAGACTGAGCTCAGGAGCTCGCATGCTTGCACCATCTGTCTGGTACGGGTGGCCCAGATAGCTAAAGGACTCTTTAGACACACTGCTTTTACCAGGCGTTATCACCATTAGGGGCTGGGATCACCCCCATGGTTTGCTCCAAGTTGACTGTCTAAGGACAGAACACTTAGAGGAATGTTCTGTCTTGTTCAAGGCCACAGGGTGTGACCACCAGGCACAGTTTTAAAAGGAGCTTTCCAGGAGGGCCACATTTTCTTCCAGAACCATCTTCTCTTGGAGTTATTTGTGTTTTACTTCATGTCACATCATACATAGCCCAAGTCCCAGGCCCCACGAGGAAGACAAAGATCTCCCTGTCACGAGCATTGAGCAACATCTGCACAACCAGGGAGGGCAATGAGGAAATGAAGTTGCAAAGACACCCATTCCTTACCCACGGACATGACTAATGAATCATAAAATGGCTAGAGTTGGAAGGAACCTTGAAGATCATCTAATTCCAACAAGTTTGCTAATGAAAGCAAAGGTGTTTCAATCTAATCAAGGGGTTGCTTCTTTCCAATGCCTGTTGCCTTGTGCCCTGACTGAGGGACTTGGGGAAGGGCCTTGGTCCCCAGATTGAGTGTTAGGCTTGACAGGGCTTGACTACAGTACTCCATGATACAGTACACCGAATTAAAAAATCCTAATTGTGACATATAATGATGCTAATGTGGCATTGCCCTGCCATTAATCAGCCCAGCTGCAGTAGCCTGCTCATATGAATCCTGGGTTTGGTCTGTCTAGACCTAGTTTACATATATCCACCTCCATTGGCTGTACAGACATCCCCATGTACAGAATCATTTTGACCAAAGCAGACTGAAAGTGTTCAGACTAATAAATCAATTCTTCCACATAAAGAGGATGTATAGACTTAAATGGATAACTGGGCCAACCTGGATTAAACTAGTGGAAATTTGGGTGTAGACAAGGCTTTCTTTTTCATATTAAAATCATTAACTAAACCAAGTTTTGATTGGCATTAACTGCATGGTAACAAATGTGAATCCTCCATCCAGTATTCCAGTGTCTGTGTCTCCATGTGGCCTCAAATATAACACATGGAAGAGCTGGGCACACTTCTGGTCCTGCCTTCAGAATTCATATTTAGTGGGTTCTTACCTGAATCCCAAAGGACCCAGTAAGATTTCTGCTTTTTGCGTAAAAATAACTTTATGGAAGCATCTATACAACCATTCCTCATGGAGGAATTTGAGCAAGGCTCACTCTTACAGAGACACTATAATTTCTGAAGAAGCAGCAGTTAACCAGATCATTCTGTTCCAGCATCTCATCTATGGGCCCTGTATAGGGATGATGGTATTATCCTATTTTTCCTTCCCAGCTAGTTAATAGGAAATCCCCTTTCAAAGGCAATTTCCATTTTAAATCACCCACATTAAGAGAGACATGTTTAATACCAATAAATCCGCTTTCTTAAAAGAGACAGAGAAGCCAGGCTCATCAGCTGACTAAATCCTCTCCCCCCCACCCCCATTCCTGCCTTGCAATCTGTAGATCTTGCAGAAGGGTGATCTAAGACAGCTGTAGTCAGCTAGCTACACTTCTGAGCACTAAGCTGCTCCTCGCTTTGTATTCACTCCGTGCCAAACCAAGGTCACAGGGACACGAGGAGCTAAAAGACTTTTCTCACTGTAAAGGAGCGGGAGTCTCAGCCAGAGATGCTCAGGGGCTGGGTTTCCACACACCTTCCATGGGAGCCTCTCCCCACGCCAGTGTCCCACTACAAGTCAGTGTGGGGTGAGTTCTAGCTAAAGGCTCTGCGGGTGGAATTACTTTCTCTCCTCAAAGCTTTTTGTAGCATACCTGGGAGAACCAGCCGCTGACTCCCAGAGGGATCCCTGTCCCTCAACACATGCCCTGAGGGCTGCTTCTCTGCTGTGGGGATGCCACTCCATCCTCACCGTCACTGCTTCCCCTCTCCAGAGGTATTTCTAGCCGCATGGCTCTTGAGACACTTTGACCGCACCTTTGGCAGAGAAGCGGGTGGCAGCCTTTAAAGAGTCTCTTGCGTGCCTAAAACAAGCAGCCAGCAGTGTGGGCAATGCTAAGGCAATGTGCTATCAGAAGCCAGAGGAGGGTGACCTCAAAGGACCCCACCAAGGTCAGGACTGCACCAGCACCAGGGCGATGGCACGGGTATCTCGCTTATCTGACAGGAAGAGACACAGCTGACTAAGGTGGGAGGATGGGGAGCTCTGAAACCTGAATAAACTCCCTCTTGCTTCCCACTGCTGTGACAAGGATCAGGAGCAAAAACTACAAAGTAAGATAAGGCTTAGGGAAAAGAAAAAAAAAAACACCACTAACCAAAAAACCAAGGTAGAGCAGAAAACCTTGGCCTGGCTGCCTCAGTGCTGCCAAGAACAGACCCAAAGTCACCCACGTGATATTCCCCTGCCTCATCATGCAGGTCTAGTAGCCAGACCTTCTGCTGGCAAGTACAATGCTGTGTCGCTGCAATGGTCTCTTGTGGGAGAGAACGGCCAGCTCCCGTCATTGAGCTGAGATCATGACACAGTGGTAGGAATCCTGAAAATTACTTTGAAATCTTCTATGTGAAGCACATGTTGGAGATACAGTATCATCCATCATATGTTTTTCCAGTTGAATGTCTGAACACCTTATTTGGCAAAACAGTTTTTGTTTGTTTGACAGCAAATAGGTCCATTTGCTCTGGGCACATCCTCTTTCCCCACCAAGTATGCAGGCTCCAGCTCTGCAAGCACCCCTTTAGGTAAGCATAGTTACACATATGCATGCCAGAAACAGCGTGGCCATCAGCAAGTAAACCTACCTATGTACCTGTATAAGGTAGGGCCTGTCAGAGTCGGGGGACTGAGCCCAGTGACCTAGGAGGTCCCTTCAGTGGTGTCCCAACCCTGCAGCAGAACCAGATCCTTCTCTTCCAGGAGCACTGCTCGGACAAAGCCTGTTGACAGCGGGACATTTCAGAAAAAAAAGCTTCTTTCTTTAAGGAGCATAAAGGTAAGAACAGAAAAGTCTTATTTTTTGCTTTATCATTTAAAGAACCTCGGCCTCATTTTGCTCCATGAGTCTATAGCTGACTGGGCACCGCTCAGGAGCAAGGACAGCTCTTCCACTGTGGGAAACCGCCCTGCCTTTACTGGAGCAGGAAGCCATCCTCCTCCTCCCTCGCAGCACTCTTTCCAGTCTAGATAGCATGGATAATTATATCTGTTTCCATGCTCTGCTTAACCAAAGTGGTATTTCTTAAACAATTCCACAAACACAGACAAGAGCACTTTGCTTTCAATCTTGTACTTATTTTCCACCCGGTACTAAGGTCCATTTCTCATTCTGAGAGTGAATAAACCTTAAAAAAATAATGTAATCCTCTAGTCAATGGGGAGAAAGAGGAAGGGGAAAAGCATGAGCTGGGGGAGCTTCATGGCTTATTGCTCTGCAACTTGTTATAATAGGTCGTAGCAGTTAGGTTACATTACAACACGAGACCTATGATATGTAGACTAGTGTAAAGCATACAAAGATTAGTATAAAATTTATACAACAACTTGTTCTAAATACTGCCGCTAGGAAATAACAAGTTAAGGGAAATAACAGGGGGAGGCAGAGCACAATCCTCATTTTCTGTTATTCCGAGATCATTTTAACCTGTTCAGTGGACAAAACATCTTCCTTGACCAAAATCTTTTTGCTTTAAAAAAGATGAGTTAATACCCTAAGTAACTTCTGCCATGCCCCAGGGTGGAGTTAGGTGCGTGCTAGAATGTTCCTATCTGTCTGTATCTGCACTGAACTGTTAAGCAGATGCTCACTGAGGAGAAAATAGACTGCAATAAACTGGCACTGACACAGATCTGAATCGCTGGAACTGCCATAGAGATAAAATTCATTTAAGAAATGTGGTTTCCATTTCCATTTTCTTTTAATAAAAAAGCTATTGAAACATTAAAAATATCTACTATTTCAAACAGCACACTATACACATAAGTAAGAGAGTGAATAGAGACTTCATTTTATTGATGTAAAACGCGAATACATCACAATTCTGGACATCATGGAAGAGCCAAATTAAAATCCCTTTTCATAGCAAGGAACAGATCCTGTCCTCATCTACACAGCTGACCAACACTCAAGGTCTGGGCCATTTTAGACGCTCTACTCAACATATGGGACCCCCATGGTCCCCAATAGGAGAACCACACATGGGAAAGAAGACAGCACACAGTGCAACACACCTAAGTTAAGATCTCTACGCTACGCTGATAGCGAACTGCCCTTTCCTCCCTAAATGAATCTACTTTTTGGACTTACTCTCAGCACTCTGCCCCAGCCACTACACAGTGTGAGCCAATATACCCTGGCCACTTTAGCACTGCTCTTCCCAGAGTGGGGCAAGACCCTGAAGCAGTCTATTCTTTGATCCTGGTGCAAATCCCTCTGAGTTCTGCCCAGGCTGCTTCAACAGCATGTAATGAGCTCCCGTCCCATGCAATGAGTAGTCACGACAAATCCCCAAAATTACATATATAAATTGATTTCTCCTCTCATGATCCTAAGAGGAGCGATTATTCCACCAAATTAACCTGCCTCCAAATCAAGCCTTCGGTCCTGCACTCTAGGAAGATTTAAGAGTATGAATTTGAAGTACTCTTAGTACATGGATGAGATCAGAAGCAGGAGTGGAAAGCTATAATGGAGAGCTATATGCCCCTGCATCCTCTCCAATAACTCCCGTAAGCCAGGCTGACAGCTCCAGAGCTGGTGGTTAGTTGTCACACCAGCCTTCTACAGATATGTAAAACCTGGACAGATTCAGCACCCTAAATGCCTGCCATTATGCACCAAAGAGAAAATGTGCCATGCTAGCCTAATTGGTGATCAGGTCTTTAACAACGTGAATGAAAATCACCATGGATACTATAAGTCACTGCATACTTAACTCTAAAGTAAAACAAGAAAAAAATTGAAGAGAGTTTTAAATTCCTTTTTTTTTTTTTCCTGGATATGATCCCCTCACACTCTGCCTCACATATTTCTTCTGGAAACATTCAGCATCAGTGTCCCTAGTCCCATCTCTTCACGCTCCCTTGTAGTCACTGTCACAGGGTGAGTGGGATGCCTTGCACCACCCTATTGTGGGAGAAACATGGTGCAAGGTGTAATCTTATCCATGTTGCCGCAGAAAGTTTTCAGGTCATTAGCATTAAAGGACAGCAACCCAGAATTAGCGAGAACATCAAGATTACCAGAAAAATAGTAGGAGGCTCATAACTAGAGTTTTTGGTCTCCAGGAAGAAGCTAAGCAGCCTTTTCCATGTAGCTGCATTTTGCTACACGAACAAACTTGCACCAGCTTATGGAAAGCCAAAGAAGTACCAGTGCTGCTTCCAGTAATGCCTAGGAAAGTACTTGTGATGAAGAAAAGGAAACTGCAGCATTTTAGGGAGATTCCTGAGACAAGAACACAAGCATCTCCCAGGACCTCTACTTTTCTTCAGGCTTTCAGGGAGCAGAAGGTACAGGCTGCTCCGCAAAGAAAACCAAGAGAGGATGGGGACTGCAGGACCACGCTGTCACCAACACAGGCACAGCCCCGCAGTATCCGAGTAACACCAGCACAGCAATCATCCAACAACCACAAATCAAGTCCAATGTCAGTCCAGGAAGCCCAACCAGATGCACTAAAGCTGAGAGCAGACCTGCTCACTATCCAGCTCAGGCACAGAGCAAGGCTGAGGCTATATAGTGCTCCCAGGCCAAGGAGCAGAGTGGGTGTGTGGGTGAGGGTCCCAGGTGAGGCTTCTCAGGGCAATTACAGCCCATCAGGGCAGTCAGGGCTCGAAAACAGCTCGCTTTGGGCACTAGGCAATACTTAGTGTCTCCATTTCCCATGTATGGGCCGTGAGTCAGCTTCCATGGCTGCTGCTCTGAGTTTTTCACCTAGCAACAGGAGAGACGGATGGATGGGGGGTGTTAGGAGAGACGTGGAAGCAAAATGAGATGAGAAAGACAGAAACTAAATTGTCAGGGAGAATAAGGGGCGGGTGTGGTGCCTGAAGCTACTTGAGTTTCCAAAGGACAAAGACCAGCTTGCAGATAGCAAAGTCCCTTCTGCACTTTTGCCTTCCTGGGAAACCATGACGAACTCTTATGGGGTGAGGGACACATCCAGCTCTCCCTTGAGCCACGCTGTAGATCAGTGGGCTTTGACCTGCGTGTCAGAAGCTCTGCACCAGTTTGGATGTGACCAAAAGGTTTTGCCATTTGCTGTGCATAAGCTCACCCCAAGCCTGCTTCTTACCAGGCAGCACAAAGTGCTCATCAAAGGGTAGCCACAAGGCAGCCCTCACCATGCCCACTGAGGTACAACAAGTGACACCACCAGAGCTGATGCTCAGCTGGTTGAACTGAAGGCACTGGGATGACTGGAAGACGTGACAGCAAATGGTCCCCAGGGGACAATCCCCGTCAGAGGCCAGAGCCCTGCGCCCTCTCCCAGGACACACCATGCTGCAGCCATGGCTGCTGGTGGCACAATTAGGATCAGAAGAAACAGCCAGGCTGCCCCACCACGTCTTCCCAGCGGAGAGGATGCTCTCAGAGACTCGGGGGTCAGCACTAGGGAAGGCTGTGCCTCCTCAAGCTCTAAAAAAAGGACTTTGTTCCCGCTCAGCATTTTTTTTTTTCCCATCTGGGCTAAATCCACTCTTAGAAAGAGATAACTCTATCTCCAGGGAAACGGGCTCTCTGCGCTCGCAGAGACTCAGCCAGCTCCCCCTCTCCTTTTGCAGTGGGGTCACTCAGCAGCGAGGCTGAGGCACGCAGGCACCATGGGGCATTGGGCTCATGGAGCCACCCCAGGCCAGGAGCACTGCAAGGGCAGGGTGCTCTGAGGCGACGTGTGTTAGTCTCCCCGCTGAAGCCAGGGCCACCACAGGACCTTTGTGAGCCTGCCCAGCGCTGGAGAGCTCACGCAGGAGTGATTACAGAGATCGACCGTGCTCAGAAGTCTCTCATTACCGAGACTGACTCGTGCAGTCTGCTTTGAATCTTCTTCTTTTCTGCCCAAAATAGCTCCATGTTCTCAGCACCAGTTTTCTTTGCAAACTCGTTCCCTGCCCTCCCTCCCACCACAGAGAGCCAGACATGTCCTGCTCACAGAAGTCCTCCCCAACTGCGCTACAGCACCCCCATCCCCCCACACAATCCCCCTCCATCCTCTCCCCAGCTGGTCACTGCAAGTCCATGGGATGCTTTGGACCAGCTGGGGGGCCAAAACTGCTCAGGAGGACAGAGGGTGACATGACAACAGGCTGAACTCATTGCAGAGCCCCACAGGCCCCTTTTCCAGCTTGCTCAGGCAAGTTATAACCTCCTCTCCAACCTGCCTGACCTCTGGAGAAGCGATTCATCTCATGGTGGAGGAAGATTTCACCCAGCAGTTTCTGTATTTCCCATCTCTAGGCTTAATCCTCAAATCTGAGCCCCAAGGAAACTCCCACAGCAGCTACATTTTGGGGTGGTTCTTTATTCCCATAAGCCAAACTCCATTTGGGAAAGCTGCTCTGCATTAGCATCTGAGCTGGAAAGGAAACAAGCCTGCAAGGGTCTTCTGGGCTACAGTCCCTCACCCATGGATAGCCATGAGACCTCTCTTATGGACACCATCCCAGGTAACCTAGCCCTTTCCTGCTTTGAGGACCAGCTCCCAAATCTGTGACCAGCATTCCCAGGTATCTCTTCCTTGCTCAGAGGCAGAGACATCCAACACACCCCACACCACGTTGCAGGAGAGTTATATCCAGGTTTCCACGCTGCCCTGCCAGCAGGTCCGCCCTGCTGGGACCCCAGTCGAAGAAGAGCATGCATCAGCAGCTCTCACTGCCTTCCTGCACCCCAGACTTTCGGGCACGGCACAGTGCAGAAGCCCAGCCCTGACACGATGCCCGCACAGAGTTCGTTGCAGGATCCGTGCCTTATCTCGCCTCAGCATCTGAAAGCAGACTTTGGCTAAGTCCTACACGCTGCTATTTAAAGTAAGCCAATTTGTATTCATTCTGCTTGCTACATTCACCAGTTGTTCTGAATTGTGTTTGAAGCTGAAGGGAAGAGGAAATGTACAACAAGAAAAAATTATACACTGGTAAATTTTGTTCTAATCCCTTCTCCTCCCATTATTGCTTCCCTTTTTTTGGGTTTCTTTTTTGTTTTCTGTGTTTTATGTATTATTGGCTTTAGCATAATTTTGACTGAGAAAATATGTAGCTGATAGGACGGACTAATTACACTACCTAGAAGAATTAATTACACCATCTGTGACTGACAGTGGAGCCTGACTCGTTGCTTCCTGGTAGATGGAGCTACAACACCAGCTGCCCCAAATCTTTCCCTGTAGAAGGCAAAAGAGGAATTGTGGTGGGAAACATCGTTTAAAAGCCATTACTTCTCTTCTTAAGCAATTTAACATCACTGGGTGACCTAGCCTGACTGGCCAAGACAGGGACAAGGCTCATCCACCTTCCCTTGTGGTCTAGAAAGGAAATATTTCTACACCTATCCTGGCACTCTGCTACTTGCCATCAGCTGGCTCAGTCAATCCTAGGAGCTAAAATGGGCCAGGGCCATTTGCGAGGCAAGTGGCGTAGCATGGCTCATGTCCCCATAGCTACCCTCCTCTTCTAACCCTTGACTCCTCCTGGGACCAGTCCCTGGACAAAGCCATCCCTGAGCTGGAGCCAGGCTTTGTCTGTGAGTTGGCACAGGCTAAATCTGTGCCGGGGCCTGCGCTAACAATGTGGTGGTCAGGATGATCGCAGGACAGCCATTGCATTGGCCCTGCCTGGTCTACTCACAGAGACTCTCAAGATCAGCATTTGCGCTTGTTCCCCTACTCCAGCAGGGGTGGGAGGGCAGGGTGCTCTCTCAGCACTCACTGTGGATGGACAAGAAACCACAACACCTTGGGGAAGCAGGAGGTTTGAGGCAGTGAGGTTTTGCCTCACTGGAAGGACTGCATCTCTTATAGGTTCACCCACCGAGTCCCACCAGCCTGCTGCTGGCACACCATCAGCAATGCGCTCTGGCTGCAGCCCTGAAAAGGATGGTGGCAGCTTTGGTCCCTGCAGCCAGCTGAAAATCTGTCCTGGTTTCCGTCCTGCCTTACAATGGATCTGCTGAAGATTGTCATGGCTGAACGTGGGTGATGGAAGATCTGTTCAGATGCACAGCCTTGAATGTGTGTTTTCAGCTAAGGGAGGGGAGTGGTGCCCACATGGGTCAGGAAACTTTAAATAGTCATGCTTTAAGGTAGCTGTTCTTGCCCTTTTTGCCTCCAGCTCTGCTGCAGTTCTTTTCCTCCCACTCCTCTTTTAAGCCCACTCAGCTTACACAGGATAAGCTGTTGTAGTTATGATGTTAGAGCAAACCTCTTGACTGCATAAACATATCCCTAACTAAAATTCAGGACCCTAAGCATACGGTTGTATGTAAACCCTCTTGCTATTGTTTGGGTGCACGTTACATGGATGAAAAAAATTGGACTCCACAGCCCTCAATCCCTAGTTTAGGCCAGGGATCTGGTTTCTCTCGGTGCTGAACAACCCAACACAGCGATACTGAACCTGAGAAACCTGAATCCTTCTCTAGGTAACCGGGGAAGTGCTCAAGACATCCACTGAGATCTGATGTTTGCCTGACTCAGTTTTGCCCCAGGTCTTGAACAACATCCAAACTATATTTTGATTAAACCTCTAGGAAACACACACTAGCAAGACACAGACAGATCCTGGGGAATTCCCAGGCGCTCAAAGGGGAGGCAAGCTTTATTTTAGCTTTATTTTAGACTGGGTATTGGGAAAGGTCCAGGATGGTGACAAGGGACTGTCAATGCACAAAGATGCTCTGGCCACATCCAGCGGGTAGGCAGGGTGCCGAGAGCAGCCCACAACTCTCTAAAGGGCTTTTTTTACATCATGAAATTCCTTGGCGGGTGCTGAAGTACCAAAGTACTAGTCCTGCACTGCCAGAGCAAGGACTCATGTCTGGCTCATGGCAAATATTTGCATAGATGCATTTCACATGGGAGGAACTTCCTGAAATCCTCCTCTTCTGGAAAGGAAAGGAGCTATGGAAAGCAACAAAATTTGGTGGGTTTTTTTTCCTCTTCCCAAGTAATCCTTTGGCCTCTCATTCTCATAGAAAGGAATATTCCACCTCCAGCTTGGGAAGTACTTTTCACTGGAACCTATAGCCACTTCCAGCTCCAAGGACGCACCACTGGTTGCTCTTGGAATGACCATTTTTTTCAGCTTGCCAAGTTCTGTATCTGTGGGTGAAGGGTGGAAAAAGATCAGGCTGGTGCAGAGCCGAAGAGCAGAAAGGAGACATGGCAGTGAAAGAAGACGACCAAGAAGCCAGAGAGTGTCCAAGGAAAGTGTGTCTATATGAAGTAAAAGGACGCCTGATGAAGAGGAACAGAGTCACTGGGGAACAATAGGAAAAATCTGGGGACCAACAACAGACACACAATGAGTGAGCAAAATGAGAGAGGAAAAGAGGAGCAGATGCACGGAGAAAAGACAGGGAGACGCCAGTCTGCTGTTTGCAATACTGGAAATAGTAATGGGGTGAAGGATTTGGATCTGGTACAGGATATTCATGCACAGATTTTCCAGAAGCTGTTCCTGTGTTTTCAGCTGGGTATTTCTGTGACCTTGAAATGTCACTTTATTTCTTTATACCATAGCTTGCTTACTTGTCACTTGGAGGTAGTGATAATATTTCCATCACAGGAGCATGGGTATGCTTAAACAAAAAGCTTCAAGATCATGGGTGGAAGTGCAAAGTATTGTCACATTTATCCGAATGTCACAGATATACATGTATAGGTGTGCTCAGATGACCACATATCGGTAACTACACATATGTAGGTATAAATATATTACAAAGATATGTATCCCTTTTTTATTTATTTAGGCCAAGCTGACATTTCACGGTTGCTTAGCTACCAGAGAACAATAATGAGAATCTGTTTAGTATATATTGCATGGAGAAGGGAAGGGAGAGGGCAGCTGGCTATCATGTCAGACACAACCACTTGTCGGGCAGATTAGCCCTTTTGGTGGGAAACATGGAGAAAGGCAAAAGAGATCAAAGCTGAAAGGAGTTCAGACAGGGAGGCAACGAGCTGGGGTGAGTGGTGTGTGTAGTTCTTGGTGTTCCTGTGGCACCTCTGTGAGCGTGAATCAAAGCTCAGGTCATCACGAGTCATGAAGTGTTCATTACTTTCATGACATATACCAGCTCACAAGTTAAACAGACAGGAACATCATAAGTGGTTACAAAACCTACCTCTCTTTATTCTGGACCTCATCCCCATCCACACCAACACTGGCACCCTTGCTTCAAAACAAACGTCTTTGCTAACTGCAAGGAAGAAGGAGGTTTTGCCAGTCAGCAAAAAGTACCACAGAAGTAAAAAGCAACAAAAAAGCACATTATGCCCTCCCAACTGCATTCATTCTCTTCAAGATTTGCCTCCACTGCAGCTCCCAACCATTTCAAAATTTGCTTGGTCTGATTTTGTAAACTCATGGAAGAGTCTTAAGGTTCAGGAACTCAGCTCACTCGTTCACTTCATGCTGAAGGTAGGCTGGGTAAATGTTGTTGATGGAAAACAGCTTTTCCAGATTGACATCTGGTGTTTCCAGCTCTCACACAAGCCCAGACAGCTTAATGAGGGAGCTTGAATTTGTCCCAGGACACCGTAAGAGTGGTTTATGGTTCACCATTCCCTTGGGAATAGAACTTCTGGAGTTCAATCTTCCCTGAAGGCACGTCTAACAGTAGACAAGGAGGTTAACAGAAATGTAAAGATATAATGTATTTGCTACAATCCATATATTAAAAATAGAATTGCTAAGCTTATAGATAGACATACAGCAATTAAAGAAAACCAGACTTCTGCTACAGTTAAGCTGCCAGAAGTTCACTTGCTGCTACATCCAGTTAAAAAGACGCTAGAACACAGTCCTTGAATCAGGGATCCAAATTTCAGGCAAGACCCTTGTCCTGGATATTGCTCAGAGACATACTGGATATGTTACTTATTTTAAATCCATAGTTCCCTCACAGGATTCCACTGAGAGTTAAGTATTCTTCCCATTCTCCCCAATCTCCAAGAACTCCCTATGACTCATAACATTAATATTTAATCAAGGTATGTTAACATTTCTTCCAAATGATTATTGACTGTCCTAACTTTAGAGATGCTGTTGTTGTGCCTTGATCATATCTAGGAACAACTCCTGACAAGATAGTGAAAAAACCTCTCTGCTGATGAAGTTAAACACCAATGTTTAACTTGACTCCAAACAAGCTGTTTGCATGTTCTTAAAGAAATATTGCTAAGACTGTCAGAGCATATGTCTGGTACCAGACCCAAAGGACCACCCAGCCCAGTGCTCTGACTGCAATGGGAAACAGCAAAGGCTTAGGCAAAGACAGTGCAAATATACAGTGATCCTTCTCCCACTGTATTCTCCCAGCAGCCAGATATCTGCAGCTGAGAGATTTCCTGAGCCAAAGATCACATCTGCATCAGTGTCTTTCATAGATCTTAATGGCCTTTTTTTTTTTCCCCATAAATGTGTCAAGATGCTTTTAGAACTATTTATAATTTTGCCCTCCACACCATCCGGTGAATTCCACAGTTTAAGCATGCACCAGATGAAAAAAGTGCCTCTTTTTGGTTTTGACTGAAAAGTTTACTGGGGATTCCTACTTTTCATATTAAGAGAAGAGAGTCATTTCCTACCTGTCTCTGTGATCATCCTAGGCCTCTGTCACGTCCTATTCAGACATCTCTTTTCCAAGTTGAAAAGTCCTAACACCCTACCAAGTAAAAGGGTTCAAATCTTGCTGTCTTATGAGCTGAAACATTAAAAAGTGCACAGAAGCGTAGAAAATTATATAGGCATAGTAAGAAGTAGAAGTAAGAAGTACATTACACAAACATATTAATGAAAATAGCATGTGCAGGCCATTACCGGCTCTTGATGAAGTCTGGACAGGACAGCAAACAACCAGCCTTGGGGACAACAGTGTGCTTGGGACAAACCATGCCTGCCCCACTACTGAAGGATGTTGTTACATCAGAGCAGTAAAAGCAAACATTTGCTCATAATTCAAACTAGTTTCAGCTCAGCTAAATTGATCCCAGAATCAGCTGTGCTGCCACAGAGATCAGATGTCTGCTATATTTCTATCAAGCCCATTACAAAGCCTGTTCCACGTGCGGCTGAAACCCATTCAGCAAAAGTGGCTCTGGCTGCCTGAAAGCTGATCTAAATTACAGCTCTGGCAAGTTTTAGATGAAGCTTAACTGAGCAGGTTTTTAAACTACTTTGAATTTTGGTGGCATATTCTCCAAGTCTGGAGTTGTTTGGGGTTTTTTTGCTGTACTCGTGTACCCAGATAAGTACAAAATATTGCTTTTTAATCCCCTCTTGCATGACATAAGTCCTCTTACTGCCTCACCAACCTACCTTCTAGGCTGTGCCATAAATCATGCTGGAGGCAAAGTGTACGACACATAGGAGCTAAAGGAACAGCAAAAGAAAGACAAAGACCTGAAAATGTCTACTGGCAAATTATAACCCAACTTTATTCTGCAGCCTATACCCTCAAAGATTGTCGCACCTAGAGCTGGATGCTTGTGAGAGATATTGAAATGACCCTTGACTGTTACACTGCCTACCTACTTAGCAAGACTTATTTACTTCATGTTCATCATGCAATCTGAAATCATCCAATAATAACTATTCTAAAAAAGTCAACCACGTTTTCATATTTAATGTACATACTGTAGCTAAATAAAACCACTTTCGAGGGGTAAATAATTGCAGAGGAAGAGAAAAATTCAAGAGCGTAGGCTATGAAGATGCACTTGCAGCTGAAATGTTTTAAAAAACGATTAGTTGAGGCAGAAGAGCAGGAAAGCTGTTCTTACATGGCTAAATCAACTCTAGAGGAGGGTTTCAAACTAACTGTGGTAGAAAAGTAGAAGAAAGCAAGGCGATATACATGAAGGAAGGGGTTGGAAGCAGGTTATGGTCTCGGAGATATAATAGACAAGAGCAAGGAACCTGAATCAGAAAGTTGCCTCACCCTGGGTCTAGGGGCAAGTCCCTTAATCTCCTCTGTCTGACAGTTTTTCCATTTGTAGCAGGGGGATGGATCTTACAAATGGGGCATTGTGAGGATTAATAGTGTGAAGAGTTTTAGGAATAGAAGTCCAGTACAGCCAACCACAACGAGTGAAAAAAACAGGAGCTGGACTCCAGAAAAGTCATTACAAGGTCTTCATATTTTTTTCCTCAAGAAATGGCACTGCATTTGAACTGCCTGTGGAGCACACCATTCCCAGCTCCCCAGCGTGTAACATTCAGAGAGTCACCAGTGTCCCCAAAAGCAGATGGTGACTTTGCAGTGATTCTCTCTGGACACTCAGTGATGCAGAAAATCCAGCTTCTCCCCACAGGTGTCAGTGATTCCCCCCCCCCCCCCCCCCCCCCCCCNNNCCCCCCCCCCCCCCCAACTCCTCATCTGCAAGTAGTGAATTATTCACTTCTCAGCCCCACCTCTCCCACCATTGTCCCGGCTCATAGTTGTCCCCATTTCTCCCCCTTACTCCTTGGCACACCTCTGATGAGATTCTTCTTTGCTTTCCTACCCCTACCACTACCTACCACGTGGGTTGCAGTGAAACAAGGTGGAATAGGATGGGGTAAAACCACAGCAGCGTTCAAGTGTTCCTGTTTCTTTCTTGCCCAAGGGAGATAAGAGTTTGAAATCTCACTTACTCTCTTTTCCAAGCCTGGTACTACAATGCTAAAAGTGAGTGGAGCAAAACAAAGTCAACCCATTTTCCCCAAAGGTGACAAGGGAGGAGCACTATGCAGAACATCTGCTCCCTCCCCACTGTCTGCTGACAGGAGGTCATCAGTCTGTTCTCCCAGGTTAAAACCACAGTTTTCCAGTCTTTTTCAGAATCTACAAAAAACAGTAGCCATCTGCTCAGTGAAACAAGGGGCATTTTTGGGAGCCATGACCTGGCTAGTGATGTAAGGCAGCACAGGCCCAGACCACGGAGAATGAGCACGAGGTGACGTGGGGACCTTTTCCAAACAGACCTGCCAGGTGGACAGGCTAGGCAAGGCCAGGGAAAGGTGTGAAATAAGGAGAGCATACAAAAATCATCTCCTGAATCACATGGGAATTGCTCTGTTGGGGAGAAGGAGAGAGCAAAGCAGGAGAAAGGTGTTGCAATGGACAAAGAGGATCTGAAGTAAAAAGAAGGGCTTTTCTGGAGGTAGAATTGAGTCAATTGACATGCGCAGGTCATACAAGTTACCTAACCTATAATGACACCACCTCAGGGTTTGTCCCCACAGAAGCAGCTCGGCCTAGATTTGGCCAGCAGTGGGACGAGCAGCAGGAGGAGGCAAAGCAGGAGCTGTGTTGGTGGCTCTGCAGACAGCGCTCTGCCACCAGAGACAGCTCTGGATGAGCACCTCCCTGAAAGACTGTAGCTGAAGACGCTGTCTGCCAGATGGCCTCGAATTCTTCCCAAAGCTTTGGAGTTTTGTCGTGATTTCCTCCTTTTTTAGGGCTATGATATCCTGCCTCATGCAAAATGAGGCTTCGTCTGCTTTAAGCAGTAGTGAGGCAGACAGCTCGGAGAGCTCTCGGCATGGGAGGCTGCCATTTCTCTCCAGCGTTCGCAGGTAGCAGTAACACTGCTCATACCAAAGGCAGCTACCACAGACTGTTGTGTCCAGCGGGGATGAAGCATGTCTACCCAGGGAAGTAAGAAATTTGCCCCAAGGAGAGCAGGCTGGGTCAGGAAAACGTTCAGGTCACGAAAGGAGACTAAAAAGCACAGAGGGGTGGTTTGTAAAGCCAAAGCAAACTAGGACCATGTCAGATCTCAGGTGAGGGGTCCATCACCAAAGCAACATGGTGTGCAGGGGACCAGAAATGGTAAAAATGAAGAAGAAAGAGGAGGAGATCAATTGGAAAAAGGAGGATGCTGCGGGGCAGAAAAAACAGCAGATGAGATGGGAGAATGCAAGCTGGATAACCACTATTCTATCCCCCCTCCTTACTGAGCAAAAGCACTTTGAAAATAAGTCATTATAATTATGAACATAAAGAAATAATCCCAGTTTTGCTCTATCATCTGTTCATTTGGTTGAGAAATGTCAGATGCTCGGGGAGGGGAGGAGGAAAGGTTGACATCAGACAACATCCATTTGTAAAATTGTATCTGCCAGTTTCCCAGCAGCTGCGATCTCCAGTTAATATCAGGAGTGAATGTGAAAGGCTGGACAGAGGGGAGCTTGGGGTGGAGGAATTATGATTTTCAGTTCTCCCAAGCAACACTTGGCACTAGAGCCAGCACTTGATAACGAATTGACTCAGTCGCTAACTCGCATAGGCTCCCTCTCTAGTAATGGACTCCTCTCTCATTAGCAAATACAACTGGCAGCAAAAATAAACACACTTGCACCCTCCCCCTCTTGTGCTGCTGACACAGCCCCGACTGACGGATCTCACAAGTACATCAATGAAAGGAGAGGACAGTTGCTGTTATCAGCCGGCTTGAACACGGGACAGAGCTAATAATAATATCTTACGTTTACACAGTGTCTTTCTGTCACGATCCAAAGCACCGCAGAGAACAGAGAGTGGTCTAGCAAGCTCTGAATGGTTTGCAGTAAGTAAATTTGAGAAAGGGCTCTCATTCTAAACTTCTCTGTTCAGTTGCTCAAAGGAGCCATATTTTAAGTTTATTCATTTTCTGCTAGCGCTGACAGTGAACAATACCCAGAGTTAACAGCCTAGAAAGGAGAACAACAGAAAGCAGCCAGGCTTTGTTTTGTTTGCAAAGTGAACAAAGTCCCAAACAGTTCCTTTGGTCCTGAAGCCCAACTGCAGATACCTGTGCCTCATCCTCGTGATGAAGTATTCCGGCAAGCCTCAGGAAAAAACTGCAAAGACGTTATGCCCGAGTTAGCTGAGAATGAGAGGGGGAGAGAGGCAAGGAAGCATATTTGCTGCCTTTAAACAAATAATTAATCAGATTTTTTTTTGCACTGAAGTTCAAGTATTTGAGATTAACACTTCGGTGAGGAACTGTCGTTACACCAGATCACAATGAAGGACAAATCTTCATCATTTCAGAAGTATGCCTAGGCATTAGCAACGTGCGCATGCAGTAACGCCAGAACATTATGCACAGAACATGCCCAGCAGTCTGCAATGGCAGATGCAGTTTTGTGCAGAAGCAAAGCCTCTACTTCCCATCAAAGATTATACATTACAAAAACTTCAGCAAAGAGCCATTATGCACATACTCCACAGTCTATGTCTGAAGACACTATTTTGAGCAAGAGCCGTATGTAAGTCTTCCAGCACACAGTGTTCTGCATGCATTATCCCACTTCACGTTACTCACTGCACATATCCTCCTGCCTGAACTGTCAGCTGTAATCTCACCGAAAAGGGCAACGGAGTTGAACCCATTCCCTAGTGTTTAATATCGTTGAGTCCATCCGCTTTTCTGGGATTCAGTTTCCCTCCTGGGTGGGAGGGTTTCTGGCAAGGCCCCACATTTTCCACAGTAGCAGAATTTCCTATGGAATACATTTTATTTCTTCTTAAACTGAAGGACTGCATTCTTCAGGGAATAACATTCTACTTTAAGGTTGTAAAGAAACCTTAAAATACCAAACAGATGTAATCTGATGCCATGCTGTCCTCCTGAATCCATGGCCAGCATGAAAGCATCCTTTTCCATTCTCTTCCGGGGAGGTTTTATGCATGAGCCAGCTCTGTGGCTCTTCAGCACTTGTGAGAAAGGCATAAAACCTTCTGTTTTCCTTACTGGCATCTAGTCCTAATTAAAACAAAAATATTAGCTCTACTAGGTTCATCTTAATGCAGAAAACAGCTAAATGAACCTGGTGTTCCTTAGCCCCAGTACAGACAGTGGCTGATTTACCAAACCCCAAATTGCCATCACTTCTTTCACTGCCTTCCCCATCAGCTGGTTCAGCAGTGAACCGCAACCAGTGCAAAAACTCATTCCGTGTTGAAAACAGAGATGCTATGCAAAACCAAATCAACTAACCTCGATATTGTTAATGAAAAGGACACAATGTTAACCAGAACACTATCATTTTATATACAAATACATGTGGGTTTTTTTAGAATTCCTCTACAAATTGCACATGCCGTGGAAGGTAGAGAGTTTTCCAGAAGCATTAAGACCCAGTCAATGGAAAAACACGAGATTTGTTCCTAGCAGCTGGGTGACAAGGCCATCTCAGACCTGGTTCCTGCAAAGAACCCAGCCTGGCCAGTTCTTCCCCAGTCAGTTCTCTCTTCTGCTTAGCCAGCACACCCCATCTACTGGCATATGTTCTTCACCAGTGCTTCTAGACAGGAGTTTGTGGACATCAGCTTGTGGACTTGAAGAAAAGGGCATCAAACTCAGATCAGCTAAATTGGCAGTAGTGAGTAGCATTAGGGGCTGGAGGCTGCCAAAATCTCAGTCCCTTGGAGGCTGAAGATAGGATTTTCTGCATGGAAGAAGGTCCTAGAGGAAGTAGAGAAAAAGTGAAAAGGTTTCTTTAGGAAGGAGGGAGAAGAGGAAGGAGACATGAGCCAATGCCCACCTTTCAGTTCAAACCATCAAGAACACACCTATTCCTCCTGAATGCTCTGAGGCTGAGATGGAAAGCCGTCATTTTTTCTTCCCAGTCTAACTGTGGTACCATGTTTTGTACAAAAACCCATCTGTTGTTGACGTTCAGTGTGCTCGACAGTTCTCTGTTCCCCTCCACCACAAGCTGTTGCTGTAGGGTTCAGTTCTTCTTATCCCAAATCTCATTTGCTTTCTGCAGCCAACAAGCTGCAGCTCCGAATGACTCCTAAAGAGAACAGAAGACATGCAGCTTCTGATCTTGCTGATGGAAGTATTTGCTTTGTAACCTTTATCTTTTTTCTGTTAGCATACAGGAATTCCTCTGTGTACAAAGACCCCTTTATTTCTGTACCCACCTGCCCCAGATTTTTTCTCCTCCAACCTCCTGCATTGCGTTCAGCACATCCTGCCTCCTGGGCCAGACCCTTCTGATAACATCAGGTGAATAGAATAGGAGCAGCTCTATAATAGCAATTACGTTTGTTTTAAATCTATATTTGTCATGCCAGTGTACAACAGAGAAGATTTAATTAGCCAGTGAAGCTCGCCTTTGGTATGTTTTCATGAATACAGTAAGAGTTTTGATGCATGACTTCAGGCTACTACAACAAACAAAGAAAACACACCATGAAATTAAGAAATATAATAATATACAAGAGAAAACACTTGGCTGCTTTTATACATTTCACCGAGAAATGGGCCACCACCAAACCTGGATCAAGCTGCTAAATCTGGGGACTTATTTTAATTCAGATCCAAATTTTGCACTACAGTTTCAGTTAAATGCTGGAAAGAAGTTAATCGCACATGAGATGGCTGCACAGGACCCTGTGCGGAAATGAGGAGGGAGAAGAAAACAGCAGTGACTAAAGGAATGGGCCTGATGTGACACATTAACAAAACCCCAGGGTTGTTTTGCATTATTTTGACTGCAAGGGCTGCAAAGAGACTGCTGTGCCAATCCGGAGAGCACCAGAACACAGCACGACCCTGTCTGTATTTCTGCCATGCTCCCTATTATGGGTCTGTACAACTCTGAAGTGGACCCACCCAGCTGCACCAGTGCTCACACAGCTCTTTAGAGCAGAGGTATGTCCTGCTGGTGTCAGTGATGTAGTACAGATGAGCAATATTAAGATTCAGCATCAAGTCAAAGCTGGACTTCCCATTCATCTCTTCTAAGCAGCTGCAAAATGGTATCCTTGGGGTAGCCAGACCACTTCTCAGTGAAGGAGGTTTTCAGGTCTGCCCAGGTATACCTTTGATCCAGTCCTAACTCTGTCACATATGTCTTGCCTGACCTTCTTTGATGAGCAGAAGCTAAATGATACATTTGGCTTTTCAGGGATGTTATAAGGATTCATTATTTAACATTTACACTTCCCTACACACACTGCTGTGTGATGCCATTTATTATCTTTCCATCCTCCATTCACGTTAAGAGGAGAAGCCAAACACAAAACCCCAGTTTCAGGCCACCAAGAGGAAAATAATGCAGCTCAAATTTCTAGCAACGGCTTTCAATTTTATCTATTGTGATTTCTAGCTGGTAGACTTTCTCTCCCCGGTTTCATAAATGCTGGTAAGCTGCAACCTGAAGGAGAAGCACTACATCAGCAAGCTTTACCAGGTGTGGTTCTGCTGGCAAATTGCTTACAGCTTAACTGTGCTTGCAGCATCCATTAATGTATGTCTATCTTTGCCACTACTATTTCCACATAGCACAGCATGAGAAAGACAAGCAGACACCTGGGGTTTGCATCCAGGTGTGAGCAGCTGGGGCGTTTTTGCGTGATTCGGGTTACGAGGAAGCCACGCTCAGAGCTCATGGATGAGAAGCAGTGTGGGAAGGTCTTACCAAAACTGGCTCTGTCACTCCAGGACTGAAGAGAAGATTTCATTCTCCAAGAGCTGCCAATCTAGTACTTTTTTGCTAGTGATAATATTTTCTAAGTTTAAAAATAAACTCAGTGAAGTATGTGCTACCTAACAATGTATGTCTCTCCAGTCTCGAGAAGGGAAAGAAAAAAAAAAAAAAAGAAAGAACAGACTGAATATCAAGTACTGCAAACCAGTATCAGGTATAACCAAATTATAGCTTAATATGTTTCAGGTATCCCATTTAGAGCTTCAGATCTTTCAAGGAAATAGGTTTTCCCCACTGAGAAATGTATATGCAGTGAAATTAAAGCAACTTTAGCCCCATGTGAACCAAAAGTAGGTTGGATAACTATTTTAAATAATCACCCAAATGTTAATTTTTCATGATGGAATGGAAGACCTGAGAGGAGAGGAACATACTCTTCTTCTAACCCTTGTGTTCACCTCCAAACTACTGACTTGGCTACTCAAGCCTGGGGTGTAATACAGCATGTGGTTAAATACATAAAACCCTGCTTTCATTGCTATTTGCTATCTTCAGAGACAGGTCAAGGCACCAGTGGCCTGGAGAGCCCTCTTTGAATATTTGGGAAACCGTCCATGTGCCATCTAGCGTGAGAGGAAAATGAGATGTCAGGGTGAGGGGGAGACTCTTGGTGTATGTCCAACCATTGATGCCCAAACCCTTCTTCCGTCTGACATCCATCCTCCCTCTTCCCTTTCTAGCTTGGCAGGCAGACCCTGCGGGAGCGCTGGCATCCCGGGTGGCCGTGGGGCTGGGACCTGGGTCCCGGCTGAGTGTGGGGCTCCTCCGGCTCCCCCCACACTGCCCCTCCACGCACAAGAGGGAAAAAAAATCCGCAGGCAAAGGAGGAAGGCAAGTGCTGCTAAGTGGCTCATTGGTTTCTATGGCAACTGGCTCCGCTCTACTCCAGCTGCTTACCCCACAGTCCCTCTGTCACCCTATTTTTAGCTGAAAAATCAAAGAAAGAGGAAAAGCGGTGGGGGTTTGGGGAGGAGAGAGTTGGGAGACCTTCTTGCTTTTTGCAGAGGGGAGGTTAATATGGATGCAGCCTTGTCTTGCTTTTAATTACAAGTTAAATCCTCGCTGTGGAGCCTTCCTATGGGATTCCTCTGACTCGATGCACTGTCAGGTCCCATATTTGCCAAGACCATGAAGCAGCGTGCAGGCGAGGCAGCCCAGCCATCCCCCTGTGAGCGTGCGAAGCAGCTGGGTTGTGAATTTGACCTTGGCATCAAAAGCGGAAAAAGCAAGAAGGCTTTTCCTTACTTGGGAAAAAACTTCACCCCTCCCACAACCCAACACAATGAAGTGATGGATGTCAGCACGCCAACGTTTTCTTAACTTTTTGGTCTGAAAAGTTATTTCCCTTTTTAAAAAAAAAAGTTGAATCGGTCCATGATCTCTCTGTCCTGCGTGGTGCAAGAAAATCCCTACAATGGATGCAACAGGTTTTGCTCAAGTGCCTCATCAGTGGAAGACCCAGAACCAAATTTACCTGAGCTGTACTGAGGCTATACTTTAGTTAATGGATTTTGGTATTGGAGACTCTGATTGCTGAGCTGCAATATATCTGCTTGTAAATCTAGAGCAAAGATATTTTAGCCTGCAGTTTTAGTATGCATAGGAGTGTGTGTTCACAAAAGCATGGGTCCCTTAGTCCCTTCTGACTGCCTTGCTGCAATGGATGTTCCTAAACACAGTGAGGTACAGCTATCTCCATAGATACTTCTAGCTTCATTCCCTTCCCTCTCCCCAGAAATTCTAGAAATTTTATAATGAAATGTTGCAATTATCATCAAAATAATAATCCTTAAGCTTCAAACCAAGGCAGACTGATGCCATAAACATCTATACTCACTTTCTTACATCTATATTCACTTTCTTCATTTCAACTGCCGTGACATTCAATGCTTGCCTCCAAACTATTCCTGCTAACAGCGTTGTGGAAGTCTACCTTTGTACCACTCATTTTCATTTGCTGCCATGAGAAGGGATATTGATCTGTGTATCTCTGTTCACACAGCAAGGCTTCCCATTTTGGAGCTGTGATATTGTCAGACTAAGAGGACAAGGAAAAGATCAATGATTTCTAACAATGATCACTTTTAAGAGGAAATGCATTGGTAAAATGACTTACCAGTCCGAGTATCTCATTTGCAGCCTCTGCAACCAGTTCTATATCCTGGCAGGCATTAACACTCTTGCTGTAGATAAAAGCAGTATATTGGGAGGGAATCGTCCACTTTAAAAATGTTATTGGCTATGGCATGTGATGGTACAGACCGTACAGGGCTTAAGAGAAACCACACAAACGGAGCAGGACGCAGCTGACAGAGTCTAGCAGTGTCCACACCAAACAGCATAGGAAGTGGAGGGACACGGGGAGTGCTGGGGGCTCCCCAGGGACATCCCACCACCCCAACCAGGGAGCAGGGCAGCTGGAGGGCACCAGAGGCAGCCCCAGTCCTGGGCATTAGGTACCTCCCTGGTGCAGCGGGGCTGTGGCCGGGCAGGGCAGGGCTGTGGGGAGCTGGAGACCGGCTCTGCTGCAGTGTTGCTGGGGCTGGCACTGATGGCCCTGGGGGGCTGAAATGGGGTTCTGGGACCCGGGTAGGGTGTGAGGAGCTCCAGGAGATGCTGGACAGGGAGAGTCAGGGCTGGTGGTGCCCTCAAAGCCCTGAAAATAGGTCATAGAAGGAGGCTGAAGAAACATTTTTATTCCTAGAAAATTGGAAACTGGCTCACTCTGTAAAGACACTAGGATTTTTTTTTCTTTAGTTTGTGGCCTCCAGAACACCCAGTGGCAACACGCCTTGTGGTTTAATTACCACTGTGCGAAGTACTCGAGTACTGCCAATTTTTCCCTGAATGGCCCTTCATTAGTTTGTGGAGAGACATAAAGAAAAGGTGTTCCCAACAGACCTCTTCTGCTACATGTTACTTTAGATACTTTGATCAAGTTCCTTCTCACTAAATTTCATTTCTTGAAGCCACTACCAAGTCCATCCTCCCAGGGAACCTTGTAAAACCCATTATCAAAATCTGCCCTGGCAGGAGACAACACACTCACCTTATAACCCTCCTGCATCCCTGCAGTTTGGCGGGGGGTGTCAGGATGAAAACCTACACAAGAAAGCAGAGAGAGGACTCAACTACAAATCTTCCTCTGGCAACCCTGGAAGATGAGAGACCCCTGAGAAAAGGACAAGGCCAGTGGGAGAGATTGAGAAAACTCAGACACACAAACAGGCCTCCTCTGCAAGGAAACTTGCTTTAGAAGGCCTTTGGTCAGCCCAGAAGAGATACAAGGGAGAAGAGAACATCTGCAGAGAGGGACACTGAAGGCAGAAGCAGAGGTGACCTGAAGGGAAGCAGCAAGGCATGCCTGTGAGGCAAGGAGGAAGAGAGACCAAGAGAAAATACATGCCAGTAAGCACAGGCGTGCAGCCAGCATAGACAACAGCCTGTGCTGGGTGGTGACGGATAACCTTGTGCCCTGAGCTGTAAATGAAAGGGTGAGCAACTCCTTTTAAAAGGGGCAGTCAAGGATGGAAAAGAAAATAATCAAATGTGCATCCTCACTTGCCTCTAGAGGTTAGCTAGAGAGGTGGAAGCTCTGTGAATGCCAGACAAGTGACTTTACTAAGGAACTGTGTCCCATTTGCAAAACTGGAGGCTATGATCCAGACCTTCCTTGTAGAGCATTTTCATATCTACAGATGGAAATCACCAGCTCTAGGTGGTGATTCTGATCGTTATTTATTCTGCTTTCTGACAAGAGGAGTGTACAAGCACTTCCAGATGAAGTGTGTGCACACATTTAATATTCATTTATGGCAAGTAGTCATGTGCAGCCTTGACATTTGTTTTCCACGTATACTAGCAACAGGAAACTTGAGCCTTTGAATGTTTATGAGAAATGAGCACACATGCAAACAATGCTGACAGAAGATGATCTTCTTTAAAACCTGCCTATTTTCATTTCTTTTGCATTTCTCATTTTTCCTTATTCAGCACATTTTAACCTGCAAACTTTATCCTCAAAAGGTCATAGGAAACTCAGACTGTCAAATAAAGATGAGGCACTGCAAAGATGGTACTTAGTAAGACATACAGACTGAGACTGATAGAGATACATGGAGAGAAGAAATTTTAAAGAGGTCTGACCATAGTGTGAGCGTAGGTTGATAAAAGAATCCCCCACTCTGCAATGGGAACCCTTAGCTTTATCTCCACCATAAACTAGAAGATCAAGCTAAAAAGAAAAACCCATAACAATTCTCGAATGAGAACCAACCCCATGGAACAGCCTCTTGTACCTGTACTTCCAGATAGCCCAGAGCAGCAAGGCTGTACAAAACTCTTTAGCTGGGGTGACACAGCCTAAAATTCAGAACTGACTCATCCACAGAAGTCCCAGGGCTGTCAACAAACACGCATAGAGCAACTACAAGACATCAAAGTCTATTTGTTCTGCAGAGCTCTTGGATAAATCCTTCCAGATAGTGGTCCTCAGGAGCGCTGAGCTACAAAGGTGATGGGTACCAGAGACCACTTCAACACCTGATGTCTCTCTAATGATCTCAAATCCTTCAGCCTCAGAGGAAAGCAAGAGAAATCCAAAACACAGATAAAGAGAAGAAGACTCTCTCCTGGAGAGCAAAATAAGCTCTTTGGATTGTCCCATCTGGCAGGTCTTGTTCATGGGAGATACTCAAGGGAAGAAAGCAGAAAAACAGATGAATACTTTTTGCACCTTCTTCGTAAGGGCTGCTAAACTATTTTGCATTAGAAAGATGATTTTTGTCAAGGAGAACTCCATGGCCATCAGATCTCTTTTAGCAATGTCATGCATGGACATTTATCATCTGCTGTGTTAGACCTTATCCAAGCTTGATCCCCTTAATATCAAGCAAGAGTGACATGTAACATCTAGTCCAGGCATCATGCCATTTGTGTGCTCTGGGTTCTGGGCACGGAAACACAGAGGAACTGAATCTCGAGGTTTCCTCATCAGTTGTTTTAATGAAGCAGAATAATTCCATTACTCTCTACAGAGGGGACAGGCAGTCCCTCTTGTCCTTCTGAGGTCTGTTTGCTTGTTCATAATTTGCAGTGGTGATCTTGAAAAGGCTGGTAGAGTGTACAAGCAGGCACTCTTCAGAAAGGAGATACATCACTGAGAATTACTTGCTTAAGCAGGCCACACTCCCCATCACCCAGTGCAAAAGGCCTGTAAGCTAATTTCCACTCTGCCTGCCATCCTAAGTCCACATCAGTCTGATGTTTGTAGTAAAGTATTTCATTCAGTTTATTCACGTCCTTAAAATTCCAGCTACACCTTTGTATCCTGTGACCCTGGTTGCCTTGGATGCAAAGAGATGGCAGGGGCATTTCAGGATCTTGTGCCAGCAAAGTAAGCAGCATCAGAATGAAACAGGGAGGAGGATGCTGTGTTATACAAGACATCCAGGAAAGAAATTATGCAGGACACTAGCAACATCCTGCAAGACAAGCAGACTTCTAGATATTGTTTCAGATACTGGCAGTGTCTGAACCATCACAGGATGATGATGCTGTGACTGCTTTTGTGCTTCAGCATCTCCACCAGGAGACAGCTCACAAGGTGCTTATGATGAAAAGCAGGAAACAGCTGGCTGGAAGTTAGGATTTCACAGCAGCGACGGCCATAGGAGTGATCCAACCACCAGGCACAGGTGTGCACTGGAAGACTTTGAAACACATGTCTTATGAGCGACTGTGGCTCACCCCTCAAAATAGCCTTTCAATTGGATCAATGAAGACTCAGTTCAGAGAAGTGATGGGGTCACATACATGCTGCTAAGTTTGCCGGACGCTAGACTTCTTTGAGGATATTGCTGCTCCCTGATCCGTCTCTTCTGTCCCATTCTGCACAGACACATCTTTTTCTCCCTAAGGCCTATATTGATAGATCCTCAAGGACTTCTCTCTCTGGTGTACTACTTTGAGACACCTTTGCAGCAAATGGCATCATTCAGCAAGAGACAAAGGTCAAACAACCAGCTTGGGAGTGGGCTAGTAACATCATAGTGCATGATTCCTAAAAAGGGCTCTAATAATGGGGATAATGTAAGGGACTGCCATAACAGCAATCTGACAATTTATTGTTGCTATGCAACTTGAGTTGTGAACAGACTTTTGCAGTCGCTTCTTGTTTGTCCATTGAATGCTCAGTGACAGTGTCTGGCAACCTTCCCCCCTCATCACTTTACCTAAAGTAGCAAGAATTCACATGCGGGTTTTGTGCCAGGGTGCCCTCTTCCAGCCACTAGTCTGAGCAAACTGAGACGCAGACACCTACAATGATTTTTCCAATCTGAATGAGATTCCTGTTGTGACACACACATACGAACAGCTACATACATTCACACACATTTCTCCTTTCTTCTGATTTGTTGTGCATCTTCCACACGTTCCTCCTTTCCTTCCCTAAGGTCATCATGTTGTCAAAAAGCACTGTCATTGAAAGCTTTTCCCTTGCCTTGTCCTAGCTCTTGTCATGCCAGTTCACACTCTTTTCTAACTTTGTACATGAGGGTCCTTCAGACCTTTCGATCTTTCTCCCAGAAGACTTATACAAAGTGGGGATAGTTACAGCTATTTGCTCCATCCTGTTTTATTCACCTGTCCTGATACTACCTTGTTCTGGCTTGAAACTTTGACCAGTTTTAAAACCCTCAACCAATGATGCCTGCAGCCCTTTCCTTGAGACTCTGACAGTCTGACAAAACTCAGCGGTTAGGGAAGCTGACCTGCCCGTCTCCCTGGCTGAAACCTGACTAGTCCTAGTGACATCTCTTTGTGCCACCCTCAAAAGCTCTTCCTTGTGTGGTGGTATCACCTGAGTATCAAGGTGATAGTTATTCTGCATCACCATTAACCACTACTCATTCCCTATAATCCTTTGATATCACTTCCTAGACAACCCGTGCAGTCCTCACTCAATTTGTTGCTTTTCTCCGAATTCCTTTGCTTTCCATAATCTGTTTTGTGGTGTTGCTTGTGTGAGGTTTAATAGCCGCAGCTCAGAGTTGGCTGCATTTCAGTGGTAGGAGGGGGAACACAGTGAACTGTGAACTGAAACTCCATATAATGTTGCTAGAGATGAGAACAAGTAAAGGAGGGCTTGCTATGCACGCTATCTCCAGAAAAACATCTTTGCAAATGCGTATCTGTGCAGGCATTGTGGAGATAGGGATTACGTTATGCAGAGGGGAAGAGGAGCTGACTGACAGTAGAGATTTGCAGTCCATATTGATGTTTCACAATTGTGCATCTGTCTGCAGAACAGCCATGGAGCTCTTGAAGTCATTGCACTAAAAAAAAAAAAACCAAGGAAAGATAAATCAGTAATTTCACTCACTCTTTTACCACAGCTCAGAGGGCGGAGGAGGAGAGTGTCATGACAGCTCACACTAGTGACAAAATTTTAATCGAAACACTCTTCAACCCCAAAATACTATTTTGATAAAATCAACATTTTTCATAAAATCATAAGTACAAATGAAAAATCCCTATGGAAAATAAGGCTCAGACAAATTTTTCTGTATTGGAAAGTTTACCTTAGGGAAAAAACTGCCAGATTTTCTTTCAAATCAAAATACTAATTTTGAAAGCAACCTTGGATTTTCTTATCATATTCTACTGCTTGTATTGTTTTTACGTTTTTCAGTTAATAATGAGAGACACTGATGTGTTCAATATCCTGCCATTAGCCTGGAATCAGGTTTCTAGGATATTAAAAACAGTTGGTCCCTAACTAGTACCCAGAACATTTCTTCTTCAGAGCGTAAAAATGTAAATTGTTTCATTCAGCACAGACTAATAAAGTTGGTACCACTTCTGATAGAAAACTCATTACTTGGTAGAAAAATAATTTGTTTTGAAAATAAAATATCACCTGTACTAAATCATATAACAGAATATTTAATTATGATGTTCATAGTATGCTGTGTTACTGGTAGGATTGCATAACATGCCCTCATATGAGACTTGATTTGGCATAACCTAACCACATTACAACTGACGTGAAACTATACCAAAATTTAACTAATTTTCAAAACAAAACATCAGTTATTTTTTTAAAAGTATCTAATTGAAATGTTCATAATTTTCAGTTCTTAGGAATATATACTGACAACAGTATTTTTATCACTAAGAGCAATAAGAAGCTTTGAAGTCATAACTTTGAAATTTCTCTCAAAATGAACATTTCAAGTTTCATCTGGCTCTCACTTAACCTGTGATTCATTCTTTGTACTAACTCTAAATATCCCTATTTGGAATAGTTTTAAGATTGGAGGCCTTGTCGAAAGCAATCGTCATAAATACAGCACACACTTCATCTTAGCTGGTTCTACCAGCATTTGTCGCTAGATAAAACAGCTCATCAGTCCTCGCTTTCATCTCAATTTTAATACTTTTTATATGCATTCATGGGGATCTCAAAATTATCCCCTTCAGGATATATAAATGAGGATAAAATAAATCAGGGCAAATTAAATCAGTCTTGCAACCCAACCACACCCAAGAACTAGGAAGGCTTCAACGCTCCCACAGCAGCCTTGCTCACAAAATCCTGCTGCGGGGAGGACGTGGGATGGGGCAAACACTTCTCCTCCAGTCCTCCACTCATCCCATTCCGCACCTGGAGAGCTTGGACTTTCCCTTCTAGCATGTGAGACCAGCAAGAAAAGAAAAAGATCTTCCTTCTGAAAGCAGAAGTCCTCTGCTCTTTCTGCCTCCAGTGACTGCGGTGAAACTGCAGCCCAAGGCCTCCACCTAGTGTCTGCTAGCAAGCTCGGCACACCACCCCGGCTGAAAATGTGGGATGCCAGTGGGTCCCCTGAAGCTTACAGATAAAGAGCAAAGGCTTGGTTTATTTTCAAGACGGGAATATTTTCCTCACAATACAAAAACGAGTCTCGGCTCATTATGAACCACCCAAGCCTCGTATCCCCTCACCCAGAACTCAAACACTAGATTCTGGTTTACGCGTGGAGAATATGATTATCTTTTTTTTTTCCCCATCATACAGACTGTGCTAAAATCCAAGGCTTTAGGAGGATGCAACACAAAAGAGGAGAAGAGAAACTTGTTGGATTAGGTAGGACTGCTCTCCCACGCCCAAGGATCTCTTCTTAACCTTTCTCTGTGGTTCTGCCTTCCCTCCATGGTTAGCCCCCAAGAAAACTGAAAGACTTTTTTAACTTCAATCCTTACTAACTGAGAGAGACATAAAAATTAAGCCTGGCCTCTAGAACAGGTACATGATATACAAGCACTTTCTTTCCACTTGTGTTTCACTCCCTCCTCCATCTTCACTTCACAGACCTGGTGGGACTTTATGCAGAAAAAAGAATCAAGGACCCTATCAGCAATTGCTTCTGCCTATCCCTTTCTCCATCCCAAGATGGAGATCCAGTGTGTTTGCTGTTGGGTTTTTATTTCCTCAAGGGCAGCTAAAGCAGTACGATTTTGGTAGCTGTCAAAGCAGTACCCTTTTTGTTCATTGTCACCCTCATACACTGGCCTGGTATGAAACTGTCCTCTACCTTCTCTGGTAAATACGGGTTTTAAAAATCTCTAGTTCAGGCGTTTCCAAGACCTTTCGCAAAAAGGCTGTTCCTTCCCAGCTTTAAAATGCCTCTCTTGATCTCTTTGCTTCAGCTACCTTGGAGCAAGACTCCTTGCGCTCCCCTGTGCTTTGGTTTATGGAGGCTAGAGGCCACATTCTCCCTCCAACACCCGTTATTAGTCATTTGGGCAAGTGGGTGCATATATGTAGATCCATACACACACCCATTCACAAGAAAACTCTGTGGAGAGGAGCCCAGAGCTTACAACGTGGCCCCAGAGCTTTTTAGAATATGAAGTCACACGTGGAAACTGGAGTAGCTGAAAGCCATAAAAACTCTCCAAGTCATGAAACCTAATCTAGCTGCCCCGGCATCCCACTACCCCACTTCTCTCACCTACAAAAGCCATCTTCCTTCAGCTTCCCAGCTGCCTAATCTTTTGATATGTATATGAAATCCCGGATATGTTCTGTGAGGCTTAAATCCCATTCTAGCTCAATCTGCCTGTGTGCGATATACAGGTAAAAGGGAAAAAAGAAGACAATGATGGAAGAAACGGTTGGAGCAGATGCACACACATCGCCCCTTGGGAATGATGAAGGCATTGTGCAATACACACACTTGAGCATCCTGCTATCATAAGACCACTAGACTCCTCCATGGGAGCTCCACCACTGTACTGGTAGAAGCTATAGGGTAAAGACAGAGAGTATATTTTATTGACGTCACTAGCCAGAATTACTTAGAACAAGGCTGAGCACAATTGCAAAAAGAACTGCCTCCAAGCTATTCTATTTATATTCCTACCAGAGCTACCACTGGTACAGTCATCCTGCTGCTGAAATCCTGACCCTGTCGTTGCCAGTGTAGCCACAGACCCGAGAAGATCATTTTGGATCGTTTCAGAATTTGGCATGTCTTAATACCAGCAAAAGCAGCATTGGCAGGGGGTGGAGTGTGCTATTTGCACAGGACCTGCGTCAGGATTGGCATTCAGTGAATAGCAAGACATATGAAGGCATTTTATCCCAATATAGAGAATAACGCATCTTCCTCTGCGTTGCTGGTGGTAACTTTGGCAGTCCAAGGAACAATGGTAATTGCTTGTTACTGTGGAAACAAGACCTCCAGAAATAACACTAATGAGCCAGCAGGGTCGTGGGAGAAACACAAGCATACTGTCTCCTGCAAACACACATGATTTGGCTGCACACAAGAGATGGGGCTCTGGGGAGAGGATCAATTTATTTGAATGCAACAGGCACCCAGCACAACCTCCACTCATCCCCCATGCCAGCCTGAGCCTGCAAACAATTCAAGTGACTTGAAAAAAAGTTCGGATAACTTTGGAAATCATTGCTTTTCACCTCCCTGCCTGCCTTAAATTTGGGGGGAGTTGGCTGGGAGATGCCCCCTTTGGAGGGAGCCATTTTGTAGTTTGTGTAATATACCTGATAGGAAGGTGTCTCCAAAAATCTCTGGGAGAAAAACACATTCTTACAAATTTCCCTACCCAGTTCTGCACATGCAAGGGATATTGGTAATCTGGGAGATGTGCCTAGAAGTGTCTGAATGGCAAGGTCCATTTCCTAATAATAGTCTGTTGGTGATCCACCACTCCACTCAAAACAAGACGAAAGGAGGGAAGCGTACAGCAGAAGAGGAGAAAGGGGGTAGGAGACACCAGAGAACTTATTGCAGCCTCAGCACACCATGTCGTTTTCCCCTTTCATGCTGTGTTGCCCTTAACAAAGAGAGGAAAAAATGGTGTAAAGGAAGCGAGATGGTGGATGGCAACCTGTGAAGGCAGCTATTTCATGCTCCACATTCTTCTGCCTTGTACAGTCCCCAAAATGCTGCTTTCTGCCCCCAAGCCCTACTGGCACAGCAGTGTGTGGTGGGTGGCTGCATATTTATAGTCAGCTCAGCCTCATGTGCTACGTGCCACAAAGTGGACCTAGAGCTCAAACTGCCCTGAAGGAGACTTCCCTCTGCCTGCCAATGGCTCTGAGGCCTTTAAACTTTTTGCCAAACTCTGTAAGAGAAATGTTTTACCCTTGAGAAGATCAGGTAGGAGCTGGCAGCAGAAAACACTACATGTGCCGCCTAATGTTACAGCCTTGCTGCTGCATTTGGGGCGGCCTTGCAGTAGCCCCACTGCTCACTGAAGACTCCTTGCCAGCTCAGAAGGAGCCAAATTATGTTCATCAACAGCTCTCCTCAACAGCTGTTTCATCTATGTCAGGCAGGTCATGGGGCAATACACAAGCCAAGAACCACTGAGAAAGGAATTGCTGGTGTATGCAAGTTCCCCCTCAGGGCTTTACCCCTATTAGGAAGCCACATTGAGATGTACTTCCAATGTACTCAAATACATGCACTAACCAAGAGCTGATGGGGCCTTAGCGGAAAGTATAAGCTGGGTACTTGGTTGTTTTCTAAAAAAAAAAAACTATTTACGAGTGAGAGTGTAGCACAGGTCAGCCCCTTGCAGTAACTACTGACGCACAAGCTCTTCCCCCAGGATGAATCCAAGGTGGTTTTGCTCTTCTTAGTTAACGGTGAAGTATTTCAGATTAGCAGGCGGCTATCAAGGAGCAAAAATAGGCACAGAAGCCAGAGCTGGCCCAGGCCAGGCAACACTTGAAATCACACCCTGCCTTAATATGCAGGAATGTTCTTGATTGCCTCCACCCTACGGGGGAAAGAAAAGATGGTGTAACTGTCAGTCACAGGGGGAAGAAACGAGTGGGTGTACTCAGATGACAGGGGTTTATTTACTGATAGCTCCTGTGGTGGGCCAGGACCTTCTCAAAAAGCAAACAAACAGGTATGGTCACCACTCACACTCTATTATTGCACTCCCTCAAATAGCTTTTATTTACTATTTATTTATTTATTAGCTGCACCAAGAAGCTTCAGATAAAATCAAGGCACTACTGCACAGATTAAGAACATCTCTGACCCCAGGGTTTGCCACACTGTATGCCCACACAAAAAGCAGAAGGACGAGAAGAAAAATGGTGTGTTGTCAACAGACTAGGACCTCAGGCAGAAAGACATGCAACGACTCAGCCATGGTTATCTCAGGAGCTAGTGGCAGAGCCAGTAGTTCCCTAATAGCAACTTTAGTCTACAAAGCCTTTGTCCAGAGCTTTAGCCATAAACTACTCCTTTTTTCTGCAACCTAAAAGCCAGAAAGAGAACACGGGCAAGCAGCAGGAAGCAGCTTGACACATAAAATAGGAAATAGAAATCAGAACTTAAATGATCAAGACGGTGACATGTCCTTAATATAATATTGCATTGACACAGTATCGTGGGGGAGGGTTCTCTAAGGCTTTAATAATTTTATTTTCAGAAGTCTTAATGCACATTTCTGACAGTTTTTTTCCTTTCAAAAATACAAAAAAAAACCCCAACCAACCAACAAAAAAACCAAGCCCACAACCTGTTTAAGGTCCCAAGTCATTCTCGGGTATGTACGTCAAACAAAACAAAATAGAACTAACTCTGTGTGTACTGAAGCCAGTAAATGAGCAGCGTATTCTCCAATGCTGAGCTGCTGGGACCCCAGCTCAGGATTTCTGCGTTTCCCCAGCAACAGCGGGTGACGCTGCAGGCACCGGAGCAGAGCGTGGTCCAGCAGCTCCCGGAGAGCTGAGCTGGCTTGGAGCCACAGCCAGGGAAGGATGGAGTCAGTTGAATAAGGGAGGGAATGGCCCCAAACACTGCTCTTTTCAAAGACGGAAAACAAAGAGTTTAAATCCATATGGCCTCCCTCTGATCTGGTTACACGAGCAGCTGCCCAGTGTGCAAGAACCTCATAGGTGTTGAAAAAAGAGAGGAGAAATGAAACCCAATTTGGATAATGATTTCTGAGGTTGCGGCCACATATTTGCCTAGAGCACCCCGCCCCTCTAAATCCAGAAGGTTACCATGGTGACAAATTTCAGCTGTAGGTAAGAAGAAAATGTTTCTGTATGAAAGCCATTTTGTAGAAACATAAAAACCCAAAGATTAAGCCCCATTGCGCCATTTATAATATTTGTTGCCATGTATTCACAACTAGATGAGCTTTCGCATCTCAGGAATGGTTAATCACAATGCAAATAAGCTGCTTTTGTTTTAATTCATGTGTTCTGCTAATGGAGTTCATCTCCATACAGTAAAATAATGCTTTCAAAATTTACCAAAAAACGGGGGTATTCATTTGCTTCCAAACTGCATCTATGGGATTTATTAACACTTTTGATTCTCAGAAGATAGATCTATTCCATTGCCTGACTGCAAATTAGAAGAAAATTACCTTAAATCATGTTTGGATCTGATTCATAGCACCTTAAGCACGGAGAGTCCCCAGCACAGCCCACATCAGGAAGGCACTGCGGGGAGCCGCGCAGAGCCGGTACTACGGACCTCCTCCCAGTAACCCAGGGGAAGGTTACAGCCCATCGCTCACGCATTCACCAGGCCTAAATCATACATCAGCTCGTGAAAGCCACCACAGTAAACTCCCTCCGCTCCCATCCTGGGATCCCCAGGTAACTGGTGTGTATTGAGCTGCCATTTCCCCGGTTGTCCCCGGGCGAGCAGCTCCGCTCCCGCTGAGGTTTAATTTCTCTCAGACTTAGCACCGCAGCAGGCGTAGGCAGCCGCACAGCCTTGGACCACACCATATCATCACCTGGGAGCCAGGGGCACTTCCAGCTGCTAGAAGCTCCTGTAAGACTACTGACCTCACCACCACTGAGGATCTGGCTCTGTGGCATCCAACGATGCCTTTCTCTGCAAACTCTTCCTCGCCTGCTGAGTCTCATATAGACACCAACACGCCTGTGGCCGTAAAACCGTTCCTCACAGCCACGAGCACAGCTAAATCACACTCTGGCTTTAGTAGGGTCAAATGAGCAGCAAGACAGCGCTCATGCTGTGGAATAAAACCATGCTTTCAGCAACATATGCCTTTTATGGGAACTGAAAAAAAAAATGATGTGTGGTTGTCACTCCCCACTACTGAGCGCCGGTCCATGATGTGACTGGCAATGCATTCCACCTCCTTTGCCTCCAGCGCAGGAACGAAGGCTCTCCCTGTGAGCCCGTGCAGCCATGTACTACTTGAGCATCCCCTGTCAACACACACAGCCACATCCCAAGCATTGCAGAACACTGCAGGTATTCTCCTTTTGCCTCAAATCCTTTCCAAAGACCTACAATCTGAAATCTCAACATCCTGCTTTATTCAGTCTTCAAATTGCCTTTCAGTAGTCACTGAAATGTAGTGATTACGATCCGTTTATTGTGTAAGGATTTACAGCGAACTATGCCACAGTGAATTGTGCCAGGTTAATTGTGCACTGAGCTCCACAAATACACAACCAAAGTTCAGCCCTTGCCCAGTTAAGAGAGGTGCTCTCTGGATAATTTATTATGTCCTCTAGCCATGGGAGCAGAAGAGGGGGCAACCACTAGCCAGTGAAGCCAGCAGCAGTTTTGAGTCTTTATCACACAGTAGTAGCAAATGTGCCCTTGTGGTTTGTGATGGGGTGAAGATCCTTGCTGCTCGTCTTTCTTCCTAAGATCGTCATAGGGCTGTGAGTAATGCTTGTACTGAACAGTCCAAGTTAAGCAAAGGTTCGGTCTGGTCGGAGTGTAGATGGAAGCAGGACTGTTTTCATCCATTTCAGTAGGACCAAGTGTTAAAACCTGCCTCCAAACATCTCCACTCCCTGCATCCTCAGCCAGGACCAACACCGGCTGTGCTCAGCTCAGCCCCCAGCCCTCCCACTGTCTGATCAGGCTCAAGCCCAGAAGTCTCTGCCTACACAAATCTCTGCACCACTTCCAGAACTGATGGGTATTGTCCTGGTAGCCCAAGATACCAGTTCTCCATGGGAAAATCATGTGGGAGAAGGACAGACATTCTCTTGGGAATCTGACTTTTCCTGGTGCTGGCAGTTGTCTTCTTTCTGGATGAAATAAAAAGCCAAGGTTCTTCCTGCTAATAGTCATTAAATAACTTTTCTTTTTTTCCTAGTACCATTTCAGTATTTTGATCAAGTTCCAGCTTGGTTTAATTACATACTTTCTATCTGAATTCCTGCCCAAGCTTCATTTAGAGAAATTATTCATTTCCCATCTTCAACATTATTATTATTGTGCTTATTTGCACGATGTGCTTAGCATTCATTGTACACATCTTCAGTGCTCTGATGGGCTCATCAGGGTGGTGCCGGTGGGATGGAACAGAAGAGCATTCCTCATCTGCCACCCTGAAAAATCAGCCCTCCTCCCCATCACATACAGGCAATTTTGCACTGCTGCAGATTAGGGAACGCTCGCAGTCACATCTGAGGCATCACAAAAATATTACCAATTCCTCCTCAGGACATGCCTGAATGCTGAACAGTAACGTTATTGAGGAACAAAATCTTTATCTGACTGCAAATAACAAGTCAAAGGGGAAAATACTCATTTCAGACTATTATGTTTTCCAGGACACACCTTCCCAACAGTGAAGATGACGAGGAAAAGTTGGGTGGGACTGGCAGAAACACATGCCCTGGGAACACTTTCCATGTTTCCTTGCAAGGATAAAAGATTTGAGCAGTCTTCATCTCACATGATGGTCTTGTGTGAACCTCGTGCAGTGTGTGGTTTTCTGTCACATGGTAATGGATGCACACAGAGAATTTCAGTTTATGAAACTTAGTCATGCTGAAAGTGATGTTTTCCTTGCCCCAGTGATTTGTTTTCTACCCAGCTGTTCACCAGCTTTTAGACTTCTCTTCTTTTCTCTATATCTCTCCCATAGCCCCCTGACTTTCCCATACAGGATCAAAGAAGAGCACTTTTTCCTCCTTTCCATCTCAGCCAGGGACTTTATATGAAAACCCCTGGGGACCGGCAGAGGGACCAACACAACAGCCACTTTCCTGGCTCACTGACAGAAGAGCAGGAGCAGGACAGCCAGAATGGAGGAGTGCATAACTCCACACATGCACACACGCAGCTACGATCATTTCCAGCACATGAGGTCAGGCAAGCATCATTTAAAATTATAATGAACATAAAATAGATGATCTAACACCAACTGCATTATATACTTTTGTTGGGTAATAATATCCCCAGGACAAGAGAGAGCCTTGCATAAACGTCAGAAATGGAGCAAACACCCAGACAGCCTATCTTAATACATCAACTGCACTCCAGCTCTTGGGGTTTGTTTGCTTTCTGATGTGGATTAGGATCTGATTCCAAACACAGGGCATCAAAATCAAAGCAGCAGCAGCATCCGGACAGGGAACCCTGTATGAGACAGCTCCATCTGTGTCTAATCGTGGAGAGACACAGAGCTGTGATGGAGCAGAAGATGACATATCAATATCCAGTTGGAAATCAGCCTCCTTCCCAACACTGAGATAAAACCCAAAACAGTTTCAGTGGCTCAGCCTCAGTCTGAAGGGCAAAAAAATTTCAGTGAGGTGACACCCGATCCTCTGCTTCTCACGCACACGCCTTCCTGGGCTACAGGTTACTGCAATCTCTCCTGAGAAAGCAGAAAGCACCTTAGAGGCAGGAACTTTCAGTGTCTGTAATATCAAGCTGCATTAACACCACCTTTCCAGCCTTGCCTTGGGTTAGACACACGTTATTCTACGGAGAACTGGAAGTGATTTAAGACATTAGCAGTCCTCAGATGCATGTCACCCCCAATCTCCTCACTCCTATCAGTAGGATCCTCACTCCCATGAGGACAGAAGGTGCAAGCGTTCCTCATCCACTGTGGTTCAGAGGCCGTTATCTGAGCTTAAACTGCTGGGGAAGGTGATCTGGCATTGCACCTTTCACATCACACCAGCTCAGCTGAGGAGGCAGAATTCTTCAGTGCTGGGGGAAGCTGAAGAACTGGGACCAGAAACATCTTAAACTACCTTACGTAGACCCAGAAAAGAAAGCCTGTCCACATCCTTAAACATCTTGCACATCTTCTAAATTCACTCAAGGTTTATCTTCTACTCAACTCATGTGAACATGTGTATCTCCCACCCTGGCGTTCAAAACCACATTCCTTACAGCACACAAGTGTGAATCTCCACAGTTACACAATCCTGAGTAGTCACACCCAGCATAACTCCTGTGACACCTGATGGCTTTGTCAGTATTGCAGCGGCTATCATCAGTAACTACCCTAAAGTCTGAGATTTTATTTTTAAGCACATTTCTAGCTTTCATGACAATGTGGCAAACTCACAAGCAAGCAATGAATGTTCCAACACCAGACAGCAAATAAAAGGAATCCAAAATATATTGAATTAGGTGGTTGTTGGTGGTGTTTTAATCTTGTAATTTTAAAGGCAATCTCATTTTGGAGGGGAGGCTTGGCACATGATTTCTGTATGTTTGGGTTGGCAGCATTGTTTCCAATAAGCAAACATTCTGCCATACTAAATATGTACACGTTCAGGGACCAGCTTGTTAGGGGTATGTTTCTGCAACATATTTCTGGTAGTCACGTGCTGGCCCACAATACACCATGTAGACATACCGTGTGATTTCCTGAGGAAAGCAGTCTTTGCTTCACTTTCTTTGCTTGCTACTGCAGAGACTGTCCCAGCTCTCGGTACAGTTTGCGAGCTGACTTGTCTGCGGTTTGCTCTGAAGATGCTTGGCATTAAAGTGTCACTCTTCCCCCAAGCCATTTGCTACGAGGGCCATCCCCTTTCCTGCCTTGCATGACGCCAGTGTTGCAGGAAGCTGAGTCAATGACATTTTAAAACAAAAATCACACTTTGTTTTTCCAGTAGATTCTTTCTTCTGTCAATAGGTTGTTACAACTGAAGAATATACCTCTTTTCTTAACTCTCAGTGCAGTTACCTTTAGTTCGCCAGAGCCTTGATGCTGCCCATACCCTGCTTAACTTTCTAGTTCCCTAAACAAGATCCTATCTAGTTTGGAGCTCATTATGGCTCAGGTTGTATTGGGCATCCTATGTACAAGCAGTGAACTGCACTGATGGCAGTTCCTTCCCCTTTGCCTAGTCTCATCTTTGCCATCATGGAGGTTTCCCACGTGGAAGTGAGGGAAATTTTCCATAATCTGACATAACGCGGCTATGTCAGCAGGACTTCACAGCCCAGACATAGCATCACTCAATGCTCTCGTGTAGAAATTCCAACTTGGCCTGGGGATGTTTAGACTACGTACCTTTTTTTGTTTGTTTTATTTAATGTTACATGTTTGCTTTATTTAATTCAAGGCCTTATTCAATCTGATTAATATTTGCTTTATCGAGCATTCCCTCCTCCNTCCCCCCCCCCCCCCCCCCCCTTTTTTTTTAAGCCCGAGGTCTACATTTGTGTCCTATGCAAAAGGCAGTTGTACTCTGCTAAGGCTGTGGCAACATGTTGGTCTAAACTAAGGACGCTCTAAGCGGGGATGCAAAAAGGAGTACTAGTAAGCAGCATGGTCACCATCAAAATTTCCATTAAAACCAAAAAACAATATGACTGAAATAAAGACCTCACAAAGACAACCCAGATTTACTCCAGACAGAAAAGAGAAAGAGGAAGAAGATACATTAAAGAAGACTCTGCAGATACTTATGGTTTAAAAAGTGACCAACCACTACCCCAACCATAACCCCAGAAATAGAAAGAAATTCCTCCTTTATGGGCAGCTGAAATTCAGTTCCTGGAGGGCTCTAAAAAGCTATGGAAGAATTCCTCATCATTTCAGGGGGAGGAGGGGAAGGGAGCAGATCAAAAGTCAGTAAAATGTATGTTCTGAATGCTAGAAGGGGAAATCACACTGTGCTCTTCAGACAGGACCAGTTCCAAAGAGGGAAAAGGATGAGGCACCCAGAAAGAAGAACAGCGGGAGAAGCAGGCATTTAAAAAGTAAAAACGGGATTTGTGTGATACATGTGATTACTAAAAATCTCAGTGCAGAGGAGACAGAATGCTCGTGGAGGGGAAGGAAGCACAGGGACTAGAAGGGCAGTTGAATCAAATCCTGCAGAGGGAGGGACAGGGTTTGGTGGTAGGCAAAGGAGGTGAACTGGCACTTCTAGAAAAGGGAAGACAATTACAAGACACAGAGCTGAAACTCAGTTGCTTTTTACAAAGAGAATAGCTAATGGGTAAGAGGAGCTGGATAAAATGCTGCTGCTGCGAAGTGACTATCAGTTCGCATAGCTTGTTGCAAACACTGCATGCCCTTCCTCAGTATAAAAGCAGCAGAGAGGTGAAAGTCAATAACGCAACCAGGTGAGAAAGGAAAAACAAGTTTGGCTGGTAAATTCTGCAGAGATACCTGCAAAGATCAGCAGAGGAGCTGGATGGAAGCTTCAGTGAAGAGCCCTCCTAAAACAAAAGGAAGTAAGGGAGAACACCTGGGAGCTGCTGTTTGAAAGCAGCAGCAAGCAGAAAAGGAATAAAAAGCTACCAGGATTCCCTCTAGAGCTCCCTAGAAAGCTCATCCATTTTATTAAACCAGAAAATCTCATGAAACCAAAGCAGCATTGGCTCTACTTGCTGTTTCACCACCACCTTTTTTTTTTTTTTACTCTCCTTTCTGTCTTCCAAACAAACCAGCCAAAGAAAAAGTGTTTCATTTCTAAAGAGCCCTTAATCAATACCACCCATTACCCTGTTCCCAAAGCACAGTGATGCAGAAGCCACTGGGACCTGCTGAGAAGCACTAACATACACAGGGGCAGCAGCAGATATCAGTGTAGGATCACAGAAAGACACAGGACACTACTCCGCAGCAGATCTCAGGACAACAGGACACCCAGGGCTACAGCACGTGCATTCAGAGAATCAGGGTGGGAGACATCTGTTGACCACTACTTTAGCCTGTACAAATCCAAACGTTAGCCACGGCCTCAGAAGCATCACCCATCCCAGTCTTTGACAACCCTTGTCAAGATGCAAGTGACCCACTTCTCATTTCCCCAGCAAGCTTCAGCTTCTCAAAAGCTTTGTTTTGCAGGTGCCTTACAAACACCCACTGTCTCTCCTCCACTGCTGCTCCTCCCATTCCAAAATAAATGTGTGCAGCAGCAGGATTTCATTTGGGGAAGAACAGAAAAGCAATTTCAAACAAAACACATCTTTAAAACACTTCTCAGATCTGATTGCCAAGCCTCTGGCAACCAGCACAGTCATCTAGGGCTCTGATATTAGGTCATAAATTACCTAGCCAAGAGCAGCACAAGCAGAAAGAGTCAAAGAAAAATAGTAATAAAAAAACGAATGTGAAAATAAAAACAGTTGTCTTCCCCACACAACTAAAATGCCAGCGTAACAAAGTTACAGAATGACATTACAGTGGGGTTTTCTACGGGGATAGACGTGGAATTTTGTTACAGATCCAACTATTTCTGAGTTATCAGTTCTGTTGCAGTTCAGATCGGTATTCTATAACACATAACTTCTGGGCAGTACTGGAAATCTCAGGCCAGTTCTCATGAAAACAATGTCCTCATTGGAAATGTACCACCTCATACTGTAAGGATTAGAGGAAAATCAGCTGAAGTCCAAATGAAAACCTGCATTTTCTTATCACTAATTTTGCTATTTTAAAAGGAGTTTAAGAAGCATTTGTGGAAACAGCTAGGCTGGCATAATTGTCTTTACGTACCAAATGGAGTTGCCAAGACAGGGACAATAATCACACCAGCTTGTTTCAATCTGTCCACGAGGGAACATATTTAGAAACAAGGACAAAGTTCATTTTCAACTGGCTGCAGAGATTGGATTTGTTGAGAAATGTTATCCTCCATTCAAATTAATATCTAACCATCTTAATTAATAACTAAAACAAAGTTATAATATCTTCAAATTCAGAAATAATTTCAGAATATTTCTGTAGAACCCTACTATCTCAATCATTTCAAAATGAGACCTTCAGATTTCAGTATTTTTCATGCATACAAGCTTAAAAACAATTGTCATCTTAACCCAAAATCTTAAAATTCCACCTTTCAAAACACTGATAAATTGGGGGGTGGGGTGGGGTGAGCAAAGACTGACCTTTTTGTAAAGCTTTAGGAAAATACAAGCCTATTGGAATCCATCCTTCTCCATTAATTCATTCAGGTATTTTCCAGTGACAAACTTTCTGGCCAAAGGAAAAAAAACCACACCACTAAAATCTCCACACAGAATTATCATTTGGAATCAACACTTTGGATTTCCCACTTGAAACTAAACTAAGACCCCAATTTATAGAAACCCCAAAGTAACTGTTGCTTAGCAAGAGAAAGTGGGTTTCCAACTTTTGTGAACTCAGAAACAAAGGTTTTGTAGTCTCTACACCCATCACGGCTTCCAGTCATAAGAGAGACCTTTTAAGAGTTCACGAAGCATATAGCAGTACCGGACAGACCTGTTGTTTTCATTCCTTTCATCTGTCTGTTTCTCAGAGTTAATTTTTAATTTAAGTGACAGCAATTCAGAACAACCTCAAAGTTTGTGTCAAGGAAGTTACTTAAAAATATAAAAGCCTGAAAGTAGCCTTGCTTGAGGTAAATGCAGCTATGTGTTTAAGGAGTTTATTTACATAAAAGTTGAGAGGCTTTAGGAAAAAAAATAATGATATCATTTGTTAACTCCGGGACTTGGAGAGGTCTTTGGTTTTGCTTTTAAGAATCCCACCACATCTCCCATGAATTTTTAAGGGTGGCAATACCCAAACAAGATCGAGAGATGGCAGCATTGGTAAAGCATCTCACCGCTCAGCCTCACTCTCCTTTCTGTACTGGACCAGACTTGCTCAATACGTTGTTAGTGCTAAAACCCCAACTTGAAAAAATGTTCTGATTAAGCGTTCCCTGAATTGCTGTCGGTTTGCAGATCTTGTTTATGTGCGGTACAAATGTGGACTGGCAAAAAAAGAAGTATTAAAAAAGAGGGAGTAACTACTCTTCTTACTGGAACACCAGCCAGCTCTCAAAGACTGGAACTGCCAGGCACGTTACTGTTACATGTATAATTAAGATTAGTAATTGTTTGCCTTACAGTAGGCCCCCAATGTTCCAATCAGAACTATACCTAATTGTAGTGTTGCTGCAAAAGTGTATATTAAAAGGCAGTCCCTGCCAAAGAAATTTACAATGTAGATTAGGACACACAGAATGAAAACCCACTAAATCACTGAAAACGAGAGCAGAAGGAGTGCAAAATCCAGGAAAATCATTCTACATCTGATAATCCACCCTCATACATATGACTTGTAGCAACATTAAGATATACAGTTAAAAAAAAAAAAGAATAATACTCGTATTTTACAAAAAAAAGATAAATCTCTAGTTATCTCTTCAGCGTGTCCAGCAATTTTTAAAATCCACCCATCTGAGTCCTATTCAGATCCAGGAAAACAGTTGCACAGTGCAAGCTAGTCTTTTTTATTTCAGTAGGACTTCAGCCTACCTTTAAATGCAAACATTTGGTTGGGCTGTGCCTTGGAAGACAATCTGAGGTTCAATCTGAAAGATATACAATGATAGTCAAGCACTCAAAACACAAGAGAGCTAGGCCAGAAGAAAATGAAGCACATTTTCACAACTTTCACCCCACTACATAAAACACACGTGTGTCTCAGGTGACTGAGGTCACCATGACATCCACCGTCAAACATTATCGTGAAGACCATTTTGTGGTACGCAATGTATCCACAGAATCACAGAATGGTCAGGGTTGGAAGGGACCTTTGGAGATCATCTCGTCCAACCCCCCTGCCAGAGCAGGGTCACCTACAGCAGGTTGCACAGGATGGTGTCCAGGTGGCTTTTGAATGTCTCCAGAGTGGGAGACTCCATCACCTCTCTGGGCAGCCTGTTCCAGTGCTCTGCCACCCTCAAAGTAAAGAAGTCCCTCTTCATGTTTAGATGGAACTTCCTGTGTTCAAGCTTGTGCCCATTACCTCTTGTTCTATCACTGGGCATCACTGAAAAAAAGACTGTTCCCATCCTCCTGGCACCCTCCCTTTATGTATTTATAAGTATTGATAAGATCCCCCCTCAGTCTTCTTTTCTCCGGACTAAAAAGGCCTAAGTCCCTCAGCCTTTCCTCATAAAAAAGATGCTCCAGTCCCCTAATCATCTTTGTAGCCCTTTGCTGTACCAAATTCATGACCAGTGCTAGAAATTTAATTAAAGAAACAGCTTTGAGGGACTTACAGTCATGCAGCTAATGCTGTAGCCACACAAGCTAGGTATATTATCTTTGACTCCATCACTTAAGTGTAACACATGCACCCAGTCAGAGAGGCTGGGAACTCCCTTGGGACATGCTGTTTGTGCCCGTGATCCATGGACAGGCACTAGGAGGGGGAACCGGTGGTCCTAGCAGTCCCATTCAGGCATATACCCACATGTGGCTAGAGGGAGAGGTCAGGGACCAGGAGCCTGGGGTGCAGGGCAGAAAGGAGTGCGCTTCCTCTGCACCTCTCAAGTTGAGACTTCATGAGACACCTCAGCCAGCCTAAGAACTTGCTGCCTCCAAAGGGGAGCTCCACTCCTTCCCACCCACCCCCTGTACCTATCTATACCCTCCATCCCCTACAGGACCAATCTGGCCCTTTGGTCAATAAGTGCAACTTGCTCAGGAGCAGAAAGCAAACCAAACAGTCCAGCAACAATGGTTTTCTGCTATTTCAGCAAGTGTCCAGCTCACTAAAAGTCACCCAAGAGCCAAGGGGACGGAAGCACCCATGGGAGCGGGGGAAGGGCAAGCAGGACTGCCCCTCTCAATAGCTGCAAGCTATTTGATCAGCTCGAACTATCATGTGAAACATCACCCTTAATTAATATCTGAAGACTTTAAGCGAGGTGCTTTCAAGTAACATCAGTCACAACTCTGTGCTGGTAATGATGTAAATTTTAGCAGACTTATCAACCCACTTAGACTCACAATCTCATGGTACAAAAGTCTTCACTCCAAATATTTCTGTCCTTCTTTGCATGCTCAGAAATGCTGCTGACTGCTTTTCTTTTGTATGAAGACCATTATCATAGACCCATGCTACAGTGTTTTAACAGAGTGATTGGCTTGTTTTTATCAACACCATCTAACTCCATCAAATCATCTGAACAAATCATCTAACTATATCAAATTAAGATTATGCTGTGTATTCCACACACTATTATACACCATCTTTTCAAAGCAATGTTCATACATTCACGTTTGGAGAGAAATCTCAGAGATTCATCAAGAGGTATAAAGTAAGCAGCCTTTGTGAGCTATCAGTGCAGGATAAGTAAATTAAAAGAACATAATAAATATAGTAAGTTGGAGCCCACTCTTCAAGCCTGTGTTTCCTGCAACTTCAGCAAAAAGAAAGCTAACAGCTGAAGATTCACATTTTATATCATATTCCACAGAAGAAACATATTCATGTCATCAGCGGACAAATTGAACAAGAAATTTTACTGCTGTGCTGTTTTGCATGTGTCTCTGTCTTTTGTTTTGTGAACAGTTTCCTCATCTTTGATTAGAAAATTAGGGGGTTTGTTTTTTCAAAATGACTTGCTCAACAAATCCCAAGGGGGTTTGCTTAAGTGGTGAGGCTAAGGAATGTCTTTCCCAATGTTGTTTGGATTTTGGGTTTCTATCATCTGTAAAATACTAACCCTGCACTTACCTGATTGCTATAGTTGGAATTACAAACTAATTAAAGGGAAAGTTTTTTAAAATATCATGTGCAGTTATCTCTGGAAAAAAAGATTGCTAGGGTCATGCAAAGTTTATTGAAATTCTGAAATCCTAATCCCTCGCGATGTGTGACTAGAGCTTTTAGATTAGCTGCTTCGTCCACATAAGACACAAACTTTGTTAATAACAAAACAACCAGTGCTGGGTTCATTTCAGACTATTATGACATTGTCCTAATTCCAAGGCACTCTGCACATTTTATAATGGTATTCTCAACACCTGAGAGTACTTCTAGCTGTAGTTATAAATAAATATCCCAAGAAAGCATGCTAGATAGACCCGACTTTTCTTGATCGATGGCATTAGAGCTGTTTTAACACATTAACTTGATAACCCATAACGCACGCCACATTGGATTGACTCCAGAACAACAAAGGAACTGTTAATTGTCTCTTCTGTATTTCTGTTCTCCTGGAAGTACGTGAGCATTTTAAATGATGAAAAGGCTTTTGACAGTGTGGAGTGGCCACATAGCCAAAATACTGAAGGGAGTTTTCCCTAAGAGAGTCTATTTTAATTGTCTGAACTACTTTGCAGGAAAGCCCAAATGTTTATGAAACTCGGTCAGATGATAGAAACCTTTACTTTTAATTTTTTTTTAAAAGAGAGAGAGAGAGCAGGTTTCTCTACTGGTTTTTGATAAAACAGTTTGAATAATCAGCAATTTCTCTAAAAATACCTGGGTTTATTCACATAGTAATAAAGAGATAACATTAGCCTTTATGTAAATATTTTCTCACATATAAGCAGTGGAGAGGCTCTCTACCCTAATGCTGGTGAAAACACAGATTTGCTCCTTCTACAACATTAAAATATAACTTGTATAGAGTGCTACTGCTGAAGGAAAAAAAAAAAAAGTTTTTCCATTTTACTCTATCAGAGGATTATTCACTGCTTTTATAAGACTTAAAATTGAACTGAATACTGGTGTTCCTCAAACAGAAGTGAAAAAAGCTACCATGGCACACAAAACCAAGTAGTCTTTCAGTAACTTAATAAAATAAAAGTTTAATTTAAAAAAAAAATGGGTTGAATACTGTGTATTTATTAGAATTGTATTTTTTGTATGAGAAAATTTTATCTTCCCTCTACTCCTGGAAAAAGAATGAAATATTTTTTCTTTTAACTAAAACGGTAAATATAATGCCCCATAATGTTAGTGCCCCACTAATATTTTATAATACTTTAAAATAATGAGGTAATCATGCTTGAACACGTTCACTATTTTAACATTAGAAAACACCAGACCTTTGCTCACATGCACATGTAACACTGTCCTTCAAAGAGTGGCAATTTTATTGCTATTCAAAGTTCAAATGTTTGTTAGACACACGTTCATTACATTATAATATACTGTTTGTAATATTTTTTAAAAAAACCTAAATATTAGTTAACAAACTTTTTTTTTTAATTTAACATAGCAACTTTTTCTTTCTTGACTTTATTATTTCACAAAGATCATTTATTTGTCTATATGACTACATTTTTCAGCTATAGAAAGATAAGAATCTGCTTCACAGCAATTGAGATGTACTTACGTGGTGAGATTTTTTTTCTTAGTGAAGTGTCCTTTTGTCTCACAGAAAAGCAGTTAAAGATATTCTGAAAGCTGGAAGTTGAACATAGATTAAATTAACATGAAACACTGTGCAAAATATTATCTATCAGATAAATTAGTCATAGAAACAATGTTTCTAGAGACAACCATTGAAATCTTTAATTCAAGAGTGAATATTATTTTGAAACTTTACGCAGAAACTATTGAGCTTGATTTAAAAAAAAGCATTGAGGGCAGTTGTACAGTCTCCTGAAGCAGAGAGATGTTGCACTCACATCTAGCCTCAAAAAATATTACGATGAGCATAATTCTCAAGATTACATATTTATTTACTTAATTTAGTCATTTCACCAGCACTTATGTGGAGAGTAGCATTTTTACTTTCACTTGTTGCTTCTCTGCTACGCATCAGCAGCAGCCTTGTAAATAGAGGAATATACAACATCATTAGGCAATCTCCTTCAAAAACTTATGCCTGCCTCGGAACATCCTGGTCCCACTACACAGACAGAAGAAAATATACCGAAAATTACCAAAACTCTGCACAGTATCCCTTCTTCATTTGCAATACAGGAAAGGAGGGCATTAATTGCGAGGCCAACATAAACGCAGATGTAGATGGTCAAAATTCTCAGGAGCACACAGGCCCTCTCCTTTTCATGCAGGTGGACAAGGTTTCAGCCTTCAAAGACTTCTGGCAATTATTTCTGCAACTATTCAAATAAGCAGTATTTAAACTAAAGTATTTTCAAAAGGGCATAATTTATCTCAGGTGACCTGGGCCAAGAAAAACTGCCATAGCAGGAAAGGATATGGCCTGAAAAACACACCTGCTGTGATGCTTCAAAAAAGGATGATGAGGGCGTAAGAGACACTTGCAGACTCAGCAATTTCTGCTATAAGTAACACCCAGCTACCCTCAAGCAAAGTTACCTCCTTTGATTTGTTCTATCATAGCTGTTGGCCATAAGAAGAGTAACTCTGAATTGTTAAATGAAGTTTCTTTATACTGCAAGGACATAATCTCCATTCCATTATGTTGTTATGCTACATCTTGCAGGGTTTTTTTCCTATTGCCACTTGTCTACTGCCTCTTAGTTGGTAATCCAATCAATGGTTGTTAGTCCAACCCTGGCCACAGACCTCTCAAGAACAACTCACTTCTTTCTCCATCTAAATCTTTTCATTTTCCTAAGATCAAAACCAGGATGTGAAGTTCTTGTATCCCATCCCTCCCCACAAGAGAGACAATACTGTCTTCAAAATTATAGAAAGTTTTCAAACTCTCACCCTTTTCAGTAAAGTTTTTCATTTTTTAGCTTTAGGGAGGGAACCCACCCTCACATCAAACCTTAAATTCACACACAAAAATATATGCTTCCTACTGGCTGCTCTAGGCAGAACTCTGACTGTTCTCCTGTCTTGAAGATCAGTGAGTTTTTCGTTCTATTTTTTTCAACTCCCGCCTCTTCCTCTTCCCTTTTCTGTCTTGCCATCCTACTGTTCTCGTCCACTCCTTTTCTCGTTAACTTACAGCCCAATCTCCTGATGCATGTGTACCCTCAGACCTTTGCCTGCTCCCACGACGCTCCCTTTCCTCTCATTCTGCCCTCTGTTCTGCTGCTATACTTCTCCCACCTGCACTTACATTCCCTTACACCCACCAATGCGCTTCCCTTCACACCATGTCCCACAGACGGGGCTTTGCCCACTCCTGGAGTCTCCATCCATTTTATCTGTTTGTCCTGCAGCACAGATGACTCCCACAGACATCTCAGGGAAATCCCTAACTGTAGTTCAGCCATCACACTAACAGTCTGCACTCTGGGTGAACAATATTTGTGGGCAGATGTCCCACCAGCTCTGCTTCCCTTGGTGAGGCATCTGCAGAGACCAATCTGATGCCCTGGGAGGCTGCAGTGAAAACCTAGGCCAAGAAAACCAGAGGCAAAAGAATGGTAAAAGCTCTGTTGCTTCAGGGAGTGTTTTAACACAGAGATCAACCAGAGGGCACCTTGCCTCACCATCCACCCCTTCCCAGGAGAGGATCCTGGGAGGACTGGAAATTACCAAATTTAAGACCTCCTCCCTCTCCCAGCCAAAGTTTTGACTGCAGAGCTCAGCTGCCACAGGCTGCAAGTGAAGGCACTGCCTCCAGGCTCTGATCCTTCCACTGCCTGCCATCTGGATAAGATGGTCCCCCTGGCCTATAGACTCTGGTGATATAGATCAGGAGGGAGCTTGGTACATAGACCTGCTGAACTCAAAAAGAGCCTACAGGCAGGAGAGGACAAACAGCAGCTGCACTTAATGAGTATCTATGGGTGCGCATCGCAAGTAGGAAACGTGGGGAGGGATGAAGTGCTACCGTTCCCATTAATATGGACCTTACACAACTAGGGTGTGTAGCTGAACCCAGGAAGCATTCCCAGGCCCTCACAGTCATGAAGAGCTAAAAAGATCACGTTTTGAGGGCAAAGAGTTACTCAAAATATCTACTCAAAATATCTCACAGCAATCTCTAATCCCAACTTTCGCTCTCCATTTTCTGAAGCCGGATCATAAGAATAAAACTCGTGAAGAAGAAATAATAAGTCCATAAAAGCATTGTGACAGAGGGCAGCCTAACAAGTAGCCCACAATGTGTCGGTTTCCCACCCATCTTCACAGAAGGCAGCATAAGGGGTTCCTACACAAAATGAACTCTTCTCTTCACAGACAGGAAAAGCAGTTGACTGAATTCAAGTAGACAAATAGTAAATATAAATACATAATTCATCAAATAAAATCACACATAATTACCTCCTTCCAAAATGCAAGATGCACACTGGACGGTCTTCTATACCAACTGCAGCTATGGATATCGTCTCACGTACAGATATCGGAAGCATCTGACAAGCAAATGCAACACAGAGCAAGTGCAACTTTTCCTGGAAGAGATGTCCGCTTCACAAGCAGCCAACTCCTAACAACTTCAGCACTCCCTGAAAAAAACCCTTCAGCTGGCCTCAGGCAACAATAAATCATTAAGAAATGCTACTGGCACGCTGCATGTCTCTACAACACTGCAAGTAACATGCAGTCTTTCAAAGCAAGTACATTTCCAGCTACCCTCATGACACACTGTGAAATTTTATGAGAAATTTAAGCTATTCAGAATTATCAGATAACTCTACTCATACAGACACTCACTATGGAAAATGTTAATGCAGCATGTTGGCAGGGATCTGGACAGGCTGTATCAATGGGCCGAGGCCAATGACATGAGATTCAACAAGACCAAGTGCTGGGTCCTGCATTTGGGT
>RSEF01000001.1:59344552-59371647 GCA_003993805.1 Himantopus leucocephalus
GAACTGAAAAGTCACAGACTTAGGGAAAACACTACCAAAACATGATTGTGTTATCGACATTTTTCTTATACTGAAAGACTAAGCACAGCACTGTACCAGCTGCTAGGAAAATTATTACGAAAATTAACTCTATTGTGGCCTAAAGGCTTCAGGAAATCTAGCTACTCATGCTAAGTAAAGCTAAGCAAACAGCATAAACCACCCCATATTACAACCCTAAGTAATTTATTCTAATTAAAACTTACCTATTTAAGCTAAACAACTAATATGTCTCAACACCAACCTTAATGTTTCTGTCCTCTATACGACAGCTAGGTTTCTTTAAACTGGAAAGGCAGCCATGGAGGAACTAAATTGCTGCCTTGTACTACCTGTTAGTAGTTACAGAGTAAACAGAACTGGACTGTTCTTGGGGAAATTTTAAGTAAATATAAGGAAAAAAATCTTCACAGCAATGACACTCAAATACTGGGGTAAGTTGTCTAGAGAGGATGCTGAATAACCGCCTTTGGAGACATAAAAAATTTGGGCAATGCTGGGAGCAGCCTGATCGACCTTCAAAACTGGCCTTTTTGGTGGGAGGGGGGCAGAGGAAGATGGCCCCAGATGACCTCCAAAGGTCCTTTCCAACTTATTCTGTGATTCCATAACTCTGAGTCCCATACTGGGTGCAGATGTCAAGGTGTTGGCAGTGGGGGGCTGCAGGGGTGGCTTCTGTGAGAAAAGACCACTGCGTCACACACAGCCAATTCCAGCTGGCTCCAACAGAGAAGGAAGAGGAGGAGGAGGAGGTGCTCCATGGCAGAGCAGACACCCCCTGCAACCCGTGAGGACCTGTGCCAGAGCAGATGAAAAGTGTGAGACAAAAGGAGTATCAGAGGGAAACTGCTGTGTACTAACTGTAACACACCCCCCCCCTTGCCCCATTCTCTTCCTCTCTGAAGGGACTGAGTGTGACCTGCAGTAGTAAGAGGCCGGTAGGACAGGCATCTGGAGAGAAGGAATGAAGTGAGCCTGGGAAACAAGAGGAGGAAAGAAGTTTTCCCAAGTGTTTTAATGTTTGGGGTTTTGTTTCCCAATACCCAAATTAGTAATCATATTTATATATATAAATTAGCAATAAATTAATTTCCCCAAGGTGAGTCTGTTTTGCCTGCAATGGTAATTGGTGAGTAATGTCCTCAACTTTATCTCAATGCAGGAGCTTCCTTATTCCTGTTCTTCCTATTCTCTCCACCATCCTGCTGTGGATGGGGGGCGAGCGAGCAGCTGGGTGAGAGCTCGCCTGCCAGCTGGGGCCAACTCACCACAGCTCCTTCTACATGAGGATGGGCAACCACTTGCATGTGTATGAACTTTTCTTCCTACTTTCTTCGGAGAATCGCTATATTTTGCAAACATTTTTCACAACATACTAACCACACGACTTGTGCCTGTTGTCTGTGCCATCCTCAAAATCAATAGTTGTACATTTTTACATCCAGATGTGGACACGAATGGCATGCATCTATGGGAGAAGTCTTTACACCTACAGTGCTTATACTCCTAAGGATGATGAATGATTGACTTCCAGACATGCCGGCGGAGATATACATCATCGCATGTGGTTGCCTCTCCTCGCTAAGGGGGTACTGTTCAGGAACAACTTGACAGTATCAGTGAGACACATAAACATCTTGCTGCCACAGGGTGGGGTGTTCACTCCTCTGCCACACCCCACTTGTGTAGCAGACCTACTCTGGAGTTGGCTGCAACATTTGCTGGACTCTTTGGTCAGCCAGCTCAACTCATGGATCTGGCAGAACATTTCTCTTGGAGGACAGAAGTAGCATCTACCACATTAGTGAACTAAATATGCTCAGTGAGGTGTCCGACAAATGCACAGGTGAAAGGGGAGAACTTCAGCAGCAGCCAGCTGCTAGGTCTACTCAACTGAATAATCAAACCAAAGCCAGGGAAGAAAGGGGCAAACATCCACCTGTTACTCCACCTTGAGGCTGTGGGAAGCGTCCCCCAGAGGTGTGTGTAGGGTAACTACCTCAATGCCTTCAGAAGCACGGAGGTCTGAAAACAAAGTTTTCACCACAACTACTAAAAGCGCAGCAGAGCTGGCGAAAGCCCAGGCACACGTACCGCTCCAGTTTGGCACAAAACCGCTCTGCCACAGAGAAGTCGCGCTAGCCGCTGGCCCCAGACGGCCGAGGGGCATCCCGCAGCACCCACAGCAGCCAGGCTCTCGCCCTCCCGCTTCGGATGCTGCTGGAGAAAATTGCTCCACAGAGGGAAGTCAAAACTCCGGGCAATAGCCTCTCCAAAATGGAGTCAGGCCCTGTTTCCTTTTCATCTGTAAGAATTGGGGATGGGTTAACAAGAAAAAAAAAAAAGAAGATGCAGTGTGTTCTGTGGCTATGAGGTGACAAAAGCAGGGTGTGCTTATCTTCCTGGTGACTGTGTGGGGCAGAAGCGAAGGCGGCAGAGGGTAACACCCAGGTTTCTCTGTCTCCTGTACTGACAGGGGGTGACTGGGCTGACCCTGCCTGGGGGAGACGGGCAGGCGCAGGGGGGCCATGACAGCGCAGGCAACGGAGCCGCCTTGCTTCTTGCGGGGCTGTGACAAGAAGGGACAGAGCAGCTGGGGGCACACGACTTCAGGCAGGCGTACGTGTGCTGGCGGAGCAAGATGGCGAGTAATCTCCGCGGTGCAGAGGATGGCAGTGGGGTGGCAGGGGACTGCGAGGGCCCCAGGCGCAGCCATGTCCACTGCAGAGAGGTGGCTCTGACCCACATGGGGACAGCTGGTGTCGTGCCCATTTCTTCCCTAAATAAAACAAAAACCTGGCAGACACGCAGGATTTCCCCGACTGTGGAGGAGAGGGGAACGCGGGTAGGAAGCCAGGGCAGAGAGACAACGCGCCCATGGGCTTCACGGCCGGTGGCAGCGGGCTGTGCCCCGGCCGCGGGGAGGGCGGCGGGCTCGGCAGGGCCCCTCTGCCCGCCGAGGCAGAGCGGGGGCAGGGGGCGGGGGAGAACCGGTTCCCGGTGCTCCAGGGAGGGAGGGAGGGAGGCCGGGGGACTCCGGGCCGAGCAGGAGGAGGGGAAGGGGGCGGAGGGGGGGAGGAGGCGCGGCGCCGCAGGCAGCAGATCCGGCCTCGGCCAGTTCGAGCCGGTTTGCGCCGGTTGGGGCGTTGAAAGGAGACAGCAGCAGCTGCGGACGCCGCCTGCATCCGGGCGGGCGGTACTCTCCGGACTGGATCGCCCAGAGCCCTCGGAGCGGGGTTCTGCGCGACGTCGCCCCGCGCGGCCGCCACCGGCAGCCGCAAGGACGGGCCCGGCCCGGTCTAGCCTTACCCTGGGCGGCATTCCACTCCTGCCTTTCCGCCTCGCCTGGCGCGGCCCCAGGCGGCCGGCGGGGCAGGGAGGCCCCCCCCGGGTGTCGGGTTTCAGGCGGAGCAGCTGGTTTTGCGGCCGGTGGGGGAGGGGGCGCCTCAGGGCCGGGCCGGGCCTGAGTGCTGGGGGAGGGGGGTGCTCGCCGCCGGCCCAGCTGGGCAATGCAGCCCCCCCCGCCCCCCTCCGGGCCGCCCCTCACACGGCCCAGGCGCTCACCGCCCCCCGGGGTGCTGCCCCCGAACCCCCGGTGCGGGGTCCCGCCGCGCAGGGCCTGCTGAGAGGGAGAGAGCGGGCTGGCCCAGCCCGGGGTGCTCTCAGGGGGCCGTGGGGGGAGGGTCGGGGTGTGGAGCGGTGTCGCCTCTGAGGTAGTCTGGGGCGAGTGGGAAGCCATGGGCTGTACTGGCCAGGCGTGGAGAAAGGAGCGTGGTTTTCCCCTCTGACCTTTAAGCACGGATTTTCGGACTTGAGTCTGCCTTGAAATGCCCGTCAAACCGCGCCCGTTTTCTGTGTTCCCTTTGCGCTGTATTCGCAAATACATAAATACTGCGTTTCATCTGCCGTGGTGGCATTTGAAGTTACAAAAAGGTATCTGAACCCTTTTGTAGGGGAAGCAACAATCTCCCCCGAAACACACCTTCCTCCCCTGGCCCATACGGTCTCGTTATTAAAGTGTCCATCACTGGAGCACGGAGCCACAGGCGCCTGACTGTCTTTGGGAATCGATTTCACACTTTAATACCTTACCTAGTAGAAAGCACTTCTTTATCCTTCCTCAGCCTAAATTACCATTTTATTACATTGTATTTCCTAGATCAGTTTTCAATGGCCACCTACAGCATAGTAAGTCAATCAGCTTTTAACAAATGGTATACTTTTCACCTGTAGCCATTACTTGAGTGGAGATCTGCAATTGCAACAGATGCAATTTCTGTTTTTCTTGTTCTTTTGTTCTCTATGTCACGCTGGGCTGGTAACAGCAATGTAAACTGGCCCGTGGTGTTTCAGCCTAAGGGCTAACTCAATCATCTTGTCATCCTACCGAACAGCAAAAGAACAGGCTTGTCCCCTCTCTTTATATTACCTCAGATCTCTCGCTGTGTCTTTAATCTCCTCATAAGCATTTGATCTGCTTCTACTTTCAGTCTTTCATCTCTGTCTTACTGGGTATATTGTTCTCCAGATAACCCTGACAAATAGAGGATGCTCCCTGTCCACCTATCCATCATCAACAGTGGGGCTTTTTACCTTCTTGTTTTGTCCCACAAGGCGTAACTACATGTTGCTTTTTCACCATTGGCACAGCTTTGGGAGAGGTGGAAATGGTGGTGCACACAAGGTTATCTGACACATTTAGAGTCTATGTAGATCCATTTAGAGAGGCTATTGATGAAAATGCTTTTGGCCACACAGATTTTGCCTACAGCAGTATTCTTGCAGGTCTTATCAGAAGTGGAGCTGCTCTGATAACTCCAAAGCAGTCACAGGAGATAATCTAGCTCAGGCAGAACCTAAAGGTGTAGGAAGACATAGGAGCTGTATTTTGTTCTTCAAAAGCCCAAAGAAGTCAGCATATGTCAATATGGACAAATTGTATTTTTATAAGTACTAAATATGGACAGAGTCACTGGACCAGGGGTGTTCATGTTTCAGCTCAATATGGTTAGTAGTTGGGGTAAAAGAGATGTGTTAGTTGCTCCCATCCTTATTTCCTTCCAAGAATCACCGAATCATAGAATCGTTATGGTTGGAAGAGACCTCTAAGATCATCAAGTCTGACCGTTAACCTAGCACTGCCAAGTTACCACTAAACCATGTCCATCAGCACCTCATCTACACATCTTTTAAATACCTCCAGGGATGGCAACTCAACCACTTCCCTGGGCAGCCTGTTCCAATGTTTGATAACCTTTTCAGTGAAGAAATTTTTCCTAATGACCATCCTAAATCTCCCCTGGTGCAACTTGAGGCCATTTCCTCTTAAGAAGAGATGCAGGCAAATACAGCTAGCAGCAGGTGCTTTTTCTCCTTGCCGCAAAGGATGATGAAGCGAGAGAGCTACTTTAGTATTTATGTTGGTTACACTACAGTGCAGTCAGCTGTGGTGTTTTGGGTAAGCCAGTTGTGCTGCGCTCTTCTGATACTCTGTATTGTCAAAGGATGGGGATGGGTCCCATCCTGTACTGTGGAATTAAAAGTATATTTAAATGCATGGGCAGTTTATACTCCCAATACTAGCTCTTCTACATATTCTTTTTTCTGTTATAATAATAAATAAAACATGTACCTGTGTCCCATCAGAGGAAGATGACAAAAAGACAAAAAAACCCCAACATTTCTGTTCCTTCAGTTGTTTGGCTATTGTGTCTAGAAGTATTTCTGCAGCTGAGAAAGTCAGACCTGATTATGACACCAATGCAGGAACTGTAAACTCTTGTTGCAGCCAGATTTTTCTGCCCATGCTTACTTGAGAAGTATGACTCGATGAGCAAGCAGTTTCCTGCATGTGTCTCAAATATTGGTGAATATGTGTTGCTTAAGTCAGAGTTGCTATGTTAATTTTGTCACGCTTGAAGTGTTGCATTTTTATTAAAAAAAAAATTTCTAAATTATAAAACGGCATTTCTCTCTCCTCTTTTATCCCAAATATCTTTGCCAGTGTATTTGTTACAACATTCTGGCATAACCGTAAGAGCACATGTGAGATATTACAACTGAGTCAAACATAAGCAGATTATTTTAGTCATTTGCATATTTCAGATGTCTTGGTTAACACATTGCACAGTAAGTTCATGTTCTTGCACTTTTAAGAAACAACATCGTATCACCTTTGTCACAGATCCTTTTATAGGGTAGGCATGAAAAAAAAATTGTTCACACAAGCATGAGAACAAGGTGAAGGGAGTTGCTGAAGGTCACTGCGAGTCAAGTAACGCACAGGACATCGATCATTTGGCAGCTAACCGCTAGACTAGATTACTCCTCAAATTACTGGGGTTTACGTTTTTAAACAAAATTGAATTGCCACTCATCCTCCACCTATCTGCAAAGACTAGAATTGAGGATTCCCTGTCTGTAGGAACAATTGCGAATACTACGGGCATCTAAAGCTGTGTAGGATGTTCAGTGAAATATTTTGCTTTCTGTGCTTTTATCCACTGTTTTCTAGGCGACAATGAACTTTGAATATGGGTCCTGACAGATAAATGAAATACAGTCTTTTTAGTGTAAATACTACATATGCAAGCATATCGTAAAGAGTTGCTTAGTATAATTGAACACTATAAATGGAATTTGTTGGTTTGATCCTCAATTTGCCTGATGTTTTTAATGCAATATGAAACTGGAGGACTAACATGGGTATTATTCCAGAATATCTTGAAGCATCTTCTTTCTTGTCACTGGAATGGGTGTTTGAACCTAATGTCTCAACCAGACTCCAATATGTGTAATGAGGTTTGGTCAGCTCAAGATTCCTCTTGCCTTGTTGTGTTATACACAACCGTGTGCGTGCAGAACTACAGAGATACTTTGTTCTGCCCCAGACATGGCTGAATGTTAACCATGCAGACCTCTTTGAGATAACCAGAGGTGAATATCCCCACACCCATTCTCTACTTTTTATAGCGGGGGAAAAAAACCCAAAGTGCCTGTGTCCATCCTCGCAGAAGGTCTGCCTCCCTCAGTCTGCCGTTTTCCTTCTCAGCTGGCTGTCAAGACAGATTATGTGAAAACTCAAGAGATACTTAGCCACGCAGAAGTAGCTATATGTTGACAGCAAGATATTAAGATGTGTGAAACCCTTTCAAATTATCAGTCAAACCCACCTAAGGCTAACCGACCTAACATGAGTTGCCTTTCCTCAAACATCTTGTTATAGGGGCTGTATTTCTCTTGTACTTCGGGGTAGAAACATCTTCTGGTCTTAGGACTCAAAATGCACCTTAGTGGTAGAAAATAAGCTCAAAATATGCAACAGCAAGGTAGAAACAAAAGCATGTAGTTAAGCTTTGCGGAACAGTGATGTAACTAAGATTTTGAGGAAGCCATAGATAAAATGAAGCTAAGGCAGGGAAGTTTGGTACCTACGCTTTATACCTGAGGATACCTGGACACAAATACTGAAAGGAAGAAATGAAAAAGTAGAGCCACCAAATGTTGTAGAGGTGTATACCCTGCCATGGTTTCAGATAATGCAAATTTTTACTTTAAAAGTTAATTCATCGTCATTCTTCTCCACACAGCTGTGCATATGCCTGCAGCTTCTCCCCCAGCGCCCTCTCCAAGACAAAAACACTTATTAGATGTGGATGTTGGGTGTAATACTGAATTGTGTTGAGAGAGAGGATTAGTTCAGGAGTGTATGTGGAAGCTTGTGGATTTAAGACCATCTTACTCTCAAAAAAATTCTTCAGACTAATAGCAGGGATGAAAGAATGGAAGTTGAAAGTGTCTTTTTTAAGGAATCCACTAAACTCAGACCTGAAGATTCAAACTGGATGTGTCTGCCAACAAATCTATACCTACAATACAGGAAGCAATGAATAACAAAATCTTTTTTTTTTTCCTAGAAAACGAGTTTTATTTGTATGGGTGATTCTAGAGCACCACATATTATTAAAGTTTATTGCACTTCCTATGGTAAACCCATTTCTGATTGCAAAAGCTTTCACAAAATACTAACCATTGAAGCTAAAACTTTCTGGTCATATGTCTGGTGTTTGTATCTCATCTGATTACTTTTTAATTTATTTGGAAAATTGCAGCCAAAAACATTCCTCTATTTCCGAGAATGAGGTCAAGGAAGAAGAAGAGACTGTTTTCCTTCGTGAAGAAATTTTGATGTCCTTTGCTTTAGGAAGCTCCAGAGTAACTTGACATTTTGGAGATAAATGGCTTTTATGCTGGGGATGTGCTTTTTGCTGTTCCTGTGAAGCTCTGCACACATTTGTCAAGTTAAAGCCCTTTTAAAAAAACATAGGATGGTCATGCTTTCAGCAGGCATCCTAATTTTTTTATCATCACAAACATCATAATCCCATCTAGCTTTCACTGTGAACCAAGATCCCACTGTGCTACGCTCTGGGCAGACACAACTCCAAGGCCATCCTTTTCCCAGAAATGTGCTGATCGGGATGCATGGAGTAGGACAGCAGATGGATATAGACAGGTTGGTAAAGGAGTTAAGGAGTAGGGAGTTAATGAATTGCTACTGATCAGTGAGATAAATAGCGGTCTCAGCACACCAATATATTAACCACTGTCACATTTCTTGCATCCACATTGGGCATACTACAGCCAAGGACTGAGCATGGTCTTTGGTTGTAACTCTGACATGTTTGTGGGCTGAACTATGGCCAAACAACAGGACTAAAACCAAATGCCTGTCTCAGTTACTCTCTACCCCATCAATGCTCAAGGAGTGGAAAGAGGGGACCTAATTTAAATGGAAAAAGGGCAGGAGCTAGATATGGGAAGTAGAACGTTATGTGAGGCATGGGTATCCCAGGAATACAACTGGTACAGTAGAAGGAAATAGAGGAAACAGAAACAGAGACTGTGATTTAATATGGAAGTACAGTAGACTGGCTGGTCAAGAAGATTTGGTGGAGAATTGAGGAAGAAGTGGAGTCTGGGGGTTTTTGAGCTGTTTGGCCTAGGCCTTGGAGAAGGATAATACATGCTATGAAAGGAAAAAGGGTATTAAATTATCTGGTTTGGATCTTGGAGGAGACTGAAACTGTTGTGGGAGGAAAATTTGCATGAGCTGGGCAAGAAAGTATGGGCTAGAAACAGAGGTAAGAGAGCAAGGATTTGGGAGTCAACATGGAAAGACAGAAGCAGAAAGGGTCAGTGTCAAGGGAAACAGGCAGAGGAGCTTAAGACTGATCTACTAGATTTCTATTTCAGGTCTGGAGTAAAACCCATGACTTCTGAATCTCCCCAGTCATCAGATGTAAGAAAACATTAGTCAAATCCAGTCACAAGGGCATGGCACTCTGCATAGCAGCTGAAAACATGCTACCTCAGTTATTTCTTTGCTAGCACAAGTCACAAAAATCTGTAATTCCGTCTTGTCTAGGACTGAAGTGTCAAGCTGACATCATGTGATTGAGTTGCTAGGGAAGAATAAGAAAATAGGTCAATTTTTGTTCATTTTCTGTTAAAATTACTGATAAAAATCCTCATTTAAACCATTGTTAAGACTGCAAAATCAAGTATTCATTCCAAAAATACTAGAATGAAGGTTGCCTGCACGACTCCAGTTTATCCCGTACTGCCAGTAAACGTTACGGTCATTCACAAGATCTTTGCCATATGCAGGGTACAGTGTTGTAGGAATGAATCAAGATTATACAATAAAGGAAACATCCACAAAAACTCTGCATTTCTTGCTGGAGATAGAAGTTGTGCGGTAGGTCACTATTCTAGTCTGAGTATTGCTCACATTTTTCAAGTTTACATCTCTGAGGAGTCTCTAGATTTGTTATTAAGTTGGGCCTTGGCTAATAGCTTTTGTTGTCTAATTGTAAACAAGCCTGATTCATGCTCTTGGTGTTTGGTCTCAGCTTTTAACTTACTGGCAATACAAAGAAATGTGGTCTCTTTGATGGTTATTTTCTTTATGACATCTGAACAGTATGTTGTTTCCCTTTCTTTGGGGACATATTGATCCTGACTGGTTATCACTTGTTTGACATTTTCTTTGCTTCCTCCATCTTCTTAAGAATTCAACAAAGATTCCTCACTTTTGTTAGGCATACAAAATAAACCAAATTCTTTGTTGTTGTAGCATTTAGGAAATGCTTTGTGTCTGGTTAGTATTGAGGATTAAAATACAGACAATAGGATATATTTCTAAGATGAGTAATTGCTTATCTATGTTACTCTTTTCTTCATTTTCTACTGCAATTTATAGATAAAAACCTATGTTAAAACTTTACATGTAATTCTTTGATTCTAGTTTAGCTTTCTTTAACAGCTAGGATAGAAACATTTTCACTTATTCACTAGCTTTAGGGAATTTTAATTACCTCTTTCTGGAAAAGGGAGTGTAATTGTCCTTCAGGATAAGGGAGACCAGAAGTAGTCTGGTTTCAGAGCAAGTTTACTGTTGCTCTAAAATTCTCCAAATCTTTGAGAGCAGGAGAGATTGCTCTCCATTTTGGTTTTACCACAGCAATGAGAACCTTGGTAAATAATGTAGTTAGAGAATAAAATACTTTCTTCTCCCCTCCTGGTAAGTCAAACAGAAAAACAAAAAAACCCAGATGAATTAATTTTGCTTAAAGCATTTCAAAATACTTTCCAGCCGAGATTAAACATGGAAAATTCTCAAGGCTTAATGCGGAAAGCTTAAACACACAAATACTTCAAAAAGTCCCATGTATAAAAAGTTGTTATAGTTAGAACAATTTTGAACCCTCAGTTATGATGCACTATCAAATGTCTGCTATAATATAAGTAATCATAACTAATAAATAATGGGGACTCAAAAGAAATAGATTTTAAAGGAAAGGGTTTGGGTTTTTTTTCTCCAGGGGTCCCATGCTCTAAAACCCCCATTCTAAAACTCCCATTAATGTTATCTGAGTTGTGGTTATTTTCAACAGTATAGAGTTATTGGAGAGACTTAGGGGATCACTAGTCTTCTCTTTAACTGTCTGACCTGCAGTTGGTATTGCCTGGTGGTCTCTCTTAGTTACCTGAGAGTGGGTAACCTGAGTTGTTGCACAAGCACCTAATTCATTCACGTTTTGGCCACATCCAGCCCTGAGCACCTCTGAAAAACTGCTTGAAGAGGGTCAGAGAAGAATCAAGAACTCTCTCCTTGTAGATTTCCTGATGAAGAGTTTACATGAGCAAGGTATTATGCATCTCCATAATTTTAAATGGCAGCATGGTGACGAATGCAAGTTTTTTACAGTCTTAAGTATTTTGGTGACTCAGAACTTGGTGAGAAGAGGGAAGGAGGAAGAGAACAGGAAAGTGAAACTATCACCAGTCTCTTCTTGCAGAGTGCAAACGTCAAGTTAGAAGCGTCAAGGACAGATCTCGTGAGAGAGCACCAGCAGAGAAGCAAGTATGGTGACAAGAAGGGGAACAGAGAACGGGTTGGAAAAGTTACACAAGGTGTAGGAGGACAGGAGAAAGCATTGTAGGTTGAAGAAGGACAAAAAGGGATGAAGGGAGGTTGCCAGAGGAAAGGAATGAAACATGAAGGACAGCAAATGAAGAGTAAAACAAACAAACAAACAAACAAACAAACACGAAGAAGTAGGAGTTAATGAACAAGTAGATTTGCATCCTTCCTTCCAGAAATCCTTTGGAGGTCAAAATATCTCTGTGGACCACAGTAAAAGGTCTATTTTTTTTCTCCAAGATTTATCTTCTAAATGATACAAAGTCTTGTTTGGTATAGTGTAGCTTTGAGTTCATATGCAGCACAAAAAAATGATGTACCTTGGTACAGCAGTGCAGACTATGGCTTATAAACATCCATGTTTACAGTTCTTTGAGCTATGAGATGACCAAGTAATTGTGATTCATCTAGTCTTTAGAAGTTATTGGGCTTTGCCTCAGAGCAGGGAGGTTATTAATGTGATATTCCTGGAGGAGTTTTTTAAATTACATTGATTGATCGGACAATAGCATTTGTCTGAATTACAGTTTTTATAAATGCAGTTTTCTGATTTTTGTAGTTTACCCATGGGGGGTGGGGGTGGCGGGTGTTTTAATGAATGTGCTCTGTAATACTTCTTTTCCTGAACTGCACTGAGAAACTTTCAGCATTAATTTTCCATTAGGGTGGAAGAGTATCTCCCTTCAATTAAGCAACAACTAGCTCATTTCATCTAAGATGAGAAAAGTTCATGCTCCTTTATAGTGCGAGAGAATGGTCTCCATCACCAAACATATGCCTGTATTGGCAAACAAAACAGGCAAGTATCAGACCTGTATGGGAGAAACATATTTTGCTTGCAGTTTTCTAAGGAAGTGTCTCCTGTTATTAGGTTCCTGCTGATTTCAGGCAATGTTATTGTGTACAGTCTTTCTGAAGAAGTGGAATTGATCAAAGAGCCTCCTGCTTCTGCTGTCATTTTTAACCTACTCAAAGTAATTCACAGTTCCCCTAGTTTGAGCAATAACTTGGGTAATTATATAAGATATGCTACCAGTTCACGCATTGCCCCATATTTGTATCGTGTATCCCTTGGCTAGAAGTAAGGAATGTATGTGCTTAAATGTCATGGATTTCACATGTGCATTTTTTAACAGTGCCTCTTACGACAGCAATTCATTTGTTAAAACAAGTTCTTTCTTGTTTTTCTCTCATTGTTTGTGAGTTCTTTTTCTTTAACGCTGGGTTTTCACAAAGTGTTCAGTGTTTGACAGCATAGAGACTAAACTCTCCAAATGTCAGCAGAGGTGTGTAAAAACCTGTTTACTAGGGTGAGAGAAAAAATGCTGAAAACTGATGAGACACTGCAGCAGAATTTGAAATAGCGCTAATTTATGTCTAGCTGATGGGTGTATATCATAGTTCCAATGTTTTCGTAATGTAATTTGAGCAGGACCCATATTTTCAAGCAAACTGTACATCCACACGTAAAATGAAAAGGCAGGAACACTTTGAAGTCTTACTGTGAAATGCTCAATGCAATCAGGACTAGTGAAACCAGTGAAATATAACAAAAAGTGTTTATCTTCCTTTATGCTTACATTAGGATTGCTAAAAAAAGGGGAGAGGAGGGAGGAGAGAGAATTTTTCTCATTGATCATTTGAATAACTCACATTTGAACAATAGTGCTCTAACCAAAAGCCTGTGTCTGGAATGGAAATCCTCTCCCACACCCTTCCAGGCTGACCCTCCCTCCTCCCATCTACCATAGCTCATATTTCAGAGCTGAGCTGGTCGCCAGCGGACTGTAAGCTGCCAGGAGGAACGCATTATTTGCTCAAAAGAAAAGCAGAGACGCAACCGTTAACTGCCCCCCATGCCCCACTCCCTACAGGACTAGACATATTTCTACATAAGAGCTGAACTTGCTGTTCCTCATAGGTACAGCAAATCTCTTAAAAAGCATCACATGTGCTCACCTACACAAGGGCTTTACCGTGGTCAAGACTCTGCATCTCGTCCCAGAAAGCTAAATAGGTCATGGCAGATGACCTGTCCCTGTGTTCTCATGTGATCAAGTCCTAGAGCCAAATCCAGATTGTTGTTCTCATGTGATTTAGGCAATCTGCTCACATCTGGTAGGCAAAGAAGACACAGATCAATAAAAGCAAAGTTTATAAAAGGACATCAAGATTACGCTGTTGCCGTTGGGCATAGGACATTTAACAGCAGGTCTTGCCTCTACTAAGAAATGTTTATTAAGATAGTTACGTGTTTGTACCTGCAGACTTTGCAAGTGGACATGCACCAGCAGTTGAGTCTCTTTTGCCCATCCTCTGAACAAAACCAAATTGGCAGCAGTCCCCCTTGCACTATAATAGTTACATCCATTCTTGGACTTTTTGGCTCTGTCGTTCCATTGGTCATGGAGACTGGGAGGGCTGAATTTTCTTTAGCTTTGTCAGTCAAACCTTAAGAAATTAGGAAGAACGGTGTAAAAATCTTAAATTAAAAATTCTCCAATTTTACAAAACTTTTATAAAAGCCAAGAATATTTTTGCTTTTCTTCTTTTTTTGGCAATAAATGCTCACTCACCACTAATCATCAACCATAATTACAGCATCTGTGTCAATGTGTGTACAGTGTGCTTGGAATATATTTTGATTCCCAGATAGGGTTTACTTTTAACTGCAGGAGGAGCTTTCCATGGAATTAGGTGTGATGAGGCAAGGGAAATTCCATAAAAAAATGGCTGGACTTAGTGAGATGATGGCAATATAATAAACTACACATAAACATTCATAAATAGATGAAGTAATTAAGCCCAATGGCATTGGCTTCTGTACAGGAATTTTTATTCAAATAACCATTCAAATACATTTTTTCCCCTGAAATATTCATATTTGTCCAATAAACATTCTTTGTATCATGTCATCATGGAAAGCATGGAATGGAGAGAGTTCTCCCTACCAAAGGTAGGCATTTTAGGGTGACACAGCAAGAAAAAAAAACTAAAAAAAAGGTCAAGGGCTCTCTGTATAAATGAAATATTGTGAAACAAGCTGGGGTGTGAATTTAAGAGCACAATAGCTATTCTCACCCCTTCTTAACTGACATGAAGAGCACTCATTCTGTCTTCAATTTTCTATGTTATATTGGCAGGTAGACAAGCTCTCAAAAACATGTTTGTTTTAACAGCATTTCAAAGTTAATGTGAGTTGGGGATGCAATAAATTTAAAAGTGCAATGGCTGCTCTGAAATAACTGCACATGGGTTTTCCTTATTCACAACAAAAGTATCCGCACATGGTCTTCATCAGGAAAGGCTTCATGTGTAAACAAGTCTTAATAAAGTATTTACTCAGAGTCTAAGTGACAAAATTTGACAGTCAAAGGGCAGTTGTTTATTCATTCCACTTAGAAGCTTGAAAGCTGAATCTAAGCAAGGCTTTTGGGTACAAAACTGGACCAGGCTGTCCCTCAACTCAGTTAGAGCATTAGGTGGGCGAGGTGTCTGAGAGGAGGTCTGCAAGCCATGTCTCTTTCTTCCCCTGCCTCTGGACCCAGCTTAAAGCCAGACCCATCCATTTTGTGACTGAAAGAGGTCTGAGGGTGCCGTTAGCCATGGAGGAATGATCTTCTTGGCATCAAATAGTCAGAGATCCTGGAGCACAGTTCACAGATGTCAAAGAGGCCTGGGTCTAGAAGAATTGAGTCACAAATGTCTTTGGCTTGATGTAGTTGAGAATATTCAGTGTCGGTGCCACCTCCCAGCCTCAGCAGATCAAAACAGTTTTAGAGAGAACACAAGTTTGGGCTTGTATATACAGGTTTTCCATTGCCTTTATCTTTTTTGTTCTTTATTCTTAGAAGGAGGGACTGCCCCCAGCACGTGGCAAGGGACAATCCCATGCACAGATCGTTGTATGGGAAGGCATACAGAAGAGCCTTGCCTCACTTGTTTTTTTTTTCCCAGGTGGAGAAGAAGATATTGTCAGTTCACAGTTGCCATGAGGTGATGGCTGATGTGCCGGAAATGCTGATAATTCCAGGGGTGTTTCATCTGGGGCAGCTAAACCTGTTAAACAACTGTAGCAACTCCCACACATTACCAGGCTCCAGAGCTGCTCTGGAGGCCTCCTATCTTTGCTTTGCAGGAATCCCTCTGTATAGTGCTGCTTGTGGCCAGTCCTTCCAAAAGCGCATGGCAGAAGTCGTTAATTATGTTTCTAATTTCAGGTTTCAACGCTAAGGGATAGGGGGAATAGTTCCTCAGTAGAAGTGCCTTTAACCACTCCTTGTGGCTTAAGCTCTTGCCATCTCATATTTTAAATGAAACTACATTACTGTTACAGGTACCAATGAAGGAATGGGTTGAATGCATAGAACTTCATTTCCTGATACCAGCAGCCAGCTCATCCGAACATGCACCTTGTGCTTATAAGCTCTTGAAAGAGGCTCCCCCCTCATCAAACCAGTCCTGCCTAGATGCCTTCTGAGACCAGCTGCTGCCCTCCCCCACCAGAGGTGACGGGGGGGGCTGGAGTGTGAACCTTTGACACCACCTTTTCCAGCCAGGGTGACTAATAAAGTCTGCATGACAGTGCCATGGAAACAGTTGTTAGGAAAACAATAGTGTTGCTGGTGACCAGACCCAAGTGCAGGGCTGGTGTGGTGAGCCAGGCGCAGAGCTCTTTGGGACCTCGAAACCTCATCCGACACAGCTTTTCTCAGTGCTCCTACAAACAGCCAGCCCTTCAGCAGGTGACCCAAAGCAGTCCTTCCAAATGCTGTTTTCTCAGCATCAGATCCTGACCCTCAAGATGTTTATTCCTCCTGCTGCTTATCCCTTGCTAATGCAATTTACCCCTCCTCAGTGGATCAGTACAATGGTGTGTGGAGCTGCACTGTTAATTAGGTCATTGAAGAGGTGGGGGAAAAAACCCAACCTGTTTTTCCCCCTGTAAAGTTACATTTCAAACTGATAATTTCTGTGATCTGAGGTAAAATACATCTTCCTAAAGGGTTTATCAGCACAGTGAAGGAGTGGCAGACAGCTGGGGGTGGGAACAAGATGATGTTTGCTGATGATCATCAAGTTTGCTGATGATGCCAAACTGGAAGGTGCTGTTGACTCTCTTGAGGGACAGGAGCCCTTGCAGAGGGATCTAGAAAGATTGGAGCATTGGGCTATGATTAATGGGATGAAATTTAACAAGTCAAAATGCTGGATTCTGCACCTGGGATGGAGTAAGGCCAAGCACAAGTATAAATTGGGAGAGGAGTGGCTGGAGAGCAGCCCTGCAGAAAGGGATCTGGGACTGCTGGTCAACAGCAGGCTCAGTTTGAGAAAGCAGCATGCCCTGGCAACCCAGAGAGCAAACGGCATCCTGGGCTGCATCAAACACAGCATAACCAGCTGGTCAAAAGAGGTGATTATCCCGCTGTATTCAGTGTTGGTGTGGTCTCGCCTTGAGTACTGTGTGCAGGTCTGGGCCCCACAATTTCAGAAGGATGTGAAGGTCCTTGAATGCGTCCAGAGGAGGGCAACAAAGCTGGTGAAAGGGCTGGAAGGCGTGTCCTATCAGGAGCGACTAAGAACTTTGGCCTTGTCTAGTTTGGAGAAGAAGAGACTGAGGGGCGACTTCATTGCTCTCTACAGCTTTGTGAGGAGGGGAAGTGGAGAGGAAGGTGCTGGGCTCTTCTTCCTGGGATCCAGTGATAGGATGCATGGGAATGGTTCAAAGCTACACCAGGGGAGGTTTAGACTGGACTTTAGGAAGCATTTCTTTACAGAGAGAGTGGTCAAACACTGGAACAGGCTTCCTAGGGAAGTGTTCGATGCCCTAAGCCTGTCAGTGTTTGAGGCATTTGGACAATGCCCTTAATAACATGCTTTAGCTTTTGGTTAGCCCTAAAGTGGTCAGGCAGTTGGACTAGATGATCGTTGTAGGTCCCTGTCGTGGTTTAACCCCAGCTGGCAACTAGAACCACGCAGCCGCTTGCTCACCCCCCTGCTTTTCATCCCCAAGAAGAGGCAGGGGGAGGGAAAAGGAGGGGAAAGGGAATTAAAAAAAACTTGTGGGTTGAGATAAAGACAGTTTAATAGAAACAATAACAGAAAAGGAAAAATAACAAAAATAATAGCAATAATAATAATGACACAGATCACTCTCACTGCACAGTGATCATGGATTCCCACTCCCCAGCTAACCCCTATTTGTATACCGAGCATGACATCTATGGTATGGAATATTTCATTGGCCATTCCATTGTTCTGTCTATTCTTCTATGGGAAGCTGAAAAAAGTCCTTGAATAGTGTAAATATCACTCAGCAGCAACTAAAAACAATAGGTATTATTGACATTCCTTTCACAGCAATCACTAGAAAGAAAATTAACTCTTTCCCAGCTGAAACCAGGACAGTCCCTTTCAACTGAAATTAGTCTAGTCTATTCTGTTCTGTTCTGTTCTAAGCAGCTGACTTTTGCAGCCCTGTTAAGCTGACTTCAGCCCCAAAGCCAACCTGTGCTGTGATGGTACAGCTGGTGTTGTCCTCCCCCTCCACTTGAGTGTTAATAATATTAGAATAAGGTACTTTTTGCTGCAGATGTTTTTGAAAGAGAAACTTCCGCCTTGGATAGATAACTGACAGTGAAAGTCTTTGTCTGTCCTCAGAAGAGGTGAGGTGTGGGTAGGAGCCTATGAACTTTTACACCCACTCTACTTCTTCCTTCTCCCTGTGGTTCTTTGAGCCCATGAGGCCACTACTAAAGCAAAAAGCAGTTTCGTTTCTGTGCTCTTGCTGTAATAGGCCTTCTAGCAGAGACTGCCAACACAAGGACTGATTAGTGACCTGTGAAGTAGAGGTATATGAACACTACTTCCTCAGAAAATAACCATCAGGCTTGTTTTGAGCAGGCTGCTGAGAGCCACCAAGTGAATGAATCCGTTTCAGTCACTCCTAGCCTGAGAACAGTTGGAAAACTCTGGGTGACAGATTCTGTTTTACTGATACTTTTAGTTTAGTTTTTTAACACCTGTGGAATGCTTATCGTGCCTTTTCCCAGTAAGAAAATGAGAAAGTCCCTTCACTGCTCCTTTTAACTCTTGCTGTTCATCCTCCATGCTGTAGTTGATTTTCTTAGCCAGCTGAGTCCTATTTCCTCTTTGTGCTGTTCTTCACCTTCTTTCGTCCCTTCCCCCACATCTCAATTACCATAGATTTCCCTCTTGGGTTTTTTTTCTGTTCCTGTCAAAAATGATAGTTAAAAAAAAACAAACAAAAACCACACCCACATTTTGACAGCATTGAAAAAAGTACGTAATTTCATTTGCCGTCCCATAGTCCCCAGAGAGGAAATGATCTTGCCTATAACCCAGAAAAACACTTTGACAGAACAAAACAGAAAGCGTCAGGAAAAGTTGGGGTCTAGCAAGATGTTTCTCTGGGCATTCTACAGCAAGGAAAGCATTTCTTTGGTAGATTAGAGTGGTTTAATCTAGTATGCTGTTTCCTATAGTAATCACTGTTAGTTGCTTCAGGGGAAGGTACAAGATGCAAACTAACTCACCCAGAAAAAGTTTCTTCTAGCACTTCCCATCCTCCCAACAGAGCTTGTCTTCACTTGACTTTACCTCAGGTTAACAAATGGCCATTTAACTTGAGGCATCTGATATTTGTAAAGGTTAATGTGCGCACTCTTCACACGACTGATCCAGGTTCTAAACATTTACTCTTTAAATTAAGACTGTACTTTCATTGATAAAAAGGGGTTGTGCATGTGTGTACTCATAAAATTTCTCTAGTGGAGACAAACACATGGACAATATCGACTTCACTGCAGCAGGCCAATGTGAACATTACGCTCTAATGCAGTCTTTCCACTCAGATTAGTTGTAGAATCGTAAAAACTACAAGGCTCTGATTTTCCTGGGATTTCCTAGCAAGATGGTTACAAAACGGAAAAAAACTGCAACGCTGTCTGTAAAAACCTCAGGCTGCTACTTGCTTTTGCCTGGAATCTGTTCAGGGTTGTTTTTTTTTTTTTCTTCCTTTTTTTCCTACTTAAATATCATTCTTGAATGATGACTCATGGCAGGAAACAGAGCTGCCTTGTGGAGTTGTGCAAGAGCCAGAAGGCATATGTAGGTCAACAGAGCATGTACAGAATGTCTTGCAAACTTGAATGCAATGCACTCCACATTGTAAGTGCTACACTCGAAAGCATTCCTCAGTGCTAAAAGTACAGGTGAAACACTGTGTCCTGAAAAAAAAACAAAGGGAAGTCCAGTGGCAAAGAATGGTATCTGCTAGGGAAGATCTAGAGCCATCATTTTTGAGAAATAAGCTATCTTGTTTCTGATTACTGTTTGCTACATTGTCTAGAGGTGCAGAAACTAGAACAGAACAGGTGCAGAACACCGTGAAGTTTAGGTGATGTGCAAATACTGATTACAAATAAATAAATGTTAAAACTGGGTGGTGACCCAAATAACTTTTTCCACTGTCCAGCTCTTTCTGTTGCCTTGTACACCTTTGCTGTATGACAGATAGTTATCCCTGATTCATAGAGAGTTACAACCTGTATGTGTTGAGAGGTTCTGTCCAGACACTAGTCAGAAGCATCTTCCAACAGTATCAGCCATGGTTCACGTGGAAAACAATGTGGAGCCTAACCACAAGGATAAAAAAAAAAAAGTTTAAGATCTCTTCAGATCTGTAGAGCCCCACAAGATAATCTGGTTTGCCATTTCACTTCCAAAAAGCCCAACATCCACTTCATGCTACAAGCTACAAGAGGACTTTACAGATAGCTGACATAAAGCTGGTTACTACTTTAAAACAACACAGAAAAATTGACATCTATGCAGCCAATCTTGAAGTCATTTTTTCCAAGTACTACTCCTGCGTATGATTCCACTATGTCAGTTATTGCAGCTTTTTACAATCAAACTTTCCTGTTTCTCAAATTGTCTTTCCGTCAGTGCTATAGTAGGAAAATACAAATTAGGGAAGCTGTGATTCTGACTGTGCATAAAACGGGCAAGTTCACAAGTTCAAAATGTAGAAATTTCCCAGTCAGTAATCCCTCTCAGTTGAGCTAGGAATAAGTATAATACCACTTCATTATGGTGATCTTATGCTTTACCCTCACAGCTCTTTTAAGTTCTCCTGGGGCCATTTAGGAAGAATTCTACCCTTTCTACTATGTATTCAGCCCTGCAGTGCCAGCAGATTTAGCTACCCTGGAACTGTGAACACTGGTTGTCAGAAATAATTTCTCATCAGAGGAAAATATGTTTTTAAATAATCCTTACGCTGCAAGGAACCAAAATCTTACTCGCCTTTCCTCTTGCCAACAAAACTACAAAATATTGCTTGATAAATTTTGGACCTGGAATTTTTCCACAGCGAGACAAGGTGGAAAGCCATCCTGTAACTATGGAGGGCCTACGGGGAGTGTATGTGTGCATATGCACGCTTGGCACACAAAGAGTATGCGACTGAACAGAGAATGGAGAGAGAACTTCTTGTTTTCCCCACAAAAATCAAGAGTTTTGTAGGTGTTGTGCTTCAGTCTACAGGAGTAAAGGAAGTAAAGGTGGAAACACTAGGAAGAGATGAAGTCTGGCTTCACTCTTTTATATGTCAGTCACAGAAAGAGAAAGGTCCAGATGAAAATAACGATGCAGGCTCTTGTTTGACATATTCAGTATGTTTCCCTCCCAGCAGCACTGAAAATGTGTCTTTGTTAGGAAATGCCAGTTATCAAATGCACACAATGCCCCTGGGAAACGTAAGTCATATCCAAAGGTCAGGAGACCTCTATTTAGGCTGCAGATTTTACCGCTCCCATCTGAGGGGATAGGACTGTTTGCTTTGGACTGAAGAGAAGCCACAGAGTGAGGGCTCTGAAAAGGGTCAAATGAACTATGCAGAGGCTGAAATGAGCTCTGTGCTGCAAAGAAGAGGTTTCAGCTGGGGTCCTTGGAGAAAATTATCCATCTCATGTCTTTTGGCTTCATCTAGTTAAGCTTCTTGTTCAACAGCCCTGTGAAGGAGAGGCATCAGATCTGTGAATTCCTTTCAGCTGTGTCTTTCTCTTACCCCAGCCTCAGCCCCTGTGGGTTGTGCTTGTGCTGGATGAGGAACAGATTTCATTGCATTGTGTGATGGAAAGGGCTTCCATCTGGTTTTTATACTGTAAATTCTGAATTCTATGTAGTTACTTTAGCGCAGGCTTTAAAATAGATCCATATAGCTTTGCAGTAGATTTCTACTGTTAGGCACTGTTTCTCCCATGCTGTTAGTTAGCCACTGAATTTGCCTTAGCAGGATATCTCAGCCAAGGACATCTTGAAATCGTAGCATGATATTTGCTTGTCGTGCTCTAGTGCTGTGTGAACATGAGTTGTTCGGATTTGGCATTGCCAGCTGAGGACCTGAACATGCTAAGAAATTGTGTAGGTTTTGGTTTTGATGATTTCTTCCTCATCCTGATAGGTAATCTCCATTGTTTAGTCTCCTGACTGTCTTCAGATACTGTTAACAGTTCAGGAACAAATATGTCCCCAAGCATTCAGCTGCAATAACACAAATTTCTCCCCTTCAGGTCTCTGCTGACAGCACAGAAAAAACAGTTTTAGGGAAACAAAAGCAAGAGGTTTGAACCCTGGATGTTCAAGAATGAATATAATTTTATTTCCTTCAGAATTCTCCATATTTACGAGAGGCTTATCATAACACCATTTCCGCTAGAAAAATGAGTAAAACAAATTTTTTAATCTGTAAATCTGCCAGCCAGTGTTCCAGATCCTGGAGGGGTTTTTTAATATTTAAGGTCATAAAATAGCCTGATTTTAAACTTGTGAGTTTAAATAGCACCTGGTTGTCCAAGGCAGATTATCAAAGTAATTAAAGCTATGAAAAGTACCTAAATAAATGGTCAGATCATCAAGTTTTCTGGATGCTGGACACTGAGTGACTTTGGAACTGCGGCCACTTGTGACCAGAAGTAATTATTATCGGAGAGTTGTTTCTTACCCTGTGCGAAACAAGTTCAGAACTGTAAATTAAGAACAAGTTAGATGACTGCCACCCACTCACCACAAGTGTAGTTATGAATGTTGCCAGTTTTTAGCTGACTGAATTGAAACCAAGAATCACGAGGTTTAAAGTCTTTCCTGTTGTCAGAAACTGGGTGTTTGCAGTACTAATAGTTGTTTTTCTTTAGTGTACAAATACGGAGACACAATATATATGGCAACTTAAATTTCAGTATACTATTCACTTCCCATGGATGAAAGTGTCAGCTTTTTATGGATATTGCAGAAAGTAAAGTTGTTGTTTGGCTACAAACTGATCATCTGATCATCCAATCATCCGCTGAATGACAATACAATAAATTTACGAACCTGTTGGGTAGGTGGAGGGCCTTATGATCAGGTGATAATTTCTGAGCAGTATCTGCTTTAGGTGACAGGTTGTTACTGTGTTTTGCTCAGTAACAGTGGCAGAGATACCAGCCTGTGACTAGGAGATAAAGGTGGAGAGACTTTCTGGATCTATTGAATAGCCAGTTGTATTTGGTTTGCTTGGCAAGGTTTTGGTAGGGGGGGGGGCTGCAAGGGTTGCTTCTGTGAGAAGATGCCAGAAGTTTCACCCATGTCCAATAGAGCCAGTGCCAGCTGGCTGCAAGATGAACCTGCTGCTGGTCAAGGCTGAGCCAATCAACAATGGTGGTAGCACCTCTGGGATAACATATTTAAGAAGGGGATAAAACCTGTTGCACAACAGCAGCTGGAGAGAGGAGTGAGAATATGTGAGAGAAACAGCCCTGCGGGCACCAAGGTCAGTGAAGGAGAAGGGGGAGGACGTGCTCCAGGCACCGGAGCAGAGATTCCCCTGCAGCCTGTGGTGAAGACCATGGTGAGGCAGGCTGTCCCCCTGCAGCCCATGGAGGTTAATGGTGGAGCAGATATCCACTTGCAGCCCATGGAGGAAATGATGCCAGAGCAGGTGGATGTGCCCAAAGGAAGCTGTGACCCCGTGGAGAGAAGCACACACTGGAGCAGGTCTTCTGGCAGGACTTGTGACCCCACAGGGGACCCACGCTGGAGCAGTCTGTTCCTGAAGGACTGCACCCTGTGAAAGGGACCTGTGCTGGAGCAGTTCGTGGAGAACTGCAGCCCATGGGAAGGACCCGTATTAGAGAAATTTGTGGAGGACTGTCTCCTGTGGGAGGGACCCCATGCTGGAGCAGGGGAAGAGTGCGAGGAGGAAGGAACAGCAAAGACGTGTGATGAACTGACTGCAACCCCCATTACCTGTCCCCCATGTGCCACTCAGGAAGAGGAGGTAGAGAAGCCAGCAGTGAAGTTAGGCACAGGAAGAAGGGAGGGGTGGGGGAAGGTGTTTTAATATTTGTTTTTATTTCTCATTATCCTACTCTGACTTTTGATTGGCGATAAATTAAATTAATTTCCCCAAGTCGAGTCTGTTTTGCCCATGACGGTAACTGATGAGTGATCTCCCTGTCCTTATCTCAACCCATGAGCTTTTCGTCATATTTTCTCCCTTCTGTCCAGTTGAGGAGGGGGAGCGATAGAGCAGCTTTGGTGGGCACCTGACGTCCAGCCAAGGTAAACCAACCACACCTGTGAGAATGGATATGCACAATTGCTGCCTGTTCAGCTAGGTGGTTACTGTTCTTGACCAGAGACGAAGTTTGAGCAATAGGAAAAGAATGTACTTATACCAAGGAAACTGAAGAAATTATTTTAAAATACTATATAAATTGATGTAATCGGGGGAAACTGTACATCAGTGAACTCCCAATAAAATTCCTAAGAAGAATTTTACATAATAAAAATATTATTTATTCAACATAATAATGATCATTTAAAGTGAATAGGGAACAATGGCAGAATTTCCTTTCACTTTACAACAAGTGAAAAACTTGCTAAAATTTTAGCTATAAAATAGTATGTTCAGATATGGGCACTACACTCCAAGCAAATACACGTCAGCTGGACAAAATCCAAAGATGTGTAACAAAAATGATAAGAAATCTAGAAAACTTAACCCAGGGATGGAATAACTGGATGTGTTTAGTGTTGTGAAGAATGAGAGGTAATGTGGTTACAATTCAAATATTGAAAAAGTTGCTGCAAAAAGGAGCAGAATAATTATTTTATTTCATGTCCACTGGAATAGGACAAGAAGAAACAAAGTGGAAAGAGAAGAAGGTATTTTCATATTAAGAATGTTCAACAGTTTCAGAAAAACTTTTCTAAACGTTAGGATAGATATGTACTGAACGAATTGCAATTGGAAGGCTGTGAAATACCTGTCATCTTCACTTGTCAGCTTTCTGACCATTTTGCTGAGATGCAGATATGAGCACAGCAAGTTTGTCCTTCATCCCTCTCTCTTCCTTGGAGCTTTATCAGGTACTCAGCAGATGACAGCCTCTATCTGTTAGAAGTGCAGTATGCAGGCAGAAATAAAGAAGAAAAAAACGCACAAATCTTTATTGTCCAAATACCAGACCGAGTGCGAGCAAGGATGAAATTTGCTTTTCTCTATCACTTTTTGATTATTCCCATTCCCAGTTTGAAGTGCACTTGAAAAGGACATTTTTTTCACTTGTAGTTCATTTCTATGGGACCTTCAAGCCTATACAGAGTTGGTATTTGCTTGGAGAGCATCTGAGGAATCTGCAGCTGTGATTGTAATTGCATGCTCAGACCTGCAGGCTGTCTGGGTGGAAAGTATTATTTGAGATGCATTTCAGATGGCAGAAAGGCTTCACTTAAAAGTCCCTGGTCTTTTTGGAAATAAAAGTCCCTGGTCTTTTTGGAAATATGCATTATGCTGTTTGCAAGGTTGAAGTCTCTAGGCTGAATTAGCAAGAACACACTGTGGACAACCTAGAAAAGGTAACACTTGTGAAGCATTTGCTAAAGTTTAACACACACACACCACACACACACACACACACGGCAAAGATATACATAGATAGAAGTAAAATATAAATAATTGCAGTAAGTGCCTTATAATGCATTCAAGGAGATCTACTTTTGTCAGTTTGCATTCTAAAATGTGAAAGGTACATAAAAGGACTGTAAGAAAATTTATTTTTCCTGTTGGCTTTTTTTCCCCTGTATTTTTCCTGTTTCCACAAAGTCAAAAGCCGCAGGATATACCTCTGGGAAATGAGCATGTTGCAAATGTAATTCTTTGGTGCATACAGCTTTTCATGCACTAAGACGTGCAGACAGAAGCTGAGGATGCAGAGAGAGGCTAACTGTTCACAGTGTGGCAGCGTTCAAACACTATGAGGAATGAGATAGCTTAGCTCTCTTCGTAAAGTCAACACAGTAATGCCAGATGAGCTCTGCATACCAGTTTCAGGCTGGGTCTTCATCAGGTTTCCAGGAGTATCTGTAGCATCTAGATCTGTACTTCTGTGCCACACATTGACAGGAACCACCACATTAGGGGCTGACTTTGTTTAGATACTTTGTGACACCAACTTCAAACTTTATAGAACCTCTGCTGGGATTTGCTGATAGCCTTTGCTGTGAACATTGAATTTGTTCCACTTAGTATGGGTGATGATGTCAACAGCGTTAACAGAAGGGCTGATGTTGCCCTTTCCCTTATTGCAGTCCTGCCAGTGACCCTTTGCTTTGTAGTGGCCCCAGTCCGTGTCCTTTAAATACCCTTCCTCCAGTGTTGGCGCTGCCAAGTGGTTGCAGGTCTTGGTATTTCAGGAGCTGCTCAGCTAGGATTGGATGTGATCCTCTCTCAAGAGAACAGGGATCTATCCAGGGCATCCTGATAGGGACTGAAGCACAGGGAAGAAAAGTGTGGCCATTTTAGGAGGTCTGTACCCTTTTCTGCATATACTTGTAAACAAGTTGTAACTGTAGACACTTGTACTGCATGGTGCACTTGCATTTAGGCCAGGAAAGTGACATTAGGTCAAGATGATCTGAGGACAGGAGAAAGCTGTACACAAGTAAACGGAGAAGTTGATCCAGGTGCAGAGGAATGCCAGATAAAAAGCAACAGCCAGCAGAATAGCTTATCTGAAACATATATGGTTTCAATGTGACCCTGTTTCCTGCAGGGCTGTCATATGTGCGGCACTGAAACAGGTGAGATGACTCAGTGCCAGCTTCTTGGATATATTTGTCAGTGCTGCTGTGGGAAGCAAGAAACCAGCAGGAAGGTTACACAGGTCTTTTCTGTGTTGGTCTTCAGATGTAATGAGGTCATTCCTTCTTCTCTTGATATAATCTGGCAATGGGTATACAGCCATTTCCTGAAACTATGTGAGTCATATTGATTCATTAGTTTTCCTTTGGTTTTCTTTATAAAGAATACGTGGGTTCTGAGGTGAACTATTGTACTTACACTTTGGCTCACTGGTCTGTTTTTAAATGTCTTCCAAATATTTCCTTTGTTAGCCATGTTAATTTAAGAGGAATCCATTGATGTTAGATCCCAGGCATCATTACTACCACTGCCTTCCAGAATTGGGTTTGGTTTGGGGTTTTTTTTGTGTTTGTTTTT
>RSEF01000001.1:59371859-59393970 GCA_003993805.1 Himantopus leucocephalus
TTTTTTTTTTTTCGTCTCTCCCCTTCCTCCCCCTCTGACCTTCTCTGTGATAAGGTTACTGTCTGGAATGCCTGCTCCAGCTCTGACCTCAGCGCTGAACGAGCTATTTATGGGAAGGGTACCTGGCACCGGTGCCCCGAGTTAAGGATTTGGTTCATGGTGCCTTGGATTTCCATCCAGAGCATGCTTTTTCATTCAACTGCACCACCTCAGCAGTGAGGGGAACGATACTTTGGTGAAAGAGAATATTTAAAATGGGACAGTCAGGGACTTCTGCGTGTTGAGAGCTTAAATTCACCAGTTTTGTTATGAAGATGGGGTGTCTCAATATTTTTGCTGCAAATTGGTGGTGTTGAAGGTGGCTCTATTGTCTGCCCTTCCCCCAAACCAGCCTCCAACTTTATGTGCCAAAACGCACTTGTTGTTCCAGCAGTTGTCCGTGGCTGGTTGTTGTACCCGAGCAGGGAGGTCATCACGGTGATGTATTTAAAGCTCTTCTGTTAGTTGTAAGCCGTCAGGTTAGTGAAGGTGAACAACTTGGCAGATGGCTGTTTTCTCCCTGGTGCTCATGTGCAACCGTGATGTCTTAACTGCAAAACGAGATGTTCCCTGTGATAGTGGCGGCGGAGTTCGGCTGGCACAGCTCGTGACGCTTCTGCTCCTCAAACGGATTAATTTGTGCTGTCTTATTATGAATGAGCATAAGCACGCTCTTTCCAGAAACGTTTAATTCTCAAAGATACGGGGCCCATTTTAAAGAGTTATAGCTGCCTTTATCTGTTAAATGCGTGCATCTTTACTGTGTGAAATACATAAATTGAGTTGTTTCTCACTCATGTAGTAGAACAGTCGGGGAGAGGGAGAACGGGGTAGTTTTTGACACCGATCTCGCTGCAGTCCCAGGTGTCTCCTTGCAGCACCGTACAGCACTGAGTTTGTCAGGTAGTTTTGAGTGTCGTTTCACTTCTTAAGAAGGGGTGGATTTGTGAAATATGACTTCATTTGGCTGCTTGCTTAATAAAATATTCAGTAACTTAAAGCAATGCAAAAAAACCCCGAAAACCAAAACAAAACACCCCCCCATAATGGTGACTTTTTTTACTAGGCTCAAAACATCTGGTCATCAAATTACCAGGAGAGGGAAATAAGGAGGATCAGGGTACTCCTTATGCAGCAGAGCTTTTTAGGCTTTTGTATTTGTGACATTTTAGCAGTTTCCATAGTAACACGTAACGATATTGTAAGAAATGTTGCAGGGATTTTATTTGTATAAGGGAGGACTTTAAAATATTAATGGAAGGCAGTGTGAATCGGAAGGAAGTCTAATGGCATTTTCTGTTGGGAGCAGAAAAATTGATGTTAGGTAGAGGAAAGTGATTTAACGTATTGTCTGGAGTGAACAGCCATCTGTAGGTTGAACTTCTCTTGGCCAGCAGACAGAAAATGAGAGAACTTCAGTCATCTTGGGAATGTTTGCCACAGAGTCTCTCCTCTGATACGACAGGTAAAGCTTTGGAAATATTCTGCTGTCACTTGTTCTCCAAGTCTAGGTAAAAAATATTTTATCTCAGAAGTACTTTCTGTCTCAGCTCATTTCCTTCTTTTATGATATTGGTTAAGTGTTTGGAGCCATTACCCCGTTTGCATTCATGGGGGTCTCCGTAAGCATAGTTGGGTTAAAAACTGTCTGTCTCCATTTAGAAGCCTTTGTAGCTCATACAGCTTTACAGGCAATCTGCATTTAGTGAATTCCCTGGCGGCTCCTGCTTAATGACCGATATTGAGCTTCTGCTGTTTCAGGGCTGGTGACGTTACATTGCATTATCAAATCCAATCCACTCTTGAGTAAGAAGCGAAGGGGTTTTACGTAGATGCAATAGGCAGAAATCATGGAAAAAAATGGTTTCTTGAAGGAAAAGGGTTTAGAGAGGGATGTTTGTGTCTACATATTTCAGTGGGTGTAAGTTTGAGTTGTGGGTCAGCAGCCATCCAACGAGTCCCATATATCCAGCCGGTTAGGTGAACAGGGGCAGTGGAGGGCAGAAAAAGGCACTGTGGTTTAGAGGACTTTGCAATTAAATCACTTGTAGGAACCTGGCAAGAAATTCCTACTTTCCAGATTGGCTTAAACATCAGCGCGCGAATGTCTCACTTCCGTGTATCTTATCTGTGGTTTTCTCTTATCAAGTTAGATATTTAATCTTTCCATTATTAAGTTAGGTATTAAGTCTTCTGAGCTCCTGGCCATGCCCTGATAGCCCGGGGAGCTGCCGTGAGCCCATCCTGGTGATGGTTGGTGCCCTCTGGATGTAGCTGACTGCTGCCCCGAGGTTACAGACGGTTCCTTGCCGGGCTCTGCACCACCGCTTTTGCATTTTTCTCTGTCCTAACTGCAAAGCTTCAGCACAGCGACAGCCAGTTCTGCCCTGCCCGTGTCTTCTCTCTGCATCTGACTAGTAGTGAACACGTTTCTTCCACCCATGTAGCTTTGGAGAGGACACTCCTCTTGATGCAGCAGCACTCGGTCCTGGCTCACTTCTGGGCGTTGGGGATGCCGCTGCTCCTTCTCCATGTGCTTCCGATCTGGTGGGATGAGCAGTCTCACTCGTAGGAGCTGTATGTACCTGTGAATGTCGGTTCTCACTACGTTATACCAAGTAAAGATATATTGCATTGCAGGAACAGACATCAAATCGTAAACAAACTCAGTGCTTTGCACCCTGGCTTTTTTTTTATTTATTTGCATTTGCATTCTAGGTGGCAGAGGCACTGTGTGCTGCTGTCGCCCACAGTGACTGGCCCCGAATGTGCTTGGGAAGGAGATCGATGGGTTCGGAAAGAGCCTGGCCCCATCCTCTTGCCACCCGCCCTGTAGGTATTGATGAGCGTTGCTGAGATCCCCTCTCGGCCTTCTCCTCTCCGGGCTGAACAGCCCCGGGGCTCTCAGCCTGTCCTCAGCAGAGAGATGCTCCAGTCCCTGAGCATCTCCGCAGCCTCCGCTGGACCCTCTCCAGCAGTTCCCTGTCCTTCTTGAACTGGGGAGCCCACAACTGGACACAGTGCTCCAGGTCCTGTCCTGCCTTGGGTGCTATGGGTTCCAGCACGGAGGAAAACAGTGTGTTCTGTCGCATGGAGCTGGGCAGGGGGTCTGGTCCAGAGGGGAGAGCTCAGCTGGAGACAGGCGGCTTCGAAGGTGCTTTGGTGATTGTGGCTCGGCACAGCCTTGGCAGCTTCTGACCAAATCTAACTCCTGTGGTCCCAATTCCTGGTCTGGGTGCTGTGAAGAGGTAATGGCTCTCCATCTTCCCAGTGGCTTTTTCTCTGCTGGAGGCTCGCATCCCAGTGGCCAAGGGGAGAAGATTTCTGTTTCGCAGCCGTTGCTATTCCTAGGCTGGGACAGTAGCACGAATAAAAGTTGCACCAGCTAAATCTGCCTATTTTTGTGTGAATTGGAGCCCTTCTTCATGTGACTTCTGCTATTCCAGTGCTGGCTATGTCAAAAAAATGAGACAATTGGCCTTCTGTGGATCTGCATTTCGAATGCAGAACACTTGCAGGGCTCTTGCTCCATGTATGCAACATTTTGTGGTATTGGCTTTTTACTGTCTCGGACTATAACAAGAAAATTATTCTCTCTCTGCTCCTTCTGTGTCGTAGTTAGCTCTCCTACCATTTGCAGAAATTTTTGAAAGTGAAAGGGAAGGTGCTGTTTATACTGAGACAGCAGAAAATAATGTGAAGAAACAACCACATTAGGAAATCTTTCAAGGCTTTAACCACTTTTCCTGTGTCGCGGCAGATTACATTGTTAGAGATTAATTCTTCAGGTATTTTGCATTGTAGTATACACACCTGAGTGTCATCTAATGACTTCTCAAGGGTTCATTGTTCACATCTTGGTCAAAGCCTTACCTTTTAACATAAGATAATTCTGTTTGAGTAGTAGCCAGCTACTTAAAGAAAATTCTTCAGTGTGATGATTCATATTGTGCCTAAGGACAGCTTTCCATATCCAGCCCTCGCTCGCTCCCCCCACCATCCCCTTCTCCCTGCCTCTGGAAACAGGCAAGAAGCCTGAAACAGCTTAACTCTTGGTTATTTAAACCGATTTTTAATAAGCGATACTTGTAGAAAGTCTCACCTGAAGGCTTTGATTGACATTGCCTTGTGTATTGGATCTTAAACTGGCTTATGAAGTGTGTCACTTTGCTGGCGTGGTTTTTTTTCGGCTGCTTTTTTATGAACATGAGCCGTTCTTTGAATTCTTGTGAACAGGCTGAAATTACACCTGTCCCCAGTTACAGCAGTTCTGTACTCCTTCCCTCCTTTGTGCCAATCTCCGCCTCGTCAGATGTGCCCTGGTGCCCCTCCTCTCCCTCCTGCGTTACCTCTCCTCTTGTGTTCAATGTCCAGGTCTTTTTAATAGGAGTTCGAGTTACTTTTGCAGCTAATTCTCCTCTGTGCTGGCTGTTGAGGTAGCATTTATTTTCAAAACAGTATCGTCTGTAGAGAGAAAGCTTTCGTAACCCATCCTAGTTGTCATGGCACAGATCTGTCTGTTTTTCCCCCCTCGCCTGCTGTTCCCGGCCGTGCTTTGGTTATGTTAAACTCCTGAAACCAAACGCCTCTCCAGGCTGGGTACAGGTAAGCCCTAATCAGATTAGCTGCTCTGCAAATTGAGTTGCTTATTTTACCTGTGTTTTCTTGTGCTTGAGCGAGTGAATTTGCGTGCTAGGACAAGGCGCTCGCCTATGATAAATTAAAGGAAAAGTGGCTTGGTTAAGCTTTTGATGGCTGTATGAAGACCTAGTGAACATTACCAATTGTGTTTACTTAAATTCTCTACGTGTGTATGAATTTCTTTCCCCGTGCGTATATGAATTTCTTTCTCCTTTGCTCTTTCCCTCTCCCCCATGGGCAGTAGTTGCACGTTTGCCATCTCCTCCGCTTTATGTCCTTGAGTAATTTCTTCAGCAGAGTTTCTTCTGGACCAAGGTTTGCCCTCTGCTCGGGTGGGTGGGTGAGGAGCACAGGAGCTCTACTTGTCTTGCACCCACTTTCCTCTTTGTTCTTTCATTTTTTGTCCATCCTTCCCACAATTTAAGAAGACGGGATCTGAAAACTTTGTGGCGCTCGGCGGTGCAGCTCCTAGAGGGGATAAGATGCATAGAAAATTTTGTGGGGTTTTTTTTTCTTCGTTGTTTTCATGTCTGTGAAGGCTTTGGCCGTAAATTCCTAGAAGCTTTTTGTTGTGATGCTTGGAGCAAGTGATGCCCGCAAGACTTCAGCGCCGGGGAGGTGACCTCCGCAGTCTCTCGTAGGGTAATGAAGTGGTCCCCACTAATGAGAGGCTGTTGCTGTACCTGAGTGTTACTCGGTGAATCTGCCATAGGAATCCTCTCTTTGTTGTTTCGCTCTGATGTTGCGGCATTCCTCAAAATCGCTTTCATCTAGTTCTTGTCTGCTTGTTAGCAACCATCTGCATCCAGAGCACTTGGCTACTTTAAATTTGCCTTATATAATTGGAATTCCCCCCCCCCCCTTTTGGGGNGATTTCTAGTAGGATTTTTTTTTTAAAAAAATATTTTTCCCTCTCTCTGATGTAGGTGTTTGAATTTCTCTACTAGTCAAACTAGTACATAAAGGAATCTTCCTGTTCTGGGTCTTGCTGTAGTAGTCTTACTGGAAAAATATTTGTTTTCACTTAAATTTATTAGGCCCGGGAGAAAACTCTCTAATCTTCTTTCCAGTTTGAGAGACTGAAAACAAAATTTCGAAGAATCCGTATCCAGTGAAGCCTGTTCTCCCATAATATTTTTTTTTTTCCTCTGGTCCTTTAGAGATTGACTGGAGTTCTAAAGCGTGTTGGATGCTTATTGCCCAGCGATGGGGGATTTTGGTCAGCTGAGAAATACCGGGATGCGTGTGTGCCTGTCCTTGCTGCCCTTGAGAACTGCTGACCTGGTACAAATGGGCGTATTAATTGAAGTAATGGAGCTCTCGTGTGTTTCGCTTCATTTCTGGGAGTAACTTGTCCAAAAGCATTTTGCTTTATTTGTTTAGCTGATGCTTGGCGAGATAAAGGAGGTTCTGAGAATTTGTGATTATCTGCTTAACTGTGGCTTATGCTGTTGTCTCCTACAATGCAGCGGAGCAAATAGGTAGCACCCCTCCTCCTCCTCCTCCTCCTCCTCCTCCTCTCTGCTGCGAAGAGCAGCAGCTGCCCGCCTTCCTCCAGGATTAATCATCTCCATCGTACCTCTGATCAGGTTTTGACACACATTAGGGCAGAGAGCTGAACAGAAAAGTGTCGTCTCGCTTCACAAAACTGTCTTGGAGAATGTAAAAAACCATGTGAAAATCTCACTTAGATACACCCCTTTTTTAATCGCTGTAATTGCCTGTTAGCTTAGTGCTGGCTAATATCACTTTTGAAGTCCTGGCATTTATTGCAAGAGATTGTATGATAATTTCAGAGGGACGTTTTCCCTTTGTACCAAAGTCTGTCTCTTTTTTTTTCTTTTTTTCTTTTTCCTTGGTTAAAACATCCCGTCGTCTCTAGTACCCGCCGTGAACTTCCTCGCCCTTTGAGCGCGATGAGAGTACTGGAGTACAATGGCTGCATTATGGTTCTGGTTCTTACCCCAGCTCGTTCCAGCTAGACTAATGAAAAAAATTTGTCGTATCTCTTCCAGAGCTGGGAATCCTCTAGGTCTGGGGAAGCGAAAATGCGTAATAGTTTGGCTGCTCAACCCGCTTGGCCCTTTGGACCCTTGGAGGCTGTGTAGTAATTGACTTGCAGCGATGGCTCTTTGTTTCTGACACAATTACTTTTGTGTTGGCTTTTGTTGTGAAACGCTTGGCTTCAAAGTTTCTGAATGCATTTGAAAACATACCATGTGTTTTATGCTTTCTTCTGACATGTGCAAATAACGTTGACGGGAATCAGGAGAAGAGTGTTGTCCTAAAGTGGCGAAGTCTCAGGTTCAGCCCGGTGTAATTCGCTCCGATGGCGAAATGATGCTGTTCATAGCGGGATCGTGCGTCGGACCTTGGGCTGCTGAATCTGCCCTCAGCCTGACCACGATGTCTGCAGCAGAATTTAGAAATCTCAATAGGTTGAGAATCTGTGTTCTGTCCTTTGCTTTGTGTGAACCTTTCTAAATTTTATCAAGCGTTGAGGTCTGGAAGATGACACGGTACTACAGACTGTTTTCGTTTGCCGCCTTTGCTCATGGGTTGCTCCGCTGGAAGTTGCCACAGCTCCATTGTTTTGGCTCTTGTCCTGGCTTCTAGACATGTTAGTGTGACATGCTTTGCTCTTGCTTGTAAATAATAATTAAAAAAATATCTAGTATTCAGTTCTATAGAAAAACATAACTCCTGAAAGCAGTGAGCGTAAGGTATGTAATGCTCCACTCACTCCCCTCCCTCTCCCCCAGAAGCGTAAGAAACCCTCCTGAAGTAAACACATCTCTTACAAAAACCTCCCGAGGAGATTGATCTCATGATTTTCTGAGAAACTGAGGAGGGTTGGGGTAACGATGGAAGCCCTGCCTCTTGTGCGAGATGTTTCAATGCTGCCAATCAAAACATCTTCTAAAAATATCCCATCTTCTAGAAGAATCTATTCTTGCAAATCGGAGCCCGATATTAAATAACATGCTGTTGGTGGCAAAGGATCCAAATTAAAGAAACAGACCAATACTCATCTCTCTTTTCTCCCTTTCCAACTCTTTATTAAATTGCTGGATATTTGTTGCAGGCTTCGCACAGGATGCAAATAAAATTAGTCTGAGCATGAGCTCCTTCCAAAAATGTGGTACTTGGACCGCAGGAGAGTTTGCTCAGAAGGTGGAAACTGGTTTGCTTTTCTCTACGGAGACGTTTTTGCTGTCGCATGCCTGGTGCCTTGGCATGAAGGAGACATTATCTAGTCCTTTTTCGAAAGTCCTGAAGTAGAGAGTGTGTCTTGGCTGAACCTGATTGAAAGGGCTGAGGAGAATCTATCCAAGAAAAATATATTTCTGGTGGAGCAGCCAGCGGCGTGTGTGACATGAACCACTTTTGGAGGGATGGGGGTGGTACAAATAGCGCCGTTTGATTTGGCTCTGGGAAATACGGGTGAAATAGGAGGATACAGTTAAGATACAACCATCTCTTTTAGCCTAAAATAATTCAGTTCTTGGTGTTTTCTCACCAGTTCTCATTCCTGTGGTATCTCCTTGCACCTTGTACCCTGTATTTTCTAATCTTCTGTAGAAGAGGAGCATCTCCCTTCTCTCTCGCTCTGTAGACCGTAGAGGCGAGTATCAGCCAAGTCTGGTGATGGCACCATCGCTCACATTGTGATCCGGGCTCCTACCTGCCAGGCAGTGCATCGCCCGCAGCTCCGGCGCGGAGATGGATCTCGTGGAGCTGCTGGCATTGGGTTCCTGGGGCTGTAAAAACTCGATGGGTTTATTCATTTGCAGAGGTACAGCTCATAGGAGTTGGTTTGTTTAGGGAGGGAGAAGAGCTGAAAAACACGCCTGCGGTGACAAGGGGACGTTTCCCCTGGGCTGTCATCTATCTCCTCCCCGGGTGGTGTGGTGTTGGGGTCCATCTTCTCCAGCGCGTCCGTGGTTGCCTCTTTCCCCCCGTCCGGCCCCTTGCTCCCCGCGTTGTGATGTAGGGACTCCCCTGTTTGCATTAACAACAGGGAGGAGCAGCGTGGCGGTGGCAAACCTGCCACGTCTGCTCGACACAAACCCGCATTGTCCTTGACAAGGAAAGAGCCTTCCAGTAATTCACCTTGCCAGCAAGAAAGAGGATTTTTTTATTTATTTTTTTTTTAAGAGGAGCTGAGTTGTTTGAAATCAGTGCGATGTTCAGTGACACCAAAGGAGAATATACTTTTGTGGATAGGAAATGCTGCTTAATTGCTCCAGACAGCAGTTTATTCCTTCAGTCAATGGAATTTCAGTCTATGAGAAAACCAGAAATGTGGCTGTGAACTCATTATTTTGATTTCTTGCTCACTGCCTCGACACAGTAGAAAGCATCTTGCACTTGGAGAATGAAATGATGAACCTTCTGTATCTAAATGAGATTAAATTAATACTACGTTCCATGTAGCTTTTTAACAAAGAATCAGAAGCATTCTGTTCTTTTGCAGGATTACGTTAATCATTAGCAACTTAACGAGTCGAAGTACTGTGGCCACATAGAGATGTGTAAACAGGCCAACAAAAAGCTGAGACGCGCTGAAGGATAATTCAGGTAGCGCTGGGATCAGAAATGGGCTGCGGAAACCCGGAATCACAGAAATAAATGGCATTGCCGGTATATTTACCAAACAGTAGCTGAATCCGACTGTTTTAAAGTAAAAATGGTCTTGTTTTCTCTCGCACATGTTGACGTACAATCCTTTTTTTAGCTGTTTGTGTTTTTTTTAAACTATAGGGAATTGTGAATAACTTGTATGGATTTATAGTGAGTTGTGAAAGCCCTGAAAGATGTCTAAGCATTTTTGAGTGTGTGTGTATGTACACAATGTGTGTGTGTGGTAGACAAGAGACTTTTTTTAAAGAAATCTCTCTGTTTACTTAAATGCCGCAGTTTGCTTTGGAGGCCCTTGCTCTGATCTCCGTAGTTACAGATCTAGTTAAGTTCATTGACTGCGAGGAGGAAATCTGAAGTCTCTTTTTCGATGTAATCAGAATATAATTTTATTAAAGCAGGTTTTAGGAAGAGCAGGAAGCGAGCTCTACGTTAATAGGTAAAAAGCAAGCGTGTTTTGAGAATGTGAATTTGAAATCTTCGTGTGCGTGACAAGTTGCTCGTAATACAGCCAAGTCACCAAAAAATGCCTCCTGCTTTTTTTCTTCAAATCCGAAACTCAGTTGTGCTCTTGCTCTACATGTGGATGATTTTACTGCACAGAGGGTTAGGCTGGACCGCGTAACTCTGTTCCTGTAGCCATTTCTGTGCGCTTTAAAAGAAAGTATAAAAACGAAGTAGGAGGATCTGTTCTTTGTGGTAGGTTTCACTCATGCTGGTTTGAGGTTGTTTCAAATTTTGAAACATGAGGTTTAACATCTCTTCTAAAACTTGTCGTAACTTCATGTGGGTAACAGTATGCAAAATACTTCAACATGGCTAAATTCTTGGTTTGTTTGGTAGCCTGCTGGAGGAGAGTTCAATAGTCTTTCATGACGTTTTGGGTGTTCCTTATTTGTAACTTGCAGTTTTCAGAAATTCATTGAGGTTTCTCTTAATTGTCACTTCACCATCACTTTCCTGATGAGTGCTGCCGTCAGAAGGAGCAGGGTGTGGAACACGCGTCCTGCTGCAGCTCGTGCTTCCTTGGCACCTCAGCCCGGCCACCTCTCATCTCGCCCGTGGAAGCTGAAGGTAGGGCTGTTCACCCCCACCTCTGAAGAAAAAGAAAACCCAACCTCAAAAGTGAGTTTACCCCAAACTCGCTTAGCAAGTGGAGCATCTGGTATTGCATGCGTTTGTTTTCCAACAACATTTCGCAAACAGGCCTGGAGATGCTTTGCCTTGGTCCAAGAGATTCTGAGGAACTTGCAGTCTCTGTGGAACGCTGCTGATGGAATGGCATTTCGTGCTGGCCAGAAAACACGTTTTTTAAGATGGATGACTCTTAGAGTGAAGCAGCTCTGTGTTCAGTGCACGTGGGGATAGGGGCTATTTGACTGTTGGTTGAATTTGTGAGAAAGCTGAAGGTGGAATCAATTAAGACCTTTTTTATTCGGATTTGTCCTTTCCATCCCGATAACATTTGAATATTGGACCTCGTAGCTCCAAATGTCAGAGCTTGCTGCCTTGCTTTTGGGAGCGAGCTTGTACAGCAGGCAGTAGAGCACTCAGTCTGGCTTCTGCACTGCTGGTATTTTAGTTTTTATAACTTGCTATGGCAAAAGCGTAGGGCTGTTATGTAAGTAGCTTTCAAAGGTGGGACTCTTCATTAAGAAGAAAACAGCCTGTAAGCTTTGCTTAATAAGCCTTCAAGTGGAATTAAGGGGTTGCAAATAAATTTTTTCTTGATAAACTAAACTGAGTGCAGTGACCAGTTGGTCCAGGACTTCATTTGTAAGATTGAATAGACTTCTCGCAGCTTTTTTGGGAAGTTCTGGTTGCGTATCGAAGGGTATAAATCATGAGTTCTTCGCCACCTTATGAAGGTCAAAGTCTGGACTGGGGAGCCTGAGGAGGAAAGCTTTGCTCAAAATCCGTAGCTGATGCTTTTTAGCTCCCGTGGGCCTTACTCTCCCTCTCCCCCCCTCTTTTCCCCCCTCCGAACTGGAGACTATGAAGCACTACTGCACTTCTAAAGAGAAGAGGGTGTATTGCCGGTATGTCTCACGTTGCCATTGTGAGAAGCATGCCTGTCGCCAGAGCTCTTCAAGGATGAGGCTTTTGCAGCCTGTTAGCAGGAATAGTTAGCATAGTTGACTTACAGAGATCTCTTTTTGAAGTAAAGTAAGTATACATAATTCTTGACCAAAGCCCAAGTGGGCTTTGCAGCATTTTATTTTTTTTCCTTAGAGAAACAAGGGGAAAGCGCTACTCTGGGAAGTGGAGTAGCTGACGAAAAGTAGGTACACGTCCTCTCCTAACTCTTCCCTGGTGAACATGAAGCATCTGCGCATTCTATATAACAATTTACATGGGGTTGAGAAAGAGCAGGCAACTGTTTGGGTCAAAAAGAAGCAAGCACGGTGGCATCTGGAGCCTCGCTCACGGTGTTGTCATCATCCCTTGGTCTCCTGAAACTCCGAGGGTCACTGGGCCACTGTGGCCACCTCTGCTGTAGTCAGTGGGAGCTTTTCTGGTCTTAACAGGTGTCTCCCTGAAAATATGTGCCAATATTTTCTGTCTGCTGGTAAAGAACAGTATTCCTTTGTTGCTGTTTGGGGAGAGGAGGGAAGCCAGCCAAGTTCAGTGCTGCTTCATGGCAGAACAGATCTCATTGCTTTGAAGTTGTATACTTTTTAAAATAAGATCACCTAGGCTGTAGCTCTGAAATTCTTTATTGCAGTCACTGAAATATGTTCCAGTTAGTAACACATTCTGCTCCTAAAATTTCTTGTACTAAAATTATGTCCGTTTTTCTTTTACTGCTCTGATGTTTGAGAGGGAACCGGTTCTTCTGCGTCCTTCTAGGTGACGTATAACAAGCCCCAAAATTTATCTAGCCCAGTCCTCTTTCATGGTCTCGGATGCCATCTCTGCGAAACACCTGTGCTCTGACTCTGGGTAAAAAGACACTTAAAGACTGGACATCTCTTTGATTCCTGGGAGACCAAAGCAATGATCTTGATGCAAAGAAATATTGCAAATATTGTCAGAATCAGAGTTGATAAAGCCATTGCATAGGTGGTGTTTTCTGGAGGGTGTTCAGATGAAGTTGATGATTTACCCGTTCCTTTGCCTGGGAATCTCTGAATCTGGGTGCAGTTGGCAGTTGAGAAAGACCCATGTGTTCTCGCGTGGGAGTTTGTGGGAGGGAGGGTGGCAGTGGCAGTCGAGTGGTTTTGTGAAGTTTTTTATTACAGGCCCTGGGAGACAGAATTCTTGGAAGAAGTGACAAAACATTGTGTCTGCCTTTGTAGCAGTTGAATTTCCACATGGGGGTTTGTGCATGTGTATCCTCTCCGTCTCCCTTTTTCAAAAAGGAGCTGGCTGTGGAGTTGGGAAGTATGTGGTGTGTTGGGCAGCTGGAGTTAACAGCAGTCAATTCAGTTTAACAAACCTCGGCTCAAGACCCAAACCTGAGAATTCCCAGCACAGATGAAGCTCCTTTCACTTGACGGTTCTCCTCTGCATCTGACTCAGGTCTAACTTGCCTCGTCCCGAAGGATGAGGAACGGTGCCTTGGGGAGAGGTACCGAAGGCTCACAATGCTTGATGTGACCACCCTTGTGGTGTCAGACCCCCTGTCGCAGAGTACATGGGATTCCCTTTGCTTGCGCTCCAGACTGGCGCTCTTGCCGTCCACGTTCTGAGGCTGCTTGGTCATTGAAACAACTTCGGGACATTGATGAAATTCTTGTCAGGTTTTAGCTTGTTTTTTGAGTCCTTTGCAGTAGCGATAGCTTTCTCGTGCGCTGCAGAACAGCTGAATGTGCTGAAAGACACTTCTTTGAGCCTGTGTTGGAAATAAAAGCCTTTGGGAGGGAGAGGGGGGGCTAATACGCTGTTTGATCAGATGTTGGCTTCCTTCCCGACCTCAGGGCTGGGACCCTTTGGAGCCCTATTCCATAAGAACAACAGAGCGGGGAAGATTTAAACCAGCGGTGAGCCCGTCCCGGTGCTGCTCTGATCCTCCGGTGGTCGCGCTGCACGGCAAACTTCAAATAGCTGCTGCTCGTTTCTGAGAATGTCATGAACTCCGTGGTTTGTGTTCTTTTAGGAAAACCTCTTGAGTGAGTCTTAAATCATGTGTATATGGCTAATTTAAAACACCCCTTAAACTTGTAGCCTAGCCCTTCTGTGTGGAAGAGCGTGCTCGTGCATCCAGCGTGAATTTGTCTTCTGCAGCAGGCACTAAGCACATGATTTGGACGCTGCCGTTGGGAGGATGATTTCTTATGGCTGAAAGTGCATGTGATCATTCTTGAAATAAATTGCTTTTATTTCCTGCTCTTGTCTTGCCAAATATCCTAAAGCTATATGTTCACCTTCTTTCCCCAGCATCGTTGGGAGCTGTTGGGTAGAGCCAGTCCCCTGCTCCTCTTCCAGTTACTCTGGAAGCAAAGAAGAAAAGCTTTAATGGGTACTTTTTTGTTTCCTTATTAGACAGTTGAGAATCCGTATGGGAGGGAGACTTCATGATATCCGCATTCTTACTGCGTGGGGAAGACGTTACTTCACAGCTCTCTTCCCTCTTAAACACCAAAGAGTCTGTAGTGAAGCTGTTTGGAGAATTATGCTTTAACGGTATCATGAGCGCTTGGATGCTCAGACCATTAAGTCTGTCTTACCTGGTGACATATATGTGAAAATGTATAAAAGCTGTTGTGTTCTTCACTAGTACACACCTTTTCCTTGTTTTCAGGAAAATTAGTGTTAATATCTCTAAGTCTTGCAGCTGTGGTTTAGGGCCTCAGCAGCGGCTTATTTTTGTTGTGATTGCAAATACTTGAACGTCTTGTTGTTCTCATTAGGTTAAGGATGGCCCCCTCTGTCAGTAGTAAAGCCTTGAGTCTGAATCCTGAGTTCACGACACGCGAAACGCTTGTGGTGAGATAAACTGGAAGATTAAATTGCAGCCTCCAGCTGCTCGGTAGTGGCTGTGCGTGTTCTTGCCCTGTTGTGTTTTTCGTGGAGGGGTAAGGCCTTCACGTCGCTTTAGGGTGGGAGAGTGCAGGAGGCAGGTACTGTACGTCACCTACCACAAGTCATGCTCTGCCTTGCTTCAGCCGTGCCGGGTTGCTCAAGGGTATGAGCGCCCCTGAGCAGTCCAAGCGGTGGAATTTCAGAGTTGGCATGGGGATGTGCAGATATTGCTGTTTTCTAATGTTAAATCCTTCTCTTGAACAGATTAAAACCATTGGGCAATTGCACACAGGTGCCTCTTGTCCTCCTGGCACGGATAAATGCATCCTAATGGTGGATTTCGGCCTCTCTTACTCCTAGAAAACTGCTCACCTTCTGCTCAAGAGACGCTGCCGTTGTCTCGGTGCCTGCGGTGCACCCTTCGCGCTGCTCGCGTGGCCCTGGCGAGGGCTGGGACTGCCCCGAGCTGCTTGGCTGGGCATTGTCTGGTGATTAGTTTATTTGAGAATTGGGAGTGTGTTAAAAAGGTTCTGTAATCAGCAGAATACTTGTCACATAAAAATTAGGCTTGTATTTTCTGTGTTACGATATTTTAAGTTGAAACTTTAGGGACTATTGTTATTTTAGATACACACAAGCTCCAGCAGAGCTAGCATGTCACTTATTTTTAAATATATTTTATATATATCTATCTGAGACTATGATAAGAAAAGTAAAGCGTGGGGCAGGTAATTGATTAATGTCCTTCCATGTTGAAACAGGTAGTTCAAATTAAGGCAGACTCTAATTGATGGAGTTGAGCAAGAAGTTTTCTCTTTAAGGTCGTGTTTTTCTATTCTGGATTTTCTTGTGACTAGCATTTGAAACGCATTCCAGGATTTGCTTGTCTCGTTTAACCTGTCGCTCCCCGCGTTCACGCTCCGACCGTTGTACTCTCAGACCAAGGTTAGTTCTGGATTTGATCGTACCGCATGTTGTTTGGAGAGCTGTAGGTGCCAGGCGTGTTGCAGGGTGTGTTTGGCGTGTCGTTCTGCGGAGGAGACCGGCGCTCCAGCCCGACCTGCCCGCGCTCACCGCCCTCCGCTCCGCTCCCCGCACTGCTCGCCCCGGCGCGCCTGGTCACACGCTGCCCACCTCCAGTCCCGGGAACATTTGGAGTCTGGCTTATCCCAGACTCCTGCCTTGCTTCTCCAGCTGGTCATCGTTAGTCAGCAAACGGCTTTATTTTTTTTTTTTTTTTCCCCCCNCCTTCTCTGCGGCGAGTTGGCCTGGGCTCTGCTGCTCACAGGGGGAATTTTCCCAGCAAGGCTGTGGCTGCAGTTAAGGCTCGGCTCTGCCCTGCTGCGTCCGATAAGGACGGAGTAAACGGAGAGGGGCCTTCTGTGGTGGGGCAGAGTGAGTGCCATACTGCACCTTTTGTTAAAGCAATTCCTTTCCTACTTTATGTTAAAACAAAAAGGGGGTGGGCAGAATTCCCCCTCCTATATAGCAGCAAAACTACTGAGTCTTCTTTTTTTCCCCTGAAACTTGCAGTCCCCTCCTACCTCTTGCCTTCATGTCAGAAGCAACCTGTTGGTTCCAGCTGACAAATGCATCCCTCCTGATACTTTCTGCCTTCTCTGTCGGTACCCCGGGATAGTATTGTTTGTTTATTCCCCTCCGCAAAATGCACGGGAAAACAGGAGTGGTGAAGTGTTACTGCTCGAGCAGGCTCAGCCCGGCGTCTCCTTAGCAGGATGCTCTCGGGCAGTGGTCCCGTATCTTCAGGCTTTACGATCACCCTAAGAAGGACAATATTCACAACTCCAGGCAGGCTGTTTTTCATTAAGAGTGAGAAAAATGTGATATCTTAGGAAATTTCTAAAGGTTTTTGATAAGCAAGTACTCAGGGATGTACTGCAAGATCTGGAGGAAAATAAACTTTTGATTAAAGAATAAACTCTGTTACAGAAACTCCCTGCACAATACGTAGAGGCTTTTTCAGGTACGAGGAGTGAGAGCTGGGCTTGGGTGTTTTGTTGAAGAAAGCCGCCTTGCTGTGGCTTTCCATCAAGCTGCCATGCTTTTTGTCTAAGCTTGTAAGCTTCTTTGAGTGCTCCTTGTCTGAACCTCATTTTGGAACTTACTATACATAAATATTTATATAAATATTTAATATTCATATGTAATGTTTTGGTTAAACCTTTTAGAGCTTTTTTTTTTTCCAGTGAAGTTTCTCATGGAAGGGGTGTGCTGTCTCCCTGTGGAGGTCAGAAAAACTTTATGGGCCATAAAGTTGAGACTTTTCAAGCGCTGCAGGTATCCTGTGACAAAAGTTAAGCTGCTTTTTGGCTGGTTTTAAGGATAATCTTCTGCCACGCAGGAACGGGTTTTGACCTTATTTCAGTTGGGTTTAGGGTTAGAACTTGGCTGTGTGGATTTCTGTACCGTGTCTACAAAAAGCCGACACTTGTGTAGCTGTGTACTGACAAGCAGAAAGACAAATTCGGAATGATCTGCTCTGGAAAGGATCCAAACGTTTTAATTTGTGTGTATGTAATTCTAGTATCTCTGCTAGAGCCAAGTCTGCTCTCCTTAGACTTGATGATAATGCTTAGCACATGTAGTGTTTTCATCTTGAAAGCACTACACAAACATTAGCTACCCTGGCGGTTCAGCTTTAAACCTTCTTTTAGCTCACGTTTACTTAGGTTTGAGAGCGGGCTGCTCTATCTGCGCTGCTCCGTGCAGGCTCTGTAGTGGTATATACGTTGACTGGGCGCACGCCGCAGGATGGGCTGGCAAAGGGTGCTAAAAATAACTGCTGATGGTTCCTCTGGGTAGCGGAGGAAAACTCAAATCGCTTTTGAATATGAATCGTTTTACTGATCTGACCAGAAACCCGGAGACCGCATCGCAGCTACTGCTTGGAGCGGAGCACCGAATTGATTCTTTTGGTGAGAGTCTTTAAATTTTCATGTAGGTCCTAATTGGGCTGATGTAACTGATGGCATTTCTAGTAAAATGACGAGGCAGCAATGAGCTCTTGCTTCCACTCGCTCAGCTCCGGGACCGGATCTGATGACTTTTCTGGCATAATAGCGTGTTCCAGAAACCATGAAGCTGTCCGCTGGTAATGACTTAATCTCAGTCAGCCAAAGGACTGAATTTGGTAAGCAAAATAGTTGCAGTAAACACAATTACTCTGCGAGGACGCCTGTCGGGATCTCTGGAGGCCACACCGCGGTCCTGCGCATGGGGGAATCGGGTGGCTCGGGGATGCTTTGGTTCCCGGGGACGAGAGGACACGTTACAGGGCGTTAAGTCCTTGAGAGCCGTTCCTGGCTCGCCCGGCATTGCGGTGAAGCTTTAAAAACCTTTATCTGTGTGCTTTTGCTAGTGGGTTATTGTTGCTTCCTTTAGTTCACTTAGCGGAACAGGTGGCCTTATTCTTCGGTGTCTTGGCAGATTTCCTCTTAAGCCTTATTTTAGAGAGTTGAAAGAGGAAGAGGGCATAGGGTGCTTTTTTGAAGCTGTATTCACCGAGGGCTGTATTCCCACCAGCGTTGTGAAGTCTAGAATAGTTACTCCAGGATTCTTTGCTGGTTTGAAGCAATTACGGTTTCTCGATCTTGAAGTGGGGGGATGTTGTCCTACAAAAGAAGGATATGGCCAGGAGAAGCATTGAAATGTGGGAAGAAGGATCACAGGCTTTATTCGCTGCCCCAGGATTTATCCGCTTTGTCTCAAGACACGCACAGGTTTCGCAGGAGCTTGTGAGGGCTTGGAAAGATGAAAATAAACGTGGTCAGCACTCTTCATCCTTGAATAGCAGGTGGTTGAACAGAATTGCTGCATAATGAATTTTGACGTTTGTTAACCCCCTCCTTCCCCCTACCTTTGTCCCACTCTCTGTACCTTTGAGTAAAGCCTGGCCCAGGGTGTCTGGGGAGCAGATGTGGGGATGCTGTGCTGCTGCAATTAGATAATGCTTTTTCTGGTTTTACATATGTTTTCTGTAATAACAGTTGAAAATGGGTGCAGCCTGTTTTTTTCCTGCTCTGTGAAATCAGCATAGGCTTAATTTTTCTTTTTTAAAAAAATGTTCTGTTATTACTAAATAAATTTTAAAAGGCTATTGGTTTTGTCAACAGTCTGAGCAGCAGAAAAGGAGACAGATGCTTGTGACAGGTTGTTCTTCTGTGTGTGCTTGAGGGAAAACTGAACCCTGATTTTGTAGGCAGAGCCCAGCAGAGTCTGGTTGTGTCTGTCACACCACACCTCTGTTTCCATTAACTGCAGGACAATCTGAGTAATCACATTCTCCAGTGAATTGCAGCTGGGACACTTTCGGTTGTTTGCTCTTTTCTTGGTACATGATTCATTTAGTTTTGACGGGGACTTTGGGAGGATGACTGTAACTGTGGTGAAGCACTGGGACTGCTTATTAGGAGTAGCTGCAAGAAGAGATGCTTGTTCCAAGTCTGTTCCACCTCCCTCTTTTCTAATATGTATTTGAATTTCTCCCTGCTCAGATCACCTGTAATAAATCAGACACCCACAGGTTACATGACCCCGGTCTCTGTCTCTTCAGTGAAGAATCACAGAATGGTTTAGGTTGGAAGGGACCTTGAAGGCCATCCAGTTCCACCCCCCTGCCCTGGGCAGGGACACCTCCCACCAGCCCAGGTTGCTCCAAGCCCCGTCCAACCTGGCCTTGAACACCTCCAGGGATGGGGCAGCCACAGCTTCTCTGGGCAACCTGCGCCAGGGGCTCACNCTCCCAGGTGACATGCCCTCCCAGCAGGGTTTCCAGCTGCGGGAGGGAGGTGCACCCTGTGCCTGAGCATCCCTTGTTTAGGGGGTGGTAGGTATTTTGGTACCAAACCTTCCTTGCAGCCGGCTGCGTAGGTGGTGACCGATGCAGAGCTGTGCTGTCTGACAGGCTGATTTGCAGCCTAAAGTGTCCACTTCTGCCCTCCGCTAGCCGCCGAAAATGGATGATGGAGCAGGAATTGAGGCAAGTAGTTAATCTGCGTAAGGGATGGCATCTTGCCTGCCAGTCGTCTTCATTTCAGGCTTTCCTTGAAGAAGGTGGCACGCGTTGGATGTGATGTCAGTGCTTTCTGCTGGATCCTTGCCATCTGGGTAACTTTTATTTTCTATATGTGCCTTTAGGCAGCCTGTGTTAAACGAAACTTGCTGTTCTTGATCCTTGTCCAGCCATCTTTCAAATTCTCATTTCACTGATGTGCGCGACAGTGAGTTGAGGGCATCTCAACACTCTCTGCACCTTTTCGGGGATAATTTAATGGAAGCTAGAACGAAATCCTTGGATTAAAGCCTCCGTGATGGAACTGATTCCGTGAAGTGATCCAAACACTTGGCTCTGTCTCTCAAAAATAGCACGACAAAGTTAGCACGGCTGAATGTTTTAATACTTCTGGTGCTTGCTGGGTACTGATGGTTGGGACGCATTGCTAGGACTGGAAGTATTTTCTGCTGGAGTGCTCTCTGAATGAGCACACTGCGTGTGTGATCTTCTTTGCGTCTTGATGTGTCTTGATTTTCCAGCAGCCAGCCTCAAGAACAGGGCAAGGCTGAGCTTGGAGAGAGCCGTGCAGGGCGCTGGGCAGTGGGACAGAAAAGCCGCTGAAAGGAGACAAAATGATACTGAGAGAACTGGCAAGAATAAAAGGGAAAGAAATCTTAGAGAAATGGTGTCAAGAATACTTTTTTCTGTAGCCTTAGATCATAAGGCCAGATGAGATCATTTATGTAAGAAGAGATCATCGTAGCGGCTGTGTGATTCAGCTGAGTAAATTCCTGTTTGTTTGAGCTACAGTGGATTTTCAAAACCACTTTTTACTTCTGGCTTGAATGTGCTGAATTTGATCTTGTAGCCATCAGTTCTTGTTTCCTCCCTCGCCTGTTGGGTTGGGAAGCAGTGTAGCAAATATAAGTACTTGTGGACGTGATCTCGTTGCCTCGTGCCATCTGAAGAGAGCTCAGATTTGAATACGAGATGTGATGGCTTTTAAAGCCTGTTGTCATTGTGACTTTACTTGAAATTTTCTTGCTTAGGGATGAATCATTTCCCTATTTATTTTTTTTAACAAGGCTTCATAGTGGCGTTCAAATTCCAACAGAGTCTTTCCTGAATGACCAGAAAATCCTTTAAAAGCACCCTTCCCCCCACTCCCTTTAAAAAAAAATTAAAATACCAGTACTGTAATTCTGGCCTATATTCTTTTGTGTCTGCTAAATCTGGTCAGAAGTGTTAAGTGTGTTTTCATGCTTTCATTTGCTGTCAGTACAAGTAAGCCATCTTGCTGTCAGGGATGCATCTTACTACTTTTTGTTCCTTCAGTTGAGGTTTACTTAGATTTTTGTTACTGCATAAACTACTCAAAATGCCTCCTGTCCCTGGTCTTGCCTTTCGGTTGCTCATTGTCTAGGATGTGGTTTGTCTGCTCTGTGTTGTGAGAACTGCGCTGATGGGTTGGTCAAGAAGCTGTGGACTACCAAAGATCTTTTTGAAAAGAGTTATCTTTAAGCAATTAAACGTTAAAAAGAAAAAGAATTTTTTTTTTCGTATATGGAGCTTTAGACTTGAAAAACCCCAAACATTTACAGAAGATACTGAAATGGTGTTGCAGTTCTGACATGCTTAGTTCTGCAACGAGAGGGATGTATTGGGATCATGTCAGACAATGAGGTGAAGCACCGGGGCCTCCCTTTTTCTGACAGATAGCTAAATGTGCCGGCGTAATAATTTCCTTTAATGCACCCAGGTGATAGTTGTCTTGTAAAGTTTGCGCAAAGGTTATATTGACGCCAGTGGGAGTTTTGCTGAAGGTGGAAGGTAGTGTGCCCTGAATCTGTGCTGTCCTTTAGACCGTAATTATAAGTGCACTTTGGCTCCGTTCCCAGGAAGACGTTGACACCTCTAAATTTGAGTTGCTGGGACATGAACAGCATCTTGTGCTCGGAGACGTGATTTCCACGTACGAGGCCCCCGCCCGAAGTAAAACGGACTTTCCACATCACGTTTACTACTTGTCAACTTTGGAGCACGGGGCAGTGAAACCGAACTGGGATTTCATTGAAGAATTCCTCAGACGCTTCTTTCTTGGCTTGGATGCTCTTGCCCCCTTCTCTGTCCTCGCCTCCTTTCGCTGTGCCATCTGTCTGTCATTTGCTTTCTCATTTCTCTGACCTATTTATGAAATACGTTTGCACAACCCCTTTATGCAATGGTTGCAGAGGAGGGTTTGAATTGTGACCAAACTTATTTCCTCTTTGTCAAATTTGCCGGGTTCAGCGAGTACACATCAGGTTCGGTGGGGTGGCTCTGGTCTCGTGTTAAATTGACGTGGTGTTGGTTTCAAACCCAGGGCAGTGCGGAGAATTTTCTGGTAGTGGCGAGGCAGGACACGGCAGCACTTGGAGATTGGGGTTTGTCTGCCCGAGCCCTGGCAGGAGGTGGGTCGGGTTTGGGTTGCAGTGCTTGCTTGCTGGAGTTCAACTTTCACAAAGAGGAACTTTATTTACGAAGCTTTGGACAGTGATTTCATTGTCCCAGAAATGCCTGGCATGAAGGGGAGCATTGAGGCTCTGTCACGCGTCCAGGTTCCCGAGTCCACACCTGTCGGTGGGCGGCCGCAGCCAGTCGCCCGCTGCAGTCGGGGTTCTCGCCTTTCTCACGTCTAAGGATTAAGGCTCAGATCTGCTGCAGCTGGTCTCAAACTCTGCAGAAGCCCAACAGCAACCAGTGTTGACGTGCCTCCTTTTTTGCTCTTCATCGCATATTCCAGAGAATATGGAATATTCTGCCCCTCTGCTG
>RSEF01000001.1:59394970-59405950 GCA_003993805.1 Himantopus leucocephalus
GACACGCTCCAGCACCTCAATGTCTTTCTTGTAGTGAGGGGTCAAGTGAGGTCTTGTAGTGAGGTGATAAGACATAGGTCTTATCACTCAGAGAGCAAACAATTTCTGCACAATATGCTGTTAATTTCAGTTGCTAGAAGAGGCCCAGCTAAGAAGCAAATTTACTGAACAAAACTGGTCCTGTTTTACCTCAAACCAGGACAATGCTCCTAAGGCACAATTATTGCCCTGGCCATTCCCAGCAATTACACCAGAGCTAAGCTCTGAGCAGCCAGAAGTCCAAGGGAAGAGCAATATCCTTCCAGCAAAGGGGCAGGGAGACATTATCTGTGGCTGTGGTACCTCCCCAGGATGAGGAAGACCTTGAGGTTTTGCTCTCAATTAAGCAAAGGAAAGAACTGAATTCCTCTCTCAGTCATCTTGGACATTTTCAGTGCAGCTCAGCAGCTACTCATTAATATGGTTCGATACCACACCTCTGCATTTGAGCAATTAACCCACTTCAGGAAAAAGTGTCAACAGATAGGAATCCTGTGAAGTAAGTATCCACCTCTGATGAGGCCCGTTAAGCTGGTGCCTAAAACTTTCCTGTGCATTTCGCTCATGGTTGCCTCTCCACAGGTGGCTGCTTCTCCCTGCACATGGCATAGGAAACCTGCACTTTGAGCTAGGTGCTTGGAGTGGCCATGAAGGAGTTGGGTCTTGCAGTGTTGGGGAGAAAACCTGAGTGCAAGCACCTCTGATGGCCCGGCCCTGAGCAGTTTGCCAACAGTAATAGGAAAAAGGTGGCTGAAGGTGAAGCAGGGACATAAATTCAGGCATTCCTGAATTTGCTTATAAATTCTGATGTTTTCCAGTCCCTGGACTATAGTTACTGCTGTGCCATACAGATTTTTGAAAGGAGATAAGAAGCATTCCTGTCCTGACCAACCAGGATCGTTTTCATCCAGGAATATATTCAAAATCTCTTTTCTCGACCATCTGGCAACAAGATGAGCACACATGGGGTGGGAATGTTAATCCATGACATTAGCTTCCTTCACCTCCTCCAACTGATATAACCTCGGAGTATACAGTATGAGAGTCTGATTTATGCAGAAAGATTAAAATCATTCAATGTGTTTAGCTTGGCAAAACAACTTCTAAAATGGGAGGTGGCTGTAAGCATTAAATAATTTGGAAAGCATAAAAATTGAATAAGGAAATTAACTGGTTAGGGTAATCCAAAGGAGTAGAAATTGTCCCATATGGTGCTTAAGTACCATCCATTTTTATACTAGACTAATATAGAGATTAAAAATTGAAAAAAGACCTGTTTTCACTTACAGCTACCATTAAGGCATCGTTAGAGTAAGATAATGTTTTCCGTGTTTCAGTGTCAGGCTCACAAAGGGCATAAATAAAGGGCAAGCGTGTGGCAGAGAGGGAGGGAAGGATTCCATGTCTGGACCAAAATATACAAATATTAAAGGCCCAAGCTGCTGCCCACTTCTTTTCCACCCGAAGATAAAATGGACTGCGTTCATCCCCATTGCCACTTCACATTTCACAGAGCTACATCACAGCTCAGTCTGCACAAACCCCAAAGGTTTTTGCATTCACATCAAAGCAAACATCTTCATGAGCCAGCAGCAAGTGCTTCTGTCTATCCCACCACTCTATTATAGGTTTTCTTTTCCTCTTCTGCATGCTCGTCTCTACTTTTCTGTTGTATTTCACAGAATCACAGAATGGTTGAGGTTGGATGGGACCTTTGGAGGTCCCCTTGTCCAAACTTCCTGCTCAAGCAGGGTCATCTAGAGCGAGTTGCCTAAGACTATGTCCAGATGGCTTTTGAATAAATATATTTATATTGTCTAAGACCTTTAATCAGCAATAAAGTCTAAAATAAAGTAAAGCCAGCTTATATCCTAGGTGGTGAAACAGTGACATTTAGAGGCATAGTGGTCATTTAAAGCTACAGATGTCCTTGGAGAGTCCAGCTGTAGTGTACTCCACACATAGTGACCCACAATCCAGTTCAAGCAAGCTTGAACATTGACTTTTATTGACTGTCATCTAAGTTAGATTTCCTTTATATTCAGTCTAGAAAAATACAGATGATGAAAAGAAGACCTGCCTCTCTGAAAGTCACCTGAGATCTTAGGTAATCTTGATGGATTGGACCTAAACCTCTATGTCTGAAGATGCTACAGTGTAAACAGACAAAGCTAATGAAGATAAAAAAGGAAAGCCAAGAGCAGGAAGAGATGTTTCTCCCATCTTTCAGGAGGACAATGGTGCAGAGAAGAGGTGAACTTCAAGTAACTTGCTCCTAGTTCAGTGTCTTGTACTTGACCCCAGGTGCCTGGATCACCCAGCTTGAACTCTTAGAGACACTCTCCAAAACCTTCTTTCTTTCAACGCTGTTAAAAATGATGCTGCTTACCTCTGAAATATGGATATAAATAAGCATTCAAGGCACAGACACATCTTTTTTATGAATAGTTCTGTGAACACATACCGATGGAGCATTTACAAAGACTGATCTGAAAAATCATGTTTCCCTGCCATACGGGCATGCTTTACTAGTGCGTCTGAAAGCTTTCGCGTTGAATCTTACACTACAACAGTCCACAGGTTTCCATCAGTTTTCTGCATGACACATACTGCTTTGTTTATAAAAGTTTGATCAGAGAAGTGTGCCTCCTGAGTGTTAGAAGCACATTAGCAGTAAGCTTTATATGTGGACACAGGCAATGGCTATAAAGAGCAGACTAACACAAAAGAATCAACAGGGATCTCACAGTCAATTATGGTTTAATTGACCCATTCTGAGCATAGCCTAAATACAAAGCATGTGGAGTTCTTCAAATGGGGATGAGACAACGCTGAACAATTCTTGGGGATTTTTTTTCTTCAACAAGGTTGACTTTCTCAAACCAGTCTAAGTAGGTTAGATGCACAATTGCCACTGAAATTAGGAGCTAGCTACTTGGTATCTTTTAGAAACACCATTATTCTTCAAATATTTCAGAAAGGAAAATAAACAACGGTATTGTGAAAATTGGAAAGTAGCTATTGTAAAGACTGATGCTGAGAGAAAGTGATCACTTCAAGTTACTGACTCATACATCTATAAAACATTAAATTTGCTTTAATGATAAGTTCTTTTGTGCTCCCAGACAGTTAGTTTTAAGCCAAAGTTCATGCTTCATGGATAAAATGGATATAATGTTGGAAATTATGGGACAAAACTAAAATACTATGGATGCCCAGTTCCCATTCCTGCACCTTATATACAAATGCTCCTTCCCTTCTCTCTAACCAAGTGTATACTCTTTCTTACCATATGCAGGCACTCCACAACATATATGTGTCACACCTAAACCCCAAGTCCTTCAGTTCTCTTGGCAGTCCCACATAACAAATGTCAAGATCTGAGGTTCCTGATCCATGGTCTGCCTGCCATGAGGGGTACGGAAAACTCTTCCAGGTGAATGTGTGGGGCAGGTGGCAGCAGCATTTCTTGACAATGGCAGCATGGAGGTTTCCACAGGAGCTGCTGGATAAAACCCTCGGTTTTCCCAGAGGGCAATCAGGAGTTCGTAGGATTAGCACCCAACACAACCAGGCCTGTAATTCCGATGCAAACAGGAGGAACTTGGCAGAACGAGGTAGAGAGCATTGGATTAGGATGGAAGAAAGGCTAGATCATGTTTACCCCTGAGGTGAAAGGAGAAGAGCAATTAAGAAGGAAGAGGGGTAGGACTGGAGTCCTCATTTTGGCAGATAGGAAAGGAAGGGGAGGAAATAGGAGCCAGGGAGTGAACTGTTGCTTAAGGGTGTGTAGAAGGAAGCCAGGAGCTTAAAGTTGGGAAGGGAAGATGGGTGGGAGTGGAGTGCTGGTTTGGGAAGCAAGCAGGGACGTGCAACCTACCCTGAAAGCTAGTAACTGCTGCCTTGAGTAGTGGTTCCCAAACAACCAAGCCTGGAAACCCCATTTCCATCAGGTTCAGCCTGGGTCAAACAGAGTAGAAAGTGAATTTCAGAACAAAAGGATTATGCAGACAACTGCCTGCCCACTCTAGCCTCCCTTTTCTTTTATAGGAAGAGGAATCAAGAGAAGGGCTCAGCTTTGGAAACGTGGCTCCACTCCCAACCCATTTAGTGTCAGAACCAACACCCTAAAGTGCACCCATGGGACAAGCTGGAGCCAGAGCAGCTCCAAGAACAGGGTATCTATCCCATGCTCCCTCTCAGGTATGTTGCTTACTGACATGATGCTTTTACATTGAGACTGGACTGCTGAAAGAGCACTGTGGGGTAGCTTCCAGGTCTATAAATGAAGCACTATCATTTGCAGTAAAAAGGAAATTAAAAAAACAGATGTGTATACTAGAAATGATGCCAGGGAAGAGCAGTCATAAAAAATGTATATATTTTTCCCATTCACCACTAACGGATAATATGAGGATTTGGTGTCACTGAAGAAAAGCTGGCCCACCGCATCCCACTAATACTGAAATGTATTTTGGCCTAGTTAAGCAGGCAGCTCTTAGCCCTGACTTCAGTAAAAATCAATGCTTAAAGTTAAACTCATCCATAAGCACCTGCAGGATCAGATACTGCATCCCTTAGTTAGCTTTATCCAATACAGTTCACAACACTGCCAGAGAATCATATTCAAGACTGTATTGCAGCACGTCCAATCTATTTAGCTGGTAACTCCTGTATCTCAGGATATATAATTGCCACAAAATATTGCTGAGGATTTGCTTTTCTGATCCCCAGTTGTCCTGATCATCTGCTTTCTTTTTTGGTCAAGATGTGATTCACTAAATTGAAGAAGCTTTGATTTTCTTTATGTTCACATCAATCGTGCTTGCTTTGCTGAATTCCGTATGTGTATTATTTGTGAAATGCATAATGTTTGGAAACACATGAGTAATACACTCACTAAAGATAGAAATTACCAGCTCCAAAGGCAAGAAGATGATGTTCATTCCATTATTAGGCTTCACCAACAGAAATCTCATTGATGAACTCCATTCTAATACACAGCCAGATAAGCAATCTTATTACCTCATAATGAGAGCTGATTTCTCCTCATCTAAATCTCCATTACTTCTGTCATCTCATTTTTATGTAATTTCCTTCTTACAGATGCTTCTATGTTAAATTTCCCCAAGCAGACAAGAGATATTATGTTTGTTTGGTATCTATTACAAAGTTTCTTATGTGGAATGAAAATAAGTGTAGAAAAGCTAGAGGAAGGGTTTGTATCCTCATGCACTCCAACTATATATATTCTACACCGCAGATGCCTTCTAAATGAAAACTACAGTCCTTCTCAGAAGCAATCCCAATTCCAAAGGTAAGGATTAGAAAACTAAGCTGCAGGCTCAGAAAAGCTTTTTATTTGAAATTTTATTATTGCTGATAATACTGGCCAAAAAATCTTTCCGGAAAGGCCCAACAGATTATCAGCTGAACCATATTCCACGGATCTGATGCAACAGTAGCATCCTGGAGTTCCCTCCTACCCACAGATCTCTTCCTCTAACACATCTGTGAACCTCACTACATTTGTCTTATCAAAGTACGGGTACTGGAATCTATTTCCAATCAGAAACCTCTTAAAGATGGAGAGGTAAAACCAAACCTGGATGAAGTGCAACTTCCATTTGGCATGCACGCATGAAACTAGACTAACATGATCATTTTTCTCTATCTAAAAAAAGTTAGTGTAATTCAGGGTGGCAATAAGCAGCACAAAGTCTAGTTGGAGGCCATTAACTAGGGGTGCATCCCAGGGTTCAATACTGGAGCCAACACTGTTTAACATCTTCATTAATGACCAGGATGATGGGACTGAGTGCACTGCTAGCGAGTTTCCTGATGATACCAAACTGGGGAGAGTGTCTGATACACTGGAGAGTCATGCTGTCATTCGGAGGGACCTCAACAGGCTGGAGAAATGGGCCAACAGAGAAATGCAAAGCCCTGCAGCTGGGACGGAACAACCCCCGGCACCAGCACAGGCTGGGGACTGGCTGGCTGGAAAGTAGCTTGGCAGAAAAGCAAAAAGGGCAGGAAGGCACACAGAGGGATGATGGTACATTGATCATGAGCCAGCAGTGTGCCCTTGCAGCAAACATGCCTTAGGAAATGTTGCCAGCAGGTAGAAGGAGGTGATCCTTCCCCTCTGCTCAGCCCTGGTGAGACACACCTGGAGTGCTGGGTCCAATTCTGGGCTCCCCAGTACACGGGAGACATGGACATAGTGGGACAAGTCCAGTGGAGAGCCACAATGATAATTAAAGGACTGGAGCATTCTTCACAGGAAGAGAGGCTGGGAGAGCTGGGACTGTTCAGCCTAGAGAAGAGGAGGCTTAGGAGGGTCTTGTGTACAAATAGCTGATGGGGGAAGTGAAGAAGAAGGAGCCAGGCTCATTTCAGTGCTGCCCAGTGACAGGACAAGAGGCAACAGGCACAAACTGAAACACAGGAAAATCCATTTAAACATAAGAAACTATTTTTTGTTCGTTGTTCATGGGGGTGTTTGAATGCTGGAAGATGTTGCCCAGAGAGGTTGCAGAGTCTCCCTCCTTGGAGATATTCAAAACTCAACAGGTCATGTCCCTGAGCAACCTGCTCTGAGCAGGGGGCTGGATGAGACAATCTTCAGAGGTGCCCTCCCACCTCAGAAACTCTGTGATTCTGTGGAAGTGCATTGGATCAAATTTAGCAAAGCATCTGATACAGCACTAAACAGGAGACTAGTGGCTCAGCTGGAGGAGAATTACTGCATTGATAAGGAACCTGCATGTGCCAACAGGCAGCACATAAGAGACGTGTTAAGTCAGAAGAAAGTTATAAAATCAGCCAATGATCATTGAACAAATCTTTCCTTACTGTTTCTGTCACTGATATTGATACCAATATATAAGAATAGTGTAATGAAATTCACAGCTGACAAAGCAAGGAGGCAACGCTGACAAACCAGCGGATCACTCCTAATGGGGGGGGGGCGGGGAGCGGGGAGGGGTGACACGACACCAGAATATCATCATAGAGAGACTGAATTCTCATGAAGACTGGAGAAACAGAAATTGGGTAAGTAATAAAACAAATACATACAAACTAATAAAATAATCACAGTATTGCTATCACAGTGGGGAAGCAACATTTGGAAACAACTGACAAAATAAAAGATCTTAGATGTTTAATTTATTCTCTAGGTAACCATAAAATCTATGCCAAAACCAAGAAGTCCTGAGCAGCATAAAGATATTTCCACAGTAAAAGATAGCATTGTAGTAGTATTACTGCCACTGCACAAGACACTACAATGCAGTACACAATTCTAGCAACCTACATTCAGCAAAATCCACTCTGCATCAAAAGGGATTTCTGAGGCAAGGGGGGCACTAAATTAATCAGGTGAATGGGAAAACCTTGTTCACGAAAGGAGACAAGGAGAACTGAGCAAAACAAAGGCTAGGAAAAAAAAAATAAATAAACTAAGGAATTGTATTGCCAAAGAACAAAGGGCTTTGAACAAATTGAATCTAGTAAAGAGAAACTGGAAAGCAGACCATTGAGGTCCTGAAGAATTCAAATAACTCAGCAGAAATTAGGAAGAAGAAATTTAGCTGGGCTCAAGACAAAGGCTGAACAGTCTGTGAAAATGGTAACAGCCTGGTGAGCTGTGTCTGGTCTCTACTTTATATGCCACCCTCACTACAGCATAGGGCGGGCCTCTGAGATGCTCCGAATTACAATGGAGACAAGACTAAGTATATAAAGGATAGAAGTCACCAAGTTTCAGGTTGTTTGATCCTACACTGGGAGAGGCCATGCTAGTTAAGAGGAAGTAGTGAAGTAGTTAAACTCAGACAGCCGCAGGTTGTGTGATGGTGAGATTTGCTGAATAAAATCAAGAGATATTTCTTCATTTGTAGATATAATTTTTTAAAAAATAAAGATGCTTAATTTAGAAGGGATAAAGCAGTACAGCCCCAGTGATTTGAATGGCTTTGCTACTGCTCCACACCCCTCCAAAATCAGTTTCCATGTATCTCAGGTTCTGCACCTGAGGGGAATGTAAGCATTTGAAATAATGGTCATTAGTTGTCCTTAAATTACAGGATAACTCTAATCACTGCACGATTCTGAAGAACAAGAGAGTATGTATGACTCAGATAAGTTCACCTATGTGTTTAGAGACTCAAAAGAGAAGGGGGTTTGTGCTAACAAGTTAGAAAAGCAGTATGAAGTATCCTGAGGGCAAATGATCTAACAATTGTGTCATGACATGTATTTTAGAATGAAAAAAAGATTAACTGCCATGGTGAGCTAAGTAATCATTTAGACAGTATTGCAGGCAAAGGAACTAGTTCCCTGATGAGTTTTTAATGACTTGAGAACAAAACAGTGTCCACTTAGACACCAGAAGCATCTGACCCCAACAACCCACTCTTGCTGGTTCACCAGCTTGTGCCCATACTGCCCTTCTGGTTCAGTCTTGAAGTGAAACCTGACTGTTCCAATTTACCACCTGCCAGTTGGGTTTGCATAGTGTTTTTAGCACATTTAAACTAGATTCTCTGAGGAGGAAACTCATCCAAAACTCTCCTCTATCCACCAATCTAACCCCAGTCCATGATGGAGACAATAAGTGGCTAAATCAGTGACTTGTCCTTCAGGCACTCTCAAACCGCATGCGAGATCATAGTATCAGGGGACCAGATTAAACCTAGTTCAGAGTAAAATACCCAAACCATTAACAATTTTGATATGGTGATCCATCTGCCCCAGTCTACTGACCTGCCTCTTTTGGACAGAATTACTTACTTATGTAAACATGGCCACAGAGACAAAAACATTATTTCTCCAGGTGAAGGTTGTATGTTAAGAGCTCCATCAGGTCTGTGATTGCCATTGGTTTGGGTTTTTTTTTTTCCCAACGGTGAATAGAAACTCACTTGTACTTCAGTTAAACAGTAATCAATGTCTCTTCTTCCTTGCAGATGTATACCCAACCAAGATTCAATAACGTGGACTATCAACTGGACATCACTTTCCCTAGCAGACAGCAGTACTAACAGAGAGCATAATGACAAGGCTGCTTCTTACTCCAACAATTTAAATGGCTGTTCAGGAGAATTTCTTTGCATTTTATGATCCTATTGCACAATAGATATAACATCTCATGTCACAGATCAGCAGAAAAGAAAGATTCCCACCACTGAATGATCAAAACTGCTGTGGGAATGAAAAGATCCTGTAACAAGACTTAGAGGCACTGAAGATTAGGTTTAGAGTTCCCCACCCCAGTTTCTACAGGCAGGTGTTCAGAAATGTAAATTGCATTTTTGCCTTGGGAGTAGCCCTCAGTGTCCCTATTACAAAACCCTAATGCATACCTCCATTTCATCTGTGTAGCAGTACTATAATTTTATGGCCAAACATGTCTGGGTTTTCTCCCTCAACAATCAGTCTAGAATTACTCTCGCGATATTGCAAAGTTGGGTCATTTCCGATTCCTGTTTCATCTTGTCCATTTTTGATGCAGCACTGAATCATGTTAACTGCAGACCATGTAATTGCTTATCTGTATGGAAGGTAAGTAACCTCACAAGCCATATAATGTGGGATCCAAATGGGGTTGCCATTTACAGTCGCCATGGAGAGACTGAAGCATACAGAAGTATCACATCCACTAATCGCAATGAGATCTCACAGAAATAAATATCTATTTGCAAATTTAAAGGGGAAATACAATAAAATAATTATGAAATTCTATGTCCAGTGACATAATGGCAAACATGAATTATTTGACAAAGCTAATCTATCATCCTTCATTATCAGTAGGCTGCAGCTCTAGTCTAACCAACGCCCTTAATAAGAAAAGGGAGGAAATTGGGCACAGTTGTGGCACCTTTCCTTTCATTACTTTCACTTTTAAAATTCAAATACTTTTCTTCTTAATGGTCTTGCAACACAAAAATGGATTAGAGCAGCATTGAGCTAAGAATTACATTTTTGTGTGCAGTGCCATTTCTCACAAATTTTGTAAATAGTTTGGTCTCCCTCCCAACAATGAAATTTCTGCCCTCTGTAATTGTGCTGTTGCTACAGCAGCTACTAATGAGAACAGCACAATGATAAGACTGATTCTCCGAGATTGCAAAGAAGAGTTCAAACACCCACTCTTTCCGAGTGGTACTACTTGGCAAGGTTTCTTGAAGAAAGAAACACTAGTATATTAAGGTTCATTGAGCTGATAGGAAATGACCAAAACCTTTTCATTTGGGCTTCAGACCAAAGTAAACATTTTATGCACTTTAATACTTTTTTTCATCAGTTTATTCTCTTTTTCTGCCAAACTGTGAATTTACGGATCCCAACTTAGTATAGAAATGTTAAACTATTGCAATCAACTCTGTAGTCATGAGATAGCCCAATTTTGCAAGCTTGGTAGCTGAAGGTAATTTTGGTCAAGCCTTTGATTAAGCATATTTGCAGCACATAATAGCAATAATTTATTGAAACTACGGCTCGTTGAACAAAGCTATCTATACTTGTGTGTCAGTGGATGGCTCTTGATTAGCCATTTATGTGTGTGTAGCGAAGCACATCAATTTATTACTGCCTTCATTTGTTTGAAGAACTTAAAGACCTAGCTGGGGACCAGCGCTCCCAAACATCACCCACATTTTAGGGAGTTCAGTCTTAAACTAAACATCCAGTCCCACTTTTTCCCACTGAGCCTTCTAATGCCGTTGCATCAGTGATAGCAGGTAGAGAGAAACAGGCTAAAGGAAAAATGTACAAAAAACAAGTCATGTAAAGTATATTATTCTAACCAGAAGGTCCGATAGGCAAACAATTCAGGGCTAGCACTTCTGAAGATGATTCAGGGCTAGCACTTCTGAAGATAGAGAGAGCAACTGTCCTAAAGCACATTTTAGTAACATAGACCCACCTTCCCCC
>RSEF01000001.1:59413494-59446122 GCA_003993805.1 Himantopus leucocephalus
AGGGGAACGGCTGCGGCCGCCGCTGGATGCGGCCGCGGGGCTGGATACGGCCCCGACGGCGGGACGGGGGGGGAAGACACCCCCACACCCCCCACACACCCCCACACCCCCCACACACCCCCACACCCAGCCTTGAAGGCAGCTGGAGAAGCCCGAGGAGGATGGGGGGGTGGGGGGCTGACAGCTACCCTGCACCCCGGGCAGGTGAGTCCCCCCCCCTCCCCATGGGGACCCCGCAGGAGAGGGGTGCNGGTCCAGACACCCCAAATGAGGCAGGTGAGGGGGCTCTGCTCCCCCGCGGGAGGGGCACGGCAGACCATGAAATGCTCTTACCTTTGCTCGCTTCCCACGGGTGGGGGCTACCTGCAGGAGCGAGAAACACCCCCCGCCCCCACGAGACCCCAAATGCGGTTTGGCCTACAGTGGGGTCAGCGCTGTAGTGGTGGGAAGGGGCCGGAGACCCCCTGGGTGCAGCCCCAGCCCCTCACCGTGACACCATGGCCAGGCTCAGGGGGGGGCCAACATCACCTCCAGGGTAGGAAAAGGGGGGTCGCGGGGAGCTGAGCCCCACACGGGGTGAACCCTATGGCACCCCTCGGCATGCCACAAAGCAGGGTCCCCCACAGGAGCCAAGTGCACGCAGATCCCCACGCCGGGGACCAGCCCATCCCCGTGCTGAGCGGCACTGGTGGGTGTGTGGGGATGGGTCCTGATGCTCTGGGTCACCCCCAACCCCCTGAGGGGCTACGCAGGCTCGGAGGGAGCCACCTCCTTCCATGCCTCAGTTTCCCCAGCTGGGGGATGGGAGGACGTCTCTCATTTTGGCACAGCCGTGACCAACCGTGCGGTGACAGGTGGGGACGGCCACAGCACCCGGCTATTTCGGGGAGGTTATTTTTACCCCTGGGTTTCCCAGCAAGCAGCTCAGCGAGGTCCCTCCCTCCCAGACAGGTCTGGACCCCTCTCCTCTCCATGCGCCCCCCCGGCTGCTCGGGGCTGCCCCGCTCCCACACTCACCCTGTGACTCCCATTTACCCTCTTTGGATTTATCTAAACCCATTTCCCACTCCTCCTGCCGGGCACTAAACTCACCGCACAGAAAACCGATGGCTGCTGTGACCAGCGCAGGGATCTGCCACCGACACAGAAACTCTCTGGAAACAGCAGCATAATCACATTTGGGTGAAATGTAATTATCGGTGAAATTAAAATGGAGGGCACAGGGCTCCCCAGCACCCTCTATTCCCCCTCCCACAGCTCCATCCCCTCCGCTCCCCATGCGTCCTTTGCGTATTTAGCACAAGTCCCCTTGAGTGAGCCTGTTTGTCCCTTGCCTGTCCATCTCTCAGCTCACCAGGAGCATCCCCGTCCCCATGAGGTTGCACCAAGAGTCCTACAGACCCCACGATGTCAGCCCTATGAGGGCTGTTTCTTTCACAAGACCTTAAATAATAATCTCAGAGGAAAAGCTGTCGCAAAAGCTCCATGGATTCTGCTTTAACCACCACATCTGCAGCCAGACGCTGCCAGGAGCCGGCGGCAGCGTCCCTGTGGCTGTGCCAAGGGGACAGGGCACGCAGCATGCGGCCATTTTCATTACCGGCAGCGCTCAAATAAACTCAATTTGCAGCAGCATTAGTCACAGGATGAAGTGAAGTGCAGCACCATACATTTTGGGGGAGCAGCGATCAGAAAACCAGTAATGGCTCGTTCTGTAATGGTGTCTGGCTTTGAGGTTCTTTTACCTTGTTTTTCCTAGATTTCATTTTTTCCACACCACACTGGGGGTAAGGACGTTATTTCCCTGACATTCCCCAGTTAAGTGGCCCCCACAGCTCCTGCATCTTTTCCTGGGGCCGCTGCACCACTTACCTGGTTTTATCCGAGATGTTCTGGTGTCCCAAAGGGAAAGGCGAGGCACAAGCAGCATCCAGGAAGTCACAAGTGGAAGGGAAGTGGATGCAGAGCAGAAACAGGATTTACTGACCGAGTCCCTGTCCGTGGACCTCAACATCCTCCAGGGCCACACTCTGCCTGGCAGCCGGACAGGAGATGATGCTGGATCCCATCTTCCCGGCCACGGGAAGCCTCTGGCAGTGCTGTGGCTCTGTGCTGGGAGCAGGCAGGCAACCGAGCAGGCGTCAGGGCTTCAGCCAAGATGAAGCCCCCGAGCTGCCGCCCTCGCCCTGGCTGAGCATCACCTTGGCCACCCACAGCCACCCCAAACTCCTGCCGACGGGGTGTTCCTGGGGAGGCCGCTCAGGGCAGGGCCGTGAGCAATCCCATTAAAAGCCAAATTGTTTCCACAGAATCATAGAATGGTTTGGGTTGGAACGGACCTTTAAAGGTCACCTAGTCCAACGCCCCTGCAACGAGCAGGGACATCTTCAACTACATCAGGTTGCTCAGAGCCCTGTCCCACCTGACCTGGAATGTTTCCAGGGATGGGGCATCTACCACCTCTCTGGGCAACCTGTGCCAGTGTTTCAACACCCTCATTGTAAAAAATTTCTTCCTTCTATCTAATCTAAATCTTCCCTCTTTTAGTTTAAAGTCATTACCCCATGCCCTACCGCAACAGGCCCTACTGAAGAGTTTATTGCCATCTTTCTTAAAAGCCCCCTCCAGCCCTCGGATCATTTTTACGGCCCTCCTCTGGACCAGCTCCAACAGGTCCATGTCTTTCCTGTACTGAGAAAGGGCAGGAAAGTACCATTTTCTTTGTCTGCCAGTGCCTTGCCCTCAGGGCAGCCTTTAAAGCTGCTGAACTGCTCACAACTGGGTGATTTCTCAGCATCTCTCTAGGAAAAGCTGTTTCTTTCAAAGGAAGGAGGACTCTGGTAAAACGATGTCAGAGCTATAGGTTTGGCAAGGACAGACAGATGGCAATCCCCCAATGCATTCAGGGGTGTGTGTGCAAGAAGGGGAGGCAGAGCAGGGAGAGGGGAGCACCGGGAGGATGACCTTTGGCTGCTTCCACCACCCCTGGCTCCGTAAGTCTGGTCCCACTCCGCAGCCTCCACCGTTGAGGCACGCACAGGAGCGGAGCACAGCTGCGGCATTGCAGCCGGACCCACCGGCAGGCAAGGCAGAGGACCCAAACAGACCACCGGTCCCCAGGGCACGGAGTGCTCATCTCCCCCTCAGCCCTCCATACACTCAGCGAAGGCAAATCTGGACTGAAGCTGGTGCGGCAGAAGCAGGAATGAAGAACAACATTGTTTTCTCGTCCTCGGCACAGATAAAGCAACAAAGAGAAACCAGGGCAAGAAATGGCCTTCCTGACTCCACAGAGGGACTCTGAAAACTCAGAAACACAAACACATAAAGCTGCATTGTAACGGAGACAGGACTAACGAGGACCGAAAGCGACGTCCCGCGCTCTGGTGAGACTGGGGGGGAAAAAAAAAAAAAGCTGCAAATCTCCTGAGCTCAGCTGGGGAGCAGAGGACCCTGCTGGCAGCTCCCTGCGGAGCCGCCGCACTCCCCCAGCTGCGGGGCAGCTGGGCTGCACAGCTCGGCAGGCGCTTTCTGCACCTCCCTGCAGGCTCTTTGCACTAAATTCCAGTTTGTACCCCATTGTTTCAGGCCGGATTTTTAAATGGTCTTCTATATGAATTGCTACCAACCCAACAGGAACTGGATAACTGAGAGTAACTAAGCAGTTAAATGACATCACACCAATCCCAACTATCCTGCAGGGGATGGCTCCTGCTAGCAGTCAGTGAAGAGAGGAGATGGACGCGCATGTGCACTCACACACACACACACACACACAGCCATTCCTGCCTTGAATCATGCTCCCTCACTTGCCAAGTATTTGCTGGTCTAAATCCCTCGTGCGCATTTTTGAGACATTCATCTGGTTCGCAGGGGGTTGGACATGCCAGGAGAGACCAGCGCAATGACTCACCAGCACACACGGGCAGCAAGTTCACCCACAGCAGCGTTCTTTACTGAGGGACCCAGGCAAGAAAACAAGAAAAAGCCCAAACAACAATAATTTATGAAGTTCCGTACCCTGCCTGTCAGGCAGCATGACTGCCATGTCACCTACATGAACAGCCCAAAGTAAAGTCTTCTTTTTGGAGCCTTCCGAGCAGGCTTTGTCCTCTCTGCACGTACACGGTATGGACTCCAGGTGGTAGACAGGTATTTGAAGATGTTTACCAGCTCAGTATCATTCAACAACTTCAATACATGAAATACAAGTACCTTTTTGTGCATATGCTTGCTCTTGTAGAAGCAAGGTCCTACAAGTCTGAGGGACTTCATGGGATCATCTCCCATCAAGGGACATGTTTCACAACAGCTACATGCAGGTGCTTCCTTGGCTAAACCGCAAGTTCAGTTTATTTTGGTGCTTTACTGATCAGCAGTCTGAAGACAAGAGGATTTTTGTACCAGCTGTGGCACAGGTATGACTTGTAACATCCCCACCAGGTAGAGCCACAGAGCGTCTCTCATTTTCCTTGTACATGCAGGAATGCTTCTTTAACTCCTCCTCCAGGACCATAATTCAGCCAAAGTCAACTACCCAAGTTTGAAGGAGTGCAGAGACAATGGTGGATTTTTAAAAACAGCGTTTTAAATAAATGTAAGGTGGCTAGCTGAAAAATAAAAGCTCAAAGTGAAATCAGTCATGATCCAGACTGTGATCCACCGTCGCGAGCATGACAGCCAGAGACCCGGACTTAGCAGTGAGCAACGTTCAAGAGCAGATTGCAAAGTTCAGCCATGCTGCTGAGTGCTCCACAGGCTTTGACCTACAGGCTGGAACAAACTAGGGAAAAATCAACCCAAAATAAACAAGCAAACTCGGTCACCAAGGAGAAACAGCAAGGGACAGTGACCTCCCTGGCTGACTGCAGTAACGACAGGCACAGTAACGCAGTGCTGGCAGAGGCTTTGCTCCCCCTGATGGCCTCAATTTAATCTTCCTGAGACTATCCATGAGACTTCAGAAGCCACAGGAAAAGGAAGGCTAGAGGGAGCATGGCGCTCCACAAGATCACTGACATTTTTACGAGGATCACTGCTTTGGGGCAGTACGGAGCGTATGCAGCATGTGAAATTTCACCTACTGAGAGCTCTGTAGAGCAACACCAGAGAGAGATCCTGGAACAAATTCCCTCCTCGTCTCCACTCCAGAGTTAACAAAACACAATAAAGCACACCAGACACAATCCCCTAGTGTTAACTATACAGTAAGAACATTTATTTCATGTCAACACTTGTAAAAGAAGTCTCTTCCAAGTCAGATGATTTGATATACAAATCAAAGCCACCATACTTTTTTTTTTTAGTCTGTCTCTACTGAGCTCGAATTTATACAACATGAATGCTTGCTTCCGAAACAAAATTACAAATTAAATCATAACAAAATACACAAAATTGACTGGACCCTAAGTTTAATTCACTGAAAGAATTCTTCTTTCCTCCGATCACCTTGAACTCCGCTCTTCGCCATCGTTATGCTCATCCTTCTGCTTGGCCATGAACTTCTGTAGAAATAAGGGTAGCCAGTGAAAAGATACCACTATGTTATTCCTCAGTCTGCAACAAGATCACGCTCTAAAAACAGTGCAGGTTTCACAAACCTATTGGCCAAAAGTCAGCCTACTCCTGATACTGGTATTGTGTGATCCGTACCAAAAACCACTCAAAAGTTTTCCTCACAAACTGACACACGCACAGTCACCAAGCGGTGAAGCTCCTGAGTGGCAAAATACAAGGTATCAGGATTTCAGATGATGACGGGCACCTATGTCTGGTCATGAAATATAGTTATTCAGTATTCACCACGGGCTGGGTGTTCATGACACCCACCTTACAAAAGTTTACGTTGATAAGTATCTCCCCAGTTTTCTACCCCTCACATCAGCACAGAAAGGGGCTGCCTCCTCCCCCAGCTGGGTACACGCTGTGTCCCTGCCAGCCGGGTGCACCAGCAAGATGTACTGCTAAGGGGTGGGGGGAGTTTTGACCCCAAACTTAAGTTTTCTGGCTGCCAAACTGACCTTTTGGTCATTTTATATCTGCAAGATATTTTATTTAGCCAGTCTGCAGTTTCAGTAAGCCAGGGAATCTGACAAAACCATGCTTTCGGACACAACACTGCATAGCTCTTAAAAATCAATTCTTAAAAATGAAGGGAAGACCCCCACGCCTTCCTAGGTAGGGATGGCTTTATGTAGGTGATGAGCTTGAGTAATTTAACAATATCTGTGTCTGAGTTTAAAACTAAAATGCCTTGAAGTATTAATGAGAGCTCCCTATGCCACTAGGAAATTATTAGCACTGGTTAAAGCAAACATTTTTAGAACGATACTCTTTTCACCCGTGTGTTTGGAGAAGTATTACCTCCATGTTCTGCTGATGAAGCGGTGTCTTGCAGTGATTTTTCACAGACGTTTCATCTGCATAGAACAGTGAGCAGATCTGACAGAAAAAGCCAGCCTTTGGAACTAGGTAATCCAAATCTGAAGAGACAGCACACAGTATTAACATTAACAAAACACAGCTTTAAAAACAACCTATTAAAAAAACCCACAGCTTAAAAAAAAAAAACCAAACCAAAACCAAACTGATTCCCATAGCCAAATGTGTACAATTTGTTAATACTAGAAGTTAGTTAAATTTTTTCAGTATTCAAAAAACTAGAATTGTAATGCGAGTTGGTCACCTGCCCTATTTCAATGAAGAGGAGGACACACACTTTTCTGCTAACAGGGTAACTGACCTTCTGGATCTGAAGCTCACTGCAACTACCTCATCGTCTTTTGACCTTAACAGTATTTTATATACAACTCATTTGCCAAGTTTAACCTCTGTCCTGCAGTGTGTTACACAAGCATTTTCTGTCACAGAGAATATTACACAAGCCATCAGGCAAAGATCCGTATTTTCCTAGCAACTTCTTTTGCAGTTCAAGTGTTATCAGTAGTTTTATAGGAAAGTATTTTAGATCTGGATCTTGGAAAATAAATATATATATACACACGTGCACGCATTTTTAAAACCATGTAAGCAGTTCCCTCATTTCTATACATTGAAAGTTGGTAATAAAACTCATAACAAGATTAGAACAGTAAGTAGATATTGCACTGCACTGTGCTGATTATAAATAAATTAGTCTACATTTGTAAATTTCAGGAAAAAAGAACTTGCAGTTTTGCTGCTGCTATTAAACCAACAGCAGAAACTTCTTAAACATACATTTGTAGGAGCCAAGATAAAAATCACAGATTATGGGCCATGACTTCAAAGTTCAATGTGGTAATGAGGCAAAGGAGGCATTTTCAAATGAGCAAGAAAGCTGTCTTCCAGCAAAACAAGTATGGAGCATTTGGGGTGGGTTTTTTTGGTTTTACCTTTTGGAGTACTCGGCATCTTTGACACATCTGAAGAAGCCATCTTCTTCCGCTTAGACTCTGGTTCTTTATCTCCCGATCCCAGCTGACCTACTGGAGGCGAAAAATGCACATTAAACAAAGGTATCCACTTGTTTAAAGGTATTCTATACCTAGCTGTAATGGCTCATTACTGCTTGAAACAAACACCATCTATACGGGCCTTGATGTTTTCTACACTACTTGGTTTGGTCTTTCCCATAGAGCTGTTTTCAGGAGCTCCTGACATCAATCCTGCAGGCAAGGCTCCCAAACACAGCCCCAGTGCTGTGGTGGACGACTCCCAAAAGTGCTCTTGACCACACAGCGCTCTTCACAGAAGTACTACCGCCACTCTCAGCTGTGTTCCTCTACAGCTCTTATCGGCAGCTTCAAGCCAACTTTGTGATTATGAACACAAAACTCTCAACTTCTTTATAATACAAGTTACCAAGCTCTCTTGACTTAATGTAGCTCGAGGTCCAACAGCAGTATTTCAGCTTCAGTACAGAACTAGTCAAAGCCTACCGAATATGTTATCAGATTAACCAGCTCTAAGGAAAGATCAAAATCAACATTTTGGGATCTTTCTGGAGACAAGGAGTTTGACATAGCCTCCTCTATTACAAGATAAACAAGGTGCTTGGTTTTTAGACTATCAAAGCAGTCCAACAGGCAGGTGAAGAGCTGCACACCAAAAACACCTGTTTTCTTTTGAATTCTATGTTCAAATAATCTAGATACTAGTATGTCCTAAACAAGGCTAACGCAATAAATCCTTTCGCTTAATAACAAACCCAAGGAAGCTGTTGAAGGAACGCAACAGACAGCGGCACTCTTACAATCTGCTGAAACATCTAGGGGGGATGCATCTCACATCATCAACACACAAAGTTTCAGATTTTCCACGTGGCTCTTTACCAGCTGCAGTCTGACTGTCACCCTTTGAACTGCTGGCCTGAGCCCATCAATACACTGTTTCCTATTTTGCTGCTGCAAACAGATTTTAAGACTCGAATAATATGGTTTTACTTGCTTTAACTTCTCCTTCCCAGTTTTCTTGTTCCATTTCTCAAACTCAGGAGGAACTAGTCCTTTCCTAAGCCTACCTCTTTTGCCTGAGGTTTTTACTACACAGAGAGGAACTAAAATCGCTTATTTACTGTGTATCAAATACATTAATTATAATCCATCACTACCAGTTAGATCAGATATCAGCTCAAGGGCTTGGATATTTTAAAATGTCTTTTTACAGCTAACTTGCTAATAGAACATAGAAAATATTCTGCATTTTCAGTCAATGCTTTTGTTAATCACGAGGAAGCTTATGTTCTATAACATTAACAAAATTAAAACAATATACAACATTTAAATATTTTTGGGTGTGTATAGAGTCAACCAATCCCGTTCCTACTGTTTATAGAAACTGAAGTTTAAAATGCTCCGGTTTAAGCAAGATATCTGCTGCTTCTGCGGCTCCTCCATATCTGCACTACTCAGGTTGCCTCAGCTACACAAAGAGAGTGAGATGAGAGAAAAGCTCTTCCAAAACATCAGAACAAAAGGTGCTGTGTCAGTGTTCAGCTACATCAGCAGAGACAGAAGGAAAACTCGAGACTAGGGGACTGCATCACGTAGAGCCTTCACCCACGCTTTGGCCAAAACTCTTCTTGTGTGTTGGTTATATATAGCTCTCCCTACTTGGCTCTCTCTGAGACTTTCTTAACCCTTTGCTAATTCCATGCTACAGATGTTCTACATTTTTTTCCTCTAGATCCAGTTTGGAAGCTGTTACATCTTTGCATCTATTTCATTTGACTCACTTGTTTTAATAAGGTTTGGGCCCACAATTAAAGACTATAAATAATCTGTAGAATGTTAGGCAGTTTACCAGGCCTTGCATTAAAGGCAAGAAAAGAAACTATTTTCCCCAAATTTAGCCATCATTAACACCAAATAGAACACTTCAAATCAACATGCCACTTAATTTTACACCGAAAGAAAGATGCATTGTAAAACGCATTAATAAAATACCTTCAGGCCACTGCTCACTCTCAGTCTCCATTTTTTTCCCAGCACCTCTTTCATTAACTTTGTCAAAGATTTGGGGGTTTTCAGTTTCCTCTACTTGCTGAGAGGATCTTTTTGTGCATGGCACTGATTACAAGCATCTTATTTTCCATTTCCCCTCTAGAAATTATGAGAGGTTCCTTACCTTTTGACTTTGAGATTGCAATAATTTCTTCTTCTGGACTCATATCTCCTAGGATTTCCATTTCTTCTGGTCCTGCAACAGCAACAATGTCCTCCTCTTCTGGTCCTGCAATGGCAGCAATTTCTTCTTCTGGTCCTGCAACAGCAACAATATCTTCATCGTCTTCATCCTCATTCAGATTTTTCCCTGGGAAAGCATTGTCTTCTTCCTCATCCTCCTCTCCAACTTCATCTACTGTAACAAAGTTTAGTTCCTCTTTTAGACGATTGAAATCAGCCAGAAAATCATCTTCATCCTCGTTAACTTCATCCAAGGTCACTAGAGGGTTATCGTCGTTGTCCTCTTGTATTTCATCTACTGTCACTAAAGCACTGGGATCATCAGGCACCTGAGAGGAAGCACAATCTCCAGTATCCTCAGCAGCCACTTTATCGTCCTCCTTCTGTTTCAGCACATCCTCAATATTCAAGTCCGTAGGCTCATTCAGAGGCAGCTCTTCTACTTCACCGATTTCATCTACAGTTACCAAGGGTTCAGCTTTCAAATCCTGCTCCTCAAAAACTGACCTAGGGATGTCTTTATGAGAACTAAGGTCCTCCTGTTCAGATATCTCATCCAAAGTAACAAGCGACTGTGGATCCTTTACTGCTTCTGACATAAGTTCTTCCTCTTCAACCACTTCATCCACTACAACCAGGCCCTGTGGGTCACTGAGCGCTTCTAAATTAGCAACTCCCATTAGCTGTGCAGTCACATCCTCCTCCTCACCGATTTCATCCAAAGTGACAAAAGACAGTTCGCTTTCAGCAATGCATGCTATGGAGCTCTTCCCTTTCCTTCTCTTGGAACTAGGCTCAGAAGAGGGGGTTTTAGCACCATCTTTTCTCTTTCCCCTCGGTGGATTTCGCCGTGTTTTAACAGGAGACTCTATTTCCTCTACGACCTCATCCACAGTAACAAATTCATCCAGGTTAAATGGAAACAGCTCTTCTTCCTAGAAAGTGTAAAAATGTGAATATAACGAAGTTTAACATTCACCCAGTGACACAAACAACTCCACCCACAGGGTGCCCAAGTGAAAAAGATTTACACGCTGAAGCTGGCTGAAGGGAAAAAAAATGCAACTTGACTTAAGGGTAGAAAAAAATTTTCAGGTCTTCAGTATCATGTGGAAGAGTTTTCATTATCAGCATTTGTACTAAGTAAGCAGATTTAATTCAGAAACCCAAAGCATTTTTCAAAAACACAGCCGATGAACAGACAAAATTTATGTCTATTATGAGAACTGGGCCGATGCCCTGAACACTCATGTGTATTTTTGCACCCACTTGTAGGAAGACTAGTGAAAATCTGAATACTTCCAGAGCATCCTTCAAAAATGTGTCATACCTCATTTTCTTCCCTAAGCTGCTGGCTGCTGCTACAAAACAGGAGACTACGTTAGATGTTTCGATCCAGGAAAGTCATTCTGTATCCTGATGACTACTCACTGTTTTATCTCGCCTCTTTCGTTTCAATCTTCTAACAAACATCTCTGTTTCAGAGAGGTTCTCCGATGGCCCTACACTCCAGCCCAGGAAAGGGCTCCCAGTACCGGAACCTCCCTTTGTTTCTCTGTAACCAACACGTACAAGAAGACAATTTTCTCCTTTCTCTTAAGACCTGACTAGCCCCACAGACTCTCTGGCAGCCTTGCTGCTCCTCCTGTGCATGTTTCATCAGGGGCCAGGGGGCAAACTCCCAACTTTCTGGCGAATGCCTTACTGTGGTTTTGTGTTTAAGACGACAAAGCCCGACCCTTTCTGTTCCTCTCAGTCAGTAGCATGCTCTTACTGGTGAATGTCTTACATCTAAAACTACTCCTACCCTGTAGTTTGACCATGCCAGCTTCCATCAGGGCTCATACAATTTATTCTAGGACCACTGGAAAGAATTAGCAGCAATTTAACGTCATATGTAGCTAAGAACATCTGGAGAAGGATGTACAGATAAATGTTGAATTTCACAAAAGAGTTAATTAAGCCAAATTATTTTTAGGTTGTTTGAACAGACAGCAGTCATGATTTCGGAACAGAGCATTATACTTTGTTCACTGTAAAACAGCTATGCTTTTATAATCAGGATGGTAGGATAAGGTAGATAAGATGGGTAATTCGGTCAATTAATAAATTAATTTTAAACACTAAAATGCATTCAAATACCCATCGCACCCCAAATTATGCATTCAACTTCTTCAATGAACAATCCTGAAATTTTATTTTTTTTTTCCCCTGAAATATTCTATCCTACCATCAAATACTGCTCGATATCTAACACAAGAAGAGTGAAAAAATCGTTGTCAAAGCAGAACTTTACGGCCAAGGCAGGATGAAATGCCCTCTGTTAGAGAGTAAGACTGCATCTAAGAAATACTAAAAACAATCCTCCAGCAGAAAAAGTAATCTGAAATTCAAAGGCTATGTGCCTTTTCTTCCCTTTCCTTTTTAAAAAGCGAAAAAATACTAGGAATAATATGTGCTTCTAGCCACATTCTGAGGCAGAAACTTGAGGAATATTTAACACAAGGTGTGCACAGTGAAGAAAAAGAAATGAAATATCTGGTTATATTTCAACTGAAATCAAATGTTACTGTATTCTTTCTTCTACGAAAAGGAGAACACAGACCTTGATTCTTAGCAGCTGTATAACACTGAAGAACAAAGCAGTAAGAAATAATTGACATTACAAAACCTATTTTGAAAGGGCACAGAATTTTCTTTTGGGGATTAACACAAACACACTGCGCTGGTAATGAAAGAAGTTCATATGGATTAAGACTAAGAAAAGGATTCAGGTCTCCAGCTTTACCTCAGAAATCCCTTTTCCATAGGGACCCACTACTTACCTGTAGTTGGTAGATCAAGTCTTTGATTTGATCCTGTAACCCTACTTCTACAAACTCATCCATATGGATTTTTATTACCTTCATTTCTGCTTTTCTTTCCCAAAGCCCAAGCTAAGAGAGAGGGGGTATCCCTTTTCACCTTCCTGTAAACACACAGACTGAGCAGTTCAGCCTATAGGTTCCCAAGTTCCTCTTCAAAGCAACACTGCACCAAAAATGTACAGTAATCCTCGCTTTACAGAACAACGCACTGGAAAGTATCTTTGCATGGAAGAGGTACCATGGATGGAGATGTTCCGACTACCTCATGTTGTACAAAATCAGTTTTGAAGAGCTAGAAGACTTCAGCTTTCCTTCCTCTTCTCACAAGTGTGATGACAAATAAAGATCTCATGCAGGCCACTGGGGATCAAATTCATTAATTCTCTCTTTCTCAAACAAATAACATCCAAGACCAAAAAAATACCTCCTCTTAATACGCACTTCTTGAATTAAGTTTCTCTTCCAAATGTCTTGACTTTACAGCTTTATGCCCATAGTCTGTAACGACTAGTAATACAAAGAATTCCCTAGGGAAGGACACTAAAGATTCTTAGTACACACACACTTACTTTAAAGATAATCTGTACTGTAAGTTCAGTTGTGGTTACATCCTTACCTCCTTTTGTTTTGCACTGCTGCTAGTGTCACTTTTTGAAGATTTAGTATTTCCACCAACAGAAGCCTGCAAAATTAGACAAAAGTTCACATGAAATCAGTTAACCTGTCCACAAGAGAAAAACTAATAAAAAAATTCAGCTATTTTTTCCCTTAATGAACTTTAAGTTGTCCAGATTGCTGCTTCTGATCACATGCTTGGCAAATACAGAACTAAGGCAACCATCAGTGGTAGAGTCCAGGCATACAGTCTCTAGCAACAAGTCACAGGTAATACCTTGCTTAGTAGCCTCTTTTCAGTAACCAGTGTCTGTGCAGGACTTGACAAAGCAAATATCACCTCACGAAAGGAGAGAAAGCTTATTAATTCTCATTCAGAACTAATCCAAGAACATAAAGTTATGACACTCAATAAAGACTCGCTTCAAAAATACCTTCCTGCAATTTTTTCCAAGTAGCATTTTCAAACCAGTTACATACTTGCGTTGCACACACTGCATCTAAAAGCAACTGGTTGCCCGCCATCTCGCTATTCCAACTTGTCTGTTGGCCCAAACCAGCTGAGTGGTTTACAGAAAAGGGAAGGGGAACATAATGTCATTGTCCCATACTCAACATCTGAGAGAAGCATGGAGTTAGTTACTGACCAGGCACACTGAACCGGCCTTCCTGCCCTCCTCACCTTATTGCTGCTGTTGTCTTTCTTCATGCTGGATGATCTACTCTCTCCCTCTTGGGACTGTTTTGAACTAGCCCTAGATTCCACTCGTGAATCCTTCTCTTGCTGAGATGAATTCCTCCCATTGCCTCCCTTTCCATCAACAACAGAACTTCTGCTCACTTTACATTTGCCGCTGCCATCTCCCAGGCTTGATCGGCTGCTATCAGGTTGTGGATGACCCTCTTCTTTTGATGCGACTTTCTTCTCCACCACTGCTTGGCCTTGGGTCTCAGGTTTCAAGGGAGCTTTCTGCTCCCCTCCTTTACACAGGGCAGGCTCGTTTCTCCGTACTGGAACCCTTGACTTTGATATATCCGGAAGAGACACCATTGCCTTTAAAATTGTTTTACCAACAGAGGAAGATTCCTTGACAGATAAAGAGGAGCTTAACGTAACTGCTTTGCAGGTTTCATCAGTTTTTGCTGGTCCTGTTCCTTTATTTTGATGTGCTTTGATTAAACTTCCCTCGTTGTTCTCATTGACAGCATTTGCAGCATTTTCCACAGCAGCCCCAACCTTGGCCACAAATTTTTCAAGTTTCTTCTCTGTCTCTGCCCCAGTCTTGACCAAAAGCTTTTCAGGGTTCTCCTCCACAGGTCTTCCAACTTTGAGCGCAGACTCTTCCGGTTTCATCTGTGTGTCTGCTCCAGCTACATCCAGTTTATTCTCCGTGGCCACCCCAGTTTTAAGTACAGGTTCCTTCTCTGTTGTCTGAGTTACAGGCATCTCATGTTCAATTTTCACAGCATCAGAAATGGGATTTTTTTCAGGAGCATCCAACTTGTTGTTTGTGTGTGTGACAACAGATGACACCATGTCCACTGAAGCTGCATCAGAATCAGGGGGCACCGCTTCAGGGACAGCCTCTATCGATTCCCCCGCTGCCGGCTTCACAGCACAATCTGATGGCACATCTTCAGCCTTGCCCACATCAGACAATTCTTCTGGTGGTTCAATGGCAGGAGCAGACAACTCTTCGGCTTTGATTTCCTTCTCTGATGCAGATACAAGAGCAGATTCAAACAACTCTGATTCAGTATTATCTTTAACTGCCTCTTCTTTCTCCACACTGGAAGGCGGCAGCAGCATCTCTTCTGACTTCGCTTCAGATGATTCAGTATCAGCAGATTTGATAGATGCCACAGTAGCTTCAACTCCAGCGTCCACTTTCTCCACAGATGTTTCTGCCAGTCTTGGAGCAGACTCCCTTACTGCTCTTTCAAGATGGGACTCAGAGGGCTCTATCTGTACTGCTGACATCTTGTCTTTGACATTAGAGATGGAAATAGGTCCTTTCTTTGCCACACTAGGCTCTACTGGAGGATTAGCAGCTGCTGTTTGCACCACTCCTGATCCCTCTGGATATTTTTTCAAGCCAGAGCTAAATGCATTTAAAAGAAACAGAAGAAATCAAACTATGTTGAGAATTCTACAGTTACCAGTAACCTCTTGATGCCAACGGTCGGGGCTTTCCTGATGCATTAGTGCTTAGCATTTGGAAATCTAGCCTATCAGTGTTAAAATGGTTAAAAATATTGAGGCAAATAGCTGATTAGTTTTATGCTTCTGTTTAATCCACCTCAGTACTGCAAGCCTCTTACACCTGGAATTACATTACTTGTAGTCAGACCTCTCAGGGTAGTACTCACTACAGATGTACCCCTGCGACCTCAGAGCTGACATTAACTTCTAAAATTTAGATCCCCCGATGCAAGGCAGACTGTGAAAGCGTATATACAGTGAAAATAAAGCTTCAGACTCCCCGTATAAAGGAATTACCATAGCTTTATGTTTGAAGACAGCAGACTCTGCAGTCACCAACCTACAAAACTCTTCCAGTAGCTAGGAGTTTGAAGTTTGTTCATTTTTTTTGGTTCAGGTTTGGGGGGAGGAAGGGATTGCTTTGTTTTTAAACTGCATTGACCTCGCACAATAGCAGGAAGACAATACATGCACAGAGGCTCCTTTTGGCCAGGCTCTGTTTTCACTGTATAATCCCACTGTCAGCTCCCAGGATAATAAAGCCCAAGATGACAATGCAGAGGATAGCGCTTTTCAGAGAACTTCAGTTACAGTAAGTGCATTATTCTTCTCTGAAAGAAAGAATCCTCCGCAGATGATGTTGGAAGACACTGAAACTAGTGATGTCTGTGCCCCTTTTCCCACAAAGCTCGAGGAAACGAGCATACTAACACCTCGTGCATCTCTAGATGGAGAGGTGCCGACATACCAATGCTGACAATCTTGCTAAGTACCAAAACAAACACAAAAGCAGCAAATACACATAATAAATCAGTGGTTATGCACAATGAAGCAGCCTGCACTATGGTTTCTCAGAACCTATGTAGATGAATAAAGGAAGCACGTTTGTATAAACCCTCAGGAAAATAAAAAAGAGCAGAGAAGTCTACCATTTTGTTAATACTCCTAGCATGATGTCAGCAAGAAAATGGAAGGCTAGATCAAATGGAATTCAGTGTTGACGAAAATGCTGTCTTGAAGCAGCCAGATGCGAGGGTTAACGAGACAAAAACACAATACATGGAGTCAACAGAAAGATGAAAACAGGCAAACTCAGTTAACATCTTGTGCTATGCAAGCACAACAAAAACACCCAATCTCGAAGGTTTCCTCCAGACCCGAGGGCACTGTCCTCTGCGGCTACAAAATGTGAGAGGAGAGATAAGAAGGAATATGAATTCTGCTTCAAAATCTTTCACACCACCAACTGAAAATTGGCATAGTTGTAATACGCCACGACTATGCATCAGATGGACACTTGCAGCATGCTATGAGGGCACTCCTCCCGTAGCAAAGCAGCAGGCCCGTAGCGTTTTGCGGCTTGGCAGGCAGGGCTTGCAGGAGCGATGGAGTGCGTGTGCTCCCAACGGTGCCCCACAAAATGCTGGAAATCTCCTCCAGAGCCCGAGCAGCTCAACTCACAGTAACTGAAGTCTTACGGGGGGGGGGGGGGGGGGGGGGNACACCACGCTCATCTCTAACTGGCTTCTTAGAGCTGCAATCAGTTTAAACTTGTTACTTGCAAATGTTTTGGAGTAAGTGTGTCTCATGAGCATATAAGCAGTCAGGAGCAGTAGGACAGTCCTTGATTCTTAGCCTGGCCAAGGAAAGTTTCAGCTACTTTAGCTGAAGAAAATAAAACCCAACAAAATGCATCAGCATCCTTGAAAAGAGCAGAGGCATTCACATAAGCATGTCAGTCACCTCAGCCACAACGTTAGATGAACTACCTACTCGGGCTGGACAACACCCGAGCTTCCAGAAGCATTCCAGAGTTTTTTCAAGGTCCCCTCATCATCCCAGGCAACCGAGAGGGCAGCCCCTTCTGCTCCCCAAATTTTGCTTCTCCTTCCCTCCCCAGAAACCAATGACAAGGTCTTCATGTATAAAACAATATTTAAGATATTTACTGCTTCTTATGAAATGTAACTGGAAAAAAAAAATAACCATTCAAGTTACAAAGGCTTACAAGGAGGAGACAGTTGCCTCAGACAAGGAGAATGTGTGTAGTGTTATTTGAAGGAGAAAATACCAGTTGTCCCATTTGTTCAACAGCCACAGCAAGATGCTGGGCAGTAAGCTGGGATTCATGTAAGTGTCACTTATTTTGATTAATTGCCACCGCTAGCTAAATCCCACCAGCCTGGAATCAAAAAAGTTACATGCATGTCTGCCTACGTGTGAGCCGGAGACAGTTTAGAAACTAAATGCTTCCAAAATTGTCTAGGGCCTGTGTAGAAGTTTCATGAAATTAGGAGTGCCCAACTTTACTTTTGAAAGAAACAGGTTTTGGAAAGACAGCAACAGTCCATGACAGTATAATGGCATTACTTGACATTGAAGTTTAGGACCATTATTACAAAGTTTTTTGTTTGGTTGGTTTTTTTAATGATAAAACTTATCCAGAAATATGGATTTGAGTGACAGAAGGTGTTTTAAGTCATATTTGTTAACAAGAACTCTGATAATGATCTATCCATTTATAAAAAAAAAAATCCAACATAATCAAGACTCTAAAACCAAAAATAGTTTCTCCGTAATTAGACATTTCACTACAAGCAATGTCCATAAAACAATTTAAAATGGAACATACCAAAACCACCATTTCCCATTTCTAGGTTCTGATGTTAATATAGCATCTAAACATCGTTTTAAATCAATTCAGGTACCTGTATCACAGCATGAAGTTAATGTTAATAAGTTAAACAAGGAAGTTTCAGTTTATTTTTAGCATTTGGAAACAGAAACAATAGAGCCAGGTGCTCTGACAGAGGAAAGCACTGTAGGATGAAATAAAGCAATCACTTCCTGGTTAAATACAACAAAAAATTGTCTTACCAACATGTATATCCAAACATACTTTCCAGGACCTGTGGTAAAATCCTGGTCAAATTAGTAAAACAATAATTACTCAATGAACTACACAGAAAACAGGATTTCACCCTATTTGTCCATGTTCTTTGAAAGCCCCAGACTTCAAAGAAATCACAAATATTACAGCTCTACAGCAATACACTACACATCCTGCACACACACAACACAAAAGCTTGAAAGAAGTAACAGGAGGTAACAGTTGATGGATCTCACAGCAGGACTTTTCATCAAGCTTAGTTAGAGAGATGGCTCAGCAATCTGCTTAATCTTGCATATGAACTCCATGAACAGTACAGATATATAAAAAAAACCTTAAATACTTGAAAGGCATACCTTCCTTTGCTTGGTTCCTCTTTCTTCACTTCTTTTTTCACAACTTCAGCAGTCTGAAAGGCAAAAATCAGGGTTCAGTATCTATGACTTTCAGAAGCATTGGCACAGAATTTGCATAACCCAGCTAATTAATAATACCATGAACCCAAATTTAGGCATGAAAGATCAAATGACAGTAAACTATTCTAAAACTGTTCCCTACAGAATATGTATTTCATAAAATCACAAGTAAAACTGCATGGCAGTGTAAGAAATTTTACTAAAAGTTTGCTAGACAGAACATGCAGCACAACACTGTTTCATTCATCTCATCTTCAAAGCTGTCATGTTTTTGAGCAGAATTAGCTTTTGGTCTGTGATATATTTGGAAAAGGGGGACGTTAAACGCATCTTTTCCCAGACAACACCTTCTTTACTGGTGAGGATGCTAACAGCTGCAGAGCTCAGGGTGAATATAGTTTGCCTGACAGCTAAGTATTATACAGAAAATAGTGGCACATCTTTTCTAAAGACAAATTATATTCCAAGTCAAGCAATTATCTACAGCAAGCCCAAGGCCAGTTTCTATTCCTTAAAACCTTCTAATGCAGCATTCATTTCTCATAGGATGACTACAGCTTTCTGCTTTCTGTTACGTAGAATAAACTTGTGGTATGTTACATGAAATAACGTCTTCTGAAAAAAAGACAACCACAAACCATCCAAGCTCTGCAGCTATCACATTTAGTAGTGCAGGTCCAAGCAATCCACAAAAACTTTAAAAACTCAGTGTTGAAAACTCAATCTCTTTTCTGAAGGTATTCTACAAACTAATTTGAAGATTATCACTATTAGAAAGAACATCAGATAAATTTAATGCATGTGGAATTCACTTTAATCTTTTATTTATGCACATAATTCCAAAGCCTTCAGTTTTTCCTTTCTAAAAACATTTACTCCAGAGGTAAGTGCCAAAAGTAATGTGAACATGTTATAATGAATTAAAAATGATTTCAGTTTTCCTTCACCCTAGCTTCTGATTGAAAGGCTTCTAGAGAAAATAGCTTACAGCAAATGGAGCTACAAGCTTAATGTTCCTATGGTACCTAGGCATATAATAGAGATTCTGGCAACATAACCGAGAAGATGGCCCAGAGGTAACAGACTCAAAATGCAGTAAAGAACAACAGATGGAAAAAACTTAAGTTTTCCCTCTTATCAGTATGACCAGGCATTTTTCTCTCCACCTCAGATATAGATAAAAATAAAGCTTAGGAGTGTATCCCTAAAGTACAGATTATCTTAACATTTGTGCAAAAGCTGTGACAGTCGCATTGACAAAGACTGGAATGACACCAGTTGCAGCCATGCTCTGTGATTCCAGTTGCACATCCTCCTTCACTGTTACAAGAGTTTCGCCATATTCTTGTTATTTCAGCAGTATTCAATTCAGACATTAACAGCAAAACTACAGAAACAAAACTATAATGTGATTAAGCGAGCACTTACATTACTGCTGCTACTATGCCACTGGCATCAGTTACTGCTATCTGGCTGGTCAACCTCTCTAAATCAGACAAGCACTCTGTATCACCCAAAGTGTGCAGCTGGAAAGAAATATTATTTTGAAAACAGAGTGTGAATGCCATTCTTTGTTGGCATTGAACTCTGCTCCAATGAAACGTTTATAGTGACAAAGGCACGCTATTCTGTTGCTACACAAAATATAGGGAACAGCTATAAAAAGCAGATTTGAATCATGCAGTGTTCCCACAATGCATCCTTGACAAACATTCCTGAGCATAAGCATTTAATGAAGGATATTTTGCTTATTTTTCAGTGCTAAGGGAGCTTATTACTTACATTTTTTAGCTTATTATTATTATTAGATATCTAATAAAAGATATTACTCTTAAATGCATCTGACATCATCTAACACAATTATAATTTAAGTTCTTTAAAATGAGCTGAAGTTCACCATATAAACTGAAATACAAAATGAAGTGGCTTGGAAGAAGAGCATTATTTTGTCCTATACAAAGACAGTCAGCAACGGAGAGAATCCTCCCTGCAATGGGGAAGGGGAGAGAGAGAAAAACTCTTGGAACATCTAATCCAGGCTCTTGCATCTAGCAGAAGAGAAAAGAGCACCCTATGCACACGCGCTGACCAGATTTTAGCTATCAGCACTTCACCTGGAGCGTGTCCCCACCCTGCATCAGAAGCCCTGAAGGATGCACACCAGCCCACCTTACCCTACCCCTGCCATACCGACAGTACCACACCACCACACGCATCAGGTAGAGATGCAGTGTTCCTAAGGAAAGTTAAACCAGTTCTCTGAATCAGGTATGTAATTAAAAAGCATTTTCAGTGTTATTATCTTGACTCTAGGCTAGCAGAAACTTTAACGGGCAGATCGCTCCCTAATGAACAAACTACACCCCTACAGCCACGGACAAAGGCCCAGAACAACAGGGTGGGAAGAGTTGGGAAGGCAGGCTGATCGCTGAATCTCTGCAGACATTTCAAACAGTCATACTTACAGAAAGGTAAAAAACTAACTGTTTTTTACACAGGCTAGGCTCTGTACGTGCACAGTAACTGCTGATTTACTTGGAAGGGGCCACAATGAATTCACTCAAAAAAACATGTGTGCCTAAACCACATCTGGTTGTGTATGTCCTAAACCATCACAGATGCAATTCGACAACTATTGCAGGAGACCCCCACCAAAAACGTACACCTAAAATCTCTACTGACACTGTATTTTTTTAAAAATTTGAATCCTAAGCACCGTACAGCTACCCTACAGATTTCATAAATAAGGACTTTTTTCAATAAAGCAGAAGAAATTGCCAATACAATAGAGAACAAACTATGATACAAGCCAAATATCAGTACACAACCTATTCTTTAAAAAAAGGTTGATATTCATCATGATGCTCAGTGCAAATAATACTGACAGCTGTGTCAGCTTGGTAAGTAGAAGTACACGTCTGGATAACTTTTTTTTTCCGTCCCTGTTGAAGTAACACTGATGCCTTTGTTATCATTAGGCACCTAAAGTTAAACTTTCTTTTGTGTGAATAAAAGTGAAGGGAGAAAACTAAGATGCCCTGTCCCTCCATGAACATCCTCTTGTTTGAACGGTATCCTAAAGTCACTCCACTGAAAAGTAACAGCAACACACAGGGAATAAAAGCTCCAAGAATGGAATTTACATGGATAATCAATTTAAAAAATATTAAAAATCTCCCACCCCCCCAAAAAAAACAACACAAAAAAACCCTATACACTTTTTAGTCTCAGTATATAAATTCATGTTGAACTGGTTGGTTGGTCCCTGTTCTCTCAGTTACACAAGAACTTTGAAGAACAAATCCAGCTGGCATTCAGAGGAATAAAAGCTAATCTATATCCCATCCCCCTAAAATAAACATTGTTTGGAAAACGTGGCAAGAGATGGAGAGTCAATCACTGGACAAGTGATTATAATTATTTTGTTGGGTCAGGACATGAGAAAGGACTTGAAAAATAAGAAGGCAGGGGCACGCAGAACTAGTGCAATAAAAAATCCTCATGTTCGAGTGCAGAGTAAACAGTGCTTTACCTCCAGGCTGTGAGAGAGACCATGTCTGGATTTACATTCTCCACGTAGGAAGCCAGAACATTATTAGCATGTGGCTAATATTCACATTTCTTGCTTAAAGCTCTCTATCTACCCAATGCAACATGCACTAAGCTCCTTCCTCTCTGGTGTTCAGGTGCTGCAGCTGGCTTTTCCTTCAGCAAATCACCAGAAGTAAACTGGAAGCTGCTCAATACTACAAGTAATTTCATTTCTAAGAGAGAAGACGGAAGCAGCTGTAGGCGTACAGACCAATGCTGACATAGCAACTGAGCCTGGAATCAAGAGGACTAAAGCAGATGAACTACTAAAGATGAATCAAACTAGATCAGAAAAAAACTACTAAATCCTTTTCTAACCAGTACCAAATAGTTGCTTTCCTCCTTTCTTCCTTTTTCTCTTCATCTTTTAGTAAGAAATATTTCCATCGGTGGAGATGAAAGAGATTCTATATATGTTTGTAAAATAGAGAAAGATATAAAAGAAAGACAAACAGCAACGCATACTTTCACACCACATCCCAGAATACAGACTACTTGATCCAGTTCCCAGCTGTTGCAGTTTTCACTCTCATCCACAATGACAGCAAAGAGTGAAGGAAATACTGACATTGTCACCATTAGCTGCTCTTCATGGAAAGGCGGTTCTATTCCACAAAAATAAGGTATTATTGAAAAAGAAAAAAAAAAGAAAACAACTTACCTCAGCAGACTCTCCATTGGGTGACAATGTACAGGTCAATGTATGCTCACCCATATTATACGGATATTGCTTCAGGAAGCTGTACATTGATCTGGCTGACTTGGGACTATCCAGCTGCAGAATTGCCTAAAAGGAAAAAAAGCACAAGCTTCAAATAACTGTTACTTGATCTTATTTCTGTACAACAGAACAGTTTAATAAATTAATCTGGTATAGCACAGGATATCTAGTACTCCTGAAGGGTTTCAACATCTTCATTTTAAATTAGATAAGCAGCATTTTTTTTATTAAATCCTATGTTCTTGCATATGAAGAACAGCGGACTCTTCTTTCTGAGAGGCTGAAGAAAGAAGTCTCTCCCATTTGGAATTATCTTTAGAACTAAACAAGGAACTACATCACAAAACAGTGGAGCCTGGAGCTTCCCTACCCACATGTGTCTAACCTTCCAGCTACAGAAAAATATTATCTTTTCCTTAAAAGCATCTCACCTGTTTTATGCTAATTAGAAGCTGGACACCTAAAATAGCTCATAATAATGGGAGTACAATTGCATTTTAATCGTTAAAATATACATACACACACAGTGACTTAAATCTAGCTCACAAAGTAAAATCCAATGTTAAGTGCAAAACCAGCAACATTAAAAATTAAAATATCAAAATTCAAAAAATTCAAAATCAAGTAACTACATTTTGAAGTGTCTCAAAACAAAAAGTAATTTCAGCTATTCTGACATTTTCACTTATCAAAATAAATTTTTTCCCCAAGTTTCCTATAAAATGGGAACTCACTTTCCCCCCCACTTACACCTCTAATGTCAAAGGTTGATAATTTTTCCAGCTATTTGGGAAGTTTAACTTTCAGAGCTTACCAAACTGTTCCTGTATTGTTCAGGCTAGATAACAGTCAAAAGTTTGTTTGGTTGTTTTCTTTCCTTTCCCACTGCCCCCAACAAATAAGACAAACTATTTTCTTGTTCAGGATGAGTGGGAAAGAGTCAAAAACTTTGATCTCTCATTAGCAGAACATTCTTCGTACTGGGAGATGAAAAATCTACTTTTTTAACATTTTTTGTCCCCCAACATGGTACTTTGCACCATAGAAAAAAAAATACTTACCTTGTTTTTATTCTTCAGCACAACATAATGATCTACTTTTCCAAATCGAAGTCCCACACAAACTGCTTCAAGTTCTCTGTATCCATCATCTGGCAGGTTCCCAAGATGGACAAACTGATTATGTATAGTTTCAGTATTTACCTAAAGAAATGTGATGACAAAACTTGCTTTAACTTTGTAACACACTTTATTAGTGACTATTGAACTAGGTTAGAAAAGCCTCACATAAAACTTCTGCTCTTTTTTGGTAAGAACTGAGTGATCCAGTCACACACATCCAATGCTCGCATTTTCAAATTCACACCGGATTTTCCATTTTCTACACAGTACATCAGAAGAACCAGGTATACTTCCAAGTATGTAACAAACTTAAAAGGATCAAGTTGAGTGTTTTATTTTAAAGGAACACTGCAAAATATAGCTGAAGTTTAAATAAAATTTCGTATTTTGAAAAGCAGACACTTCTAGTCAGATTATAAATTGGTAAAGGCATAGAAACTTAACCAAAAGACCCCAATCCTGGTTTTTAAGTTGGAGTTTGGTTTACTTGATCAGTTTGTAATAACATAAACATCCCTGGTCAAGTATCATTTCTTGTGTTTCTCAATTTTCAAACAGAGTTATCACCACCACCATGGGGACGGGCTATCAAGGAGACCAGTAAGTCTCTTCCGACCAGGAAGCATTCTGGTGCAGAACGCACAAGTGGGCTGACAGCAAACAGAAAGCCATCATCAGCCACGTAGTGCCAGCAGAATCATAGACTGAACCCTGGCACCAACTATTTTGTGCAGGATCGAAGGTAAGGACCCTGGGACACAAAGTCCAAAGGTACTAGTAAACTTCTGAAATCTTGAACAAGTCCTATCATTAAATACTTTAAAGCCGCATGTCTTTTAGAAACACAACACTCGCTCCCAATAAGTAAGAAATCCCCCCCCCCAGGTCTGGTATGTTTTTCTTCCATTATTCATCACTTTACTAGGAGCAGAAAAGAAATATTTCACCACGAGCACATCAGAGGCATAAGTAGGATACAGCAGCAGGAGTGTTGGCAGTAAGTACTCAGATGTGTCTGTCAGTGCCAAACAACAATCATAAGGAGAAAGCAGATATCCCCCAGGCACATTTGCAACTGAAAATTCAAGTCTTTCAGGGTTTCTTGGAAAGTCATTTATTGTTGGCAGGCTCTTTGCAACATGCTTTTTAACCAAAGTCACTCTTGTGAAGTTCTTGTGCCAACTGTTTAAGCACAGAGACACATTCAGACCCAATGACTGACCCTCTTTATCAAGAATATCCTGAAAATGTTTTTCACAGAAGACCTAAAATAGTAATTCATTAATAATTTCATTAACGTCTGCCTACCTACACTGTATAAAAATGCTTTGTACATCAATTGTCTGCTTGCACTGTGTACAGTGAAGGAACAGGAGGGACAATAAGGGCGACACACTACACTGAACAAAGCACAGAGGTAATTTTGATCGTTAAACCAAAACATCTCTCTATAAAACACACTGGGGAAAACGGATGGCATTATATACAGGCAAACACTGTGCACTCTCCGAGCCATAGCGGTCAGCAGCTTGTTGTTAAAACATTAAATAAACATAAGAGCAGGGGAGGGTCTCAAAGGACTCCTATTAAATTTTTAATTCCTTGCATTTCGCGCATCACGCAGCTAAACTAAGTCAACATCTACTCATTCTCCACCAAAACATATATAAACATTTTATTCAAGAGAAAGCTTGGATAACAATTCAATTAGCTAGTATTTCAGTATTAACAATGCTACCTCCAATTTAAAGTAAGGTATTTTGATAGCACGTGGAGGAAAAGTTAGGCTGCTAGAAACTTACCTTAGGGTCAGAGTCTTTAATTATAGCAGTAAATATTGCTTCCTTTGGGGGGGAAAAAAAAAAGACATTATAAGATTTGAACTTTAAAATATAGCTTCACTAGCAGCAGCGAACTGGCAGTCACTGACTCCCAACAACTTTTAAGTTTCTGCTTTACTAATAAAACCCACAGCATCAGCACTTCCGACATCTATGTTACTCCCTTATCAGAAGACCAGGACTCAAAAAGACATTTAACAGAATCAGTCTTCAATAGAACAAACCATGAGAATGCACAAAACAGGGAGTGTATAAAAGTCAACTTAAATACAAAATCCTGCTCTGTATTGAAGTGTTATCACATATCCTAAAATTTCAATATATGTTATTACTTACTTCATCTTTTATAGTCTTATACTGAGGCACCATGTTGATGCAGAGCTGATTTCCATCCAGTGACATTGGAAAGCAGGTGTAAAATTTAACCATGGAATCTGCAGATTTTCTATTTATTTCAAGATACGCCTTTTAAAATAAAGAAAACAATTTTTTTTAAGAATTGTAATTTGTCAAAAGCATTTCACATCAATGCTTGCCGCACCAGGTTATCACATTTGCATTTGTTGAAAACATATTTGCTGCTTCTCTAAGTTGAAACACTACTAAATACCAATTAGAATACCTTTTTATGAGATGACAAAATTAACACATCCCTCAGTCCTCCAAATGGCTTTGCTAAGTTGGAAACTTCCTCTACGGAATATCCTTTCTCAGGCAAGTTTGAAATAAGAACCACACATATATCATCAAGTTCCTGTAAACAAATTAAAGTAAATATTACTGATAGTTCTTCAACTCTAAATCAAAACTGTTATATTACCGAAAGGAGCTTTATTTTCACTATGTAAAACCATCATTGAATGAAGCACTTGCTTAAAAACATGTTATAATACTTGCAATTACGTCAAAACCAAAGATCGTTTAAACCTTTTTAGGATTGAGTAGCAAAGCATATTAAACAAACTTTTTTAACCTTTTCTCTAATCATGGCATGTAATCACCTTAATTACTGCTTAACTGTGGATGTATCTACATCTAAGCTAATTCTGCACAAACCTTCAGTTGTCTCCTGCTACCTCATCAAAATTTCAAAGCAAATCAAAACGCCCTATAATTACGTGACTATTTTATACCCATGACATGCCCATATGCCAAATGCTGCAGGACTGTACGTGCAAATACTGCATCTAAAGGGAAGAAGCCCACAGTAGGGCAACACAGATGATCAGAGCATAAAGGAGTTTTGGTGTAACAAACAAACCCTGAGGAAAAAAACACAAAACCACAAGAGTGAAGTGGTAGATGTCTATCAAATCACGAACAGCAAGGAGAAAATAAACAGTTCAGTATTTCTCACAAGAAATTAACAAGCACAGGATTTAAATCAGAGGTTTTCAGACAGCAAACCAACATGTGGAAACTGGCACCACATGCATACTTACAACTTCCACAGATTCAAGCACCTTTAGGACTGACCTTGCTAGCTGGTTCTGTTGATTCTTCACTCTTTGCAGTTGCTATCGTAGCTTCTGAAATAAAAAAAAAAAAAAAAAAAAAAAAAAAAAAAGGGGGGGGGGTTNAAAAGTGGGGTGGGTAGTTTAGTAGTTCAGCAGATTTCTTTACTGAAGAGTTTCAAGAACTTCTTGCATTACATTTTATCACTACTATCATTGTGAAAAATGAAATATTCCTTCATTTAACTTATAGTGACAAATTATATTGGTGAGACATATGCAGAGTTTCAGTAGGGATAAAAAAAAAAAAACTTAAAATCCCTTAATTAACACGCAAACACTTTGCTGGCATTAAGGACTTATCAGTTGAATAATCAAAAGCACAAGATTTTCCTGTGGGCACACAGGGACTATGTAGGTACCCAGCACATGCCCACAAAATCTTTCTTTTTCTTTCTTTTTCCTGGGACAAGTCCACAGTGATATGTGAAAGGCTTACTATAGACAGCAGGAAACAGGAAAACAGCAATCGTACAGGACAGGCAAGTGCAGGTTAAGGAGAAACACTTCTGTAAAATGTTTACATCTACCTCTTAACAGGTTCAGCAACTACAACCTTGCCACGTCTCCAATATCACATGCATAGTAACTGAGAATTAATATACACTTATGATTAGCAACAGACTTTGTTGTAAACATAGCACTTATAAAAAAATGGGGAAAGCAGCATCTATTGAGCCAGCTCCAGCAGGCAATGTAAAGCATTGAGATTAAAATAACTGGTGGTGGAGCTGTAAACAGAACATACAGAAAACCTGAATCCTTTGCTCTAATGAGTTGTAAATAAAAGTCCTCATGTGGCACTGAAAAGGTCTAGGCAAAAATATTACGTCCATTGAAAAATGTAAATCTTGGGTGTTTTTAGCTACTTCAGTCATCACTGTGAATTGTTGTTTTATATTTCAGTCCGCAAACTTTAATTTTCTTTTCTGATATCCTGTGTCATCCTAATTTCCTGGCCTCAAAAGCATTCTCATTTAGTTCGCAATAACAGAGAGGTTTGAGACAGAAATGAGAAAAACCCTGTCCGTTTGCAATTTACCTTGGTCGATTAAGGCTTCATTAAACTCATCCAAGTCCAACGCTGCCACCTGAGGCTCCTGTGCAAGTTTCTCTAAAAAATAAATAAATTCAAGAAGACATCACAATGTTAAACTTCACATAACCTGCAACTAGCAAAGTAACATGAAAATGGCACTATCTTATCAGAATTACCTGGTACAGGTGCAGGATTAGTCATTCCTTTGGACTGAGTCTCTACTGTCTTCACAGGCTCTATAACTCCATCCCCTTCTGAAATGTTTTTTGGGTCTGACAGATTAGTTTCCCCAACTTCCATTTCGGCTTCTGTTGAGATCTGAAGGTCTTCATCTATAGCTTTTGCTGGTAGGTAACAGCAGAAAACAGCATTCTTCATTTCAATATATTAAACTAATCAATTTGCAAAAGAAGAACGAACTGCACTAAACATTCTTCTGCCAGATATTCAAAGACATCATTATCACATAAATTCCTGCTCCTCGTTACAAGCGGGCAGAAAACATACACACAGGAAAAGCTCATCCCAGCTTTGCAAAACAACGGTGTGGCTGTGGTGATGCAAAAGGGTCTGCTTCCCCAAACTCATCTTCTCTCCCTCGTTCTTTGCTATTCTAGATCTACAAACGGCACCGATAATCACCACATTAGCCAAGCCACAAGAAGGGTGCTTGCCTGTCCAACAATCTACTACATAGGCAAGCCAGTAAAAGTTGTGAAAAGCTTGGACTCACTACATTAAATATCTGTTCTGGAAAGCAGGGGGCACGGGGCCAGAAAAGCACCTGCTTGTGTTTTCCAAGCAAAGAGTAAAAGTTCTCATTTGTCTTACCCACAGTATTTGCAGTTTTCTTGATTTTCCTATCTCCTGTCATTGTCGCTTTTTTAGTCCTTTCTTTTTTACCTAAATAGAATATCCAAAACCTAGTAAGTCAGTAGAAATGCTTATTTCTTAAATCTTACATTTGTGAAGAGTATAAAAATACATACAAAAATATTTTAATCTGCAAAAATGCAACAGATACGACACAAAAAAAAATTCCCAAAACCTGCTAACTCCAACAAAATACTGAATGAAAGCCACGAAGTAGAGTATCTTTTGTGAATTTGTTCAGGATTCTGGTGAGAAAACACTGCTCCTGCAAAGAAGTTTGAGTTTTCTTTCTCTTAAATGACTGTAAACAATTCCCAGTTTCCGTCTGTGAGACAGCTCTGAAACGCACTGTTGCATGACTCTTAATTCCATTCTGGAAACTGGAATCAGAAGTGACCACACTGACAAATGAATCAAGACCAATACATCTTTAAAAAGCACAACTTCCCATCAAAATAATGTCTGGTCCTTAACATCGCTCAGAAAACACGCTCACAAAAGTCAGTAATATAAGCAACAAAAAAATGATATGGGTGTTACTTCCAATTTTTTAGTAATACCAAATTTTTGTAAAGTTTTATTGGCTTTTGATGTATTTACTGCAGTTTGCCCTGTTTTCATTGAAGTACTAAAAAAAAAAAATTCTTCTCTAATAGCATGACATACAAGATTTCCTGCCAGACCAAGTAATAACAATTGAAATAATTTCTGTCAGCATCAACAGAAGACCGGGACAGAAATTTAAAAGCATTTGGAAAATTCATGTAACATAAGACACTAAGAAGCATTAGCAATAACTGTGAAAGAGAATATCATATAAACTAGGCTGATACACATTAGGCTTAAAGTCAACTTGAAGAATTACACTTATTTCATGGACTTCAAAGTGCCCCATTTACCTTCAACAGATGGGCAAACATTTAAAATTACAGAGTATAAGCACAGGTCAAGGTGGGGTTTTTTTACTGCCATTTGAGGGTTGTTTTGTCTAGGGTTTTGGTGGGTTTTTTTTAAAGACAGAAAGATAGGGTTGCATGAAGACATTGGAAAGTATAAACTAGACATTTTCTTGCAGCTCTCAGAACTTGCTTTCAGTCACTATTACGAAAAGCCCTCACATAAAACCAAAGAAATGGGAACAAAGAGGGAAGGCAATAACAGAGTGTCCTGGTTTCAGACGAGACAGATTTAATTTTCTTTCTAGTGGTGGTGTTCTAGTGTATTTTCAGATTTGGTATGAAAGGAATTGGTATGACAGGAATGTCAATAATGCATATTGCTTTAGTTGTTGCTAAGCAATGTTTATACTAGCCAATGACTTTTTTCAGGTTCCCATAGAAGTTGAGAAGAATAGATGGCACAATAGAATGGCCAATGGAATATTCCGTACCATAGACATCACAGTCGTCTATGAGGGGGTGGGGTGGAAATTCACACTCTCTGCTCAGGTCGAGCTGGGCAACCAATTCACTGGGCGGTGAGAGTGACTTGTGTCTTGTATATTCTTTCACCATTATCATTATTGATGTTATTTTCTTTACCATTATTGTTCTATTAAACTGTCTTTATCTCAACATACAAGGGGTTTTTCCCCGCCTTTCTCTTCCTTTTCTCTCTACCATTCGGGGAGGGAGTAGTGAGCAAGCAGCTGTGTGGTCCCAGTTGCTGGTTGCGGTTAAACCACGACACAGACATGTCATCAGATAAAAGGTAACCAAAACCTTACCTGTAACAGATTTAGTTGTCTTAGTGGTGGTGGTCTGATCTTTCCTATTATGAGAAAAAAATGAAAAAAAATCAGTTTTAAAGACAATTAATGAATATTAAAACAGCTAAAAAAGCTCAAAAACAGTAAAACACAAGAAACCAAACAGGTATGAACCCATTTGGTTTCCAATTGTTATAACTAACACTAATGCATGTAATGGTAACACTTACTTTGTACTTCGTGCAACTTTTTTAATATTCTGAACCCGTTTTTTTATATTCATTTTGGCCTGGAATGGACAGAAAGAAAACCTTTTACTACAGCATTTATACTTTATTTAGAAGTGTGTGTGTATATATATACACTATTTTTTAATAGTATTAATAATTATTAATAGTAATTAAGTATATTTATTAATATAGGTTGTCTCTTTGACTGTTTGTTAAACTGATAGTATTCACAAATATCAAATTTAACCAAGAAAAATAGAAAACTGGAATTACAGAGTATATTTGCATATTTATTTTAGACTGCTGTTTATGAAAAGGAAATGAAAAATATATTAAAACTACTAAATCTATTTTTCTGGAGAATATCAGGTTTTGGAACAAAATACCAAGCTACACACAAAAGATCACGTTGTCCACGAACAGGCTGCTTACCTGGCCAGGAGATGCTTTTGGCTTTTCTGCTACACTTATTTTCACCCGCCTCCCATTTACCAGCACTGGCACAGTTTCACCATATTTCACAGCTGCTATCACGGCTTCTTTGAAGTTCATTTCCAAGAAGGCCTAAAATAAACGGTACTTTCAGTCTTTATTTATGTTACAGACACAAGAAACAGTTCAAATCTGCTCACGACAGAACTGCATGTACTTCTTTCTTTAAGTTAATGTGGAGTTTGATGAAAAAGTCTGGATTTCAGTATCATACAAAAAGCATCCTACTTCCTCTAACATTTAAGACTTAGAATCATAGAATTGCCTAGGTTGGAAAGGACCTTTAAGATCAAGTCCAACCATCAACCTAACACTGCCAAAACCACCACTAAACCATGTCCCTAAGCACCACGTCTACCCATCTTTTAAATACCTCCAGGGATGGTGACTCAACCACCTCCTTGGGCAGCGTGTTTCAATGCTTAACAATCCTTTCTGTGAAGAACTTTTTCCTAATATCTATCCTAAACCTATCCTGGCATAACTTGAAGCCATTTCCTCTTGTCCTTGTTACTAGTCAGAAGAGGCCGACCCCCACCTCTCTACAACCTCCTTTCAGGTAGCTGTAGAGAGGGATAAGGTCTCCCCTCAGCCTCCTTTTCTCCAGGCTAAACAACCCCAGTTCCCGCGGCCACTCCTCAGAAGACTTGTTCTCCAGACCCCTGAGCAGCTTTGTTGCCCTCCTCTAGACACGCTCCAGCACCTCAANGGCCACTCCTCAGAAGACTTGTTCTCCAGACCCCTGAGCAGCTTTGTTGCCCTCCTCTAGACACGCTCCAGCACCTCAATGTCTTTCTTGGTAGTGAGGGGCCCAAAACTGAACTCAGTACTCGAGGTGGGGC
>RSEF01000001.1:59452468-59463049 GCA_003993805.1 Himantopus leucocephalus
CTCCGGGGAGACCTTATAGCAGCTTTCTAGTACTTAAAGGGGGACTACAGGAAAGATGGGGAGGGAATCTTTATCAGGGAGTGTAGCAATAGGACAAGGGGTGACGGTTTTAAACTGAAAGAGGGTAGATTTAGATTATATATTAAGAAGAAATTCTTTACTCTGAGGGTGGTGAGGCACTGGAACAGGTTGCCCAGGGAAGTTGTGGAGGCCCCATCCATGGAGGTGTTCAGGTTGCTCAAAGCCTCATCCAACCTGGCCTTGATCTAGTGGGAGGTGTCCTTGCCCATGGCAGGGGGGCTGGAACTGGATGATCTTTGAGGTCTCTTCCAACTCTAACCATCCCATGATTCTATGATCATACAACTGAGTGTCCAGAAAAACTTAACTAGAACAGACTCGTTGGGTTGTATGTGTTAAAGTTTGTATACAAACACACCTCCCTTGACTTTCCTCTGCACTAATTTGAGTATAAAAAGGATTTTAACAACAACTGATGAAAAATTAATTTTTCAAAGAAAACTAACAGATCCAGAGAAGGACCCATTTTTATCCTGCAGAGAACTTGAGTAAAATGTGACAAGTTTGGCCAAAAGTGTTCATGACAAAGGCAATTGAAAAATAGGTCATTTTGACTCTACCTGCTTGATCATTAAGGTTTAATATAGTACAAGATACAGATATCCAATGTAAATATGTACTTTTTTTTTCCTTTAAATTGCTGAAAAAAGTGTCTGAAACAAGGGCTCCCTTGAGCTGTGTGGTTTGTAGTAGTATGCTTGATGTATCACCTAATCAGTGGTTTGAAGCTCAAGAATGTTAGCTGTTGTTCTGGTTGACTGAGGTTTTAGATCATCTGACTTGACAGGTATAATGGCAGAGTAACTTGGTACTATGACATAAAAGCATTACTGTAAATGTCGTTTGTTTCTAAAATATGTTCCTACTGACTGTTTTCCACAAGCATCTCCTCTGTTCAACTTTAACTGTGGCAATATTGTTATTGTTTTGGATTAATTTAAACTAGATCATATGACTTTTAATGTTGTGTGTACGTGGAACTTCTGGAGTGCTTTCCAAGCCTTTACACCTATATGGGTGTATACAGGTGATAACGCTGGGTATCCTGTATTTTCTAGATGATGGAATAGTGGGGAAAACTTGATTGTTTTCTGTAGAGATAAAAGGGAAGTTAATAGAATACCTATTCTACTTAGTACTTCAGACAATAAACTTCAGGTCTTAGTAGAGGGGAATTGACCATTCGTTAATAAATACAAGCATGCTACTGAGTAGCTAGTGAAGTCAAGAAAAGGAAGAAATTGACCTTTATTTCTTTTTCTTGCTTTAACAGTTGTTACTCAACCAAGCCCATCAGTTTCTCAACCTAGTACTTCACAGAGTGAAGAGAAAGCTTCTGAACTGCCTAAACCAAAGAAGAACAGATGTTTCATGTGCAGAAAGAAGGTTGGCCTTACGGGTATGAGAGCACTTTGTCAATATTGAACAGATCTGTATGATTAGTTGCCTATTACTAGATTAAATTTGTTGAAATATCTGTAGCCGTTAAACTTGCTTGCTGTTTCAAAATCCATAATGTTAGATCCCTTAATAGAGCTGATATTTGGAAATATTCATGTCACTTATTCTGTTCATTAAAGTAGATGCACATACCCCCTTTGTACTGACTAAGCCCTTAATTTATAGCTTGCTTAAGTCTGAAGCTTCTTAGTGATGTTGCTTTTCCATTTCTTTGTACAGGATTTGATTGCCGATGTGGAAATTTATTTTGTGGACTTCACCGTTATTCTGACAAGCATAACTGCCCATATGATTACAAAGCAGAAGCTGCAGCAAAAATCAGGAAAGAGAATCCAGTTGTGGTGGCTGAAAAAATCCACAGAATATAGCCTACTTGTGAAAAGACTGACTTTTATTTGTTTTATTTTAATATACCTTAGGAATGCATTAAAGAGAAGATGCATGGCCATTTTCCTTTGTTCTCTAAAGTTTTAATTTTAGCCTTGTCTGTCTTAATGATATTTCAGATTGTTTGGGTGTTTGTTACAGACAGAATTGGATAGATACAGCCCTTGAAAATGTATATGCTCTCCTCAGGACATGATCGGATGATCAGAACCTGCACAGGAATACACATGCACAGAGGACATGCTCTAGTTCACATGTGCCAAACAGGTGTATGCTATCTGCATGTTTGCAGCAGATCTGCCTTTGAGATGTTCAAGGTGTATAACACTAGCCAAAGACTATGTGCCTGTTTGGGAGAAGGATATGTCAGAAAGGTTGGCGGTCTACTTCTATCCTTTAAAATCTTGTTCTACTTTTAGTTTCCACACTCCATTGTTTTCCAGCAGAATGTAAGCCACATAGAGGGCTCTACCTTCCAGTTAGATGAGTGTTAGTGCCATAGTTAATAAAAAGTCATTTAATGATTGCAATGGGAAAATGGGAAAAAATCACATATGTATGAGAAGAAAACTATTTTGGAACAGATTACATTAACTTTAGAATCATGGAAAGAGTTTCCCAAAAGAAATGTCCCATTCGAAACTTAAGAAGTGGCCTGCAACAGTTGTCTGCTTTTCCTTGCATAGCTAAAAATGTTGTGTAGCACAATATTGTGCTAAGATTGGCTTACAAAACAAAAGCCACATGTGTGGGTTTTTTAGACATACCACAGCAGCTCTATCAAGTGAAACATGCATCTGTGTAAGTTGCAGAAGTATTTGAGCAGTTTATTATTCATGTACTTCTTAAATTCAGTGTGTTCTGGGTTCAAAAGAATATTAGGAGTTTTTTTTAAATTAAAAAAAAAAGTTTTAAATGTAACAATTGCACATGCAACAATCGTTGGTTATGGAAAACCATACCCAACATGACTCCTGTAGATTTACGTGGGAGCTGAAACCACTCTTGGAGGGCTGCTTTATCATTTTTAATTGTACTTGGGTGTAGGACTGTAGTGTTCTTGGGTGTATTGCATGGGCCCCATTATCTACAGCTTTGTATAATAACTAGAAAGAGCAGTATAGTTCACTGATGCTTGTCTGGTAATATCACTTCTGTGTTACAATGGAAGGGGTTTTTGTGGTGGATGAAACATGGATTTTTCTATATAATCAAGTATAGTGTAGACTAGTGTTGTAGTAATGCCTCTTCTCATCTATAAATAGTTGTGTATGTACACAAGATACTACTTCTGACTTTTATTGCAGTGTTCGGTCTTAGTTTTTTAGTTCACTTCTAAAAGTATCAGGCTTTTGCTTTAACTTTTTGTTCTTTTAATTTAGTTATCAGATATGCAAACATGTACAAATAGTTCATACTTAGGTATTGCACATAATCACACTATCCAGGATATATGCTCTGTTGTATTATGTAAATAATAAAAATCATGTACAGAAGGAAATACTTTTTGTAATAGTTCATTAGTTTTAGTTATTGCTGTAACTTGAAAGTGGCCCTGTGGAGGTTGGGGTACAAAGCTAGTACTAGGTTTCTATAGCTGTGTTTTTGNTTTTTACTTTTTTTTTAGCAGCAATGGGGTGGAAATGGAATCAAAATAGTTTAGCTGTTGGTTTTGGTTTTTTTTTTTTTGCTTAAACCTGTCTGTCTAACCTCCTTATTTCTTACTTTGACATACTGACTTGTTTTAGATGGCTTGTTGAGGTCAGAGAAGCATGAACAGCTGGAATACAGCTTGATGACCAAAGATGTCAGCAAACAACAATGTCCTTAAAGGGAATGAAGGAAATATTAGCAGTGAACTTTAAATGTTTGTCATTTGTTGTGGGTTTTTTATTTGGTGTGTGGTGTGTGTGTGTGGTTTTTTTTCCTTTTGGCTACAAAAGTTATTTCCAGTGGATCTGTTTTAATACAGCCAGTATACTGACTACATTGTTTTGTTCAAATCTTCACCAGCAGGCCTGGGCAGAGTTGTCAGGGTCTGTATCCAAATATGGATGTCACATATCCCAGACTTACCCTTCCCATGGAGAAACAAAAATACAGAGCACACAGCACATGACTTGGAAGAAGCTATCTTCACTGCTGAATAATACATAAAAATTATTTATATCAGAAATGTATAATGTGCATCCCGTCAGTCAGCTAGTACTAACACTCAAGGGATACATTATTACTGCTGCCACTATATATACTTCTGATAAGGGAACAAGGGTGTGTTCTGGGCCTTCATGTACCAGGATAATTTTTTTTTTTTTAATCGTGGAACTGTTTTAAAGCATCAAAATTATCATTTTTCCACCTTCTTGTATTAAAGTAAAATCAACTCAACTGCATCATAAAAAGCTTGTTAAGTTTGTGATTTTTCGTTTTGTGAATGCACCTTGGAACTGGATATTTGAGGAGAATGTGTCCAGATTTGTGATACCGTCAAGGCGAGAATATTTTAGGAAGGATAACCATGCTGATACCAGTACTTAGTGATTCTGATGGTCTCTCTCGTATTCGTTTGCTTTTTTAATCTGGATAAAGGCTTGTCTAAATAACTTATCTCAGTAGATCTAAGGAGGAAAGTATGGAATGAGAAATCCCTCATTGTTCTATAAAATCATGAACTGTATCGTATGTAAATTGTCCACAGGTGGTATACGAGCCTGTATTCAAAACTAAGCTTTAGTCTGTTAATAATTCATATAGGGTCTATAATCATTCAGGAGCACTAATTCTGTTGAGGCTCATTAAACATTCAAAGAGGGGAAAGGCTGTTTAGTAAGAGTGGGTACTGACAAAGTATGGATATTTAAATTTTGGTGCAAACTGTGGTACATATTCCTTGGCAAAAAGAGTATGAATATAGGTGCAGAACACTTTGGATTTTGGTCATTTGGTCTTTAAATTTAAAGTGACAAATGCTTACAAACAATATACCCATCTTCCAAGAAGTCAATGTGATCGCTTAACATGATATTAGTCCTTATTTAACATTTGGCTGTTAAACTGATATGTGTTTAACTTGTACATAAATATGCTGTTACAGGAAGAATCTTCCTGTGCCCCTGACAAGTTTACCAAATGATGGGGACTTTTTAGTTAGGGCATAAGAAAGAACATATAAACAAATGAGTAAACAAAAGTAGCTAGGTGACTAAGAATGAATTACTCTTAAATGTCTAGCTAGGGTTATGGCTGCACAACAGTGGGTTCCATAGGATTCTGTGCAAACTTACTTAAGCCTGTTCTTCCTCCAAATTTCAGGTTTCCTGTGGTGTTTTCAACCAGTTGCTCTAAGGTTGGTGAACTGTCAAATGATTAGATTGGTTGTGGTGTATTAGGATGTAATGAAGTTAAGAAGCCCTGACTACATCCTGAGAACTTGCTGGCATTTGGCCCTTTGATTATCAAAAACACATTTTCATGTATTCTAAACCTAAATATTACAGCTTCACAGGCATTCTATTTCAGCTATAATTTTTTTTTTTTATTCCAAATGATTCAGAAGCAGGTTTGGCACTTCAGACTGATAAATAAAGCATATTTTACTCTGTGTCTATAGGATAATAGATGAGCTTTCTTCCAGTATTTCAGGTATCTCCCACCAAATGAGAATGGAAGATGTAATGTTAAACCATGTAACTGATTTAAAACTTTACTTTTTGTTTATGCAACTGCATGCCATGCTTACAGAATTACATGACAAAACATATATAAATTGTTATGCTCTTTTACATGCATTTCTTAAAATAAAAATCAAATTAAGAAACTTAGTAATTTTAGCTTCTAGATGTCGCTATTGACTATTTTTACTTTTTATTTGTTAACAGTGTATTTGACCACATGCAATTCTTAACATGACTCAGGGTGAACAAGTTGATTATCCCCTTCTTGATTATATAAATAATTGGCTCACTTAACAAATGCCATGAGGCTTTCTGTGTGTGGTATATTTAATGTACTTTTATTCATAAATCAGGTAAAAGAGAATGAGGATAGAGTATGTGATGGCAAATACATGGCAAACATGCTTGTAAAGTTTTCTCTTTGGTTTCATTATTTCCTTTTCATTAAGATAATGTAACTTTTTTTTATATGCTTTACTGTACAGGAAATGCTAAGGAACAGACTTCAGTTTCAGGCATTATCTTTAGCTTTTTTTGTTTGAATTCAGACCTAAAAGCTACATCTGCTTTTTGTTTTTCTTCTTTCCATAATGGAAAAAACCCCAACAAAGTAGATGGAAAATTTTTCGTGGCATGCTGTTACTTCTTACAGCCAGAGAAATGGCAGGTGTGGGATCTTGCATGGCTGAAGAAGGCCCTGTATAAAGATATTGGGAAGGTGGAAGTCTGCTCCATGAATGAGTAACTATTACTTAGGATAAGTATTTCAGCAAGGTGTCTCTCTCTTCCTCCCCATAGATTCCTTAATAAAAGGGTTACTTTTGATGCAGTTACAGATATGAAGTGCCTTTTTCCAATGCGTTTCACATATGGAACAGGATCTCTCCTAACAGCATAAACATCCTCAGAGAAGGTAGCAATTTACAGTAGTACCTCTACATGAAATGCAAACGATAGAACTGTGTAGGGTAGAGCTTTCTTCCTTAACGTGCTATGAGGTTGGTCTAGTGTTTGGGTTTTTCTTAGTCCTTTAGAAAAAAAGGACTGTGGTGGGTTAACCTTGGCTGGTTGCCAGGTGCCCACCAAGCTGCTCTCTTCACTCCCCCTCCTCAGCAAGACAGGAGTAGAAAAAATGATGAAAAAGCTTGTGGGTTGAGATAAGGACAGGGACATCACTCGTCAATAACCATCATGGGCAAGACAGACTGGTGGGAGGTTTAATTAAATTTATTGCCAATTAAAAATAGAGGAGGATAGTGAGAAACAAAACTAAAAACACCACCCCACCCCACCCCCTCTTCCCAGGCTCAACTTCACTCCCAACACTTCTGCCTCCTCCCCCCGCTCTGAGCAGCACAGGGGAGATGGGGAATGGGGGCTTGTGGTCAGTTCATAATGCTTTGTCTCTGCTGCTCCTTCCTCCTCATGCTCTTCCCCTGCTCCAGTATGAGGTTCCTCCCATGGGATACAGTCCTTCACAAAATTCTCCTGCTAGGAGCCTGCAGCCTATAGAGGACCCCATGCAGGGTGGATATCTGCTCCACCATGCACCTCCATGGGCTGTAGGAGGACAATCTGTGTCACCATGGTGGTCTCTACGGGCTGCAGGGGAATCTGCTTTGGCACATGGAGCACCTCATCTCCTTCCTTCTTCACTGACCTTGGTGTCTGCATAGTTGCTTCTTTCACATTTTTCTTGTTCTTCTCCCTCACTGCTGCTGCATCATGGTTTTTACCCTTTCTTAATTATGTTATCACAGAGGTGCTACCACCATCACTGATTGGCTCAGCTTTGGCCTGTGGTGGGTCCATTTTGGAGCTGGCTGGAACTGACTCTGTCTGACATGGGGCAGCTTCTGGCATCTTCTCACAGAAGCCACCCCTGCAGCCCCCATGCTACCAAAACCTTGCCATGTAAACTCAATGCATTCTACCCTTCACCTACGTGAATCATATATTTAAGAATTATCATTAAAATATACATTCATCACACAATCTTCATGGACATCAACAAAACTTGCTGGACACAGTTTGGAGAAAAGGAGGCTGAGGGGCCTTTACATCATTGCTCTCCACAGCTTCCTGAGGAGGGGAAGTGGAGAAGGAGGTGCTGATCTCTTCTCCCTGGTATCCAGTGACAGAACACGTGGGCATGTTTCAAAGCTGTATCGGGGGGGTTCGGACTTGACATTAGGAAACATTTCTTTACCGAGAGGGTAGTCAAACACTGGAACAGGCTTCCTAGAGAGGAAGTTGATGCCTCCTGCCTGTCAGCGTTTAAGAGGCATTTGGACAATGCCCTTAATAATATGCTTTATCTTTTGGTCAGCCCTGAAGGGGTCAGGCAGTTGGACTGGATGATCCCTTCCAACTGAACTATTCAATTCCGAAAAAAATTCACCACACCAAAATCAAAGTACCATCATCACAACACTGACAAAGATCAACAGTTTACACACACTCCACCCATTGTTACTTTACATCATTACAGCAACAAAAATTCCCCACAATTGTTCTGCTTTCTGGCAACATCTGGTCCAAGTTTTGCCTGTTACCTTCCCCCAGTTACTGTCCTTATCTCAAATTCTTCAAGAGCCCAATGTCAGGTGCCAAACTGACAGTCAGGTGTTTGTCTGCAAAAGCAGCTGCTTTTGGAAGTGGCCGGACATTGCCAGCTGATGGGAAGTAGAGAATAAATCCCTTTTTTGCTTTGCTGCCATGCACAGCCTTTGCTTTTCTCGTTAAACTGCCTTTATCTCAACTCAAAAGCTTGTCCATCTTATTTTCTCCCCCTCTCATGTTGAGGAGGGAGAGTGAGAGAGGGACTGGGTGGGGGGGGTCTGACAGCCAGCCAAGGTCAACCTACCACAGTCCTTTAAAACCAATTTTTAGTAGTGCTTGTCCAACTGAATTCTATGGTATTTGTGCAGGGGATTGCTGAAATAAGTTTGTTGTCAAAGTAGTTAGGTCTCATTTCAAGTTGAATGCCACATCAAAACTGAAATGCCTGTTTTTCTTGTCCTCTCCCAAGAAGTAGGATATTTTAATTCCTATGAGAAAACAGAAGCATTTCCAGGGTTTACTGGTGTGATTAGATCACCAGTGATGCAAATTAATCTCTACAGGAAGATTCCCAAACATACCGATAGGGTTTTACTGAAATGGGCTGTGCAGGTTTGTCTGGTATGAGGCCATATGCCAACCTTTCAGCACAGTGTCAACATTTTCATCTTTTTAGCCGCACATTTTCATATTTAATGCCACATAATGTGGGTAACGCAATGTGTCTTACGTTCGACGGCTCATGCTGGACTTAATGTTTATGACTGTTTACTGGGGCAAGTGATCATATTGGAGAATTTAAAATCCAAAATCAAGGGACACTCATTTCTCTATTTGGAAAGTTGACCCAAAGCAGACCATCCAGACTGAGCACTTCCGAATTCTGAGCATAAGTACCTGTAGTGTGACTTAGCAGTTTGGTTCAATGTAGTGATCCAAACTTGATCAGGCTTTAGCTTTATCTTTGGATCCTGTTTGAGCTGAAATTTGCCCTTTTAAGATACCTTTATTAATACTATAGGATCCTTGCTCCAAAGTCTATATTCTTGTTGCTTGATGGTACGAAGTAGTACAAATGGACTCAGTTTTTGATGTGTAATTATGTGTTATGTGCTGATATGATATGCCGTAAATTTGGGGAAGTCATTACTGGTAGCTAAAGAAGAAACAGGTTTTATGTTTATTTGCTATGTCTGATGATTGAAGAAAATACTGAGACCATTTCTGCTTTATGTTGAGAGCAAATGTATCAAAGGGGCACATCAGCATGAGGAAACAGAACTGAGGACCAGATTTCTCACTCTCATAAAGAATTTAATGCAGTGGAAGAAGCAAGTATTGGCATGTGGGATGTAAAACAGCAGAACATCAGCAGCCTGTAATTTAAATGAAATGAAAATAGAGGTGTAAAACTGATAAGATGGCACTAATGAAATAAAAGCAAGAATCAACACCTACGATGGCAACCCAAAACACTGTGCTTTGAGTGCTTATTTGTGTATATACAAATCTGTACTAGTTTAAAAAAGTGTTGATTACTAAAATGACTAGAGTCACAGCTTCTTGAAGAAGCTGTCTCACTGTTGCTTTTTGTCCTATGTAATAAGATGTAGATGACAAAGATTTTTTTTAATGCCAAATTATTTTCAGTGCATATTTCTCTATTCCCTATGGGTTTGTGGCCAGTATTGTAGTAAGTAACACTTGTAGTTGGATTTCTCATGCCAATGTTACTTTGGCTCAAGCTCCCTGAGTAGGATATCTTTATCTTTATTAAATCTCCTTGTATCTAAGATCAGAATGCAGCATTTATTCCCAAATAACAGTAAGCCTAGTTATCAAAAACTGAGGTTTAATTAGTACACAGAGAAAATAAAAACTAAGTAGTACAATTATATCTGTCTTTTGAGTACAACCATGCAGGGTAGAATAAATTGTGTAATTAGTCCTTACCCAAGGCAAGTTTTGTACTTACTGACCTTATAGGCACCTGAAAGAGTTCTACAGAGTCAAGTACCTCCCTCTCTGCAGGCTTTCACCGTGAGGCTGCCCACAACCTGTGCCAAGGAAAAGCGCTTCCATATCCTCTCTCTTTAGTACAAGTCCTGGAGAATTCCTAGATTCCAATCTGGATGATTCTAATGCTAAATGACTAGCATTTCAGTGTGATGCTATTTTTAATCCATACATAGGTGTCAATATTTCTCAATTATGTTACCCTGGAGCAAGTTCTTATTTTGTTTGTTTTCTGTTTGCTTTTGTAACTGGTATGCATGTATTTTTAAAAATATACATATATATGTGTACGCATGTCAAGGAATTTTATATATTTCATCTATAAAATATGGAGTTCCTTGATCTTTTTCATTTTTTTTCTAACTACTGAAACTAACAGCATATTGTGCAGACAATGTTT
>RSEF01000001.1:59464049-59475996 GCA_003993805.1 Himantopus leucocephalus
TCTCCATTCTGACCTCCTGCAGAACACAGGCTGTAGATCACTCGCTGGGTCCTGAATGAAACCCCGTGCTGTGTAATCACTTACTGAATTCAGTGACACTAAACACAGCCTCTTTTTCTTTTGCTCAGTCTAGCAACTTGCACTAAATTATGGTTCTTCTCTCATTCTGGGCTGTTTTTTTTTCCCTTCTAGCATTTGTCTGAGGACATTTCCTTATATAATCCATATGATTCCTTAAAATGCAGCCCTATTTCCATTCTCACAGAACATCTGAGCCAGATCACATTCAAAACCAGAATTTTTTCCAGTGCAAGAATGTACTGTGTGTATGTTTCCCCATTTATTCACTTACTTCTAGGGGTTGAGAAAAAAAAAAAAGTTTTAAATACCTGACTCAACTGGAGAAAGGATTATTTTGTATTAATTCTTCCATGATTCTTACACATCTTTATTCATACCGTAACCCTACCTGCACTTAGTGACTCAATACTCTGACATGTGTTTAATAAAATAGATCATCCAATAATCAGCTTGTATTATTTTTCTTTTCCTTCCTTCCTTCTTCCCTCCCTTCCTTCCTTCCTCCCTCCTGCCCTCCCATCTTCTTTTCCATCTCCTCTCTTTCATTCCCCACTTGTCCCTTCCTTTCTTCCCCTTCCCCTTCAGTTGAAGTAACCAGATATACTTCAGACCAGTAACTCCAGCTGAAGTACATAAATATAATTTCTCCAACACTGACCAAAACAAGATGTCCAATTCCCTGACTTTCGCAGAATTTTGGTAGGTTCTGGATGGATACCAAGTTGATACATACACATCTGTTAGAAAGAAACAAAAGCTGGCCTCTTCTGAAGAAACAGGATTTTGTTATGCTATTTGTAATCATATTTAACCCTTTTCTTGTCGCACCACAACCTATGATGAAGTAATGAGATGTATTTGGCAGTTATGTTATTTCAAACCTTAGTTGTTGTGTGTTATCTTTGAAATACCCTAGGCAGCCGTTATATTCTGATTTTCTCTACAAAAGCTGGTGCTTCTTATTCCTAGTAGGGTTTCTGGAAATCTTAGTCTTGTTCAGTGAACAGTTTGCAGCAAGGAATTGAACAAACCATAAATGAAAATTAAATTAAACAAATTTAGAAAATTTACATTTGTGGTGGAAGAAATGGGATGATTCTAGGCAGTCCAGGCACACATACCTCATTGGATTCATCATGCAAACTCATTTCAAGAAAGGACTGCCCGTAGTATTAGATATCTTTATTTAAACTTTGCACTAGCTTGTGTTTCTCAATTCAGCTAAAGCTGTGGGTTTTTTTCTGGGGCAAGCCATACTATACAAATTGAAAAGATGTGAATAAATCTGATCAGAGGCAAAGAAAAGATCTTTGACTCATATCTGCTATGTGAGCCTGGTTCCCTAAGGAAATAAAACATTTGCAATCATGTTTCTGTGTCTGTGTATCTGCATCTGTATGTCTGTCTCCCTACTTTTCCTCTGTAGTAGCTTTGAACCAATATTTGAATTTTAGCTAAGTTTAACAAAAAAGCAGTATTCTCATGTGTCTTGTACAAATGATTTTTATTGGACCTGAAAAAATATCTGTAACAAAAAAGTTTAGAAGTGAATGCGAAGAGACAAATGTTATCAGTCAGAATTTTCACATTATTAGATATCAGAGAACTTAATCTCAAGATTAGCAAACACAGGAAATGAGGCTTTATTTATTATACCATTTAGGGGACAACCTGGTTTTCCCAAAAGAGCACAGAATATTATGATTTTAATGTGTTTTGTGCAGTTAGGGAGCAAGGTACATTTTTTTAGTAGAACTTGCCTTCTCAAGCTATATTATGACTTTTCTCTAACCTCTTATTTTTTCTTTTAAAGTTGCTCAGTAATTTTTGTTACATTTTCATATCAAGAACCATCTCAGAGGAGGCAGATGAGGAATCTGAAGTATTACCTGAAAGGAGGTTGTAGAGAGATGGGGACTGACCTCTTCTCCCTAGTGACAAGTGATAGGACGAGAGGTAATGGGTTCAAGTTAAGCCAGGCGAGGTTTAGGTTGGATATTAGGAAAAATTTTTTCACTGAAAGGGTTATTCAACATTGGAATCGGCTGCCCAGGGAGGTGGTGGATTCACCATCCCTGGAGGTGTTTAAAAAAAGGGTAGACGTGGTACTTGGGGATATGGTTTAGAAGTGGTTTTGTCAGGTTAGGTTAACGGTTGGACTTGATGATCTGAAAGGTCCCTTCCAACCTTAAGAATTCTATGGTTCTATGATTCTATGATTTGGAATCCATGGGAGAGTTTACCTGATAACCTCTTTTAATATCTGCTTAAGAACCATTGAAGACAAACACGTATATTACTCTAGAAGAAAACTCCTGCCCTTGGGTCTGGTGTCTCAGATACATTCTTATTTGGGCAACTCAGGGAAAGAAATCATATTGACTGGTCTAGTATCATGGGTCGGAGGGCTAAATGATGTATATGTACGATACATAAACTGTCAGTGCTAGTAAACTGTGTCTTAGCAAGCATTTTTCTACGCAGAAACCTGCATGTCAGCTACCAAAATGCATTGGCTGTGTAGCCATTAGTGAGCCCAATGGTCATCTCAAAGAGGACAAACATGTACGTTATCTTAATACCACCCTATAGCAGGAGTGGCATCCATAGGTATCTACATCACAGAGATCTAAAATAAGTGATGAGTCCCACTGCTGGTGTCCTGTCCGTAAATTAATTTTATGTGCCCTCTTGACAGAGTTGTGGGAGGTTAGGTGAGCAACCAAAGGGCATTTCAATGTGCTATAGTCCAGTATGTCAGCAAATAAACTGGGAGATCAGTGAAGATCATGGAGCTTGGAAAACTTTCTTCACACGGATACCTAATGCAGGTTTATTAATCCGGAGTTGAATCCCACCCAAAATGTCCATACTGAAAACTACTTTTACGGCCATGGGTGTATATGGACTTGTTGAACACTGCACATATAAACCAGCCACATGGATGATTAGATTATAGTCAGCTCCTCTTTGGAGCTCTGTAGCCATGAATTTGTATTTTTGTGCAAGAACTAATGAGCCCTGTTGAACATGGATGGAGGAACTCCTGTCTTCCCTCAAGCATTTACAACAGTAAATTTAATAGAGCCATAGCACAGAGCTCAGAATCTGCATCTTCTATGCTATTACCTCGTATACTTTGCCATAGCAATTTTCATCAGTTAATTTTCTCCCCAAAAAGCCTTTGCTCCTGTTCATTTAGCTGCAAACTGCCAAGCCTCTACTTTGAATGTAGATTCCGTTTTATTAAAACAGAGATATTATTTAGAAATTTAAAAAAAATAATAAAAAAAGACAAGCACCAGGACTGGGTTTTTTTTTTTCATGTTCTTCTCAGAGCTTCTGTTAAAATTTATAACCTTGTTACCCTAAAGCCCTTGGTAAGATGGACATTTGGCTATAAAAAGATGCCTTATGCAACAGTGATGTAGTGACAGCAACAGGACAGGAAATTGGGTGTGCACAATTAATTTTTAAAGTATATAATTGGGACAAAGAACTTATTGTTAAACACAGCCAATAAAGAATAACTCATACTTGCAAAACGGGTGTAATCTTTACTTCCCTCTATTATCAAGGACAGTTACTAATTTTACTGATGGTTTTTTATCAGTCCATAGCTTTTGTCTTCAGTTGCCTGCACTTTATTTATATGCTCTCCTTTTATCACTGTGTGTGCTCCAGTATTTGTGGCCTTGCTCTTCCAGTAATGTCCATCTTGTGCAGTGAAACTCCCAAACGCGTTGCTTTACCCTTGTCCCATGGAAGGAGCTTTTCCTTTCCTCTAAAAAGAATCAGGGTTTTTTTGCAAAGCAAAGAGGTTCCAGCACCAGCAGTCTTGGTCCATCCTCTTTTCTGTCCAAAGAAGTATCAAGCTGTTCCTAAAATCAGTTTTATTGTCTTCACTCAGAAGCCTTTGATTTCTGTCTTCCACATCAAGGGTCACTAATCATTTTTTCATAGCAGGGAATAAAATCCTGTTTATTGATAACAGATTAATGGGGTTCCAGGCATCCTCTGGAGTGTGATATGCTTTCAGAGATATTGACGTGTATTTGATGTTGGAAGGCCTCAAATTCATGATAACATATTCAATTCAGATAAGTGTGCAAAAGTTTAAAAGGTTGCTCATTCTTCAGCTTTGGGGTTAGAGTCTCAGCTGATGTGAATCTGCTTTGTGTTGCTTATCAGCCAAGAATTTAGGATTCGGTCTATTAAATATAACTCTAACGTTTTATCCACACAGGTACACTTCTACACTTCCAAGGCTTGGTTCACTCTGATTCCAAACAACCGGGAAATGTTATTTTGTGCTTTTGTTGTGTTTGGAATCAAGAAACAAAGAATCATAAACAAATGAACAGAATGGAAGCTGGGGGGGATGGGGGGAGCGAAAATTCTAAACCAAAAACTCAGAGAGGAAAATTATTGAGAAAAATGTATTAAAAGAAAATTTGTGGACTAATATTGGTAAAATCTGTTACCTCTGCTAGTTCATAAATATGTTATTTTGCTTCAAAGGAGAAGCATGCTTTTAGTGGTTTAGGTTTGTTAGTTTGTTCTTATATTGAGGTTCTCTTATTGTGTTGAGGTTCTCAGGTGCTGACATACTTATCGTGACTAAGCATAGTCCCTTTGACAAGAAATATTTTATCAAAATTGCTGTGGATCCTCTGAATATATTTATCCATCAATTTACATCAAACTTTTTCCGCAAACAATTTTCAAACCAATATAGGAATTTGTTGTTTTGAAACTAGACACATGCGTACATACATACATATTTATTTATATATATGTATATATCTATGTATTTAGCAGGCAGATAGAACTAAACTAACGTTCCATGTGCAGCTCAGACCTGATTCCATGCAACTGTAAGCCTCACGGGGGTTGTTTTCATTGGACAGGATTCTCAAGACCTTTCAGTTTGCAAAGCCTTTTTTTGACCTCATGTTTTTATTATTTCATTTTACTTTCCTTCCTACTAATCATCTCTAGCCGTTGTTAATTGTTTCTTAACAAGGAAGTATGCTGCTCTTACTTCCAGTACTGTGGAACGTAAAATTCACTGTGTCCTCTTTCCACCCATGTCCTGTGATACTTGTGTGTTTATCACAGGTCATGATCTTTTGCAGTCAGTTATTCTGTTAATTTTTTTTTTTACAGTATTTTATTAATTTCATAATACAAGGCCCCAATTTATAGAACATCATGTGATTTTCTCGTTAGTGTAGAATTCAAGGAATTGACTTAATCTCACCCAAATAGCTCTCTCGGAATTAGAAATTTAAGCTTGACTAGTTGTAGCGACTCCCTCTAGTTTTAAGAGTAAGTGCTTTAAGAGTGAGCACTTCCAAGGGCTGTTCACTGCATCCTATAACCTCTGCTGAAGGTGTGCAGAATGATGACCTTGTGGAGGAATTTCTCTCTCCTCACTGGCTAAGGAGGACAATCATACGCCTAACTTTGGCAGTTCAGTTAGATACAGCATTAGATAACTATGCACAAAATTAAGTATCTAAACTTTGATATCTGCTTTCACATGCCAACTTAGTCAGCAGTGTTAGAAAGGAGCTTGCTCCTGTTTGCAGCCCGGTGCTAGAGGGAAGAATTGCAGGTTGGTTACTGGGATAATAACCCTTCACAAAGAGGCAGAAGAGGCAGGCCTGCCTCTGGGACAGCAGATCTGCTGTGCCAAGCCTGGCTCAGCACTGTTTTTCAATGGCACAGCCTATGCCAAAGCGAGGGGCCGAGGTGGTGGCATTGCACAATATCTCTTTAAGTTATTGATAGGGTGTTTTTGTCTTTCTCCCTGCTAATGTCCTCCACTCCTAAGCCCAAATGGCCAGTGTCTCAAAATACTGAGATTATCCAAGTCAGTACATTCTCTTTGCCTCTGAGACTGAACGGTTTTGCTATCCATCTCAACCTGAAAATACAAAGTAGCACAGGAAACTGTGAAAGAAAAGTGCAAAGTTAACACATTGGGACAATGGAATGAATCCCATTAACCACTAATGAGGACGTGGGGAGGTGAAGAGGGTTTCGGGTTTTTTTTTTTCCTTCCCCTTTTTAATAAAATTCCGCTCCAATAGCTAGGGAGAAATGCACTGTATAAGTGTTGGAAGAAATTACTATTCAGTAGTAATAGCAAATCATACTGTACGTTCTGTAGGCTTGACATTTTTATAGCTGAATATAAAGACTAAGAGTCCAGTTTAATTCTCATTCACTTTGATTCAAATACAGAGTAATTCTATTGTATCCCAAACACCGATGGGCATGCAAGTACCCTGCTTTTTTTGAATTGCAAAAGTGGGAATCATATCTGAGGAAAATATCCTGCAACCACATGTACTTTCTCATCGTAATTCCTTTGTCTTCCTCTTAAGAAGATTTTAAGGGGAAGAGTTCTCTGTCTATAATATCTACCAGAGTACTCAGGACACAGATTGATTAGAGAGAAGAAACAAATATTGATTACCTGCATGATTGCTCTACTCAAACTGAGATTCAGAAAATAGCTAATTATTTTTTCAGCACCAAATTTTTGTTAGATAAGTAACTCACTGAAGAGTGTGTTTTACAGATAGAGCAAATCAGGTTATTTTTAAAGAAATTGTCTTGTTTAGTTATGAATTATGATTCTTTTCAGAAGAAATCAGTTTCTTGCTTTTTTGAGATTTTTTTCCCAGGGTGTGTTGGAGGAAATGGAACTAAAATTGCAAGAAAAACATATTTCAACATATTTTCTAAAATAAAACCTACATTATTTTCAGTTAGATATATTCCTTAGTTTAGAAGTAAGCATGCATTTATCATTTGTTAAATATAAAAAGAAGGGGAAAAGCTATCAAAAAAAAAAAGCTATCAGAAAAGCTGCTTCAGTCAACTCGATTTTTTTTTTTCCACACTCCTTTTTCCTTTTCCTTTTTTAGGTTTTGATTTTTCCTAATGCTTGGTGTAAATTTCTCTTTCAAAATATTAGAAATCCTTAGTAGATGGATGAACCAAGTGTTCGTCCAATTCCAGTCACAGACCCCACTCTCTGGTGACCTACATAGGACTTTCCTTGTTATATCTCCAGCAGTGTATCTCTAGGTCATGAAGTAACAAATCAGGTATTTAGCTTTGGCTGTCCCTGGTTAAATTGCTGCTGTACCAACCAAGAGGGCGGCCACCACACACTGTTCACAGGAGGCTTATTGAATGAATTAACATAGTCCTTGGAATAATGATCTTTTAACAAACATGACATCATCTCATTAGCATGATCACTTTCATGCTAAGTGTGATACCTATTATTGTGTTTTCTTGAGGAAAAGAAAATTTGGCAGCTTTCTTTTCTGTTCTTTTCTGGATGTTTTGCACCAACTAGAATATTTTGAGAGGAAAAGGTGGTTTAAATTGTCTTTATTCATGTATGGCACTGAGAAAGCAATAGAGTTTGTTGAAGTATTGAACATGTAACATTTTGATGATTTTTTTATATTCTCTTCATTCACCTCTATTTAATCTATATAGTCATGCAGAATCTGAGTGCTTGAATATCTGTCTTATGATTTAAAGATTTTGTGTGTGTGAACAAGTCACAAATCAATCATGCATCCAAGTCAGTCTTATAATTATAATTATTACAATGAGTAATTAGATGCATTTTTTTTTCATTTAGGCTTTGCATATGAACAGTTCACTTTAATGATTTGCTATTCATATTGTGTAGCATTCGTCTAAGTCATGTGGTGAAATATTGTTCATTAATTTGACAATTGAACCCTTATCATTAAAAAAAGGAATGAGCATATGAATAGTAAGCTAGCAATGTATTGTCTGTACAAAATGTCAGACATGCTAAAATCTGTTCTGAAATTTGTGTTATTTTGTGAAAACTGGAGGTATCTGGGAGTTCTTCACAAAGACACAGATGACAATTAATAGAATCCTAAAGAATTTTGACTAATAGCTTTGGGGTTTTGTTTGCTTTAATGCGTGCTTGAAAGTACCCTTCTAAACCCATGCTCAGGATCCTAAATTACTTATTTACCAAAAGCTTGCCAAGAGCTGTCACTAATTTGAGTAAAAGATACACTATTCTCAGGACTTCAGAAATTCAGTTCACTTATTTTACTACCTACTGAAGTGTGTTTGTGAGTTAGGCACACATATTTCATGGAAAGCAAGCGGTACACATTTCTGAAGTCACGTAAGGGTGACCTTCTTAAAGGTGTTCAGGCTTGCTTCAGTGTGAAATCCAGTGTCGCATTCCCAGCATTTTGCTGCTTAAGCCTTGGAGCTACACAGTAATAATCACATCCTAAAACATCCCAGGAAATGGACTGTCTTCCCAAGGACAGGGTTACATATATCGCAATGCACACCTCGCTGATATGACATGGCAATCGTTTTCCAGGAAAGTATCTGAGCTACTTTTCTTGTATCTTCATTATGGAAATCATGACACCTCAGCTGTATATCCAGTGGAGTTTATGTAGTGCATGTCCACACAACAAAACACAACGCAATGTGGATATTATGATTTAGTGATCCTCGAACCAGTAAATCCACACAGTCTTCATTAACCTGGGTCCAGATTCTGTCTGTGTTGTAACTATACCTGTGCTTCCAGACCTGAGCTGCTCTTGTGAAGCTGGGAAGTGTGATCACTGTACCTGCAGTGTGCTCTCCAGCCTCCCCTCTGTGCCTCCAGTCCCCACGTTATATTCAGGTGTGGGCAAAACCCTGAGGTAATTTGGAAATCATAACCAGTATCCCGAATGAAATGAGTCCAGCACCTGTATTTGCAAGCAGGAATGAATCTTCTACTGTTTGATCCATTTTATTCAGGAACAAAGCAGTGTATTGTCTCTCTCACTAAGACACCTCTTCCTTTATTCCAGCCACTGCTAATTGGAATTTCCCCTTAAAGACACCTTATAGAAGCTAGGTTTACCTTTTGAGAAATATAACTGGGAAGAGAAGCTTTAAATGGAGCAAAACATAATTCTTCTTTTGCTTTATTGCAGGAGTTATTTGGAGCTGTACACAGCTGTTCTGTCAATACAGCTGATGGTGGTAAAGTGCAAAGAAAATGAAATCAATGAAAATCTTCTTGATAGATCTAAGTTTCAAAGGGGCAACATAAAACAAATCTCAGCTTAACTTTTCTACACAGAACCAAAACTAGCAATATAGATCTTTAAATGTCCTGTTAGTGATTATAATGTATGTAACTAATTTTCTTCTCACTTCCTGCTTCTTTCCAAATAACACTTTGGTAACGCATACAAAAGGAGACAAACGTCTCAAGATACACTTTTATAAAGAGTTTCACAGTTCACTGATCCCTAAGAAAAGGAGTTCTCAATGTTTTTCAGATAAATTTGAGATCACTTGTTATTTCTTAAAAGATTTCTTAAGAATAGTAAGTCCAGTTTACTCCAGCAAGTGTCAGGGTAAGATATCTCTTTACAAAACTGGAAACAAAATCCATAAAGGAAAGAAACAATACAAGATACTTGCAAGGTCCTTCTGGAAACTGACCCAGTTCTTGTCAAAATCCATACATTTTCTTCTCTTCTCAGGGTCTGGGTTGAGGGCTGATACAGCCTTCCTTTGAATACTCTTTCTGAAAATTGTCCTCCATCTGTGGAAAAATACCTCTGCTTTACTGACAAAAAATATGTGATTCAAAAACATCATTCAGGTAGTAAGTGGTGTTGTAATGATCTTATTTCCTGATATTTAATTGAGGACTTTCATCACATGCCCATCTTGCATGTAGCATTATGTAAGTTTGCCTGACACAGGGATGTTTTTGAAGGGAAATGCTGTTGGTTAATGTTCATTTTGGTGCAGTTTGGGCGTCATTTGGTACCAGATTTAACATCACTGAAAAGCTATTTGCAAAGTCAACCCTGATGGACCTGTGACCTCTTACTTTTACAGAATTTCTGGTACAGACATCTTTGTATACATCTCAGCACCCCATGGATCCTATATCTGAAGAAAGATTGTTCATAAACCTTATGATTACCATAATTGTCTTGGCCTCACTATTGAAAAGAGATTTTAAGTCTCATATGATTAAAAGTGGAGTTTAGAATTATATTGTAAACCTGGATAAAATGTCTCTAAATACTATTATTTTTAGAAAACACAGTCATGCTTGAACAAAAACATAGGTCCCCTAATATCTTGCATTAGCCTAAAACCTGATCTTTTCCTTCACCAGCTAGTATCTATTATGAAGCTAGGTGTTTGCTTCTGTGCTGCCCAGAGTCACATAAATCTAGCTCATCACCTAGCCCACATCAAAGACCTGTAAGGTGTGTAGAAAATCTTGATTCTATTCTATGTAATAATCTAAAGATTAAAACATATGTACAGTACATGGTTAAACTAAGTTCAAAACCTTACTTTTTCTAAAAAGTTGTGTCCTTATATCTTCCATATTTCAGAGAAGTCCAGTACAATAGGCTAAAGGGTTTTCTGATGAAGGACAAGGCTCCATTGTCCAAGCTGTTGTAGAAATTTAGAAATTACAACAAGATACTCTATATTCTGGTGGTCAGGGAACACTTTTGATTTTATCACCATATAAAAAGTTGTTTCTAAGCTGTGAAGCCTGGGAAAAGCCAGTCTGCAACAGGCTCCTATCTTAAGGAAAGCATCTTAAATCACCAAACCAATTCAAGATAAATTTCATTTCTCATCTGCACAAAATTTTGAATAAGGAAAAAGGTATAGAGGTGAATGAGCAGTCAGAAAAGATCATGTTGATTGTCGTTATGCTGTCCATTTTCAGCCTGAACTGAAAGGTCTCATTTAAAACTTATTTCCGTTTACCACACAATTTTTTATTTTGGCAGGTGACCCCGTGTGTCATAACTCAGGAAAAAAAATAATAAAATAAAAACCTCTTACATGCTAAGACAAATTTCTCTTCTCAGGGTCTTGTAAGATTTCTGCACCAATCCTGAGATGATGATCCGCTTCCTCAAAGAAACTTTGGAGAAAGATCAAAATATTCCAATTCATTGGCTGAAATATGGTTGCCTAGAAAACCCAAGCAAGCAAGCAAAAAATCCTCAGATACTTTCACAAAAGTAGCTTAAGGAGTTGATTACCTGCAGTTGAATCAATAAAGAATTCCACAGAAATACATTTAAATCCCTTAGTTGACTGCAAAAGGATTTAAGGATATGCTTATTTTAAAAGCATTGAAGAGGGTATATATTTTTTGCCTAACCGTAAGCATCTCCAAGTTAAGCATCTCCAGGCTAAACTAAGTTAGTTGCCTAAGAAACTTCTGTAGACAGTTGAGGGTGACGTGCTATAGAACATGATTCATATTACGTCCTATAAGGACGTATCTTTGAAGGTCATAAAATACTCCATGGAGGGCTGTTTCCCTCTATTGACCAGGAAAAGACACAAGACTCTGAACTTACCTAACTTAACTCTGAATTTACCTAACTAGCAGCTGCCTAAAGTTAGGTCTACCCTGGTATTTTTGATTCAGCACCTGAAAGTTGCTTAAATACTCTTTTAAGTGAGTAACCAAGAGTGTCTGTGAAAGGTTTAGAGCTATTGAGGTATTTAGTCTCAATCAAGACCAAGATCAGAATCAGTCAAGATTCAGTCACTGTTTTCTTTAAATTATTTACTTTTTAAATTCACTTTCTTAAGAATAGTTAATCTCCCAGGTAGACACGGATTTGTTCTTTGTGATTCCTTTTATAAGGAGATGTTAGTTTTCTAAAAAATATGGCTTTTTCTTTTTTGCCAATGGAGGATTTTTTTTTTTTTTGTGAAAAAGCAGAAGATCGTTACTTCCCCCCCCCCCCCCCCCCCCCCCCTTTTT
>RSEF01000001.1:59480514-59493818 GCA_003993805.1 Himantopus leucocephalus
GGGATGATCACTTCCCGAGTCCTGCTCAACACGCTATTCCTGAAGGTGTAGGTGTAATTATACTTTTCTGTTCCCGTTTCCTGCTCTTTACAGCAAGAATTTCGTTTTTTTCAGTGGTAACCTTTGAATAATGAAAGACAATAATATCTGTGAAAGAATCCTAGCCTACATAGTACAGCCCAGGCTAGGTTTGTTTCCATTTATATACACTCATAATGATTCATATTATTTCAGATTTAAGCGGGGCCAAAAAAAGAACCCATGGGAAAAATATGTGAAAAAAGTTTTTTCTTTACTTGCTTAATTGTTGAATAAAACTTCAAGCTTTGTTTATGAAGTCTCCTAAAAGCATAATCTATTCTCCTTTCTCGAAAGCTGGAAGATATTTAAGGTTTAATGACATAATAAAACGTTTGATAGAATACTTCTGTCTGTTAAATGTATTATCTTTTGTTATAATAAAATTTAATAGAACAGAGGAAAATCTTTCTTTCAGACATTTTACATTTATGGAAAATGATTGTTATATTCTTAATATTGGTGATTAGTGATGTAGCCTGTGATTTAATGAGAGCAGAGCTATCAGTGAGGTTTAATGATATTGTGAGATGACTGAACCACAGCTATTTGTTAAAGACTTGTTCACAAAACTATGATTTCTATCATACTGTGTATGAGTGGAAAATGAAAAGTCTATGAAACAAACCAATAAAAAGAGGTGAAAGTAAAATATACTGTATACATCCCTCTAACATTTATGAAGAGTTAAATCGTAGCTTAATAAAAATTTTGCTATGAAATTCAAGGGGTCATACTCTTCCCTGGTAAGATTAAATCAAGGATCACAAAAATGCCGTTTTGGCCCATCACTTAATAGGACACTTCTACCACTGTGATTTCCAGCCACACCAAGGTATTGTTACACCTCTGAGAGAATGGAAAATGACGTAAACACATGGGGGCTGTGTAGGATTAAGGGGCTTAGAAAGCATGGGCAGAACAGGTTTGGCCAGGAAGCCTGAGCCAGAAGTGAACAGCAGATCATGATGTTGGAGCTGTGATGGGTCATCCCTAGGATTTGGACTGGAGGAAAACTAATTGCTGTACTTTAAGAAAGGAAAGTCATATAAGGAATAGTGGATTACATCTGTGTTTTCCTTCAGGGGACTATTTTTCCTCTTCCTGGTAGAGTAGAAGCTGGTGAAATATTTTGCTCTGCTGGAAAGCAAGCGGAAGAGCTGCAATGTAGGAGAAAGTAAAAGCAGGAGACAGATTGAGATCGCCCTCCCTCCTTCAGGTGACTGCTGTCAACTGCAATGTTACTGCATTCCCTTGCATTGGTCTGTTTCCTTGATCCTTACCTCTGCCAGAAAATAATCGTGAAATTTCTGATACACAGATAAACACTTAAACAAATTCCCATTGAAAGCTACAATCTCCCTACTGTTACAGCAGAATGAGTGAAGAGTGTTCGAACCCATATCTCTTACCACACAAGAAAGACCTAATCATTAAGATATCTTAATATCTTAAGATCATTAAGATATCATTAAGATATCTTATATTGAGGAACGAAGTGTGGGGAAGGTTCTTAGTCCCTTTCAGTGAAACTTCTGTGTAACTTGGAGCAATTTAGTGTTGGAAATGAGTGGAAAGAGAGAAAATGCAACCACGAGTGTAAAATGTGTTGATTAGAGAACTCATTTAGAAAAGGGAGGGAAGCCTAGATATCAGTCCATTGTTCATTGAATATTTACTATAAAATTATAATAATAGAGCAAAGATAGAATTCCGGTGTTTCTTCCTCCTCAGATGTGTCCCAAACACTAAATTACAATTACTTTTGTGCTTATTTTTTCTTGGTCTGCTGAATATTTAGATATTTCATTACAAGTAGAAAGATTTCCAGATACCCAACAGTCCAGTGACAAAAAGGCCTGAAAAGACATGAGAGACCTGGATAAAAAAACCTTTCAAGCAAAGGAGCCACCTGAATTTAAGATATTCTTAACCTCAGTAGTGCCCTAGATACAGGCCGACTGGCAGATGGGCATGTTCACAGACACATTTTGGGCAGAGTTGGAGCTCTAAGACTTGCTCTGAGAGCACCAAGCAGATGAGGCCCTGCAGGCAACGATATAATGGTTCTGGAGAGACAGGCCTTTGCCTTCTTCCAGGATCAGATGGCATTTTAACAAAGCAAGAGAGGTTAGGAGGATTACGATTATTTATCCACGTGAAATCCAGGCTGCTTGCATTCTGCTCAGTTTGGGACTTCATTTAAAGCACCTGTTTAGGTAAGAGTGCATCAGTTTTCTAACAATCCTAAGGTATTATTTTAGGTACCTAAAATGTTTCTATTCAATGGCTTAATTCTGGAGTATTTCATAGTCCATCACAGCCATGACATGTAAGTGTTAGCTCTAGGTGATTGCATAGTCATGACATTCAGTTCACTTTTAGAAAGCTTTGGGGGGGGGGGCGGGGGGGTAGGTTAAAAAATAAATTCCAGGAAACTGAGTAATGGATGTCAGATTTTCCCCTTCCTGGCTGAGCCACTAATTCCTAGGCCACTGAATCAGGTCCATTTTCTGTCAGACCACCATATCCTCCAATCTGGGTGCTAATGTGCTGCTTTTAGCTATGATCTATCACCTTACTGCTTTGGGAATTTACTCCTTGGGCATTATCCAGAAATTCCAGATAATGGCCACCAGATGTACAATGTGGAGGTGGTCTGCTGCCTGTTTGCTTGATGTCCAATGCAGAACACATCACATATGTGAGGTCTGGACCTGCTGGAGTTGGTGGTCCAGTTCTGGCCCTAACATTCTGGTATTTTATATTGCACAGTGGACTGGTTTCAACAAGAGGGGTAAAATATGCATCTTTCCCCAGAACACATTGTAGACTGGTAGTTCATGCACTCTTCTGGGAAGTAAATGGGAGCTGCAATCTGCCCAGGAATAAAGACATCAGTCATAGAATGATAGAATCATAGAATGGTTTAGGTTGGAAGGGACCTTGAAGATCATCTATTTTCAACCCCCTTGCCATGGGCAGGGACATCTTCCACTAGACCAGATTGCTCAAAGCCCCATCCAACCTGGCCTTGAACACTTCCAGGGACGGGGCATCCACAACTTCTATGGGAAACCTGTTACAGTGTCTTAGCCCCTTCACAGTAAAGAATTTCTTCCTAATATCAAATCTAAGTCTACCCTCTTTCAGTTTAAAACCACTATCAATCTTCCTGTAATTACACTCCTTGATAACAAGTCCCTCCCCATCTTTCCTGTAGGCCCCCTTGAAGTATTGGGTAGTTCTGCAAAAGCACATCCCAGATATGGGTGGCCGTGGCATGACTTCTGAGTTAGCCCCTCAAAAGCAGTAGACCAGGCTTCGACTAGATTCTAGTAAGAATAAGGCAGAAATCAAGAATGTAACTCCTCAGAAAGGCAAATCCTGTCTTCCTAGAAACAGAATCACAGGCGCTCATGGAGCTGTCAGATCAACGAGGGAAGCCCCCCAATGAATTGAACAGGCAGAATTAGGTGAATGATAGCTAGAATTGAGGGGGAAGTTTTTATTTCACTCTGTCACTAATAAATCACTTGTCAGCTGAAGCTCATGTGTCTGAGGAGACAGCTGCGGTGTTAACTGGGAGCAAGGGACATGTGAGTTCCAGTTCACCCGCTAGCTCCTGTTACTGTACTGGATTCAAAACTGGATAATCAGTACCACATTCACTCAGTGCTTTCCCTACCCACCAGAATGATAGAAACGCTATAACAAAGATAATGTGAAAAGTGTTTTCCCTTCATCCTGATTGATTCCCTTCCTTTATCCCCAAATACCTTACAGTTTCCTACATAGTGTCTGTCAAGAGGCTTCGAAATTGTCAGAAGATTATAAGGGAGAAGAGACAATTGAACCTTACAGCCTAGATCCAAGATAAAAATGGATATTAATTAGCACACCAACAAGGTGTTAGCTACACCTACATGGGTCCCAGTTCCGTGCTTATGGACTGAGAATGCCAGAGGGATCAAGTTCCTCCAGCTACATAAGAGAAATGCTTTTGTTGTTGTTGTTGTTGCTTTTGTAGTTTAACTGAGCTATGACAGTGTTATCCATTTTTAGGATAAGACACTTCCAGCATGTTGTGAAAGATATTAATGTTAAAAAGTGCAATGTTCATAAAGTTTGATGGTCCCAGGTTTAGGTAGTAACCCAATGGCTGCCTAGGGAATCTTGACTTTGGATTCAGGTAGGAAAATTTTNTAATGTTAAAAAGTGCAATGTTCATAAAGTTTGATGGTCCCAGGATTAGGTAGTAACCCAATGGCTGCCTAGGGAATCTTGATTTTGGATTCAGGTATGAAAATTTCGAAATCCAACTTAGGACACTTAAGCTCCATTCTGCCTGTGAGCCTGTGTAGCTGAGATGAAAATGCTCCATTAAGGTAGAAATTTGGGGATGCAGTGAAGGGTATTGTTTATGAAGTCACTGTTGGAAATATTATTTCACCCCCCTAATAAGACTGTAGTCAAACCAAATATCTGTCTCACAAGAAGCAAAAAAGAACAGGATCATTGTAACAGTCAAGCTCCCACACAAAATAAATCCAGGAGACCACGACATTTCATATTAGTTTACTAGAAAGGGCTAGTGTTACGGCAGGACCTGAATGAGTCTTAGAGCAGAGATAATGAATCAGCCTTGGAGTGAGAGAGGCTGGAGAACTAACAACAAATCCAAAAGGCAGGGTCTAATACAATAGGTTTGGTATTTGGAAACATCTATTTTGAAAGATTGCACGCTCAGGTAAAACAGATAAACTCCAAGATAACAGATAAACTTCAATAGAATTGAAATTGAGCAACCAAATAGAGCTCTGATTGTTTCCCCATCTGAATAAAGCAGAAAAGCCAAGATTGAATATTTTGAGAATCCCCAGTTCTACAGGCAGAATAAAATTTGCAGAGATATCAGAAAGACAAACCAGTGAGTTTTCTGAGCAAATGGGCTTTTTTTAATCACTGTGCAGTTCCAAAAGGAAAGCAAACAATTTTCAGAGACTAACAAACAGATGTGAAGAATGAAGCTGCAATGTTGAAGAGACATCTGTAATTTCTCTTTCAGTGTTACCTCTCCAAAGTTGGAGAGAACTTTGCATTGTATGGACTGTTCTCAGACAATTAGAAGTTGCGTATCTGAATAGCGAGATGGAGGTATTTAATTTGAAAAGATCTGCGAATGATTGCCTTATCTCCTTCATTATCAGAATGTGTTAGAATTTAGCTGCATATTTCAGATGACTCTACTGTTTCACTGCATAGTAAGTACATGGGAATACAGATTTAAAACACTAAGATTTAACTACCATACTGTGGGGAATGGTAGTAGTTTAAATTCCAGTGGTAACGAGAGGACATTCCAACAGATGCTTAGTGTCTGTAATTAGTGTGGGAAGCAGACTCTAAGCAAGAGTCTTTAAAGTTTAAGTCTCACAATGGAAATATAAAGACTTAATATAACGGAGAAAAAATTGTATTAAAGGGAAGATCTTATCTGACAATTTTTTTGTCATTAGTTGTAATTCTGTCCTGGCTTCCAATGTTCACAATAGGATTTTTGGTACCATAGTTTTACCTGAGACAGATAGGAATTTTTCAATCAACACTAGATTTCCTGTGGTATGATTGCGTGTAGTGTGCTCTTGACAAAGAAGCATCTTGTGGTGCCTGCAAATGTATACTGCAATTCTTTTCATGTGCTTCAGACCTCTTGTATAGCATACCTCAGAAGAGACAGTGGCCATTGTTCTATCTGAATGTAGTCTTAAAAACACCAAAAACACTTTCACAGGTGCCTCTGATAGCAGCCTTAGCCTCATCATTAAATAGCTATTGTTGATTATGATTAATTTAGTACTGCTGTCCAACTCTATGGAATCTGAAAATCCTTCACAGATAGGAGACACCATACAGGACTCAAAACTGTTTTCCTCTAATATTTTCTTTTTATTCTTTAGGGAAAAAATCTGATAGGGGCGGGGTTTTGGTGTCAGTTGCATTTCCCTCTTTAGTTGACTGGTAAAGGCTTATTGTCAGGGAGCAACTCAGTGTTGTTCCTGATGTGTTCCACCTACCAAATTCCCTTGCTCTGCTAGGCTCCATGCCCTTCCTAGTGTCCTTGCTATCTTCCTACTGGATATCATTTGAAATATTGGACTTTTTTTCTTTTAAAAGAGTATTCAACATTATGACAGCCTGAAGACAGGCTGAGAGAGTTGGGGTTGTTCAGCCTGGAGAAGACAAGGCTCCGGGGAGACCTTATTGCAGCCTTCCAGTATCTGAAGGGCGCCTACAAGAAAGCTGGGGAGGGACTTTTTACAAGGGCATGTAGTGATAGGACAAGGGGGAATGGCTTCAAACTAAAGGAGGGTGGATTTAGATTAGAGATCAGGAACAAATTTTTCACTCTGAGGGTGGTGAGACACTGGAACAGGTTGCCCAGAGAGGCTGTGGAAGGTCCATGACTGGAAGCGTTCAAGGCCAGGTTGGACGGGGCTTTGAGCAACCTGGTCTAGTGGAGGGTGTCCCTGCCCATGGCAGGGGTGCTGGAACTAGATGATCTTTAAGGTCCAGTCCAACCTAAACCATTCTATGATTCTATGATTTTACGAACAGTGGTTTGCATATCTGCAGTAGAAGGTAGTTGCTTGGTCATAAGTCCTGTTGTTCAGTCATCTATGGTTCAAGAGGACTTTACTTAAATAAATACTATTAGTTTAATAATTTATAAAGATGGAGACATTATATTTATTTAATCTGCTCTGAAAAAATCTAGTTTCTATTTACCACTTTTTAACCTTCAGTTTCAAACAGCTTGTCACAGATTTTGACCACATCGCAGAGCTTTCATTTACGAGGTCCATTGCAGGAGCCTCTATTTTTTCTTCTCTTTTAGCAGTATCATTTGAAAGACTTTACACATTGTTTGATCCCAGTGTGGAAGACATCACATTTTCATAACAAAAAAGTTTTGATCCATCTAAGTATTTCAGTTTAAATAGATCTTAGAGTGAAAAGCAGCAAAAATACATAAAATAAATAAAAGGTTTATACAAGAAGGGGATGAAGAGAAGAATGAAAGTGTGCTGAGTCAAAATCCAGTATTTCACTTTTTGTCTTTCTGCCTCCACAGATCTTTGTCATTGCTGTGTGGCTTTGCTGCCCTTTCTGAAGTCTATCTGCAGAACCCTCCACCATCTGCCACTAACCTTCCTTCCCCGAGGTCCAGATTCTCAGCTGATGCAAACAAGTGCAACCCCAATGATTCCTTTACATGCGACCTGATTTTGATTCAGACTTTGCCTCAGGGTTACTTTGTCTACTGTCACCACTGCTGTTGTCAGACCTGACACAGGCTGAGTCTCTCCCAGAGGCTTGGCAAGGAGTTACCTTGGCATCCTTGCAGAGTTCCATTAACTTCAAACCAGGTCACCCTGTAGGACCTGGTTGTAGTTCTGGGACTGAAGCTGAAAGCTCTCCAAGAAAAATCTTTAATCCCTTTACGTTCTGAAACTCCATCTACAGGAACTTCAAGGTGAAATGGAGGTTGCAGTCACACAGCAGTGCTCATTGCTTGATTATTTTATATTTCTGTAATGTTACCCTTGTTCATGGCTGCCACTTACAGAAAATATATATTATCCTAATCTTTGAGGAATATTCAAGACAGCAGCTGCAGAATTTTAACTCAATCTTCAAATGTATTCTTATCTTTCAAGCAATGTGTTTTCTCAGCAGAAATTCACCTTTTGATAACATTAGCTTATCGTAAACTAATGGACCCATGGTTACATCTGTTTTTAGCAAAATTATAAGTTTTCCTGTGAGATGTGCGTTAATGGATGCATCTACTAATATCTGATTTTTTGACGTTGTTTTGCAAATACTACCCTCTGTAAATAACATTTTAAAATGTCTGTAAATAGCATTTTAAAATGTCTGTAAAGATGAACTAAAAATTTCTAAAATTCTCTTTGTTTCCTCACTCTTTCATCCTCTTCCTCTACCCTTAGGCTTTCCCTTCCTCACTCCATCCTGTTTTAAATTCTCCAAGCTTTAGTGGAAAAAAAATCCCCTTCCATAGGTCTCCTATTTGTAGGTGTCTGACTCAGATTATGACGGTCTTCCCTTCCCCCTAGAGGGGGGAAAATGATACAACAGATGGTTCTCTCTCTTTTTTGACTACTTATTTGGTGAGATCTGCATTTTCTTTTTGGAACTCCTTTCTGATGAGTTAGAAAAAAAAGCCTTAACTCTGCAGTATGTTTTACTTTCTGAAGTGGGTTTTCTTTGACAACCCCAGCTGTAGCACTCGTACTACTTTTCTCCTTACTCAGTTTTTAAAAGAGAGATTTTTTTTTTTTGTGAAGTCAGCTTGGCAGCAGTGTTTAATCACTTTTTCATTTGCTGGCCATTTCTCATTACCTGTATCTTACTACAGTATGGTGAAGGCACACACAGAACCTTTTTTTAGTCAGCAGACAGCAGAACTAACAAAAATGTATCAATAGGCTGGAAAAATTCTAATACTAGCTTTCCTTAACAAGCAAACGAGGCAAAGGAGTCACAGGAGTCATGAATACAGACAAAGCAAGCTGCACTATAAAAAAACTGGCAGTACGTAGTCATCACCTGTAGTCCCCCAGCCTTGCAAACTAACAGGCATTTGCTTAGTTCTGTTTGCAATAAGCCTTAGTATTTAGCAAAAATAGTCATTTTTGTACCTGTTTTCCATGCTTCAGTAACCGTTAATATTGTGCTGCGTGCTACCAGATAACTGAAAGTACAAATTTGATCCAGAGTGGGGACAAAGAAGGGCAGGAGAGTGGGCTTGCTGGCATTTCTTCAAATGAGCACTGAAGCATACAGTACAGTGTTTAAACCCTTTTTATTCAAGCATGTAGGAAAACAGATGATACATTGAAACCTATTCCAGGAGAAAGCCTGAAACTTCAAAGTTAGCACAGCAACATCTTTTGAGCAAAACTGACCATACAGAATGAGTTTATACTGGCTTCTTACTTTGCATCATGGGATTTTCTTTTGATCTCATACCACAAGACCTAAGGACAGATTTATTCTATGATCAAACTGGAGCCTAAATCCATTGACTATTGAAGAGTTTGCAGGGATGCTCCCCATTCTAAGTAAGCCCTAATCTCTTGAGAATAACATAAAGAATTAATTTTCTGTATTTTTTGTCAGGGAAGAAATCTTGCAAATTAACCTAGAATGATTGCCTTCTGGGTGTTCTGAGAGATCATTCCTCATCCAGACTATTTAGTATATTTTTGCCTTCAGTATGCTTTGCCTTGCTTCCTTTCTGTTCAGCCCCAACAGGTACCTGGGGATCAACTGAATATGCAATGAACACCTTCATTTGATTATATTTTTTCCATTTGATTTTGCCATTATCATGTCACCTTTTTTTGCAGAGAGATTTTTGTAAAGTTTTGAAAGCAATCTGCTTTCTGGCAAAAGAATAGTAAACCTGTGAAAGAGCTGCGGCAACTTTTTTGCCAAGGCATAAATTTTTCCTTTGCACTGTCAAAAAGAAAGATTTCAAAGACAAAATTTTCTTAGGCACATGGATTCTGGTGATGATAGCCATGGAAGAGTTTCTGCCTTCCAAGGCAGACTCTCTGATCACTTTTGGAGAGACAGGGAGAGGTCAGAATGAAAATTTGAAACAAAAATACACGTTTTGACACCTTTCGTTTTTCCAGAAAAACAGGATTTTTTTTTCCTCACTCTGAAGTTGAACAGATGTATTTTAAAATCTCACAAATTGTCATAAAATGGAGCTGTCATCTTCCAGTAATTTCTGACAGTAGCTCGATTTACTAGGTAATAATGCAGTTTAAGCTCAATACCACAAACAGAGAGCATTAGGTTAGCTTCTCCAAAAGAAGTTCATGCTGTTGCAAATTGTCATGGGAACATTCAATAGTGTCATCAGAGAAAGTCTAAGGGGCACATTACTAGTGTAAGGTCTGCAAATGACATACCAAGAGGAGGCTACTAGGGAAAAAATCAACTGTATTCAAAGATAATTTATTTGTAACCAAACTTCATGCTTAAAGGAAATGACTAAACATTCTGTTCTAAGTAGGAGGTTTTAACATCTTTAATTTTGTTAAAAACAAAACAAAACAAACTATTGCTATCGTAATCCTATATCTTAATGTGGAAAAAAAAAAATGAACCAATTATAGCAGAAGGAGAAAACCCCAAATTTTTGTTTTCTGCTGATTCATAAAATTTATAGCGCAAATTGGGAAAGTGGCTCAGAGAAGCAGTAAGCTGATCCAGAGATGTGTTCTTGAGATCTTATTGCTGTAAAAGTTTTCCCGTCCTTCAGTTTGTCAGGCAAAGAGATCGTCTTTCTTGCAGAGGTGATCTTAGGGATTGCTTTTCAGCATGCTTTTGGTTTTCATCTAAGAATAGTCAGACACTATGTATATTAACAGTAAAGGATCATCAACAGGACACTACATAGTTTTTGACATCACTCTGTGTGTGAGGTGCACATTTTACAAACTATCACAGAGTTTTTGGTAAAGTGGAGGTAACTTCTTTCCTGAAGTATTAATTCTAGAAAACCTATTAATAAGATTCCTTGGGTTTTCCATCAGAAAAATGGGTAGCTGTAATTTTTTAAATTTTAATAACTGTTGTAATTGGTGAAGCGTTGCTGTATATCCCACCCACCCCATCTGTCTTCTTTTATTGCCCTCCTTTGTTCAGCTTTTCTACTTCTACTGCCTTTCACTTTGAAATCTTGCCCTTCAAATTGTAATTTTTCTTACTTATCTGTTACCATACTTGCTTTAGATTGAGTGCCTATCTTTTCATTGAGGGAAAGTTCTTACCTGGAGCAACTACACGTGAAAAGGAAACAGGGAATTCATCATTTAAACTTGGAATGTTTCCATCATATTCAAAACTGGGATTTCAGGCTCATTTGTTAAAAGCTAATCACCTCACCACAGACAGTATGGCTAATTTTTGTCTAGCTTACTGTCTATGGGGTTTTCTTTCTTTGCTCAAAGGTCCCTGAATATGTTATTTATATTATCTTGCAAATTCTTTTGTTTTATTTATTTTGGATTTTAAATTTTCATTTCAGACACTCAGATGCACCACAGTACAGAAAAGTGGCTTGTTCAAGGCATGCAAAATTTTATTGACAGGAGCCAAATCAGGATCACTGTTTTTCTCAGCTTGATATGGCAGCACAGCTGCATTTTTTATATACTTATGAAATCCACTCAATGTATAATGTAACTTAGAGACAGATGAGTAGCTCCACCAAAATGTCCCTCACAACTCTAAGCCTCTGTACAGACTTTTGTGGGGAAATGATTCATGTCTCTGCTCTGCTCATGTTTGTGTGTTCTCACAACACAGAGGTCAGCAAAATGTAAGGTCAGGGATTTCTGATAATGGCGAGGAACTGCAGAGACCTGAGCATAAAAATAAACAAAACAGTGTCTGAGATAGCGTTTTACAGGTACAAATATGTGGCAGTCGTCCAATAATTCAGACATGGCCTTTCTTCATCTTCAGGATGCATTGTGCACGGAAACAGATCAAGTACTTCTCAGTGAGAACGGGACAGAAATACCTGCAGTCCTTTACTAAAATTACCATGCCACAAGCCTTCCCCAAGTGCTTACATTTGCACTTCTACAATGTCCTCTCTGGAGAAAGTCAGCTTCAGTTCCTACTCTTAAGGGAGTTATTCTTGTCACATGAATGCTTAGGCTTTGCTAACTTTTGTACTGACTCTTGAAAGGCAATTGCAGGCAGTGCAAAACAAAGCTCTGATTAACACAGTTGTTATGATATGAGCCAAGATTCCATTCTGGGATTTTTCCTCTTTCATTTTTGTTCACTTTTGGACTGTGTTCTTAGAAGAAACAATCGCCATTTCCAGTGTGCGCTGATGATACCTATATTTAACACTTCTGTCAAACTGCTATACTGAGTTTCCCATTTGCACTAATTGCTTATGTAAGACAAATTATTGGATGTTAGCTGCAAGATAATATGTTCTTTAAACAGATTAAAGCAATGCCATCTAATTTTACTAAATAAAAACTCTGTAAAGCCGTGTTCATTAGCTAACTATAAATGTCTGCTGACTGATTTTTCTATGCACAGTCACATCTGTAATATGCTTTACAAAAAATCTGACGTTCAAAAGAAAGTGATGGAAGTTTTAAAAAGCCCATTCTTTTGTAAGAAGTTCTCCTAAGAAAATTCCATTTACCCTCCCTTTACAGAAATAGAAAGCCAAAATATTAGCCCCATTCAGCAAGAAGGTTGTCAACCCAGTTCACCTGAAATTTTCTCAATTTTGGATGTGGAATGAAGAGAACTTAGCAGAGTATTGAAGAACATTGATTTATTTCATGAGAATAGACCTGAAATATTACACAGAAATCTCAGTAGCAATATATTATTGGTGTCATTTAGAAACACTGGACTAACAAGTTACATCTAATTAGAATGGACCAGCAGTGTGCTTCCGAAGAGAATTTCCTGCTTTTCACAGAATCATTGGATTGTTATGGTTGGAAAAGACCTTTAAGATCATCAAGTCCAACCGTTATCTAACTCTACTGGGCCCACTTCTAAACCATGTCCCTGAGTACCATATCTAGACCGCTTTTAAATACATCCAAGGATGGTGATTCAACCACTTCCCTGGGCAGCCTGTTCCAGTCTTTGATAACCCTGTCACTGTACAAGTTCTTCCTAATGTCTAATCTAAACCTCCCCTGGAGCAATTTGACACCATTTCCTCTTGTCCTAATGCTTGATACTTGGGAGACGAGACCAACCCCCTTCTTCTCTAGGTTCTGGTTCACATCACAGAGTGGTCTTGGAGATCATGAACTGCATCCTCCCAGATGAAACTAAACTGGAAGAGAAGCTCCAGGAGGATGGCTAATGCACTCCATCAGCCAATGGTCACTCAGTCCATGGGACCAACGTATTGTTAGCCTAAAGTGAAGAAGAAAACATAAAATGTACTCCAGAACCTCAGCACCATTTTTTTTTTCTCTACAGATGATCCACTCCAACTGGTCTGTACTACTTAGAATAGAACCATAGAATCATTTAAGTTGTAAAAGACCATTGAGGTTACCAAGTCCAACTGCAAAGCCAACACTGCCAAGTCCACCACTAAACCATGCCCCTAAGTAACACATCTA
>RSEF01000001.1:59493918-59527760 GCA_003993805.1 Himantopus leucocephalus
TCCAACTCTGAAAATTCCGTGATTCCGTGATTCCGTGATCTTGCTCTTTAAAAACAATGACTGAAGCTCATACTTTGGTCTTATTAGTTGGTCACAATGCTTTAATTGCTCCCAGACACTTCAGTGTGACAAGACAGAAAGTGGAGGACGATGACTCTTGTCACTTCACAGCAACAAATACTTTGTTCAAGCATAAAACAATAAGATAATGGACTTTTCATGAGCAACGGGTCAGTGGATTTACAGTCAGATTGACTGCCTCATCATTTCAATGAGAAACTATCAAGGTTTGATAGAAAGTCTTTTTTTTAAAGAGGTTGACACAGAACAGATCATGATTTACCAACAGACAGCACTGAAGTAAAATTTTCAAGTAATTAGTTACCTGTAAATATCCTTAGAGTTCATTTTAACATAGACAAACTGGAAGTCCACAAAAAAATAGATAAGCAGTGAGTGTCAGTTAGCTTCTGCTCAGGTGGCACAAATCAGAAAGGGTAGACCAGTTCTTCCTTATGTCTCTGAAGATGCTGCAGACAAACTCCTAGAGAAACACGTTCCACAGAATAAACCTGGTATCATGAAGATTATGTGAGTAACACAGGACTCTAAGGCCATAGCCATAGACAGAAGTGTAGTAGAAGAATATTGCAGCACAAGATAAGAAGTCATTGCAATAATTAAAGTGTTGATAGAAATTTGGCTCAGGCAACCATGCTTTGACATACCAGATTCTTCTTCAGCAAACTCCTGTAGGAAGGCTACCAGATTATCAAGTATCTTCTGAAAGTTCATTTCAGTAGAAAAAAAAGTGTTAGCTTGCCTAATACTGGGATATAGTTTGCCAAGTTTTGCAGAATATGATCTGAGCCAGAGAGAAGGAGACAGGAGAAGATCTAGGCAAGGAACTTAATGCATCAGAGAAGTTATCTTTCAGTAACTAAAAAAATATGTGGATGTGGTAAAAAAACTGAGAAACAGTAAAACCCCTCTTAGAATATCATAAACTTGTCAAAACGCTTTGAGAGTCTGGAAAATGACCCAAGACTAAAGTATAGCCTCTGATGATTTCTAATAATAACAAGTATTTCTTTGAGCATTGGGACTAATGAAACCTGGATTCTAGTATCTCTCTCTTTCCTGTGATCTTAGATGTTGAAAAGACTTAGCTGAAAGATCTTTCCTCTACCTTGCAGCCTGTTGTGTCTTAAGATCTTTGAGACCTCTACACTGTCCAAATTTTGACCAACGCAGAAGACTTTCTAACTGAAGAACATGTTTGGATTATGTTTGAAAGAGGAATAATGGAGCACATATTTAAATTGCCTGTCATGTCTATGTAAGATAAGACTGGGGGATGAATCTAGTCAAAGTCCCTGTGTAGTTTGCTAAGGCATCAGACTAATGTGGAAATTCTTGAGTGTTCATGCAGCTAACTACAACTGATGAAAATGCGACATGGTCAATATAAAATCTTATCAGAAGTGTGATGACTTTATCGCTCATATGGCACAGTAAACTAATTAATGTGACTTGGGTATAGGTATCAGACAAAGACACTACAGAACCTTTTTTAGCTCATCCATAAGAAATCTTAAGTACATGTAACAAATCTGAAATGGATACATAGAAAGTAGCAGGAGAATGTATCCGTGACTAGGTAGAACATTATTCATTCCTGTTTCACCAGTTTAATTTGATTTTATTGGATCATCAGAAGAAAAAAGTACAATAGTCTAGAAAGAGTCATACTGGAGGGAACATGAAGAAAAAAAGGTTGTGGTAGAATGGCAGTCCCACTCTTTCTGCATCTCCCTATAAGCATAAGCATTAAGCAACAAAGACACTGGGAAGCTTTCTGCCTTTGGACTGAGATGGCAGGGGAGGTTGCCATGTGTTGGCTACACCTTCTGTACAATAACACAAAGATTTTACAGCATGAATATAATGATATTTGGTATCCTCAAATAATCAGACAAATATAATTTAAATCTGTTATACACTTGGGCTGATAAATGGGTGAGAATTACCAAATCAGTCTCTCAGAGTTAGTATTAAGAGACAGTAGCAGGAAGGAACTGTGACAGTGCTCAGCATTGTGTGACTTCACACGGCTCTGCAAAGGCCACAGGACAGGAACAAAACATCTTGTGAACTTTGCAAGTTTTGCGTGTAAGACTTTGTCTTAGAAAGTAATTAATAAAGTTCTGCTATTTTAGGGTGTCTTATATGGAAAAATCTTTTTTTAAAAAAAGGAAGCTGTTTTCTGTATTTCAAAGGAGAAAGGAATTTAGGTTTGAGAAAGGTACTACTCTACCAACTACAAACTCCTTCCACACTTTGAAGAAGAGAACTTTCATTTCTCCATACACTAATTCTGCCAACCTTACATACAGAGAATAAAAGTTTAATATGTGTGTGGCCCAAATGAATTCAAATAAGATTGCAAGTGTGTTAAGGTGTTGTTTTTCTTAATGAAAGATGTTTAAAATTGCCATTTGTGATCTTGCACTGATTTATAGCATTTTAAGGTGATGCAAGAGCCTGATTTCCTAAAGCATTAAGGAATTTCATGGCAACTTTTCATGGTAACAAAGGAAATAAAGCCTTTCTTGAGAAAACGTCAGACTACTTGAAATAAAACAAAAAAGCTTAAGTATCCATAAATTGTTCTGCTTTCAGAATCAAGGGAAGTAAGGGGAAGCTTTGTTGCTAGGAGACTGTGGCTAGAAGGTATCAGGAGAGATTGCTTTATTTTAAAGATTAGAATCTGTAATCAAAATACTTAGCAGGTAATAAAACAGCTATAGGTATCAGCTCAGTGCAGTCCAGGTGAAGTATGAGACAAGTGCTACAAAGCTTATGAAAAGTGCAAATCTTCAAAACAATTCCACTACCATGACATACTGGCCTGATAAAAGCAGCTCATTATTTGCTTACTTACAATTAGGAGAGAAATTCAGTTGGGATATAAATTAAGGAATAAATATTGATGAATATGTCAAGAAGGGACTATGATTTAATTTATTTCTTGTATTTATATGGTGACAATTTGTAGGTCTCAAAGTTTTTAAATGAATAGCTGTAAAACATGTTACAGCAACGGAGAAAGAAAGCTTGTTGCAGAGAAGAGATGAAATTATTTATAAAGATAGCTCAAATTTGCCAAGTAATTTCAGATAAAGGAAAGAAGTTTGAAAAATTTGAAGCTTTTCACACGTACAATTGGAAATTAATAGCTTTATGACATTTATACAGTCACTGTTTTGTAGAAATTTAAACCAAAAAGTAACAGATATAATTTAAAACATAAAAATTAATTGACAAATAAATATTTAATTTTGTCTTAAATTTTAATTTTTTTTTAGCTCAAGGTTTTGGGTTTTTGGTTTTTGGGTGGAAAAAAGATGTTATTTCAGTTAAAATGTCTCAGCTCATATTTCATTGTGACTCAGTCAATGGAGAGGTAGAGCTTTAATGGAATACATGGATGAACCACAGATTTAAAAAAAAGTATTTCCTTAGTTTGGTAGCTGTGAAACATCTCTCACTGGTGTCGATATCATTTGATGGCAGGAATTTTCAGATATCTAGACCTATTGAATATGTGTGGGAACCCTGGACACAGGCCATAAGTAATTAATTATGACTGAAGTTAAAATATTTTGAATTCTTAAAATATGATCAAAATAATTTAATATAATTTTTTTTTAAAAAAAAAAATGTATTGTTCCTGAAACATTAGAACAAATATTTTGCCTAATTGCAATTAGCTGGTGTTTTTTCACTCCTACTTCATTCTCAGTTTCCATGTGACATTTCAGGTCTTTCACTGGGTGATATTACAGAGATGTTTATTATAAAGAAGATACTATCAGAAAACTTGTTCGGATATGTAAATACATCTCAAAGAGCAAAATAAAAACTGTCAGTGTGGCATATGACTTCCCTCATGTAGTCATCCTAAAGCATCAGAGCAGTTACTCATGTTTTCTGGTGGGAGGACACCCTTCTGCAATTTTTTCTTTAGCGCCAAGCCAGCCTGTTCAACACATAAGTTAGTCAGCTACAGTTAGGCCCCCTCATCTAAGAGTCACTTAGAGATTTTAACTTTGCAGTGTCAAGCCCTTGTTCACAGCAAGCCAGATGATTTTCCAGCACCACATGGTAGCCTGGTAGCTCATTTTCAGTTGTGCTGTTGTACAGGGTGAAATCTTAGCTTTTACCTGCTCTTTGATTTGTATGTTACACACCCATCTACCTTTTGGGAAACACTTAGAGGTTCCCATTAGATTGAATAACTGTGAACAATTAAGCTTAGTGTGATTTACATCTAGCTTTCTTTAATCCTTTTCTATCCATTAACATTATTTTTCAAATGAAAATGACTAAGCAATATCAGAATTTACAAAATGAAAACTAACAAGAAATGAAATCCTCTGCGTTACTGAAATCCAGGGAGACCTTCATGTCCAAATTCACTTCTCTGGCTACTGGAGAGCTAAACCATTCTATGATTCTATGATGTCCTCACCCTTCTGCTGTCTGAAAGTCCTAATCAAGAGGAGACACATTCTCAATAAATTATGTAAAGTCCAAAATCACGCAGGCACTTTGTCTTTCTTAGTGTCAACTTGCACATGCTTGCTTTATAGTAGCAACAGCACCTGATAGCAAAGTGCAGTACCTGCTTTCTAGAGGATGGTGAAATGTTCAAAAATTATTATTTTTTGTTTTAAGATGGGTTTTTAGTTGATAAAATAGGCAAAATGGGATCAGTGTTAAGGCTATGAATTTTCTGAATTAAGTTCCATATATTCAAGCATATCTTGAGATTGAAGTGCTCTGGCAACTTGCAGACACATGTACCATTAAAGAGAAACTATGTTACTATCAGCAAAAAAAGAAACCCAGTTGGGCTCAGGAAAATAATTTATTAAAATTCATTTAGTGATTTATTTCTTAAAAATATGAATATGTTCTTACCAATGTAGTAGTTGAACTATTCCAAGTTGAAACCTCATTTGTATATAGAATGAAAGAAGACCTTATATTGGGAACATATGGTCTCCAGAGGCTTAAAAAGAAACAATTCTAAAAAGAAAGTTATCCCCAATTTATATGCAAAAGCTAAGGCACAAATACACAAGCAGCAGGACTCATCTGAACAATTGTAGTTGTGCATGGTGTACATATCTACGTGTAAACAAATGACTTTAGGGTCTCCTTTAAATCAGGATTGAAAGACAGGCACTTCCAAGTTGCAATTCTCCTCAACATCAACTAAGTATCTAAAGAGCAGATAAATCACACTCTAAAAATATATTTTTCTCTCCACTGACTATAAAGGCAATTTAATGTCTTATCTCTTTTAACCACTATGCTTCTGCACAACCAGGTTTAGTCCAATGAATTGCATCTGGATGCACTCAGCAAGTGCATCAAGCAAGTCACATAGCAAAGCTGCGACGGACTTGGAGATTGAATCACAGTCTCTGGAAATCCCTATCAGCTCCCTATCAAGCCCATCTTTTTCTTTGCAAATGATTTTTGATCATCTGAAAGGCAAATTTGGATGCAGTGTGTGAATTCCTGTGAATTTCATCTTCCACAAACTCATTTAAAGATTCTTTACAATTTGTACTAATTTATTACCAAACTTATGGAGACTGCTATCTAATTTTGGTCTTCATTAATAGGTAACTATGAAAGCAAAGATCTCCTTTCCTAAGAAAAGAAAAAAAAAATAACGCTTTTCTAGATATAAAGGTTTAATTCATTATATTTGATAGAAATATTTCATGCTGTCTGCTCAGTGCTGTTGGACACTTAAAATTAATGCATGTATACCACATGTATGTGCTGCAATATCAGTTTTTCAGAAATTACTACTAGACATATAACTGCAAGACAGTTTTTTTACCTGACATAACATGCCAAATTCAATCATACGCATACAAGGTAAATTTCTTTGTCATTTTCATTTTGCATTGGCTTTGGTGGGGATTGTATCATTTTGGTAAAGAATTAGACCCATTGACCTGTGTAGACCTATACCAAGAGTGGTTTGGGGGATCTTACTGGAGTGTAACATTCACCAGAAATCTTTATGACTTAGCCATGAAAGCATTATGCTGTGATAAAGCCAGACCATAACAGACAAGTCAATCTCAGACTTAGTGTTACCATCATATATGCATTTGAGTTTGCATAAGGACAAGTGCAAGAGCTATGGTATCAACCTACCTCATGTAATTTTTTTGCTTTCTGAGCAACCTGACATAAAGCCCACCAAACAATCTGACAGTCAGCAGGAACTTAAAAAGCCCACTACTTTTCTTCCAAAATTTTCAGGCAGAAGTAGTGCTAGAGCAATTACAAGTCTGTAGGAGTGAATTTACTTCATTACCTGCAATGAACCTTTATGCCAAGAAAGTTTTGTCAGAAGTCTGAAGTAATCTTATTACGAAAAATGAAGATTTTCAGATGAATGAATTAAGGTGTTATGCTGTCAAAATGTGATGTCTGCAATTGATTAACTGGAAGGTTGATTGTTCTGCATCTAAAAGAAACTGATACCAAAAACATCCGGCCTACACCACAGGTTCATGATAGTAAGTGTTGCGATGTTTATGTTCGGAATCTAATAAGCCTACCACTGTTGTGTGGAATTCAGAAATACATAAAATACAAGTAACATTTTGATCTAACTTGTGTCTCAAAAGTGATTTGCTAGTTGATGTGTCTGACTATTTCATAATTACCTCATTAAAAAATTCCCTAACAGTCAATTCCTTTGAGCAAGTTCCTTGCAGCAAAATGCTTCTTGTAGTCGCATAGATGTAAGCCTAGAGCAAATCAACAGACTTCAGCTCAGTAGCTACTTCAGATTTTGTGATTTATTGTAGATCAATGCTTTTTGAACAATGTTTTTGGGTTTTTTTTTCTAAACTTCCAGATCTTTCCTTCTCCTAAATCCCAAAGAATCCAACAAAACCATACCAGTGATTCTTTCCTTAAAAGAAAGTGTTGGATCCCATAAGAAAAAATTACAGAATCACAGAATGGTTGAGGTTGGAAGGGAATTCTGGAGATGATCTGGTCCAATCCCCTTTCTTGAGGTTTTTAAGGTTATTGACAAAATATTTGGTTTTTTCTTGGTGTTTTATGGACCTATTAAGAGTCCTCCACATGTCACTCAGAGCCTATATTCCCCTATGAAAATCATTGCTCTAAATACTTTTGTGTCTAAATACTTTTCAGTGTTTTTTGTAACAAACACAGCCATGCATTTGTTATTCCCTCCCCATACCCCAAGCCAGGCAGATATAAGCTACCTCTGATCCAAAAGCTATGCAGCTACCTTAGTAGGCAACCTCAGCAAGGTTAGTGTTCAAACTGATAAAACCTGCTGACAACTTATTAGGTGATACACATAGCGCTATACCAGGCAAACTGCATGATTTTCTTCTCAGACCAGAATCTGATTCAACGGACTCTAAATGTTGCCACAGCAAGGTTGTGCCTGTTTGTGAAAGGCAGCGTATATATACCAAGAGAGGTTGTCTTACTTTCTGTCTAAAGAGTTAATTTGCTCAGAGGATTGTTTTGGTTTGTTTGTTTGTTTCTTCATCTTCTTATTTGAGTAGGTAAGTGTAAGAATAATTGAACTTTACTAAAAAAAAAGAAAAAGAAAAAGAAAAAGAAAAAGAAAAAGAAAAAGAAAAAGAAAAAGAAAAAGAAAAAGAAAAAGAAAAAGAAAAACAGAGGACTTAACTCCAGCTGGGGATTGTATCATAAAGCAGCTTTAAAAATATACCAATATTATTCCTGTAACTGGTAGATATTGATAGCAGTTACCAGAGGACAGTGTCTGCATTGCTGCTTTTGTAAAATGTGCTATTAATGGCCCTAGGACGAGGATGTATGTATTACTACACTGAACTAACAAAACATTAGTTGGATTGACTGCGAGCAGCTTGGAGGTTGCTGAAAAAAAGCAGAGGATTGCAATGGTCCCTCAAAACACAAGATCATAAGGCCTTGAAGGTACAAGCACAGAATGATACCAAAGGCCGAGAGCTCTAAATGCAAATCACAAATAATTGGTCATTCACTGGACATTAAAGGAATGCAACCTGAAAACTGGGTAAAACTGGATTTAGGGATAATCAACAGAAAAAGAAGTAGTTAACGTGTTTTTTGCAAAATTATAAAAAACACCCAAAGCAGACTCAGGAGCTAAGATGAAGAAAACTTCAATACCACACTCCTTCAAAGAATGAGGTAAGAACTTGGGTCACAGAGGACTCATCCCCACTCCAGTTCTTGAGGAAAACCTTCGTGCCTGTATCAGTTTTGGCTAAATTATTATTGAGAAAGAGATATGATAATAGAATAATTTGGACAGTAAGTTTTACTGTCATTACAACTGGACAAATAATTATTTGGTAAGATTTTTTGCAGATGAATTAACCTCACAGTAAATTCTTGCCTTCGTGTCTAAAGTTTATTACTGTAGTCTACATAAATTTCACGATGTGTTTGGTCTGGTACCCTTATCCTTGAAGACTGACTGTTAAATCTGAATGCAGAAATTCATGGAGAATATTACTGACCTGGGCTTTAATTTGCATGTAACAGCTGGTGGGGAATGTGGGCATCTTCAGCTGTTAAGGTCTGGATGGCAATCAGGAGGTCTGGAAGAATCTCTCTTTGGCCCAGTACTAATCAAGTACTTTACTGGAAACAAATATAAAACTGTAATAGAATTTGCAGATGAGTGAAACTGGTCAGGAGAAAAGGAATAATCATGTGTAAAAATCGGTTCCTGAGAGCCCCTTGATGTGCTTTTCTAATTTAAAGCCAAATGTAAGTCCATATGCCTAAGGTCATACTGGCAGGATGGTCCCTTGTTCTCTGGAAAGCACTTTCACCAGTAGTGGCTGAGGTAACAGCTGGCATAGAAGGAGGAGGTTAAGTACAGAGTTACTAGGCCAATTACTGGACCAAGTAAACTGATTAAGTCAATGCTTCAACAGCCCTGTTCAGAACAGAGATGGAAAGAAATTTTGAAGTTTTGGAAATCTTTGAAGGACTAGACATCTCTCTCCATTTAATTTATCAAAGGAGAGATTTAGTGATCATGAAATGTTGACAGTAGTACTGAGGAAAGAACTCTGATAGCAGAGAGCTATCTGATATAGCAAAGTCATCCAAAGGCTGACAGAGAACGTTAGGTAAGTTCAGTCCAGAAATCAACCATATCTATGAAACAATCATCATGATTAACTGCTAGAACTACTACAAGGGGTTCAGACAGAGTATCTGCCACTAAAGTTTAAACTAAAGCTGTTTGTCTTTTTAGAGGAAGAGCTGTAGCTCATCCAGATATCAGGAATTACTGGCTGAAAAGTTGTAATCTGCAATGTAGGAGATCAGAAAAGATTATCATAACAGTCCCCTTTGTCCTTAAACTCTGTGATTTATCAGATTTTTCATTATCTGGGATGAGTGTGTTAATAGACATGATATCTATATGCCTTGATTCTAAGGTCTTTGGTTCCTACTGTAAAGTTTTGCAAGACTGAAAATTCCTTTGGGCATATACTTTTGAATGGAAGGTGTGGCACGCACTTTGACCTATAAACAAAGAAATGAATGCAAAGTGCTCTATGCCAAAAGACACAGAAGAAAAAAGAGGGTTTAGCAGTAGTCAGAATGAAAGACTGAATTTCACAGACGACCCCAAACCCATGAAATCACATTTAAAACAGGCTTCTTTCAACTACCAGTAATAGTTAACCATTAACTGTCCATGTTCGTTTGCCTTTGTGTTTACTTTTTGGCCAGGAATTGTGCTCAAGTTCCCTCATTCAGTGGCTTAACAATGCAAATCACCAGTCATTCATGTATACATGTAGTATCTGTACACATGAGTTTTGCTACTGAACAGTCGAAGAATATTTGAATACTTGAAGATACATGTGACATATTTTCTAGAAAAAGGTTTAAAACTAAACTGTAGTTATAATAGATGGGCAGCAGGAAGGAAGGGTATGGAGGGATACATAGGAGAGAGAAATGAGTTAAAGTCTATGTAAAGAGTAGCGGTTCCCACATGAATACATGAAGTTACTTCTCTTACAAGTTTCTAGTTACTTAAGTGAAAGCTAATGCAATAAAAACATACCTCTATGATGTTATATCACATCATATTGTTATGTTTCTATTAAAGTAGGTGAAAAGGAGGGATGACTTCATGTGAATTTCTTTGCAGAAATTCAGACTCTTAGCTTCAAAGATACTGAAGGGAGATGCGGCTATCTGACAGTGAACTCCCTTCACACTCAGTGTGTTTTGCCACATCTGGCTGTGGGACTTAGAAGAAAGCAGGTGCAAGACCCTTAAAAGAACACCCAAACCACTTGTGTCAAATGTAAAGAAGTTCAATAAAGTAAAGTCTGAAAAAGGGACTCATTCTAGTAAAACATAAAGATTTACCCAGCTTTCACTGAGCAGAATTTACAGGAACAAAAGCCACAAATAATAAACCGGTTGTCTGTTGCCCTTCATGTGCATAGTTATCAGTTTCAATTAAGTTGGCAGTTTGCCACATTTAAACTTAGCTCTGTCTTTCAGACTCTCCTGTGCAAATGAATAGGTTGTGCTTGTACAGCTGAATCCATTTAGGCATTTTTAGTCAGATTTTTCCCTTCTTCTGTCTTCTGGAGAGAGTTAATGTAAAAGATGCTGATCCACACTCCACACTTCACATATGGTGCTAAAAATCCATTAGCTGAAGAACAGTGAAGAAACAGTTTTGATCAGAGAGAACAGTTGAAGGTCAGGTTTAAATAGATGTATAACATTAGCCAGGCTTGATTGGCCATGGCTTTAGCATGTATCTCTGAATGACTATGCAAATATTGATGTTTAGTAAACACAAAATACTGAATACACTACTTGAAATTAAAAACAAATACAAAATAGTAACACATCATCTATGGGCGATGTTTGGTATATATTTATTAGGAAACTGTGGGATAAAAAGAGTAGCTATGCTTTGTAACAAAAAAAGAATACTTCAATATAGAGCATGGTTTTTGTTCCAGCATGGTTTTGCAAGTGTATGGGGTTTGTGTGGCAAAGTTTTGGTAGCAGGGGGGCTACAGGGGTGGCTCTTGTGAGAAGCTGCTAGAAGATTCCCCCATGTCCGATAGAGCCAATGCCAGCCGGCTCCAAGATGGACCCACCAGTGACCAAGGCCGAGCCCATCAGTGATGGTGGTAGTGTCTCTGGGATAACATAGTTAACAAGGGGCAAATGAAAAGTTGCTGCACAACAGCAACTGCAGGCAGAAAGAGGAGTGAGAATATGTGAGAGAAACAACTCTGCAGACACCAATGTCAGTGAAGAAGGAGAGGGAGGAGGTGCTCCAGGAGTAGGAGCAGAGATTCCCCTGCAGCCCGTGGTGAAGACCATGGTGAGATAGGTTGTCACCCTGCAGCCCATGGAGGTCCACGGTGGAGCAGATATCCATCTACAGCCTATGGAGGACCCCATGCTGCATCAGGTGGATGCGCAGAAGGCTGTGACTGCATGGGAAGCCCCTGCTGGGCCAGGCTCCTGGCAGGACCTGTGGACCGATGGACCTGTGGAGAGAGAGAAGCTCACGCTGGAGTAGGTTTGCTGGCAGGACTTGTGACCCCTGGAAGGGACCCACACTGGATCAGTTCCTGAAGGACTGCACCCCTTGGAAGGGACCCACGCTGGAACAGTTCATGAAGCACTACAGCCCGTGGGAAGGACTCACGTTGGAGAAGTTCGTGGAGAACTGTCTCCCATGGGAGGGACCCCACGCTGGAGCAAGGGAAGAGTGTGAGGAGTCCTTCCCCTGAGGAGGAAGGAGCAGCAGAGACAATGTGTGATAAACTGACCACAACCCCCATTCCCCATCCCACTGCATCACTTGGGGGGAGAAGGTAGAGAAAATCGGGAATGAAGTTGAGCCTGGGAAGAAGGGAGGGGTGGGGGGAAGGTGTTTTTAGGATTTGGTTTTATTTCTCATTATACTTCTCTGATTTGATTGGTAATAAATTAAAACTGATTTCCCCAAGTTGAGTTTGTTTTGGCCATGACAGTAATCGGTGAGTGATCTCCTTGTCCTTACCTCAACCCACGATCTTTACGTTATATGCTCTCCCCCTGCACAGCTGAGGGGTGCAGTGATAGAGCAGCTTTGGTGAGCACCTGGCATCCAGCAAGGGTCAACCCACCACAGCAGGTAAGACCCTTTTGCTGTGCTCCTAGATGTTAGTGGACAGACTTCTTGTGACATTAATAATAATGGATCAAAGTCCTTAAGGCAAATGAGGAGATTCTGACTCAGAACCTCTCTTCATTACTCTTTACACTGCTTCTTAAATCTGACTGAGATTTATGTTATTAAATGGGGACTGGTAGGGGGTTGTGAAGGGATTCCTGGTGTCCCCTCACAGTGTCATATCATAGCGGTTTTTTTAACTAATTTGCTGATTAGTATTTCTTAAGCATAATCAGCATACTGGGGAAGGACTACAGGCACAGTTAAACTGTGAATAGTGAGAAACTGATCATAAATCCTAAAGGGATTATTCATCTGTCCTTGAGCAGTTAAAAACTTTTCTAATATCTTCAGTGGTGAAAAGTAATTTTTCTCTTGTCTATTTTTCTGCACCATCCTGTTCATTGGCTGGACCCTGGTTTCTGCAATTTATTTCATTATTTTTATGACGGTCTTCAGATCTTAAGTGTCTTGTTGATGGACTGGGTTTCTTCCCCTATTGTTCTCTTTAACATTTTCTTAGCTCTCATTCATCTTCTACTCCTGAATGATGTTCATGTTACCATTTGACATAAAGGTCACATTCATATTACTCTTAAATTTATCCTGAATATGTCAATCCCCATATTTTCTCATGGTTGATTCAGGCCATTGGTTTCTTTACTTAGAAATGACAGTATAATGAGCTTCCCAATGAGTTTTGATAAACTCCTGCAATCAAAGCTTTTGAATTAGTTAATAGTTCTTCTTAACCACTACTGAAAATCTTTATGACTATTTCATATAGATGACAGTGTTGAAAAACCATTTTTGGGACAATGCTAATCATGCTATTTTTCCAAATCCTTTCAAGGTTATAAAGGCTGTTAGCAGCATTTGGTCATCATTACTGGATGGCTACCACAGTATCATTTTCCTTGCAAGGCCCCACTCTTGATAGGAAAACTGACTTATTTCTTTTAATATTTCTCTTTCTGAAGTTATGCTCCTTTTGGGACATTAATAACCTTATTTTTGTCTTCCTTTCATTGATGGAACCATCAACCTGTTTTGTTTTGATTTGCTTGCTGTTTGGTGGGTCTTTTGTTTACCATCAATACACAGAGCTGAGCCAGGTAAAAACAAAACCAGCAAAAACAGCATTGTAATTTGTTCATAAATCCATAAGATAGTTTCTTTATGATCTAATACTCAAACTACATGAACAATAGTGAGACACAGAAAACCCTTAAACTGCATTGGTTGCCACCACAAACCACCAAAGGATATTTTCCACCAACTCTAGCCACAGTGTTGCTCTATTTGTTACAGCAGAATCTCTTTCCTTGTACTCTATAGCATGCTATAATTTTCCAAAAATCATCTCGTGTATTCCATAAAACTGTTCGAGCAATGCAGACATTTTATCAAAAAAGTGCCTGTTGATCTATATCCCTTTCAATCTACAATGTTGGAGCAGAATTTGCTCTGCATACGTGAACTTGATGGTTTAAAAACCTCCCTGCTCTGCTGTTAGCTGAAGATCTATTTATTTCTTTGTGTTCTGTGATGCTGCACATTTTTGAAACACACTGAGACTTGTTACTCTAGGTAAAGTCACCTATCCTTCAAAATGGACGATAAAGTCCTTTTTCATTTCTTCCCCCATTCATTCCACATTCTATTTAAAAGCATACGGGAAGTCTGGAGGGTTGTTTTTGTCACTTGCTTTAAGCTTTTCTGCGGTTAAATGTATCAAATCTCTGGTGTGAAAAATTCAAAGAAGTGATCAACGGAGAAGAAGAACCTGATCTGCTTAATGTTGCTACATTCTGGCTTCATTTTATTTTTTGATTTAAGGACACTATAATTCAGCTTTTCAGAAAATGCGTGAATTATATGCATAAAATACCTGTTATCTCAGCTGATATGTCAGTATCACCGTAGTATAAATAGAGGATACCTTATTCTGCCTCCTGAGAATATATTGAGTTTCATTATATATTGGACACCAGTTTTGGAGAGGGGAGAGAAAGGTAAGAGAGAAGTAAAATGGGCAGCAGCCTATGGCTGCAGACAATGCTCAGATTTCTATGGCCCATCAGGGAATCAAAGAAACACTGTAAAAATGGACCATGGGGATCATGAAAAGAACATGTGCAGGGGAAAGCCCTGAATTGTGCAGAGCCATCTGAGTACTGTTTTCCTACTCTGTTCTTAAAGACAGTATTGCTTCTTGCCAGGGCTTTCATCAGAATAGTCAGTTAAGAATAAAGGAAATCTATAAACACCTTGCAGTTTCTTAAATAGAACGTGATGATATGCATATGCCAATCTGTGTTGCAAGGTCTGGCAGGAGTCATAGGAAAGGGGAAACAATGCGGAGGTTTTTATGTGCGCTATATTAGGTTTTAGAAACAAATAGTCGAGGGTTATAGTAATTAAAATAATCTGCTGAGATGGTCTTCTAAATTCATAGATTAACATAATACAGTCTGTTTAAATTCAATATTGATGTGGAGAAGAGTCATATCTTGTCAGGGAGATGGTCCAAACATACCTTGGTTTCTCGGTTCTGTGACTACATGGATATATACAGACATACACCCCCCAGCCTCCCAATGTATTAGAACAGAATAATTTTAACCTTTTCTGAAAAGCACAGAAATGAAGGGTGGAATTAATCTAACTTAAATTAAAACTAAGGTGTCTAATCAGCTGAACCTCCTATTGTAAATATCCAAGAACCTGGTCCCCCTGGCGAGCTATGTAACTCATCCTTCTCACTTTTGCCCTTCCCTCATCCCACTGGGGGAGAGCAAGCGAGTGGTTGTGTGGGGCTTAGCTGCCTACTGGCGTTAACCCACAACAGTCCTTTTTAACCTGCATGGGGGAACACCATTGGATTTCATATTTCAAGAACTAGCAAAGTAGTATTTGAACAGCCAATAGCCCTATGATTATATTCATGGACTGCAGGAACCAGATACAAGCAGTACAGTGGTGAGAAGTTGGATTGCCTACAGAAATGCTGAATCCAGGACCTTATTGGCTGGTTTCCCTCTTTCTCCCACATACAACCTATTTTAAACATGAGCTGATTTTATTGTCAAAGACACTCTTAGGATTTCATCTGGTCAAATGCAGTCATCTGCAGTGTAGATGTTAACTTTTATCTCAAACCACTATTGCAAGTCATCCACTATGATCAATGTATGAGCATAACAGCAACCATACTTAGGCTGGCCAGGGGTTCACCTACATCAGGGAAGGCTAAGAACATATATGGCATTTTTTTCTCATTACTCTCCTGGTCTCCGGTTATTTCAACTCAAAGGATTTTTCTGCAGGGCACGTAATTTTGAGATTTTAGCAATTTACAAAATATTTCTTTTACATCTACTTGTCCAACGTTCTTTTAACACCCATACACAATTTAAGCAGCCACACAGTCCTCTGGCATGGAATTCCACAGATCTTCTGAAGAACCGCTTCATTTGTTCGTTTTCACTGTGGTTGATTTCATGATGTTACAGTCATCTTTTAACGTCTTCTATTTTTTTATTTTTTTTTTTTAGAAACACTGAACAGCTGATCTCTTTTTACCTTTTTGCAGGCCATTCATGATTTTGTAGCCCTTTAGCATTTCACATCCTTTCTCTCTGTTGTCTCTTTTCCAGACTGAAGAGTACTAACCTAAGAAATTAATCTCATCTTCAAATATACATCTAAAGTAGATCAGACAAATCACACTTCAAAGGTGCCAGTTCCTCTTTATTGATTGCCGAGGGAGCCCCGGATGACTAAACCAAACCCCAGAAGTTTGTGCTGTATACTTTTAAATTTAGATGAGATCAGCCTCATCCTCTTCTTCCATGAATATCTCATTTTAAATGAGAGATAAATACATCGAAGTTAGTGAAGTGATTCCAGTGTGCAAGAAATGAATAGAGCTGATGTGGTCAAGAAAAAGTGACTATGAAACAAAATTGGCTCCTTCATTGTGTACAGAGATATGGACATGAAAAATCCAGGTTCAGCCACTATGTCAGCTATGGCTGTGTCTTCTTCCTTTATAGTTTCTCTGGTTTTTACTACAGAGTTAATAATAAGATTTTCAGCTAAGAATTCAAAATAAATACCAGTGTTAGAATATGAATAATTTTGATATGTAGTGTTCATAACTACTAAATATTTATTTACAAGTAAAAAATAAATACTGCAATACTTAATTGATTAATCATATTATTTAATTTGTAAGGAGATAAAATTAAGCAAACTAAATTTTCTTTTATTTGTTTCTTTCAAATAATTGCTTTCTTAGTAGCTTAAAGCTTTCCTTGTCTTCTATGGTTGTTAGGACTTCTCCATGCGATGCACACAACTACCTGAAATCCCAGCTGTCAGGTTGTGAAATGTGTTCTCTCAGTGCTGGTGTCTGGCCACTTGGCAGAGCCCTACATTATCAGCAGTCGGTCATGCTAGCAACTCCCAAATTGCCTCTGGGTCAGTCATGTGCTCTTGGCTTTTATTAAATCTGTGAGGGGCTTTGAGTTCTCCTGGTGCTATGTTCCATTTAGATTCATAGATGTTAAGGCCAGAAGGGACCGTTGTGATCATCTAGTCTGACCCCCTGCATAACACAAGCCGCAGGATGCTCCTGATTTAATTCCTGTTTGAAGTAGAGCGTATCTTTTAGGGGAAAAAAACCATTCAGTCCTGTTTAATATTTCCAGAAGAATATGCCATGACCTCAGGCGGGTTATCTGAAGTACTATTTATCCCCAGTGTTAAAAGTGTACACCTTATTTCTGGCATGAATTGGCATGGTTTCAACATTCAGCCCTGGGCTTTTGTTGTGCTCTGCTACATCGAAGAAGACATCCATACTTTGTCCTCCCTGTTATTAGGTCATGCCTTAACGTTTCCTTCGTTAGACTACGCAGATAGCTCTGCCAGTGTTTAGCTGTGAGGCTGGTTTGTATTAGCTTGACGTGATTGTTTGGAGATATTACAGATAGGCGTCACCAGAATCCTCAATGAAAATCAGTGGAAAGGATGTTAAAATGGTTGCTAATGGAAGGGTTCTAGCTCTAGTATTTAAGCAAAGTGGCTGCTTATTATGTGCAAAATACAAAAATATTTCATTACAATACAAACACCCAACACCTTCAATCAGAACTTCAAGGAAGTTATTGAGGAGATGGAGCCAGGCTCTACACATCAGTACATGGTGCTGGGACAAGGGACAAGCAGCGTAATCTCAAACAACAGAAGTTCAGGCTGGATGTAAGGAGAAGTTTTTTCCCACAAGGACAGTCAGGCTGTGGCACAGGCTGCCCAGAGAGGTTGTGCAATCTCTGTACTTGGGAGTTTTTGAAGCCTCAACCTAGAGCAACCTGGTCTGACCCAATAACTGACCCTGCTGTGAGCAGGAGGTTGGACCAGGGACCTCCTGAGGTCCCTTCCAGTCTGAATGACTTTATGATTCTACAGTGTCATAAGATGCTTCAAGGCACTGACATAAAAATGATTTCAGCTTTTTTTATGCTTTAATACCATAAAAACAGTATAAATACCATAATTAAGTGGGAGTTACAATTATATTTGCATTAAAAGCTTAGAGTTCTGATTATAAAGAAAAAACCTTCCGTTTTTAATGGATGTGATGAGTTAGCTTATGTATGCTGTTTGCTCATGCACAGTGTAATCTCTGTTAATTGTTATTGATGTAATCAATATAGTTAAGTAACAGGAATAGAGGACTTAATTAGGATAGGATAGCATAGGATAGGATAGGATAGGATAGGATAGGATAGGATAGGATAGGATAGGATAGCATAGGATAGGATAGGATAGAGTAGAATAGAATAGAATAGAACAGAACAGAACAGAACAGAACAGAACAGAACAGAACAGAATGTTTCAGTTGGAAGGGACCTACCACAGTCATCTAGTCCTACTGCCTGACCAGTTCAGGGCTGACCAAGTTAAAGAATGTTACTAAGGGCATTGCCCAAATGCCTCTTAAACATTGATAGGCTTGGAGCATCAACGGCCTCTTCAGGAAGCCTGTCCCAGTGTTTGACCACCCTCTCAGTAACGAAATGCTTCCTAATGTCCAGTGTGAACCTCCCCTGACACAGCTTCAAACCTTTCCCATGCATCCTGTCACTGGATACAAGGGAGAAGAGCACCTTACGTTACATACAATTACATAGAAATCAAACAATCCATGAAGAAAAAAATCCCAGAATGAAGTTTGATTATCAAAAATACAGTCTGCTGACAATTTACGAAGTTTATGCCCATTTGAATGTCAACATCATTGCATATTTTAAAAAAATTGGACTTCTGTAGCTTAAGATAATCAATTTTGAGGTACACAAATGCCTGCTGAAGTGTGCATTCTGGCTTTCTACCGCTTGTCCTGTTCTACCACTTGTCCTGGTTACAATAAATCAGGAATGGACTTACTATGCTAAATATAGTGGTGAAATGAAATGTCTGCTTTTCTTGATATTTTTCTGTTTAGTTGGCCAAGAACATAGAAGTGTAAAAGAATCAGATCAGAGGCTTACAGTTAGCTGGTCATCTACAATATCAGGTAAATCCCTTAGAAAGTCCTTTGGGGGTCAAAATACTTTTCAGAACAGCCAATGATGGCTGCATGTTTAACTACATTAAATTACGCCCAGGTAAACAAATAATCCAGATCTTTCTGCAATGGTGACCCTTCCTTGTTTTTTACCTGTACCCTACATTTGTTAATCTGTACATTTGATCAATAATTGCTCTCTGTTTTCTCCTTCAATGTTTATTTGAAAAAAAATCATTGCTTGGACCAAGGATCACTGTATGCTCTGCTGGAAACCCATGCCCTCAGGCTGATTCCCTCTTTACAGTAAAAAGTAGAGGGAATTCATTAGTTTATTTCATGTATCTAATCTGAATCATGTTAATTTTATAACATTTTGTTTTATCAATCAACATGTCATGCAAACTCAAGTCAAATTCCTTCCAGAGGTTTATATATATGCATTTGTATTCTATCAACACTGCTACCTTTATCAGTCAAACTTGTAATCTCATTAAAAGGGTATTATGTTAGTTAAATAACATTTATTTTGTACAAACTGTTGACTGGCATTAATTACCCCCCTTAATTCTTTATTACTTGTGTCTCATATCAGTTGTTCCATTATTTTTCCCAGAATCAATATCAGGCTGATGTCTAAGGGTCGTTCCATTTAAATATTGGCAAACATTATCTCTCTTCTCCTCCTGAGCTTCCTCGTTGCTGTAACAGCTGTAGAAAACTAGCATAAATTATCCATGGATCTCTATTGCAAGCTTTGAAATAATTTGGGTTTGCTTGTAAATGTCTAACTTCAGAAAATGCTATTTCATGTTTCTTAATTACTGATCAAATATAAGATATTTCATAATCATGGAATCATATTGTTTTTGTTGATATATTTGAAGACATGCATAAAATCATTATCTAGTATCTTCATACTGCAATCCTTCATGTATCCCTTTTGTTTCCTTTGTATTCTTAGTTTCCACTAGTATTCTAAACCAAATTACACTGAAACAAATGTCAGTTGACTTCACCGGCTTTTTCGGCTAAGTATGATCTTAAGGGTGTGAGCTATTTTTATGACTCATCACTGGATGATGCTTGCAGAAAAATTTCTTCATTCTAACAAATGTCCATTTGACATCCCTTCAAGTATTTTTTAAATTTTATTTTACACACAAGATTTCCACTTTTAAATGCATTTCACAGGAATAATATCTGACAATTATGCAAGGCTTTTACTTTAACGTGGCTTTGAGGGAGAAAGAGTGAAAGGAAGGAAAGAACAAAAGTAGGGCTTGTTCTCTGCTTTGGACTTTGGTTTGAACTGATTCTTCAGATCCTCTGTGAGCAACAACAGAACTAGGATTCTTCAAAGAAGTAACGGCAGTAGCTGACCATACACCATCGTCCATATCAAGGCTGGCACATATGTGTGTAAACAGAGACCTGGAAAATATTGTAACTCACATTTCCATGTCTTCTGCTACATTTTGCAGTAGGTATGACCAGCCATAGATAGCTGATTTAGCTCAGAAGAGGATCAAAAATGAATGCCAAGAATGATATAGAAGTACAATTAATTTTTTTTTAAAGGAAAATCAAGACTTCTCCTTAGAGTGGAGAAAAGGACAGCTGAATAATACAAACCATCCTATTTGCAAGGTGTGGAAACTGGGCTTTAATTGTATAGAATATTTTAATTATTTGAATTAAATTCTGAGAATGTCTGGTGTTTGGAGTTGCAATCTCAAAAAAATTATCATGAAGAACTTTAAAATTACAGCAGTTAACTGTATCTATAAGCTTCATTTGCATTTGAACCTAATCTAGAATTAGGCATAAATATCAGTGTTCTGACAGATCTCAGGGTCCTGAAAATCAGCCTATTCGTGGATACCATACTCCTTTATCACATCTTATCCAATTAGTTTCTAAACTTCCTAAAATATTTTCTATTTGATAGCTTTGGAGAGGTAACATGGGATGTTGGAATGTATGAGGTATGAAGGAAATTGAAGGAATCTGTGCTCATAAAATATAATAGGATGGTGGTTGGGTTGACTTCTAAGAAACATATAGTCTATAATAAGTATATGTTTTTAACCTTTAGGGGAGAATTTAAGGATTTTTTTTTCTGCCCTCTACTAATAAATCAAGTGAAAATATACCATTTACCATAATGGTACCTGATTCCGGTAACGCTTCTGAACAGAATGATTTTGAAATTGAGAGATTATTCCTGCCAAAGACATCCCAAAGTCATTTTTACTGATATTTCTGCATTTTTCTTTTTAGTTACACTGATAATAACATTGCTAGAATACCAACACAAACTGCTTGCGACTTCCAACAGGCTTGCAAGCAGGGACATTTACTGAACAGGAGGACAAGGCTATTGAGACGATTTTATCATCTCTATGTGAATCATTCTCAAAACTCTGTGAACTGGACAGATGAAATTTCATACACATTCTTTGAGAATGATATGAATGGTTTTTAGTCCTTGGATTTTTTTTTTCCAATAGTAATGACAAAAGACATTCACACTATTGATTTCAAATTCTAAAAGATGGCTGTTATTCAGACCGCTTATTTTCAAATCTCCATGGTAAAGATTAATTTTGTATAACTTAAGGACCTTGTATGGTAGATACTTAGGGGGGGGGGGGGGGGGGGNNGTGGAGAGAGACAGTTGGAGGGGGAAAGAGAGGGTTTAGATTTAATTGAGAGAAACAGGTACTCTCACAGGCAGCTGACCCATTCTTTGCCCGAATACTCACTTATAATTCAGGATTTGTCAAAGCTCCAGGTCTTGCAGGCTGGATGCAGCATTACATGCACACAATCTTTAGACAATCAAGAGGCAACATACCCTGCAATATATCAATTATTCTCTTTCTTTCTGAAGAGTGGGATATGCTGCTCCTAAAAACACCTACCTCTCTCGGGGCCAGCTTCCTGACTTAAGCATGTCACACACAGCAGCAGCACCAGGAGGACTCTAAACCCAAACAGGAGAAGTCAAATCTGCCCTTACAGCTGTAACCAGATGTCATGGGCAGCCTATTCTCTACTCTGTGAAGTTGCGTGCTCTTGACGTGCTTCTTGACCTTGATCTGCTGGTCAGCCTGACTTGGTAGAAGAGGCTATAAACTGTGAGAACACTCTACCTCTTAACCTTCTCTTTGCATAGGATAAATTGACTGAGTGCGTCAATGTGAGGAAATTTTCCAGAATTCAAAGAAGTGTGAGTTATTTGGTTTCCTTCTGAACTTTTTCTAATTCAAAAAAATAATATTTTTTGAAGCTTGAATGTCATGATATTCCATCAACATCACTGACACTAGTAATATTAATATCACCATCTAAGTCATCTCGCTATTCTCTTATTGTTACAGGTGCATTTTAAACCTGTGTGGACACTAAACAAAATAAATTCCATGAAGACACCGTTGAATTTGATAACTTTTTAGATTGTTGTTTGATTTAGGTCAGGTTGTGGTGCAAGTTTAAAATTTAGAGCTTCTTTAATTCCTCCTACCCTTTGCATTAAAGCTGTGCACATTTCAAAAGTGGACATTAATTTTAAATACCTCCATTTTTAGTTACTCACACCAACATACCTTGGGGAGTGCATGCTAACCAATTTTATAAGGTATTTTTGAGTCTAAGCTACTCTCGTTTCCTACAGTCCGTAAAGACAGAATGGGCACCTCCAGAGCCTGGACATTTGATCTCACAATAAGACCTAGCACTTCCCGGAGATACCTATGTGTAAGACTTTGCTTTACTAACTCATAGGCAGAAGTGTAATTTTTTTAACTTGGGTACATGAAATTAAGAAATGCTGAATATCAATAAATCTTGCAACAAAAAATGAAAATCATGCCCTGCTTTGGTATCCCAAAATCAGCACATTAATGTTTAGCCCATTTCCCTTTCAAAATGCTCTGGTGGCATTAGTCATAGTATTACATCCACATTTTAGCAAAAAAGAAGTCTGTGTGCTTTACTTTTACCTTTTACAGAAGCAATACCATATATTATTAAGACTTTTGCAAATATATATGATGACTACTGTATGAAAAATGGAGACTCAGCATCTGAGATCAATATTATCCAGGATGTAGGACTGCACTGTATCTATCTGTTCTGGCAACAAATCCTTCAATTGATTTTTTAATATCTCGGGGGGGGGAGGGGGGTGCNGGGGGGGGGGGGGGGGGGGGGGGGGGGGGGGGGGGGGGGGGGGGATAGAAAGTCCTCTCTTTCAAATTCAGCTCAAAATTGTTGGGTCTGTGTCTCAAAGACTTTTTGCTGTCCTATAAATCAGTGAAATGAATGCTTCAATGACCATGTGTAAATAAGCCTTACACTACTTATTTGCTGTGCAGCTGTCTAAAATAATCCCCTAAAGGAACAACTTGGCCTGTATTGTTTGTTTCAGAGAGCTATTTGTTTATAATCTTAAAATGAAGGGGGTTCACAAAATAGATGTACAATATGCAACACCAAGAACTAGGTCATTTTTTCTAAATAGATATCTATAACAGATAATTGTTGATGTTTGAACATTTCATCGTAGGACACCTTTGGAAGAAATGGTGCAGGGTTTAGAGTATTAACATAGTCATTGACATAAATCAGAGAAGATCAGCTGTCCTAAAGACACACAGCTAAGTAAGACATCATTAATTTTAATTTCTCTATCAAATAGATATTACAAGAAAGTGAATCGTTCCAGTATTAATGGTTTTGCTTAAATGTATACAAAAGCCCATCCACACTCAAAATAACTATATATATTTAACTTCTTCAGAAAGAAAAACACCTGCAGATGAGCAGGCCTCCTGAATATGGAAAAATCCTAAAGCATCCTTTAAAATAGCACAATTAAGACACAACAGACTGTGGGTCACATGGAAGAGAGTCAAATTGTGGTGAATCCTGGAACCAAGTTGGATGTTATTTCTCATAAAAAATAGCAGTGAAAGAAGTGACCACTAAGGTACCTTGAAGAGCACTTTTCCTACCAATATTTAAGAAGCAATTATAAAACAGAATTTTCCAGTACATGAAGGACATGACTCCTGAAATAAAGAGAAATTGTTCCTTTGATTGTGCATGCCTTTTGTTTTTAAGCTCTGTAGGGTAGTCTCAGGGACTATTTTTACTGCTGTAAAAATTTTACTGCTATTCCACTCAGAGTTAGTCAATATTTGTTTAATATTTACTGTGCAAACACATGCTGAAAAAATGAGGTGATGTTCTAATGAAGATTCTGCAAACCCCACTCAGTTAATAACTTTGCTTAAAATTAGAATGCTGTAATTTTTTATTATTATTATTCCTAGAGACTTATTAGTACCTAGCCTTAATTGGTAATTTTGTGTTCAATATTTATAGTTTTGATTACATAACATTGACTTATTCTTTACTTTAGATTAAAGTGCTAAAGTTGAAGCATTCAGCTCTTTCATAGACTGCCAGTAAAAGTGATTACAGAGGTACTAATTATCCTTGCTTATGTAAACATTTGTGACATTGAATTTGATTTAACAAGGACAAGCTTCAGAGCTGAGATTCTTGTAAATTCATTGCTAAAATGTAAGTGCTTCTAGTTTTGCAGAGAAAGATAGTACTGATTTTTCTCAAAATCTCCCCATCTTACTTTTTAATATTTTACATGTAAAAAAATTGCAATTGTCAGTCTTTCATACCATTCTTTCCCTGCTACCCAAAAACTGCTATGTTAAACTTATGCCAAAACAGGACTCCTCTGTACAATGGCAAATTCCTGATGGTCATATTTATACACTATCTATTTTTTGGAAACCACACTTTGAGGAGTACCTAGATGAATTGCAGAGAGTTTAGCAGAAACTAGAAAGAATGATAACAGTCTAAGAAAATATGACCAGTAGGAAAACACGGAAAGAGTTGAGTTTGCTTATTTAGAGAGGATGTAAGGAACATTAAAGGGCTCTTCTAATTTGTATAAAGGTTGTAAAAACAAGACAGTGATCAGTTATTCACTGTGTCTGTGAGGGACAGCACAACTAGAAAACAGCCTAACCTGTGACAAAGGAGATCTGGGTTAAATATTAGGGAAAATGTTCTCACTACGGGGATCATGACACAATATAATAGACGGTGCCAAGGTACAATGGAGCCTCTTAAGTAGGGCATTTTAAAGAAAAGTTGAGAGGAAAGTATTTCCAGATGGCCTATTTAAAGTCCACTCAAGGGATCGATTTAGTCAGAAGTGGACAGGCTTTCAAGGGGTCTTTCTCAGCCTGCATTTTTATTTCCCAAATTACAGGTTAATTGAGCTGACAGAAATTCAGAGGAAGACAGGAGACCATATCACACGGCGGTGAAAAAATGCTGGCCACTTTTTTGAAGGCATTTTGTTTCTGCATAAGGCACCAGTTTCAGACCTTATTCTGACTTGGCAGCTCAGATAGGAGGCAGGAAGTGGAAAACATCACCTCTCACAAGTTTTTCTCTCACTGACTTCTGGAGCTTGCCCCAGGCCATGGCACATACTGTGAAAATGTGCTCAGTTGGTGTGTTGTGCACCAAAGATGGAAGGAAGTGACACTTGAAGTGAAAGATCTCATGAGGTCTCTTGTCTCCCTCCACTTCTATAATTCAGTGATTATGCTGAATAGAAAAAGGAACAAGCACTCTGCAGATGTACACTCTGTTCAGGTATATTAATGCTGCTTCACTTAGCTTTCTCCTGAACAGGGCCCTCCTACGCCTAATTCAAGGTTTCAATCTTATTTTCAAAACCCTCAGTTTATGAGACTGGATGCTAAGGGACCCATCCCACCCATGATACCTAAGCTACATTTCATAGCTGTCTCCTGGAGAACCCACCACCACTGGTTGCAGACACAGCTGCGTCAGCAGGCAAACAAAGCTTTATGAGCTCTGACACTCAATAATAAGAACCCCTGATTTTCCATTGTAAAATTATGTTCAATTCTGCTTTTCTATGTAATAGCTCATAATCCACTATCATTTTTGAAAGAGGGGAAACAAAGAATACAGATATAGAATACAGACTGTTATAGATCTAGAATATAAATTCTGCAGATTTACTCAAAAGAGTTCTTAAGTACTTGTTGTTGAAAAAAACATGCAGATCTAAAGAAATTTCCTTTTCTGAGGTCCTCAGCTAAGAGGCCTCTCAATCAGATCAACTCACCCAGTGCTGAAGACTCCATCTTACAATCAGCAAGTCTGAGCAAACCTATTAAGTATTTTCCAGGACTCTCATTTAGATTCAGTGAATATTCACTGCTTTAAGACATTTCAAACAAATATTTTAGTATTATTAGAAGAATTTTAACAAAACAGTATTTTCTGATGCAATGGCATTTTGATAAAACATTCCGATCAACTCTTGGAGTTAGCTGTACCTGTACAGAGACATTTGCACCAGCATAGGTTCTGACAGTACGATGAGCATTTTTGTATAACTTCTAAAATTCTGTTCTTTAGGTACCAGATTGTATCCTGTTTTGTTACAAAGGATCCATCTATATGCTACTGTAACAACTCTTGGAATGTTTTCTACTGCTTTAATGTCCAGCTGAACTTTGCGTAGATGAAGGCTACAATATCTCAACTACAAATTACGACTCTTAGGTCCATCACATAAGCGTATTTGTTCTATCACACTCTTTTAATGTTGCCTTACATTTGGATTTATTTTCTTTTTACTTCTGACCATTGTCACTGCTTAAAGGCATGAAAGTCATCTCACCATGTTGCAGCTGTTTCATTTTGTTAACATAATTTTCAAATTTACAAAAATGATTTGCCAAATTACCATAGATAACTTCCAGTTGAGAAGAACAACTCTGATTCCTCTGCAGTTTGAGAAATCCACGTAGGGTTAAAAATAATATTCAAAGACTGACTTTTTTCTCTTTTACACTGCTTTTATGAACAAAGGCAGAGTAGAAAATACTCAGCAACATAGCATGTAATTTAACAGAACTGGAACTATGTAGCAGAGAAACTAAAGATAATCTGGGAAAGATATTTGTTTTCTGGTCACTGTTCTTCTGTCTTAGCATGTTATATTTGAAAATAATTTTTAATCTTTTTTAAACATGACTGTTTCTGTAGTTAACATTTTCTATCAGTATTACTCTGTGATTTAATGGCATAGAAAATCCCACAGCAGAGGGAGAGTTACTGGTGGACTGTTCCCATTGTATCTTGGATCCCACCGTGGGAAGGCCAAAACAGAGAACACCAGAGAACAAACAGAGATTTTTGGCTTGCCAGGGCACTGGGGTGGAGGAGAGTCCTGGGGGTGCACCTGTCTCAGTCTGGACACAACCATGCACAGCCCCTTCATCACAACAGTTTCATTGAAGATACCTAAAACACAGCTACAGCAGTACTTCAAGTTCAGACTCATTTTCTGTACACAAATAATCCCTAATCCACCCCAAGTCATGGAGAATGTATTACAGTATGGGTAATTTGGTAAGTTTCTGGTGTATTAAAGAAGAAAACATAAGTGCAAGAACAAGGATGTGTATGGTATGAGGTATAGCTAGCCGTGGTCACTGTCATTGAAACGGATAAAGCTGCAACATCAAATCCTTTCCTGTCACTTTTACATTTCCAGGCAGGGATTAACTTGAGCTCTGTGTCAGATAATAAAGCTTTGTTTGATACTGAAAATACTGTGTTGGCAGGGTCACAGAAAGATGCTTTCGTATGACAACTTCCAGTTAGCACACATTCCCTTCCCCCTTTCTGTTTTCCAGCCTCAGTTCGCGTAACTAAGAGAGCAGAAAAGGATTGGAGCAAGGGGGCATTTGGGGCTTTGGAGATTTGCTCCTACCGATCCAAAGGACCAGGGGAGATGGGTGATGGATAGGGTGGAGCAGTGGATTACCAGTGGATAGGGTGATGACAGGGGGAAATGGTGCAACTCAGGTGTGGGCTGGGTCCTCTCTCCCCTCCATCACCCTTTAGTGCTTGCAGAGAGCCACTGCTTCAAGCAGGAGGTACTCCCTTTATTTCAGATAAAGTTTATTGTATTGCCATGCAAATTCCTGTAGGATTACTTCGCCTAAGCGGTAACAAATATTTTTGATTTGCTGGCTATACAGACTAATTAGTCAGCTGTAAGAAACAGCTGGTTCACAATGTTCTGATATTAGTGCTTTCCATGATTTTGATTTAATTTCAAGGGCAGACTATGGAGAGCAAAGTTGTAGATGGAGGATGTTTTTTTGTTCTTTCTGTTGTTGGCTCACTTGTTTGTTTTACTCCTTTTGCAAACCTTTATTTGATGCCTATTCATAAATTATACTGCTATACTATGGTATCTCATTATCCTTTATTAGTAGAACACCACTAAATAGAAGTTGGAATTATACATCATGCCCTGCATATGGAACAAAGCAGCATATGGAGACTATGCCTACTGCAGTTCTCAAGCATAAAAAAGCAGGAAATTATACAGGAAATTATACATATTTCAATGACTCTCTGCCAAGTGTTTCTGTGCTGTATCCTGTAATTCAGAGTCATGTTAATCTTTACTGTGTCATTTAAAATTCGTATAGTAGAAATATAGTCAGGTCATAATCCATATAGTAAGGAAGGAAAGCAAATTTTTTTCCTAAAAAAAAGAACAAGTCCCAGTAGCAGTTGGGTATCACATCCCCAGTATCACATCAATGGGCATGGTTTCAAAACATACGTTCCAACTAGTAGGGACAGATCATTTACTTAACATCAAAGCACTCTGAGCAAGTTAGCCTGACTGATAAAATATAATGGTGGGAATAATGCATCTCCTATACTACCATGAATCTGATCAGGATTTTTTCCTTTAAAATGAGTGTTGTCTCAGTAAAAACATGTGCAATTCTTAAAATGAAAACAGTTTAAATTTTTTCCATGCTAATGATCTTGATTAAAGCATGAAATGAATCATATCCTAAGGATTTTTGGAAAGGAGTGGGTTTTTTCCTTTGCAAAAAGAAGCATTTTTGCAAAACAACAAAATTCAAATTTAATCAAAATATTTCAGTTGTGGGGATATTTTAATTAAGTCAATTTTCTCTTGGAATATAATTTTGTTGGTAATTTTAACATCTTCAAATTTTGTTTCATTGTGTGTCACAGAATAGATATTGAGATCATACAACTTCTTGTGAAAAAGAATTTTCTTTGTGTGTTGCCTCTTTTTACAGAAAGAGAGAACAAGTGATTTTACTAAGTCTCAGTGAGAAAAGACTTACTTTTATGCCAAACATCACCATAATGAACACGATAAAATAAACACTGGTTTCACTACGTCTGTTTCATCCGAATTCAGTATCATAGACAGAAGGGTAAAATAAATACAGAAAAATCCCTCAGTAGATTAAAATCAGAAACATCTTACTCCATAGTGACAAGATCTGGTTAATGAATGCTGTCAGATCAAGACCTACTGTGAAATGGAGTCTCCATGCATTTTCTGGCTGCTGGACTCATGGTGAAAGCATGCAGCACATTCAGAATATCACCTTTTTTGTGGAAAGAGTGGGTCTTTTGAATAAATGGTAAAAAAAAATAAAAAGATAAGTAAAAGAAGAGGAAGAGAAGAAATATATAGGGAGCTTTCCTCTGATACTATGTTGAAAAGAAGCCTCAGAAAAGTGAATGCAGCCTTCCTGTACTGAAGATTTAGGCAAAAAATACATCTAGGTAACCCCCATGTTACTAGAAAGTGTCTCATAAAACGTACATATGGAATACACAGACGGTAAAAGCGTCTCTGTGCTATTCTCAGGATCTTGGGAGATTTCATATTTTGGGACCCAACATTCCCTTTTTCCCATGACAGCCATACAGATGATTATTCTCACAGAGTCTCCTACAGGCATCTCAGGGAGAAAGGGTCATCTGAACGATTAGGGTTCCCGTCAAATTGATTAGGTCTGGTTTGGCACTCAACTTTCCCAGACAGCCATGTTCACTTTCTTTCTGTCTCAAAAGTCACACCTCTACCTCTTCAACCTTCCACACACAGCTTTTGTGTTCAGTTTTGCTACCTGCCAAGTACATGAATTTAAAGCGCATTACAGGCATACCAGGATAGACGTATTATTGCCCTGTAATTTGTTTTCATTTATGTCTGTACAGAGTGAAGGAACACAGGTCCTCTTGACTCACTCAACATGATTGTGCAATGATCAGCTCATGTATAAACAACGTTATGAGTTGCAAAATGGTGGAGAGCCTGTGCCTCTTTATCCAGTTATGAGATTATTAAACTTTCTCTCCTCAGGGAGGAAGGTCACCAAGGTCTGCAGAGGAGAAACATTTGAGGTTGAACAAAGATGTTGCTCGTGGGACGGCAATGGGAGTGTACTATGGTTACTTGAACTTTAGTAGAGTATATCATGCAAGCACTATCCGGTGATCATGTGAGGATCAGGTATGCACAAGCCCTGAAATGTGTTGCCTCCCCTCACTGAAGCTTTTTGCTGCAGCCTCTTGGTGATGACAAGGGCCTCCTCTGCTTGCCCCATAGAAGTTAAACAGCATTTCCCTCCATTTCAGGTTGGGACTGTATTCTTATGACAATGGAACAAGTAATTTCTTCTCATAAAATCATGGCTCATTTAGGATTCTGGAAACTATGGATCACAGAATTGCCACTGCTCATTGTTTCTTCACCTAATGAATATTTTGGCTGGGAAAAGGGCCAAGAGTTTCACAGTGATGAAAGAATTACCAGCTTTTTGGCAGGTTTCAGCTCTGCCTCCAGGAAAACACCTTGCCTTGGATGGTTTTGCCCATTATGATAACAGAAAGCAGACAGAGGTATTTCCTTTTCTCTCAACAGTCAAAGGAATTTGGGGAAAAAAGAGAGAGAAAGCCAAAATCATTTTTACAATATAAAAGAATGGAGCCAAAAATGCCCAGCAATTTAGCCTAGTCCACCCTCTGCTCTTGTGGACAGTGTGGGCTACCTGGTGTTGCTACCTGATGCCCTCCTCTCTTCTACAAACCTTCCAGTGGCAGACCTCATAAAGGAGGGAGCCTACAAATATCACCCTCCCAAATCCAGAGAAAAGTGTCTTGCTGAAGCTGCCTCTTGTGCTACTTGAACAGTTAAAGATTAGCAGTTAAAGAGCAGCGATGGGATGTTCGGGGATTAGGATTGGGATTTACGATGGGGGTGTGATTACTGAGCAGTAAAATGGGCTGATATGAGGCTAATGGACATAGAAGTCATTGGTATTTGAAGGCAGAGGGAGAAACTGGAAGCTGAGCACTTTGGGGCACTTACCTGCTGTGTCAAGGGACAGCATGTCCTTTTTAATTTGCAATAGATAGTGACAGCTAAGCACTGCATACACTCCAAGTACAAAATGGAGAGGGAAAAAGCAGTCAAGGATATTAAAAAAGAAAAACAAAATTTTAACACAATCTTTTCACGAAAAAAATCTCTTGATTTTCATGGGAACTTCTGTATGTACAATTGTATAGACTCAGGAGAAAAGCTAAAAGCCTCTGAATGTCCATGTGACTTTTCCTGAACTGGTTTCCACAACCATTTTGAGAATGAGGAGACTGAGATATCATATTCTAGACAAATCTAACAGTGCATCTGCAGTGTACGTGACAAGATGATCACTAAACAAATGAGGTACATTGAACTTTTGAGCTAGCCAAGGAGGATGGATTGTATGAGATTAATCAACCTTTGCCTTCTTACAACGCTTATGATGCATGGCTTGCATCTGCACATGCCGTTTGAACCTTTGGCCTTCAGATGTCACTGCTTATGCATCAGCCAGAAACAAGGACCAAAAATACTGTAGTATGGGAAAAAATTACAAAACAGCATCTGCTTGTCAGAGGAGCCAGAGACAGTGATTTCAAGGTCAACACTTCCCTTAATTTTATTCCATTTAATTTCTTATTAATGACTTCTGGGCAAGAAATTGTTGAGCTTTTGGGTTTGGATTTATTTTTGGGGTGAAGGCTGGGGATGACTTCCAGTTCATTCTTTCTTGATTAACGACATCATATATATTTGGGTTTAATTAGAATCTCTGTCCATTCCCACTGTATTCATTAAGACCGAAGCAACCACAGGCAGTGCTTTGCCAAGATACCCCACTTCTTCCAGCACTGACTCAATGTGAGAAAGGATGTCCTCTAAGAAAGTTTGCTTGTGGTGACTCTGCTGTATGTTGACAGATCAGCAAAGAGGAACAGATATATTTTATCACTCTGCTTCTTTATGCTGGAGCTTAACACATCGAAAAGAGGGTAAAACCAGGGACTGGGAGGATAAGCTGTTTAGAGGGCAGCAAGGGAAGGGTGAAATAGCATGGTGGAGAGTCCTTGGAGGCATGCAGTCGTGGCAGCGTTCATAGGAACTTTCTGCAGCTGAAGGAGCTTGAACTAATGCAATTTTAGTATTTTGGGAGGTCTAATAACAGTAACAAAAATGAGGATGAGTGTAATTTCTGGTATTGTCTGTTACAGTTTAAGGTTGCCTGGAGTCATTGTGCCTCAGTTTAGAAACTGACAATAGGTGAAGTCATTCAGATCTTGAGGTGTTGGGAGAAACGGAGAGGGTAAGTAACTGCAAAGGGAAGACAATGGATATTTAACAGTGAATTTTAAAGCTGATGTATTAGCACATAATTGGGGTGTAGCTTCTGCCCCTTTGAAGTTATAGCAATCAAAAAGCAGCTTAAAATTTCCACATGAATTTATTGTTTCTGCAAAACCTCTGGAGTTAAAACCAATTATATTATTTTTTCCATTACCTGCGTTGCAACCGTTACAAACTGATAATTGATGTCATTGTAATCTGTCCTGAATATTCTTCAGTGTATTCCTACTTCTGTTTCCATAAATATGTATTTTATTAGATGATGATGGGGGTTTCCTTTGTGAAACTATTCCTATTAGAAAGTTACGATTGTAGCTTAAACAGGTAGAATTAGAAGAGGCTGCAAGAACTCAAGCAAAAGATACTTTTATAATGAACTCTAGAGAAACTGTGTTTAAACCACTTACCTACCATAAAATGAGACAGATACGGCACAGGTGGGAATCAAAAAAAGTGACTTGTATTTAAGTCTTTTTTGTCCCACAGGTTAACTTTGATTGGTAATATAGTGAAATTACCCCTTCTTTAGTAATATAACTGTCTAGAATATCTGTCACTGGATGTTTATTGGATCAGACATGGCCACTGGCAGTACTGAGTTTCTGAAATGCGATTTCGTTGTATTAAAATTGAGCTTTCATTCAGAAATGTAGAAGAGTCCCTATACTACATTTTATTCATGTTCTTCTGTCTGTGATAAACCTTCATCACAGCTGTGGTACAAAAGACACTTTCCCTTACTTTATTGCAGCAGTGGCAGCCTCTATACCATAAAACACATCCTGCCAATGAGGAGTCAACCAACTCAATATCTTCATCTAGTTTTCATTTCCTTGGAGAGATAGGAAGTTCTTTGTGCACTTGACAGTACATGTGGCTAATCTTGTTTTCTGTCTGAATTGGTAATTACTGTTAGAAGAATTTTTGGAGAATGAGATATTTTTAGCCAGCAGACAGGCTTGGTGATATCTTTAAGGAACATACTGTTATTTCATAGCTCAGAAGGTGAAAACATGCACTCACCACATCTTATTCTGTGTTTTTGTCCAATGTTGCAGATCAGTTATTTTTTTTCCCTTGCTACTAGCATGCCATGAAGGTCATTTTCATCTATGGGAATGCTACCACTGCTCTTTGTGGCTCAGGTAAAACTGGGAAACCTGCTTTATTTATTTACATTTTCTTTCTTTAAATACTTCCAATATGGATGCTCCAAGCAACTTGATGTGATGTGGCAGTTCCCTTGAGTCAGGGGTATATGATAAAGATAATAACACATTTTG
>RSEF01000001.1:59545001-59564821 GCA_003993805.1 Himantopus leucocephalus
GGGTCTCACCAGAGTAGAGTAAAGGGGCAGAATCACCTCCCTCACCTTCTCGCCATGCTTCTTTTGATGCGTCCCAGGATGCGGTTGGCCTTATGGGCTGTGAGTGCACATTGCTAGCTCATGTTGAGTTTCTCATCCACCAATACCCCCAAGTCCTTCTCCTCAGGGCTGCTCTCAATCCATTTTCCACACAGCCTTCATTTGTACATGGGATTTCCCCGGCCCATGTGCAGGACCTTGCACTTGGCCTTGCTGAACTTCATGATGTTCGCACTGGCCCATCTCTCCAGCCTGTCCAGGTCCCTCTGGATGGCATCTCTCCCATCCAGCCTGTCAACCCCTGCACACAGCTTGGTGTCATCAGCAAACCTGCTGAGGATGCACTCCATCTCCACATCCATGTCACCAACAAAGATGTTAAACAGCACCGACCCCTGAGGAACATCACTTGTCACTGCTCACCACTTGGACATGGAGCCGTTGACCACAACTCTAATGGTTGGACTTGATGATCTTAAAGGTCCCTTCCAACCTAGACAATTCTATGATTCTATGATTCTTTGAGTGTGACCGTCCAGCCATAGTTCTGCTATGTGTTTGCATCTTTTGAAAAGGTAGAGTAGCATGGCTCAGCAGGTCTTAATTTATTGACATATCTGTTGTATTAAGTGGATATAGAAAAATGCACAAACAAAACTCCTGTTCACAGTTGCAGGATCTTTTCTAAGGTTAGCATTAGATTTTGCTATGGATCAGGCATTTAAAAATTCCTTGCATTTGAATCACAGTTTTTTAATAAACAGCTATAGAAGATACTTTAGATAATTACTTCATGCAACAACGATATTATTCTATACTATTTAATTATTTTTCTAACAAAATCTTTTAGCTTCATTTTTTAGATTTTGTTGGAGATGGGAGTGTACATACAAATATGGCTAATAGAAGAGTACCAAAATGCATGCATACCTCTCAGTTACATCAGACTTGGCAACTGCTTTCCGTACTTACTATAGCCATGACTATTTTGCCTTCAGCTTGTGAAGGTAAAGTACTTTTCTTTAAAAAATCACAAGAAAGGTTTCTATGTGGTGTTAGCAAGTTTCTCTTACAAAGTGGGATCTCTTTGGATGTGAAGACTTACTTTCCTGGGACCAGGTAGTTTTTATGCAAACAGCTCTAAATGAATTTGTAGCTGTAGCAGAACTCTAGTTTTAGGATCGTTGTCTCCAGAATGACTGTTATAATCCTTTACAATTGACCCTGAATGCTCGTATTCAGAGAGGTCAAGTTAGACACCTGGATATAATTCAGAAGTAGAAACTCAATGTGGGAGTTGACATTTAAGTTTCTTTATTGGTGACATGGAGTGCTTTAAAATTGCAAGAAGAAACCTCATGCTGTTCCTGTAGGAGCTGAATTGTATAATTGCTAGATTTCTTGACTTTGTAATAGTCAGTGGTACATTCCTTCTGTGCTAAACTCTTGGCAATCTTTTCACAAGATATGTAAATGGCAAAAATAATTCAGTAAAACAGCTCTCTTTTTAAAAAATAAAGGTATGATCATAAAACAGGAGAAGAACTGGAGTTTTTCATGTTCTTATATTTTACATTCATAGTTTGAGAATTATAAATCTACGTTATAAACTTCTAATGTATGAAAGGCAGAAGACCTGGAAAAGATGATGGCAAACCTAAATTCAACTTGAATTTTGTCCCTAAATGTGGAACATTTCCCTGTTTTGAAGTTTTTAATACAAAATTCTAATTCACATGAATAGAAGTGCCTTTTTCCTAAAAGAAAAAAGTGTCATGTTTGATAAAATCCTGGTGAAGTTCAGTTTCACTTGGAAATCTTTCTGACTGACACTGTGATCTAGAGAACTGAGCCGTAATATCACATAGGGGGAATTGTCCTTTATTGGCAGAGCTGCCACTGATTTGCTGTGTTGCCAAGGTCACATATTCATCTGTCTGTGCCAAAAAGTCTCCTCTGTCTATATTGTCCATTTCAGACACAAAGTACAGAAACTTGGAGTGATCATTTCATGTCACACATCCACACTCCTTTAGGTAGGACGAATCAGTTCTGTGAGATGGGGTCTGCAGCTGATAATGTAATGCTAACAGTCATCACTGGTCAACGATTTAAAACAATCAGCACTGCAAATATGAACCACCTGAGTTACAGGCTTACTGAAACAGGCAGTAGGGATTGCCAGGGAAGGGTTAGGCAAAGGGCTGGCAAAGTGCCGCCGGTTAGGCTTTGTTTTACAGGCTGTGGTTTTCACACAGCTAGGGCCCTAGCCCTGTGGCTCAGTTGTGAGGAGGAAGAGACCAGTGAGTTTAAAACCAGGTCTAGTAAAGGATGTTGTCCAGGCTTGGGGCTGGTTTGCAGGAGAAACCACTGTTGGCCTCGATCTAGGCTAGACTCGGTTTGTGTTGGTTTGCAATCCCTGTTATCAAGATGAAGGTTTGTTCATAGGGCCTGCCTGTGTGGAGGAACAGAATTGCATCAGGAATGTATAAGGTTGGATTAGGTAAATGTTTGTCTGGAGGCTGTCAGAGGTATTTAGATTAGGATTGGAATTGTATTGATGTTGTCTTTTGAAGTACTAAGGTTGACAAGCTTTGGTTAGGGGCTGATGCCAGAAGGGACGGCCTGGATATTTTTTTGTGCTCATGGCTGGGCGTACGGCTGTCTTATTTAGAAATGGTGCAGACTGGGTTCCCTTGAGCAGAGTTACTGCTGAGATCAGGATTTTGGCTACCAATTGTCCAAAAAATAACAAGATAGAGCTGAAAACTGTATTCTGAGTTATGCAGGGCTCTAGAGCTAGCCAGACAGTTGTTATCTCAGTTGTGATCTAGCACTGGCAGAAACTGCTGGTGAGATAAATGTATTTGATTAGATTCCAGGTTAACGAAAGAAAATAAGGCTGGGACTTAGCCTAGACTTCCTGGGACTTGCAAGGGCATGCAGGAGATAATGCATGTACAGGCAGCCAGCTGGCAGAGAGGTTGATGGACCTTGTCAGGCTAGGGCCAGGATTGGATTAAATAATCACTTTTGAACAGGAGCATACAGTGATTTACCTTGTGGAATGAAATAAGAAATGACTGCAATACTTGCTTTAGGGCAGAGGCCAAAAGATGCAAATCTGCTCTAGCAGCAAGGACCTATTTTTTATGGCTGGCTTATTGTTGGATTTTAGTGATATTACCATGTGAGGATTGGCGGTGATGACAGTAAGGGTCTTCTGTGTAATTTAGTCCTGATGCTGGCAGAGGTTTCCAGGGGAGATTATGCCTCATGTTTGGGAGAAGGCTGCAAGTCAGGCAGGAAGTGGTGAAGGATCTAGTCTTGGAAGCATGGGTAGATCCGGGTTAGGATGGTGCTCCTGGGAGTAGATGAGCTAGAATTAAAGGTGAGTGCACAGAAATAGTGAGAGTTAATAGTTGTGACTGAGTCAGGTTTCATGTTATCAAGGTCAAATGACCAAAACACTTTGCTTAATCTAGAAGAGATCATTGGAGTATCGTCCCTGCATCTTAAAACAATACTACCTCTTGAGGTATGTGTCTTTCTGAGGTGACTTCTGTAAGATGGTCTAGATCACTGGATTTTATCAGCCTATTTTTGCATTCAATAATTTTTTTTAGCAATAGTCATAAAAATCACCCATTCTGATTTCAAAAAAATATGCAATTGTTGTAAAAATGTCTAGGTCAAGCTCACAAGTAATGACCAGCCTGAAAAGAGACCTAATCATTATTTATCATGACTAGATCCTGTGGCAAGTTCAGAAAAATTCAACCTTTTTTCTCCTATTTTGGCAAATGTGGTAAAATTTATGGAAAGCCATGTAGTGGTCTTTCTGAAAACAATGTACAGATTCCATTTCATATCTATCTTTCTGTTCAATGTAAATTATTTCAATTAATAGTTCTTAGAATATGATCATTCTCCTAATCAACATATTTCATCTTTAAGTATATAGGAACTGCTGCACTAGGTCAAGCAAAAAGTCTGCTTCACTCAGGTTTCTGTTTCAGGGAGGGACTGGTTTCAGATACTGAAAGAAAGAGTGCAAGAAACAGATCAAGGTTACCCTCTGCTTGTATGCTCTCCTTGACCCTCGTGTGGCATTTGGACTGTTGTGTATAATGACTTAAATGAGCCAGTCTTCAGGAATTTCTATAGGCCCTTTTGTGCTATATTTGCCGTTTTGACAACGATTAGCTCATGGGATGAGTTCCACAATGAACTATGCACTGTGTAAAAGAAGGAATACATCTCATTTTTAAACCCTCGGTGCAATATTTTTCCTGATTCCTTCTGGTTTTCCCATTCTGAGTAACAGGAAATTATTACTACTGTTTATCCCCCTTCTCCATTATTTCTATGTTTTAGATCTCTGTCAGAGTCATTTGCCTCTTTCCTAGCATCCTACTGTATTTAATCTCTACTTTTATCAAAGATGGTCCATACAAGGATTATCCTTATTTCCCTTGTCTGTCCTTTTTCTGGTTCTGCTGTGATTATATATTCGTAATTCTTATAATCTTCATAAATATGTCATTTGTGACTAGTATTTAAATATCTAAATGTATATTTTGAAAATATCCATGTCCTATAAATAAATGTGTAGTTTAATAAAATATAATATAATTATTTAATAATTATCTAATATGAATAGATTAATTATATGATATATAAATATATCTTTTGAGAAAGAGTGAACTATACATAATGATCAGAACACAGATATATTCTACTTGGCTGTGTAACGTTCTCTCCTTTTTCCTTCCTTTCTCTAATCATCCCTTAATCTTTTTAAGTTTTGCTACGCAATGAGCTGATATTTTCAGATGAATGCCTACAACAACGCTACTACCATTCTGAATAGTAGTAACCAGTGTGGAGGACATTTTCATGTATAATTAGCATATATAATTAGTTGTTTTGTCCCACAGGCATTATTTCTTTTTTACTGAACTTGAATGTAGCCTGCCAAAGCTTCGAGCGCTTTCACAGACAGTTTCATTTTTAGCTGCCATTCATAATTATTTTCATTAGAAAACATGGTCAACTCATGGTTGACCCTTTATGCTCTTCACCTTGACATCTGCCTAACAGCTCATGCCCTAGCAAACATCCTTAAAGGGTTTCACAGGTCCTTCATCCACTGCAAGAACAGGTTATAGGACTATTCTGTGTTACCCAGACATCAGTCCATGGGACGATCTTCTTAACTCATGTGAACTTTGTTCAGGATCTGTGGTGAGGGACCTGGAAGAAAACTGGTACCTAAGCTACCTTTATCAGTGTCCTTCGTGAATTTTGGCAAAACAAACCACAATGCTTAAAAAGCATCACTGTTCTCAGGGACCCATCTTTGACTTCTGTTCTTTGTTTTCTTTCTATCTACTGGTTCCATAACAGAGGTAGAGATTATTGGTCTGTGGTTTCATGCATTACTCATGAAGCCCCTTCTAAAAAATGTTGTTATAATTTTCTGTTTTCCTGTGGTTTAAACAATAGCTTGTTCATCAAAATAGGCTAACTGTGATCATATGTGATTTGCATTACTGTGCTTTTCAAAGAGCACATGATTTGAAACTACTGGGTGGGTACTGTTTGGATCTGGGTATGTGTTACCATTAATCTTACCTACTTCTCTAAAATACTGCTGATCTAAAATCTACTGTCAGGTTTTAATTTGAGGCAATACAGACAGTTTCTTTATTTTGTATTCCTCTGACAAACTGTTCTTTGTAATTTTTCCTTTTCTTTTTCTGTAAATTTTTCTGATATCATGTGTGAGTTCCCCAAGTCTATTTCAAAAACCAGTCGGTTTTAAGTACTATGAAGCTTTGGTGTGAACCTTGTTCAGTTTTAATCCTTTTTAACATTTTTTTTTTTGTGGCGTACATTGCTTTTTAATTTTGTTGATTTTATTTTTATACAGTATCTATCACAATAGGATCCTATTTTTTTACATTAATTTCTTAGGTATTGCTATGATTAAATTAAGGTTACTAAATATTCTGCAGCAGGGATTAAGGTGGCTTGCTCAAAGGTGAATTCTCTTACCCTGTTGTTGGTAGTGAAATGGTCTTTCCATAGGTGAGTGGGGTGTTATGGGTGGTACCCACAGAAGAGATGCAGCAGGGCTGGTTTTGATGTATTTGGGGTTGCCCTGGGTTCTGTGGAATAACTTTGGTCTTCTCCTTTGAAAAGCTTCTGCCTTTGTTTCACTTAGTAGTGGATTCTGTACAGATTATCATAGTTGTTATAGCTGATACAGCACGCTCTCTTGCTGCCAGCTATCTTAGCCTGTCCATTGCACTGATTTTTTCTTCCTTTGGTGAGAGTAATGCAATTTCAGAAAAGATTTGAACCTTCTAGCTTTCTCTTGTGGCTTTGTGAGAGATTTAGTCTAAAGGCTTTTTAACAGTGATCCTAATCACCTAAAGGAACACAGCTTAATCCTAGATTGGGTCATGGTGAGCAAGTTCAATTCAAAGATGTTTTGTAAAGCGTGTAAATTTGTGATAATGTAATTTCACAGGGATTTCTCTGGCTGATTTAGAGGCTGAATTGAGAAGCAACAGACAGAGCTGTCTTCCATATAAAGACAACCCCAAAAACACATCCAACACAGTACTATCACAATCAAGGGACATGAATGCAGAAGTGGGCAGTAGACATGTTCCCTGGAGCTCAAAGGCAGAACTCCCTTCAGCATTCCAAGGGAATTAAAAGGCAAGCTCAGAGGAGTCATGGTGTAGTCCTGTGTTAGACAGTATGCTTGAAAGCCTTCAGCATCTCTCTGATTTACATGTTTTGTACTTTTTATGTTATTTTAAACAAGCTTGTAAAATTATTTTCCCATGGCAGTGTCTGGCTCCTATTTCTGATTCATGAACAAATTATGAACAGCAGCAAATCTCTTGCACATCCTCCTTTTTCAATGTAAGGTATCACTACGTACAAACAGGAATATTAAAGCACTCTAAGCAGAGAAAGGAAAGCACCATACACAGCTTTGTTTTTACTAACATGAAAAGCACAAAATTACATATGCTACATGAGGATAGCTCTCCATACCCTCATCCCCAGTTTGGTTGTAAGTTACATGGAAGACTTCTCATTAATAAATAAAACCTCATGATTTGGGATTTGGCACTTACAGAAAGCATTTGTAATAACAATGTGGAAAAATCCATTAAAATGTTTTTAATAAGCATGGTGGCATGGACCTAGATCATAATACACCAGATCAAATTTCATAAGACAAAAGATGGCATGCAATAATAATTCCCTTTCCCTGTTCCCAGTTTGGGACATGCACGCACAGAAGAAGAAATGGTGTCTTTTCTCCTCCAGCACACGCAATTTCATAAAATTAGAACATCTTGCTGAAGACACTTTTCATGGTTTAACCCTACAATTAGTGTTAATAACTGCTTGGTTATCACTGCTGGTTATAAACTGCTGATTAAATTTCACTACTGCCCAAGTAAACTTAGTGCAGTTTTGTAGGCCAGGATGTGTGTTCTTCAGTGAATATAAACAAATGGTTCAGGCATATGCTGCCAAAATCAAGCATGAAAATGTTAGGCTTTGGGGGACTTTGCTTGCTTATTTGCTTTTATGTGAACTAATCAGATTTGGGGGTTATAGGAAAAACAACACAATACAAAGATGAAGTCAGATATTGTAGTCCCTAGATCAGAGGTCAGATCACAATAATTCAAAAAGATTATGCTGCTTTCATATTCATATTATGAGGTCTGTTGTTTTCATTCAACTTTCTGTGGATATCTCCAAAATCAATACTGCATTTTATCAGTCTAAAACTTCACCTGAGACTTGTGCCTCTGTTGCACCATCCCAGACAGTCATTTACAAAATCAGTTTTAAAAAGCAGGGTGCAAGTGACGGGATTTTTTTTCAAGATCTTTCTACAAGAAAAAAAGGATATCTCTGTTGTTAGTGACTTTAGGCTAGACAGTTAATTTTTGATGGATAGTCAGAGGACTCTAATTTTAACCAACTCTTTATAAGACTGACGATATCCTCTTGGGTCTTACAAAGTGGTGAGGGCTGCTCTGATGTTCAGAATCCTCCAGACTCCCCTGAAACCTAAAGGAAGTCAAGGATGATCTCTCGGGGGTTGCAATACACAAATGCAGGGCTTAGTGCTCTGCAAGATCTGAGTACTTCTGCTGTCTGCTATTAATAAATTTAGATAGGATTATATTTGCAAACATAATGAACGATTGCCATTTTTTCTGGTTCAGTGACATGAGGATGCAAAACTCACGGTTTGTTAGAGGACTAACTAAAGATTCTCAAGTATTGACCATCTCTATTTGAAACTCTGGCATTTCTTATAGCTAGCAGGGTGTTGCAAATACTGCAAGGGTAACGAATTTCACCATACTGCAGAGCTGAGTATTTCAATGTGTGGAAATTGGCCCTGTGCAGCAAAACCAGGACATTTCTTAAAGCATTTAGCTATCAAGTCTCGCTTTGAGTTTTGCAAGGCGCAAGCAGCCACTGATGTTTTCTCCTGGATCAAGATCTTAGCTTTAACAAACTGTCAAACAAAATCAAAATGAAATTTTTGCTCTGTGGAATCACCATATATTGTTCCTCTTCTGCTTACAGTACTCCTTAAAAAATAAATGATACTGTGCCTCTTTCTTTCATTTGCTTGTTTTGTACCATTTTAGCTTATGGCTGTGGCTCATTCTAATTCTTTCCCACCTATGTTGTTATCATGGATGTATGAGTGACTTCCACATTAGGCTGGCAAAGATGTACATCTGTCTTTTTTCTATGTCAAAACAGACAGATAATTCTGCAGACATGCAGGAATAGTCTGTAGGGAGAGGAACCCTTCTGTCTTTCTGAATTTTTTTTTTTTTTAATGTGAACTCCTTTTCTTCCCCTTCCTTTTATAGTAGGCTCTGTGTGAGCTCCTGGTCTGTTCTTCATGATTCACTGAAGACTGTACTGCTAAGTAGATCTTCTGAGTTTAGGAATCACTGATGATCGTTAAAAAACAAAGAGTAAGAGCAGAATTCTCCCCAGTGAATGCTTTTTCTGCACATTCAGATCAGAGATGTCCGCGAATGGCTTCCAGCACAATAGAACATTTTTCCCAGGAGTGCATGAGGCTTTCATGAGCCCAGAAAGACCCTTCTGAAGTGTGTGATTAATGCACTATCCCCACACAAGGAATTAGATATCCTGTTTCTGACACAGAGACTCAAATGATATTAATCCGTGCAAAAGGCCTCCCATTTGCTGAAGAAGCTATATTGCTACAGCTGTATTTTTTTTTCCTGTTGGGAATTTACATCACTGTTTACTCTAATTAGAAAAGGGCAGCCTTAGTCTCCGTGGGCCAGATCTCTTACAGCCATCAACATATCCTGCAGTATTTTTGCCTTCATCCTTCTTTTCAAGATATACTTTGATTTGTAATCATGTTTCTGTCCATCTACAGGGGAAAACAAAACAAACAACCCAGATTACCCTGTTCAGCTCAGTTTGTCATATTTTTGCTTCTGTTTCACAGTCTACTTACTTTTGATGGTCTCTCCTGGTGTTTGGAAAGAGAGAAAATGAAAGGCAGATTGAAAAATGGTTCTAAAACAGAGAAACTTGTTCAAAACATGGGAAAAGAAAAAGGAGGCAGTGCTAAAACATTTTAAGCTGCCTGAAAAAAAGAATAGGGAGGATTTCTCCTGAAAGCAAGAGTACTGACTTGGAGAAGGGTCCATCTTTTCTGGTTGTGATTTGGCAGTTTTCTCTCCTGCGACAGCATCATGCCACTGATGCAAAGATGCCCAAGCCACACCCATACATTATGTCCTAGGACAAATAATCAACTAGTAGAGGCTTTTAGTAGCACATTGCTGTTCTTCCTTTGCCAGCTGTTCATGCAAAGGCTTAGAGGTAAGGACAAGAGATGCCCTGCAGAGATTTTGAAGTCCCCATAAATGTATTAATCAGCACAGCTATCAAACAGGAAGGATTTTTTTTCCTGGGCCAGGTGCAGGTAGTGCTGCTTTAGCAGTATGAAGGTCTCTTTTCTTATTGCGCTCCTTGCACTACATACTTTTGTTTACATGGGAAGTCTCTTCAGCACACAAAGTACTGGAAGCATAGTGAAGCTCAGGTGGCTTGAAGGTTGGTGGTACTTGTAGGCTCTAAGGAATGTTTTCCAAACATGCACTTAGCTCCAGCCAAAAGTCCACACCTATGCCTGAAAGGAGCATTTCTGCAGCCAAAATAAAGTAAGCGGAAGGACAGCCTTATAATAATGACAGTGCCACAAAGAAAAATGAAAAGGAGACCTCACTTCAGATATAAAAAATTCTTGAATTAGAATTCTTATAGTTTTGTATTTCTCACAGCACAGCCTCCCATTTTTTACTCTGAACTATCTAATAAAGTATACATGGTCTCAGGAGGTTTTGGGAAATATTAAAGATCTAAATTCTATGTCAATGTGGCAGGGACAGCAGGTAACGGTAGGTGACTTTCTGATGGAACAAAGATCAGTCCATGTCCTCTGACTCCATAAAACTATTCAGTAGCACTAACCATGTGTTTACCATGCATTCATTATTTCAGAACATGGTGTCAGAATGGTCAGAAATGGCACTGATTATGCCTGGAAATTTATTTCACTGTGTTTTGCAGCCAAGATTTTGCCACCAATCTATGCTCTGTTCTGTGCATTATATTTTCCTATTGCGAAGTATCTCTGGCATTTCATGTAGGTGCAAGATATCTCAAAGCTGCAAGATGCATGTGGCAGAATGCTTCTTCCTGGTATTTATGTCAGGTTCACTCTTTGATGTTACATCTTTTTCAGATCCGCTATGCTGGTGCTGCCGACAGTTCTGTTCAGTTTATCTTCTATCAGCCTATCATTCACCGATGGAGGGAAACTGATTTTTTTCCTTGTTCAGCATCCTGTGGAGGAGGTAATGAATTACCACTGTATACCAGAAGCCATCATCTGCTTACAGGATCTGTCCCAACTGCTGCAGTGAGATTTGAACCTTTAAAATGGGCAAAATCTGAAAATGAAAGTAGTTACATCTAAATGAAGGGAGGAATGTACCCACAGTGGTAGTATCCTGTAGATTTTTTAGCAATATATCGGGCTCTATGCATAGAGTACATTTTGATATCCACACTACTGCATTTAATGCTATGGCTGTCAAACATAAGCATTGATGGGATTTAGGCCCACTTTGGAATCACAAGATGTCTCCATTTGCCCCTATCCCCACCAGCGGCTTTACCCTCTGAACTGAAACTGAATGTATGAGTCTTGGTTACCAAGAAAACTCAGCCTTTGTGTTTTGTTTTTGCTCTAGGCTTCTGAATTTTTATTTGACCATACTGGTTATATTTTGTTTCCTACTACATGTGATTTAAGTTGTCATTTTCAATCTGGTCTGTAAAACAGCAGCTGTTATGTCCAAAAGCGCTGATATTTTCAATTTGCTTTTTACCAAACCAGAACTTAGATGCACTTCAGAAACACACAGGAAGAACACCACATCACGTATTATTTCCTCCACTGTGTATTGCAGGTTATCAACTGACATCTGCTGAATGTTTTGATCTGAGAAGCAACCGGGTAGTAGCAGATCAATACTGTCATTATTACCCTGAAAATATCAAGCCAAAGCCAAAACTTCAAGAGTGTAATCTGGATCCCTGTCCTGCAAGGTCAGTCAGCTCTACTTTTAAAAGAGACTGGGCAATGAAGGAGTAAAATAAAGTAGGAAAATATTCTGTTGCTATGGCTTACAATTTAGCCTACATAATTCAACCTCTTTCTTATCCTGAGGATGTACTGTGTAGAAAAAGACCTCAGTTTAGCACCTCCACATCACAAGGACTGCTTTGAAATGGTTGTTTCTTCCCCTCAGATTGTGTTTTGCCTCATTAAATATTATAAAGTGTGAGAAAACAAATTGTCCATGATACCATCCTATGATCAACACGTCTCTTAAGTGTTAGTGAGATGGGAAAAATTCTCTTGGGGTAAAAATGCTGCTGGAAAATGGTTATCATCACAATTAGATGCATTATTTTTATGGGTTTTTACATTTTCTCCTTAATAAAAAGCTTACTTGCAGTCATGGCAGCTTGTAAGAACGTAATGCAGGAATCTGTTCTAATTATCAATACCCTTTGGCCCCGCACAAAAGACTCCTCTCTGCTCCCCTGCCAAGCATTCTTCCCCAGAAGATTAATAGTAAAAATAGTAAGATCACAGAGTCAGATTTCCCGTGTATAAGAAAAGGAGCAAAACCACAAAAAGGACTAGTCCTTTGTTGCACTGATTCTCCTGAACTTCAGTGGAAGTCAGTCTGCAGCCACTCATAAACCACAAGCATTTATTTGTGTAATCTAAACCTTTTCGTCCTCTTGTGTGGCTTTGCTAAAAGATGGTTAAGTGCCACCCAGGAGGCATGCATACAAGGATGCCCTAAAACCATTTCTTTACCTGCTCCTTTCCCTCTAGACTAGTTGTGTGCCAAGTTTGATAAAGCAAGTTCAGGCAAGTGTCACCTAAAATGTCCCTATGGCCCTTCAGATTGCTGGAGGTTGCCATAGAAAAAAGACGTCCTAGCCAGGAGAAGGATGCTTTAGGAACCTACAGGACTACGTATGCACCCGACTGAGGATGATTGCTTCCCAAGCCAGGTACACCAGCTTTAGACTAGCTAGGCATTATCAGAGTAGAACAAATCACTCCAAGCCCAAGATACTTTTTACCTTTTCTAGAAAGTTTTCATTAAAGTTCAGTGAATTTTCATAACTGGAGTTAACACTCAGGTTTCTTCTACCCTGAAGACACATTTACACAGAGTGTATGGCAGTTTATATTGGTTTGTTCTAGTAAACACATTTTTAACAGTAATTCTGTTTGTAAATAATTAAAAGCCATAAATATTCTCATAAAGTGTTAAATTTGAAGTGAAATTCTTTCAGAATTAAAAAATGGAAATACCAAATCTTGAAATCCAACATTATCTCAACTGTATTGTACATTCTTTAAGTTACATACTTTAACATGTATTTCATTAGGATGTATTAAGGATATAATACAAAGAATGCAGTTTCACTAGGGCTTTGTGAAAAGTATTTCCTGTTGAGCATGCACTCAGAAGTAATTTTTCAACGTAGAGATTGCTTTCCCACAATGCAACAAGACCATATTTTCCTTTAACAATATTCTGTCAAGTTCAGTATCTGGCTTCTCTTGTCCTCATACTTTCCACAAAAAAAAAAAATATTTAATTTCTCAAGTTACTTAAATATATTTAACAGTTGCAACTAGAAACCTTACTATAATAAAGTCCTCGTACTTTTTCCTCAGTGATTTTCTCAGATCAAAAACTGTTTCTCTCAATTCTCCTTGAATTGTTTGAGACAAATGTCAGTAAAGTAGAGGCCAGGTATGATCAGGTAAGAGACCTAAATATGAACATTGCTGCAAGGTGTGAATTGATATGGAAACTGTCTTTTAGATTGACCTCTCACAGTACCAATGAGAAAGTAATTTTATGTAGCTGCTTTTTTTTACAAGCCTAAACTGCTACTTTTTAAAAATACAGTTTTGAGTCAAATATGTGATTTGCCTCTGGAATTTGTACTATGGATATTTTCCATACTTTTCCTGATAATTTTAAATGCCTTGTTCTCAAATGGTAAGACAAATGACTGCATGGTACATGAGAGGAAAGAGAGAAAAAAAAAAAAAACAGCTAGGCAGATGTCAGAAAGCAATTTTTGTTTTATATACGACATAACAAGGCAAAGTTGTTGATATAAAGACCCTGAGGGGAGGGAGAGTCATTTAGAAGTACAGCTATGCTGTCCCAGGGTACAGGCAGTAACAGAGGGGAATTGGCCTCTTGGAAACATCCTCACAGAATGCCAAATTGCAAATGATTATTTTCAAAAGTGCCTTTGTAAAGAATTCAAGAATCAACAACCCAGACAGAAAACCAGAGGAAATCTGTGGTAAATTCTGGAATCCTGATGCTTTCTTACGGTCAGGAAGAGGGTAGGTGAAGCAGAACAATGGGGTCAGGAGCATGGGCGAGGAGGGCGTCTGGGCTCAGCTGTGCCTTTGCTGTGTGGGAGCCACCAGTATAAAACGAAGATGTTAATTTTTCCTGGCAAACCCAGTTCCAGTGAGGCATAGCTGATTAGTGGTTGCTGACTGTTCCTATGGTGTGTCAATGAATGCCACAGAAAATAATCGTGGAAGACCACAGTGGCACTGAATAAAGCAACCGAGAGGGGTTACTGTGGGAGAGGCTATGTTAAAATTTTCAGCAAAGGGCAGGCTGAAAGAAGAGTTTAAATGAACACCAGGAGTATCATGTGGGCCTGGAATTAGTTGCCTCTTTAGGCTTAGTGCGTAGAAACATTTTACTTTATTGTGCTTATTATGACAATAATTAACAGTACTGCTGGCATCATGAGTAGCAAAAAAAGCTTGGGCTGAATGAACATGGAAAATGAATCAACTTTTCTTTCTGCGAACACAGTTTTTCACTCACTTCTCAGAGGAGAAGCAGTGTGTGGAAGGTTATATATCAAACATATAATTTATACATGTTCCTTTTCTGCTTTAAGTAAAAGTGGCCTGTCCACCTAAGTAAGACCAGTAATGAGTGTCTTATGGGATAAATGAGACGTGTTGCGACACCAAGTCCCTCTTTGTCCCTATGTACTATCCGTGCCCTTTCTAGCCTCTCTCATCAACTCTTTTGGGGATTCAGCTCCCACCTTAGATAGAAAGAAAATATCTGTTCGTTTACAGGCCATTAAGATTTTACAACAGTCCATACTTGACTGGCAAATACATGTATAATGTCTACTGATGTAAATAGCACCCAGTTTGATCTAGTTCACTCCCTTTCTATGGGGCAAAATCCAACATTAAGATTTCACATATTTAATTAATTGCAAATCTTTTAACTATCCAAAACTTAACAGACTGGAGGGTTTAGGGGAGGTTTTCTAGCTATCGTCAGTATCCTCCTGTCTGGTATCCTCTAATGAAAGGTGAATGGAATTTTTGTCTGCACTGAGAAAAAGTCTGTTTAGAATTGACTTAACCGGCTGTGCTAAACACTTACCTAGGACAACTCTGAGATGCTATAAGCTGGAGATACCATTTATTTCATAATTCAAAGGCATTCCTCCAAAAAGCAGTTTTTACAAAAAATGAAAAAGGCTTTTACTCCACTCATTATTCACCTACTCACCGGGATACTCTCTAGAGCAACATCAGCGCTGCTTCTAGATTTCATCTTCAGCTTTTAAGTGGCATTCCCAGCTGCACTGTTCTGCATTTTTAACAATATCTCTTCTATTTTTTTGCCTATCTCTGCTACATGTTCATGTGGCAGTTTTTGAGTCACAAAAGCTCCACTGGTGCTTTTACCAGGACATTTCAATGGTGTGTAATGATTTCTAATGGCATCTTCAGCAAAGATTCTAATTTCATGCAGTAACTGTCTCAAAAAAAATCATAGTAGCACACCTCTAACATGCGGTCTTCTTTTTATCACTTTGCCAATAGTGACGGTCTGATCTGCACAGGCAAAAATCCTGGAATTTGCTACAGCATTATGTGTAAGCCTGCCACTAAATATACTGTTAGTACCTGTGGAAAGTTTGGAGAAAAATCTCTAGTTCAAGCAAGCGTTTCAGCACTCAGAGACCTGAAGGAATTCTCAGATATCCACAGTTTATGGAGTCCTCCAGCAAAATTGCACACTCCTTTGCCAACTTATCAAAGATTTTCTTTTGGCATCCTCACTTGACTATCCGTACTGGGTGGTGGTGGAGGCAGGCATCAGCAAAAAGAAACTTAAATTTAAATAAAATTGTAGTTATTAGTTGATATTTTTTAGCTAGTCTAACAAGTGCAATGAATTACAAGTAAAAGCACACAGAAGACAGCTAGGATGTTATGGCAGTTCAGAGTAACCCCAAGTAGTGAGAAGTCCCCAATGTACTTCGTGATGTGAAAGTGTATACAGTTTCCTGGGCAACAGCGTAAGACGTGCATGATAACTTTTATATATTTCCTTCAAAAGAGAAGGAGTTAGTAATGAGTAAACATGCATGATTAAAAGAGCAACATAGAGTATCCTCTTAATCAATAACAGAGGTCTCCACGCTTCATTACAAATTGGCAGATGAGGCAGGACATTGCCAAATGCATACTTTTCTGTGTGTTATCAGCTTCCCTAAAGGTATTATATTAGATAGCAATTATAAGCCAAGTATCACAACAGTGCAGTGTTTCCGTTTTAACTACATTCTTTCTGGAAGATGAACAAAACTGGAGTGCTGGTACGTTCCTGAAAAGGCGATCTGCACTTTCTGATTTACACAGTAGCAGCCATAGATCTGCAGTGATGAGAGGAGGCTGAGACACAATGACTCATTTATTATTATTGCTCTCAACTGGGACATACGATAGATTTAAACTTTGTTTTGAATACTCTTTCACATAAAATATCCCATAGTTACCGCAGATACTGGGCTTTTTGACAACAGCCCAGCTTTTTGCTTGGATGTGGGATGCTGGTGAAGACAATGCCCTTTCCTGATCTCTGCCTCAGGCAAATGGTCATTTCTGTCGATTTGCATTTTTACTTAAGTTCTTTATTTGTTACAGGGGGCTTGAGAAAGCCTTTCTGCCTTGCAGTGCTCTCTGAACCTTGGTTGCCTCTGATTGCTGTGTCTGGTCTCAATATCCACAGCCAATCATGTGCGTATGAATTATCCTAAAGACAGCAAGAGAGAGCCATTCCAGGGGAGGGTGACACATGAAGGTTTTAGCTGTCAAAGCAGAAGGGAGAACAAGCCTTTTCCACCAGCATGGTTAAAGTTGCATGTGCTGGAAAAGTGAGACTGGTATTAGCAAAAAGTATGCTGCCTGCAAAGGAGAGACCCCAGTCAACAAATATCAGTCATTCCAACTGTATATTTATGGAGACTGATTTTTGAACAGTTGAGAATTTACCAAGAAACTACCAAGGTTGCTGGAGACATGAGCTGAAATGATGCATTATGCATGAAAAAAAGACTGGGAGAAGTTTAGAAGGCCAAAATCAATTCAGAGCAGCAGGAAAGGAACCACCAGGTAAGTTTTCAGGAAGGCTGGATTGGAAATAGTGATACATTCAAATAGAAATGGCAGTACGTATATGTCCAGGTACAGGACTTCTAAATGGAGAAGGAGCTGATGCAGTGGCAATGTTCTGGTAGTCATAATCAGGGTCACCTGAGTTCAAGAGCAGGATAACGATGAGCTGCAGGTACTCTAATGCTTAAAGAGGCAATTTTCTTAAGACCAATAGACAAAACCTGGAATTTTTAGGCAGGGTAAAAGACATTTAAATTAAGCTAGAAAATTATTTTGTCAGAACAGGCAAGGAGGGTGGACCAGGAAGTGTTCGTCAAAGTGTTAAAAGATGTGAATAGCAGAGCAAATTCAGCTCTGAGGAGATAGTTCTTATTAAAGAAGGACAGAAAGAAAGGCAGAAGAGAGCTGTCAGGATGCATCAGATAACAAACTGTAAGGTGGGAAAGCAGTTCTTGTACTGCAATGAGCATCAAATATGGCTATCTGTCTGCCCAAGATGAAGTTAAGGGAAATGTATTCTATTTAAGTCCAAGGACAGACCAATACTGCAGCAAGTAATACGATGGTCACAGAAATTTCCACTGGATATTCAGTTGTTAACATTTAGTAGTGGAAAATAACAACAATTTTCCATCTTTGTATCAAACACTGCTCATCCAAACCATCATAAAATATTAAAGTGAATAAAAAAGGGAGAAGATCTTTAGACACATTACAGTCATTCTACAGGAAGGAGGTACATTTGCTGCTTCCAATTGATAACACCCAGTTCAAGCCCTGTAAAGAGGTTAGTTTTTAGGAGTCTATGGCAATGATAAGTAAACCATATGGTTCTTAGAATTTGAAATCTGTACACCATGAAGTCATTTATTACAAAGAGGTGAGATACTGTTGCACTGAACAGACATGTTGTCTAAAGTGTGAGTTTTTTCTGGAGGATGACACAGAAGGACAGCTTTTGCAGCAGTCCTTTGTATTGTTAAGTAGGTTATTTAAGTATCCACTGACATTCCATTTAAAAATGTTTAGGTAGGGGACATTGGCTTTTACCAATCCATAAAGTACTACAACCATATAAAAGTATATAGAAATACAAAATACATGCTAATTCTTCAAGTTCCACATCATAGAGTGTAATGTGATAAGATGATCACAACACTATCTGTGTCTCAGGATTAAGCATAGTGGTCCAGAAACCAGAAATGTAACTCATACTGGTAGTGTAACTGAGAATTACGATACTCGCTACCTGCAAAAACAGGCATGCAAAAGGCAATGTTGCCTGTACCTGTGGTGTTACTGTACGTGTCATCTACCCCAGCTCTGAATGGAAATACTGATAGTTTTACAGAGAAACACATGGGAAACATTGACAGATACTATCTGACAGTATCTTCCGAGAGGTATGGAGGCAAACAGTTGCACTCTCTAGGGAAGTGTGCTGCTTAGCGGTGGCTTGTGTCAGGGATGTCACCAAGAGACCACCAAGCCTCATACAGTCCTCTGACTATTACCCACTGCTGCTGTTTCATGTGGGCACCAGGGATACAGCCTGGAGCAGCCTGAGTAATACCAAGAAGGACTATAGAGCCCTGGGAGCAACAGTCAGGGTCTCTGGGGCGCAGGTAGTTTTTTCATCAATCCTTCTGGTCATAGGGAAGGGGGTTGATAGGGCAAATCGAATCTGGCAGATCAACAAAAGGCCTCATTACTGGTGCCACAGCCAGAGGTTTGGCTACTTAGACCATGGGACTCACTTTGAGAAATGTGGTCTACTGGGACCTGATGAGGGTCTCCATTTGTCAGAGAAGGGGAAGAGCATCTTTGATCAGAGACTTGCCAAGCTTGTGAAGAGGGCTTTAAAATAGAGCAGCTGGGAGAGGAGATCCTCAATCCATCCCGCTCCTACCAATATGATGCCAATGTCAGTAATAGGTGCTCAGAGCCTGGAGAACAGTTGCAGATCAACAGGAGAGCACCTGGAGTGCAGCACAAAGGAATACCAGCCACTCCAGCCAGTAAGTTAACTTCATTGGGGGCCCATCTTAAATGCCTCTATGCAAATGCATGTAGCATAGGGAATAAACAGGAGGAGTTAGAGATATACACATGCCTTCAGGGCTATGATCTTATTGGCATCATGGAGACATGATGGGATGGCTCCTGTGACTGGATTGTTGGAATGGAAGGATACACGCTCTTTAGGAAGGACAGACAGGGGAGACAAGGAGGGGGTGTTGGCCTTTACGTCAGTGACCAGCTGGAGTGCATGGAACTCCGCGTGGGGATGGATGAGGAACAGACCGAGAGCTTATGGGTCAGGTTAAAAGAGAGGGCAGGACAGGTGACATTACAGTGGGGGTTTGCTACAGGCCACCCAACCAGAAAGACCAAGCAGATGAGGCCCTCCATAGACAGATAGGAGCAGCCTCACATTCACAAGCTCTGGTCCTCATGGGGGACTTCAACCACCATGATAACTGTTGGAGGGACAACACAGCAGGAAATAAGCAATCCAGGAGGTTCCTGGAATGTGTCAGTGATAAATTCCTTCTCCAAATGATAGAGGAGCCAACAAGGAGAGGTGCCA
>RSEF01000001.1:59565821-59581644 GCA_003993805.1 Himantopus leucocephalus
CTAACCAGCTTCCTTGGGCCCCTCTCTCCTCCAGTGCTTTATCACATGGAACCTTACCAAGCAGATCCCTCAAAAGGCCAAAGTCTGCTCTCCTGAAGACCAGGGTAGTGAACTGNCAGTGCTTTATCACATGGAACCTTACCAAGCAGATCCCTCAAAAGGCCAAAGTCTGCTCTCCTGAAGACCAGGGTAGTGAACTGTACCATTTCATGATCACTGCATCCAAGGCTACCCTTGAGCTTGACATTCCCCACTAGCCCCTCCTTGCTGGAAAGGACAAGGTCCAGCATAGCTCCTGTCCTTGGTGGCTCCTCTATCACTTGGAGAAAGAAGTTGTCATTGACACATTCCAAGAACTTCCTGGATTGCTTGTGCCCCACTGTGTTGTCCCTCCAACAGATATCAGGGTGGCTGAAGTCCCCCATGAGTACCAGAGCCTGTGAACGCAATGCCGCTCCTATCTGTCTATAGAGGGCCTCATCCCCTCTGTCATCCTGGTCAGGTGGTCTGTAGCCAACCCCCACTATAACGTCACCCGCCCCTAAGAAGCCCTCTTGGGTGAGAGGGACCTAGTTAAACATTGGAAATTTGGCCTACTTATCAGAGATACTATTTCCTGTAATTAATTAGATGTTCTCTCCAGAAGGAAGAACAAGTCTCTGTCTTGTAAGAACAGGTCAAGGATGAAAGTGAGAGTTGGATATTCACACCCATGTTGAAGGAGGTCTGGAACTAGGCAGTTCCATACTGCCAGCCTGTCATACTGTCTCTGAGAATCCCTGAAAGAAATGGAAATGAAAGGAAAGTATACATCAGGGAATTTAATCAGAGAAGGAATCAATAACAGAGATTCCAAGGCCTGACTACAGTTGAAGCAGGGCAGGGTACGCTTTCTATTCAACTCTGAGACAAAAAGATCAGCTCAAGTTCAAGGTTCAAGTCATAAGATTAAATTTTAGAATTTTGTCCTAAATCACCCACTCACAGTTCACAAGCCTGAAATAGGTCAAATTGTCTGATAGTGTCATCAAAGCTTCTAGGAATTCATAAGGCAAATCTTACACTGGATGTACCAATTTGAAAGATTAACCAGCTCCCAAAACAGGAGAAAAAATTTCATATCTCCTTATTTATGTATCACATTGTGGCAGTGCCACGTGCAAGCTCCTGTGTCTTTTGATTTGGCTAATAAATATTTGGCATATACTTTGAACAGAATAGTTGTATAGACTTGTCTACCATGAATACCAGAGTGTCTTTGCTGCAAGGCTTAGTGGTATCTCCAGGGAAGGAAAGAGACATGGGCAGGAATTTGGAATAAAAGAATATCCTTTTAGAGCCACTGAATGGGACATGCCACTGTTATGAAAAATTTAAATCTTGCAGGCAAAATTATGGTCTAAATAGTCTTAAAGTGCTTTTCAGGGCCACAAGCAACCAAAAATCAAGTTTATAATGTCTGTGGATTTTGACAGGAAAGGTCATTAAATGACACCAGGTAGTTCAGCGCAACCTGACAGAAATTTGAAGAGCTGTTGGAAGTTTTCTCACTTTTAGAAATTAGGAGGAATTTAATTTTTAGGAACTCTTATCAGATTTCTGCATAGCCCATCTAGTCAACTCTACTCAATAGGGTAGAGGAGATGCAAATGAAAACTTAATACCTGTTCAGATCACTGCCCTGACCATGCACATTGGAAATATGTTCCTAAAGACTCCTGATTTCTTTTTCCCAGGCTGTGAAGAGTTCACAAAAATGGTGTCACTATTTGGTTCCAGTAAAGGGATCTAGCAGAGAGAAAGGGCTGAAGCTTTTACAGTTCTTCCTTCTCTTCTGATGGATGTAATGGTACAAACTAAAACACCTATAAAAAACTAAATGCAATTAATACTGTGTATTAGAAATAAACTAAATACAACACAAGAAAAAGGAAGAAAGAAATCAGAAATGCAAATGATTTTAACTAAGCTCCTACTAGTTCAATCCTATAATTACAAGCATTAAAAGAACATGAAGACTTGCTAGCTGGCCATACCATCTTTTTTACACTTGCACACGTTGGATGTAATGAATTACAGATACTGCTGGTTGAAGAGTTCTGATCTCAGCTGCACGGCCTTATGTATGCAGAAGTCAAGCATGGAGCAAAATTTAGGAAGAATAATATTTTCAAGTGCTTAAGGAATGAGACAATGGAATAGAAGTAAAGGCCTCATAAATGGGATTGGATGTTGTCTGTGTAAGGAGAAAAGAGAAAGAAAAAGGATGCTAATAAGAGAAGATTAATGATTCAAAAGAAGGGAAGGGAAAGAAGAGAAAAAATATCACACTGGTTCTACTCAGTTACACAGAGTACTAGTCAACCACATCATTACAGATATTAATAACTGAAGTTAGTTATAGTATATAAAAGTCATATTCTTCTGTTACTCCTTGTTTATACTTACTAGTGATGTGGTTCACTGTGAATTAAAAGAAGTATATAGTTCTGAACTTAGACTCCAACCCATGGAGTTCAAATGAAATATAAAAGAACAATAATCCATATACATACAATCCACAGCTAGAAACTACATATCTCTTGGCATACTGTATAATGTAACCTTATTTTAAATTGAAATAATTTTAAATATAGTTATTGCTATAAGCAAAGACAGATATCTAAAAGCAGAGGATAAAATAATCTTCTAAATGCTACATACTGTGGAGGATTTTTTAAATAAGAAGTATATGCATATAGCATGATTATTCCCTTCTTCCCAAGACCATTTCCCTTCTTTGGAAATCATTTCCATACTTTGACATTGAGCTACATCAAGCAGAACTCCTATTTGTAACATATCTGAGGAAAACAGTTTCACATTCTCCAAAAGACAGTATGTGGACGTTATCCTTACAAAGGTGCCATTTAAAGTCTTACTATACTGAACCCAACCTAAGGTTTGAATGAATGAGAGATACAAAAGTCAACATAGTTACTATACAAATCACCATCAATATTTCAGCATTGTAAAGACAGCAATATAAAATCATTTTTTACTACAATATTTGATACTATCCTATCAAACATAAATTATGCATAAAGTATTTTGAAGTTGAATGAGCGAAGCTGCTTTCTCAATAATTTGGGCAATAAAAGAACAGTAATTCCCCATGTATCAGTGCTTCCAACAGCATTTGGTTCTACTTTGTTATCATTGGTTCTATTGTTATTTCTTTTTTCTTGTAGTTAAGGTGAAAACATGAAATGTTGTGTAATACATAAATAAAATGGTGATTTTTTCCTAATAATTCTTTTTATGTGAAGGGATAAAATTTCTTTAAATAAAGCCATCTTTTTAGGACAAAAGAAATTAAAATAAAAAGATTTTACAAATTTAAGTCCAAACCATTAGCATAGTTACTTCCCAATTGTTACTGAGAGAAAAACGTAATTTGTTTGACTTCCAAAACTAGGGTACTGGAGTATCATTCATAAAATTAGAGGCTGAGAGTGCTGGGACTGTTTAGGCTGGAGAAGGCTTGGGGAGGATCTTATCAACAAGTATTTGATGAGAAGGTGTAAAGAAGACAAAGCCAGACTCTTCTCAATGGAGCCCAGTAACAGGACAAGAGGCAACAGGGACAAACTTCAACACACGAAATTCCATCTGAAAATAAGAAAACACTTTTTTACTGTGAGGGTGGTTGAACACTAGAGTAGGATGCCCCAAGAAATTGTGGAGTCTCCATCCCTGGAGATACTCAAAATCTCACTGTACACATTCCTGGGCAACCTGTTCGAGCTGACCTCTGCAGATGATCTCCAGAGATGCCTTCCAAGACCAATGGTTCTGTGATTCTGTAAATGAATTTTACATGAAGATGTATTTTATTATTTTTTTACTAAGAGGTCTACCTCTTGATGTCATGTATAAAAGTACTCATAATAGAAAATGCATCTGTAATCTTTGTTCTTCAAATCCAGAGAATTCAAATTCTCATTTTCAACTATACTGAACTTAATCTAAAAAATAAAGCTAGACACCAGTAAGAAGATTACATCAAGATTAACTCTCATATTATAATGATGGAGTAAATATTCCCAGTCATTTGAAACCAGGGAGGTATTTTCCCTTCCAACACATGTAAGGCAGGTGCACATGTCCCATCCTACATCCACTTTCTATGAACCTTGGAGCTAGGGTACATGATGCATTAATAAGATCTAGGCTACTTTTGGCCATCCTAGAGAGAAATGTGAGACATACATTGAACTGCATTCAGTACTGCCATAAAGTCCTCCCATTAATCACTGGGATAAGAATTATGAGACTGGTCAAAAGTTGTTCAAAGGATTTGTACCAAAAGTGAGACCACAATACGTGACAATATCCAAGCAAACCTGCAAACATGCTTATTTCTTTTCTCCTAAAAATCTAAGTATTTGTGGTCCAGATAGCAAGCCAATTTGAAAATTTTCATCTTTTCAGAGTGTCTGTGACAATGTACGCAATGGGCTGACTGGGAGAACAGAAGCTCAGCCCCACTAAAAGATAACTCAAATTTTCAGAGGCTGAAGGAACTTCTAGGTACCAGAACTGCTCTACTGTGAAATTATTTGTAGACAATGCCACCTTTAACAATGACAGAGTTTGCAGCAGAAAAAAAAGGGAACAGGCAATCATCTCTACCAACTCTTAATGAAGAAAGTAACAGATGAGGAAAGCTCCTTAAAGCACCTTAAATTAGTGGATGAGAAAAAAAGACTATAAAAAAGATAGTCGAGGAGGACAACTGCACTCTGAGAGTCTCACTGCTTAAGAAGTTAAGTAACAGTAGCAAGTAGTGGACATGATTGATCACAATAAATTCTACGCCCCAGCATGAGCACCAAAAGAACTTGACAGCTGTAGATACTGCTGCTAGAAAAGACAGAATGGTCATGGTCAGGAAGCACATTTTGGAAATAACATGCGCAGATTGTAACTGTGAAGACTCATAGAATATATGAAATGGACCTTTGGAATCATCTGGTTCAACCACTTTCTCTGAGATGGGTGTCATGGTTTAGGCCAAATTGGCCACTGGGGACATTGGGGACCCCAGATGGGACCGACAGATGCTCCCCTCTACCCCTCTTCAATGAGAGAGGCAGAGGAGGGAAAAAGGGACTTACGAGTTTAGAAGGAACTAAACTACTTCAATGAGATATTAATAATAAAATAAAAAGGAAGTAATGAAATATATACAAAACTGTATCAAGCTCCTAGGATGACAAACACAACACCAGCTGGCACTGGGGCAGTCCCAGGCCGGACTTAGTGGCGAATGGGAACTGGATTCTGGATCTGCATTCAGGATCGGGACCAAAGGCAGACAAACAGACAGAGTCCTCCTCAGCCGTTGGCCATTGAAGAAAGAGAGAGAGGGAGGGAGGGAGAGAGAGAGAGAGAGAAAGTGAAAGAGTTGACCCTTTGATCCCTCAGCTTTTATACTGAGCATGAGGCAGATGGAATGGAATACCCTGTTGGTCAGTTTTGGGTCACCTGTGCTGTCCGCTCCTCCCTGCAGGTGGGACCCCACTGCGCTTTTTCCGCTTCCGACCCTCCAACAGGGCAAATAACAAAGTTGGTTGGCCTTGGGTGTTATAGCAATAAGTATAACCAAGAGCCTCTGAGCATACCATGCCTGGACATCAACTATAAACATTGGTCTTATCACTCTGAGAGAGTGAACATTGTCTGCACAATATGCTGTTAATTTCAGTGGTTAGAAGAGGCCTAACTAAGAAGCAAAGTTACTGAACAAAATTGGTCCTGTTTTACCTCAAACCAGGACAATGGGAACCTTCAAAGTTGGAGCTAATTTTGAGGTTAGATCAATTTGCTCGGGAAACTGTGCAGTCAAGTTTTAAATGTCTTCAACACTGGAGATTTCACCGCCTCTTCTGCCAATCTTTTCCAGTGCTAGATTACCCTCACTGTGATTTTTATCCCTAATATCTAATCATAATTTTCCTTGTTGCAGTTTGTATCTGTCCCTCTTCCCTTTGCTGTGCACACCTGAGAAGAGCCTGGCTTTTCTCAGCACCAGATGAAGTCATTGAGGACACCTTAATGAGATCCTGTTTAGTCGTCTTTTCTTCAGACTGGACAAATGACTCTTTCAACTTCTTGTATGTCAGTGCCCCAGCCTCCTAATAATCTTGGTGTCTCTCTGCTGGATTTGCTCCAGTTTGCCTGTGTCTTCTATTGTGGAGTCCAAAACCGTACACCCCTCTGAACAGAGGTGAATATATACTTCTCTCAACTTGCTGGCCACGTATACTGTTGGTCTTCTCTGCTGTGAGGGCACACTGCTGACTCATGTTCTCATCACAGGTAGAAGTCGGGTTAACCAAGGACAATTTAGTCTTGGGAAATCCATGCTGATTCCTTCATTCACCCTCTTGACCTTCATGTACTTAGACATGGAGTCTTGAAGAAAATACAGATACACTGATGGGGCTGAAGATATTAAAAAACCTGAAGATGATTCAAAAAAGGAATAATCATTTTACATTATTTATTCTAGACACGGTTTAATAGAAGTCCGTGATTACAATGATTGGCTTTTAAATCCTGATCTTACTTCCTTCTTGCTAGACTGAAGCCTAGATATTTTCCTTCAATTCACTATTGCAAAGCCTTTTTATTTTCCCATATTCCTTCTAAAAAGAAGGGCATACCAAATTGTAAGCAAATATTGTCTGGCTGAAGCTGAAAGGCTTCTATGTTCTGTGCGTTGTTCAGGTTCCCATGACCTGAAGTTCTTTTTCATTCATTTTAAAGTGCAGTTTTGCTATTTCCTAAGGCCTAGAATTATGAAAGGACAGCATATATGCGATAGGTAATGCATAGATTTTAGATATCTGTCTTCTCAGGATGAACCCTGAGTTCAATACCTATGTTACCCCCACATACATTGCACTGCCAGAATTAGGCACCTCAGCTAACACTTCAACAGAGGATCATCTAAAATGAGAATACTCAGTGTGCAGTTCCTTAAAACTAGTTACGAGGAAACACTGAAGACATGTGTGTTTCTTAAAACCCCTCTTGTTTCAAGGACAAGGCACCTCAACACTAAAGAAAAATGTCCTCCATTTCAGAGCCATAGTCCAGAGGGCCTTTCATGAATATAAGCAGCCATCTCCTCTTCCCAAAGAATTGAGAAAAGCTGACTTCTTTCTTTTCAAGGTGCTCTGTGATGGTGGCAAATCCTTAAAAGGGAAGATTAGAGCATTCACCTAGGAAAGAAATACACTTGCCTCCAGTCCCTTAACTAGTGAATGGCTCTAAATTTTATCTTCGGGTAATTCTAGATAAAATACAGAAAAAATCATACGAATAATAGATCAGCTGAAACTGGCTTTGCAACAGAACATTTCAACCATAAAGAAGAGCAAGGATTTTCTCTCAGTAACTCTGACTAGTCGCTACGAGAAAGCCTACATGGAATCTCTGAATGTAGGCTAATACCTTGCAGAAGATGCTGCAAATGGCTTGTGTTTCTAATAACAGCTAGTTTAATTACAATCAGTCAAATAAAAATAACAAATACACAGTTTTTGGTAAGATATCTATTTAAAAAAAATTATCTATGAAGTCACACCAAAGGAAAATTAGAACATCTCAATTTTGCCTGTAGTAGCTGTCAGAAGTTATTTCTGAAATGCACCACGTTTCTTGGATTTAAGACTGACATTACTACATAGCAGAAAGGATAAAGTAAGTATTCTCCTACACTCCATATGATCTGAAATCCTTCCAGACCCAAATAACAACTAACTCCAGGTTCTACTAAAGCTGGCCCTCCTTGCAGGAAGCAGGAAAGGATGCACATCTCCCAGAGCCAGCTCAGAAGGGAAGAGAGGAGAACAATCAAAGGATCCAGAATACTTCAGCATGGGGGTCCTTGCTTACCAAGTGAGTAGAAATAGCAAATGGAGGTGAACTTCATTTAGTTGTGTAGATTTTATGTGGGAAAAGAGCAGTAGGCATCTCTCAGAGAGAAAGAAGATTAAAAGAAGAGTAAGATTATGCCATGATAGCATATGAGAGAAAGCTGGGAAAAGGTACAGGAGCTGTATTAACTTAGAATTCTAAGGACTGAGACACTGGGATTAAAAGGGTTAAAGCAACAGATATTCTCAATGCTGTCAGCCTGGTCTGTCAGAGTTCAAATTTACCAGTTATCCTGAAGCCAGCTGTCCCTACTATTCTGTTCTAAATTTAATAGTCTGGGGAAAATGTTATCTTTCTAAATTAAAACAATTTGCAAAAGACAGGGTAAACCACTGCCAAGTAAGGTATCCACTTAGCCACACACATACATGCTCTTTCACTCTCACTGAACACACCCTCCCTGCTTTTACTATCTCATGCTGTACACTTGTTCCTGAAGAGCATCTACAGTTTTAAAGAAGACATTTCAGTACTTTTATCCTTTCGATCTTTACTCCTTTCCTCCTACTTTATTTCTCCCCACAATAAATCCATTTTGACAGAAGCTTTAATTTTCCAGATGCTTATGCATATACTTAGTTCTATGACTTTGGATGCCTACAGAAATATGAAATTTGTTCAGATTTAGTTGAATTCTTGCTTTCCCAGTTTATCTTGAATTCTGCAATTGCCAATCAACTAATATGTTGCTAATGCTACGCTTGCAAACTAATGGCTAGTCCTTAAAACTGAGTGAAATTGAAGTTCAGTTGAAAACACTGCCATTAAAAATGTTATTTTAGGCCAAAAGATCAAGATAAATAGAGAATAATTTGATAATAAAACTTGGCATGATATTATATTAATAATGCAAACTAGAAGACAAACATTAACAATAATTATTGTCTGTATAGGAACTACTCAAATCTTATTAAGATCTATTTCTATATAAAAAGATTTGAATAGTTGATCTATTTATAAATAAGATATTATTAATAATAATTTCAAACTGTCTCCTGAATTTTGTTCAATTTTAAGCCTGAAAAAGAATGGGAGCTTGGTTTTACTTTCACCACAACTGCCACAAAATCACTGTAGAAGGTAAACTACATGCATGGAAGATGTTTGGGGGGATGGGTAATGCTAGGTCTGTTTAAAGTAAGTCTGAATGTATTAGATTAATCTGGCATCAGTCAACTGTATGATGTTTCACTGACATTACTCCTTGTCATTTCTAATTCACTATCTATTATGTTTTCCATGGAGTTTCAGTCATGCGGTTCACTAGAAATATTCATAAACACCTGAATAGGAAATAATCTAATACACCTGAAATGGAATAATGTAATACAAAACTAATACGTAATGCGCCCATTCCAACTGTTTAAATGCAGTATTCTTCTCAGAATGTCAGCGCAATACTCTAAGGATGTGCTTAAGATCCTGGTGGCTTCAACAGCCTTGGTAATGTACTGGAAGTGAAACTTATGTCTCTTGAGGTTCCTAGAAGCATTTCAGTTCTCAGATTCAGCCTCAAACACCATCAGCTGAACGTGGTATTGTAACTTCATTGCAAATTTCATCTTCAATGTGGAAGGACAGGGAGGACAGTTGTCACAGATCCAGTATAAAACATAAGGATCTATTCCAAAACACGGGCACCTAGGTATCAAGCGTAAGTTATAAATAAACATGTTAGGTGCTGCCTATAGTCAATAACTTTCACTATAGTGAAAGTCAGATTATCATTAGGTTTGATACAGCTTCTGAAAACAAAATGGCAAACCCATAGGCGCAGGGCATAATTTTATCAAGTGAAAGTAGCACAGATTAGATCAGCAGTCTACTATCATGAGAAAATTTTCACCAATCTGAGGATGTGCTTTAACCTCAAATTATTTGAGAAATTCTTTAAAAGATGCCACAACTTATTTCTAGTGGTAATACGCTAGTCTTAATACAGCATTTAAGTAAAAAAAAATGTTCATTATTTGAGATGCCAAGAATAGATCCTAGGGTATTGTGCTAGATCAGCTACATGGCTAAATAACAGATTTTGCCCCAACTACCTGCAGGTACTGCCAGATAATAATTCCTCTGGGTGTTTCAACACAAAATGAACTAGGCACCAGAATGTCTCCCAGGCACCAACTGTGTAGGTGACACCATTTTTATTACAGACATCAAAGAAGAGGAAAACAAATACCAAGATGCAGCAACTCCTACGGGGAAGTTGGGGAAAAAAACCCACAACACTGAAAGTAGACAAGCTAAAGTTGAAAGGAACTGAATATCAAAATGCAGACATCTGAGGAACTCTACACAGACTCTAAAAAGACAAGAACTACCTGCCCATACTAAAAGATGTGAAAAGAAATCACAATTCTGGCACATCCTTCTTTTGTAGCCTTGAGGAAAAATTGAGATAAAATGTTGGGGGGTTTTCTATGACTTTTGTGTGCCTGTGTTTTTGTACTGTAAGCAGTTTGGGATTAGGAGTATTCTTACTATATGTTGCTAGAAAATTTAGGTACCCTGAGGTTTCTTGAGATCTCTCAATTCTTTTGACAGTATAAACAGAAGTATCTGTATAGAGTGGTTATCTAAAGTATCTGATAATTTATGCATACTCATTATTCTTCATATAATCTGCCTTTATCATTTTATTTGTATTCTTATAAATATTGTTTAATTATCACACTGTTTTATTGAGGTCAAGCCATTCCTGCAGATTATCAAGATTTTACTCAAGTCTAATCCTGTCCTATAAAGTATTTTGTAATCGTTTTCAGTTTTTCAGCATCTGTCAATTTGACTAATGTAATTTTGGTTTCTTCCTCCAAAATGAAAATACTCAGCAGAATCAAACTTTGGCATGTCCCCAAGTGACAACTCATTTCAAGACACTGAAGAAAGGAAAGAAACAGGTTGGAGGAACATGACAGCTTTCATACCAGACTTTCTTGAGATTAGCTTGGGAGTCAGCCACATTTAAATGCATCTTCCTGTTTGTTTCACTGTTAGAGTAACCCTCTAGTTACTAACCCTAAAATTTGGTAGAATAAGCTATCGTTTATAGTCTGTATTTTTAAAATCTCTTCTCTAGTAAAACTTTAACCCATTACGTCGTTCATATTCAAGCTAATGCAATGGGGTTTTTTTTCATAATTAAGGTTTTAAGAATCAGAGTATCATTTCGTTTACTTAAATCAAATTATATATTTAAAATAAAAATGTTGCATATTCCGTATTCCTTTCATTATCTAATTTTATAACTCTATTTTAAAATGGAACTGTTTTTCATAAACTATGATTCATGAATCATTAATGCTTTCTCCCCAGGTTCTAGATAATTAATGATTTTTTTCTTCATATTCAAAGTAAAATGATAGTAAAATATTATACTAGACTTGGAGAAAGCAATATTTATCATCATATTTTTCCTTTTTTTGAAAACTATAAACCATACTGCGTGATTTCAGTTCTTCACAATTTTCTTTAATATAGAATTCTCAGATGTACATTTGCAAGCTAAAATCCTTAATAAAATAAAACATTCAGCCTATATAACAAAAAAGTACTTAAGTATCATGAATTCTGAAATTAGCATTTTTTTTGAGACATTTTACAAGGTCTTCTCCCATTACTTATCAGTCAAATACTTTGAGAATGTATCTTTCATAGTCAAGACTGATTTATAAAGGTGTTCAACGTACTGCCATTCTGAAGCTAGTTCTCCACTTTGAATATGTTACCAGTACAGCAGTACTACTCTAATACAAAGTACCTGTAACATGCATATATGCTGGATATGAGCAAATAGTGCTTCTACTAGCACAACGTACTTCTCCCATTCACTTCCAGAGTAACTAGTTAAACCAATAAAATTAACTTCATTTACTGAGGGATTGAATTCTTCCTTTTTTATATATATACACACATATAAATAAATGCCCTTTCTTACACTTTTAACTAGCAGGTTTTTAATCCACAAATTTTCAAGCACTTTCATGCATGATTTTCTGGAAAGTCTCTTAAATCTGAATATTATTTTAGGATTTCTCAAACTATGTCCATACTACTTGATTACAGTATTCCCTTCATTCTACTATACTATTCAGATTGTCTTTTATAGACACTAAGATCCTTGAGTGTACTATTCATGCACTAATGCATTCTACGAGTCTGTTCATCCTACCATGCAGAATTAAATAAAACATGGTCTCCTGTACAAACCATGCTGAAAAGTTATGGCCCATCAGTAAAAAACAGATCCAGGGATGTTCTTTATTTAGAAAATACCCTAGCAACACTGCCTATTCTTAAGCATTACCTCCACTGCCCAGTGTAAAATCACATTTTACTTTGCTTATGACTACAACTGCTTTATTTGAGTCAGAATTTCATATGTCAGAGATCTACCTCAGACTAAGGAATTCTAAGAAAGGAGATCTAGAGTCATGGGAGAAAATATAGGATTTCTGAGGGCAAGAAATGTGAGTGAGCAGATGAAGGGAAATTCACAGGATACTAAAATAAAATTAAATGAGAAGACAGAAGAGAGGATTGAACTAGTACAGGCAAGGCCAAAAATTTGGAGAGGGGGAGTTGAAAGAATGAAAATAGCTGTGTAAATATACTGGAATCATCAGCCTCCATGGTAAGACTAAGAGCTGTGAAAGGAGTAAAGACTAAAGCTAAGAAGACAGTTGGACAGATTAGAAGAGCTGAACTTCCATTGAGTGAGCAGAAACATTTGTTAGACACTCTGCTAGAACACATTTTCCTAAACTGAATCCCATGGAAATGTCAGCAACAGTTTCAGCAAAATAATAATGCACATGACCACTGGCTACTCCTACCAAGCATTCCACAAGCTTTAGCATATAGAGTTCTGTGCAGCACATCTTCAAGTGCCATCTCTGTTATTGATCCACATCAGGTTCATCTAGTTAGTGGCTTGCAAGCTTGATCAGGCCTAAAAGATGATGACTTTGGCCATGAATGTGCAGGCTTTTAGCCGCAGGAGCTGTTACCATGCAGCTGGTCAGCTGTGATGCAAAAATTGCACAGGTCTAATGTACATGAGTGTTGATAGCATAAACATAGTGGAATTTCTAATATATCAGTTTGGTTTTATAAAAAAAAAAGGAAATTACATAGATACAATTATGTCAAAATATTACAAGTCATACTGAAAAGTCAAGAAATAGCACAAATAAGACTTTATGATCTCAATTCAATTCCTGTTTATGTATGCATAATCTTTGATTCCATGATCTACTAGCTGCATGCATTTATTTTCCTCAATAAACCTGCCTCAGCCTGTCTATGTAACCTACTCTAAAGGTAGGTCATGCTTCTGTAGCAACAGAACCTGTTGAATACAAAGGTAAACAGAAAGGGGAATATATTCTGAATGAACTAGAGGACTGCAAGGGGAAGAAGAAGAAATTCGTATGCAGGGTAGTGCGATGCTACCCTAGAGATGCAGAATTTTTCTACTACAGAGGTTTCTTTGACAGTAGGAAAGTCTCTTAAATCCAACTCTGCCAGAATGATCATTAAGCATGTAACTTTCAGGGTGCCCAACTTTATATCCTGAGTTTTGACTGTAAAAGCACTATTGGCAATTGACCTTGTAGTCAGAGGAAATTGTGCTTTGCGCTTTTAAATGGTATGTGATGACAAGTATTCTGCAAAATCAGAAATCAAGTTTTAGGTGTTTTGAACTACGCATCTAAAATTACCCTATAACATTGACCTTAATGTCTCAGGGCTTCACAGATCCATTTTTAAAATGGAGTAATAATAGCCTGTCATCAAACAAGGTTGTTTTGAAAATAAATGCATTATGTTTGCAAAACTCTACTGAGAAGCACGTGAAGAAAATAATTCTCTTTATAGAAACATTTCATAATGTGGACTAATGGCATAAGACTACACTGAAGAAATAAAATACTAAATAGCAACTAACTAAAGGAGCACCATTCATCTTGTACTATGAAAGGGGAGTGAATTTTATCAGAGGAATATCATGCAATAATGCACAACATTCAGTGGTACACACAACGTGCCATCAACATACAGTACAGTCCACATGCCACAGTTCATGGGCACACTATCTGCAGACAAACATGGGTACAGAGACACAGGAACTGTCTGTATAAAACCAGTTTGGTTCTAATAGCACTTCTGAGCCAACCGCATGCAGTTATAATGCTTGAAAAACAGTAAAGATCTAGAAGAACTGTACTCACATTTGCATGCTGATGAATCTGAGCTAAGAAGTCCTGCTAGACCCAAGCTTGATCTGTGTAGATTTAGGTTCAGTGTCATTTCTCCATGTATGTGCATCTAAGCAGAGCCATATATAATTAGCTGGCTCTGTTGACCTTGACACAGATAATGTCATCCACAGACAATACAGGTGAGTGTTACTTCACTGTGCTTCCCAATGCTTCTGGGTCTGAGAGACCCTAAGTAGTCTCTCTCTGCTTCTATGGCTCTGTGCCTAGACTTAAGATCTTTTAGAAAGATTTGAGGCTCAGGAAGTGGAGTGCAGGAGTACATGACCTCAATCTTTGCAAGACAGCTTTTTTACCCATTTACATGAATTACCTCTTTCTCAAGACAATTGCAAAATGACTGTAAAAAACTTTCCTTCCATATCTTCTCTTCGTATCTCTTCTCAATAGAATATGCTTATCCATACTTACATTTTAACTAACAATATCATCTCCCCAGGTTTAGTTATAAACAACTAAATTAGCCAGTCGCTGTACTCTTCCCCATTCTTTTTGCTTTTCTATACAAATCATTACTTTAATTATCTTACTCTTCATGCTTATTCCAAAGCAGCTCCATTGTAAATCTGAAGCACTTGAGTGCTAAATTCTTTTGTTTACAATGCATTAAAAAGAAAGACATTTCTGAACATGTGATACCCATCCAACACAATCTAGTAGTATCACCAAAGTCAATCTATTCTTGTGAATCTAAACTTTTCTCTCTTAACTGCCAGTAATCCCTAGTCACACTTTTTTTTTTCACTTGTAGCTGTCATCTAAATTATCTCTGAAAATATATCGCATATTCTCATCTTAAGTTCTTTTCTTAAACGTCTGAAGTACTTCACTTCCTATCAGGTATTTTTCCACAGGCTTTTATTCCTTCATGAACTTAAGTATAATCACAATCAAATACTCCAGCAATTCTTCAGGATATTTGCTATTCTTATTATGGCAAGTCTCAATTCATGGAAAAGAGTATGCAACCCAAGCAGATTTCCATATTCTGAGTAAAACTTATCTTCTCTATTTCACTCTTTCCCATTTTAATGTTGGATGGGATTATGGGTGACTTGTCGTGTTTTAATCTAATCATGCTTGTCATTGGCTAATCCTCAGGGAGGAACACCAATCTTTTTCTAAACAAAGGCATTAACTTCTCTCTTGTCAGACTACTTCTTTTTGTCACTATATCCTTCCATCTAACTATTTCCAGCTCAATAGGCAATGCTTCCTGATTTGTGTTCTTGTATCTTTTTGTTTCAGGTGATTCTCTTTATGAAACTAGTAGAGAGTGAGAAAACGAGGGAGGCAGAGAGAGATGTGGTTGGGAGGTGTGGGGGGGAGGAGAAGAGAGGTGGAGAGAGAGAGGTGGATGGAAAGATAGATTGATGGAGAGAGAGAGGCAGAAAAAGGCAGGGAGGGGAAACAGGGAGAGGAGAGAGAGGTGGACAGAGAAAGACACATGTGGGGGAAAGGAAGAGAAAGAAAATATGATAGAACCATAGAATAGTCTAGGATTGGAAGGGACCTTTAAGATCATCTAGTCCAACCATCAATCTAAC
>RSEF01000001.1:59582644-59593241 GCA_003993805.1 Himantopus leucocephalus
ACTGGTGTTTCCCTGTTGTCTCCTCTTAGCTCAGGAGTCCCTGGCTCATCTCCATAAATCTTCTAGTGTGCTGCAGTTTAGCCAGCACGTCTCAGAGCAAGAGGTTGAGGGCCCTTGCAAGCACCCTACACCTCTATTATGCCCCTCCCCCTTCAAGCCTAGTGCGTACTCCAAAACCGTCTCAAAAGCTTGATGTGTAAGTGCGTTCTTCCGTAAGTATATGTGGGGCTCTTATGCTTAACTGTAGTATCATTTTGAAATCTCAGTTTAGGAGCCTTATCCAAGGAAGGGATTTTATCCAGTTCTTTCCGTTTTTCAGGAAGGTAATCACAGAAACACAGTACCTGAAGCCTGATTGTGTGCTGAAGCCTTTTTAAGCAGCTTTCAGGTTTCAGGACGTGATAAAAACCCTTTCATAAAGATTTATATTTCCTTGTCCCCTTTAACTGACACTGTACCTTTTTTTTTGATTGTAATTCTGTCCTTCATACTTCTCTACATATTTCACTACAAAAAAAGTAGTATTGATTCCTAAGGACAATTGATTTCTTCAATACACAGCTGTAATTTGTTTAAAGTTCAAAGTCATCAAAGTCATGAGTCCTGCATGCAGAAGAGTGTGATTTTCATGGTGGGGCTTTCTTCCTCATCAGTCTTGGACCACCTGTGTCTATTTTTATGCTTTCTTAATGCAGTCTGTTCATGTTGTCTTTTTGTTTGCTTCCTAAATACTGAGGTTTTCTGTTTTGCTTGTTATCACTAAAACTCATTTTACCTGATTCACAAAATTGCACTGCTGCAGTGATCAGAAATTGTCCACAGTGATATGTGGGACCATCTAGGACTTGCCATATCATCGAATTTCTTTGCTCATGCATGCCACATTTTTGTTCTAGTGTCACAGATAGTTCAGTCCACAGCAAATAACTGCTGCTCCTATAAACTAAATCAAATGGAAAACAATTAAAGCAGAAGCTTCCTGACTGCCACATAATTTCTGTCACAGCTAAAACAAGTCCAGATCAGCTCAGGCCACGACGATCTCAAACAAGACCTCATGCCCTGTGCTGTCATGTCAATAAAAAATCTGTGGCCTTCTACTAGCAAATTACACTAGGCTACAACTGATGGGGTTTTGAGTCAACCTGAAAAGCAGAAAGTCTTATTGGTTGTATTATATTCATGTCTGAATGAGTTTCTCAGGAGAAATTTTGAAGCTTTTGAAACACCAGACATCTGCCACATGGTTTAATGGAGTAAATGACACTAGATTTTCCTCTTTAAGGAGGAATTAACCTTAAAAGATTAATTTTGCCAGTTTGTTTCACAAATACTTGCTGAAAACAGAAGAGTACCGGGCGTCACGGATTTTGGATGTCACTTCAAATTTTAGAGTCTCTGGATATTATAGGTTCATCATTCTTTTCATCAATGGCTTACCCACGATATTTTACCTCCTCATGACCTTTGTTCAACACCCTTTTTCAACACCTGCTCTGATCATTTGCATTTCTTTCCTTGTGATTTAATCATATGACCTATTCATGTTCAATGGCAACCATGCTATGACAGAAGGAAGAACCACAAACATCACCACAGTGACTGTTACTATCTGAGATCTGCCCAAGAGCTTATATTCTTTGGCCTCAGGTAGTTCTTTGTCTGTGTCTCTGAAGATTCATCCTTTCTCATTTGATGGTCAGGGTACCTATATGCTTCTCTTATACCTTACTATAGTCTAAAGATCTACTGCCTAGCATTTGATTCGATGGATTACTTATTTTATGTGTGAGTTGTATCTTGCAATATGTCCTTATTTGGCAGCAATGTGCAAGCTATTGCATTGAGAAAGGGGTTGACAGGATCAAAGACTTCAGACATTAACTAGAAAATATTAGAATCCAAATCTATGCTGTTTTGGGTCATCTATTTCTTATGAAAGTTGCAGAAAGTCTTCAAAAATTCTTATCAGTTGGCTGGAAATTTCAACTATTTAGAATGTTACTGGGGGGATGCAGCAGGAGAACATGGACTCAGAGACAGACTGAGCTGTATAAGCTGCCTTTTCATGGGAATCTTGGCTAAATACACATAAACTGAGTATAAAACACCCCTCAGTAAAAACCCAAATGTCTGAATCTTCAGCTAGATGAAAGCATAAATACTGCATTGGAACTTTGTCCTTTCTGAGTAATTAGTTTTCTGATCTTATAGCAATAGTAATTTAGAAAATTCATGTTCTTCTCCTGCCCCTGTTGCTTTTTCCACCTCTGTAACACAGATTGACACTGTCCTGCTTTGCCAAAGCTGTTTTTAGATAACAAAAACCTACTTTTTTTTCCCCCAGGTTTTATTTATATATATATATATGTACATATACATGCATATATACTGATGTCATTCATTAATCTAGCTCACGACTAATTGTTCCCAGGGTTTGAAAAAGCAGCTGAGTATAGTAAGTGATTTCTTAAGCAGATATTAATGTCAGAGTCCCCGTACCAAAAATTGCCTCTCATTTACATATATTTTGTATTGTTGCTATCATTAGTGATTTAGATTATAGTAATCCACAGCAGCTGTATACATGAAATATATANATGATGAAAGGCAGAAACATGTAAAGAAGTCTGCTAGCAACAGAATCAGTAATGTAAAGTATTTTTAATTGTTTTCATGTTTTCTTATTTCAATTTGTGATTGCTTCTTGAACAAGTTAAGAAAACTGTGTATCCTTTATCTGGAATTTTAGGAGGTATAACTTTTTCTTTCTTTACATGATTGAAGTAAAGCGAGATGGTTTATACTGACTTCAGGTGAACAGAGGCTAGGATGCTTAATAAAGGTATTTCAGATATTAAGAGCTAAACCTTAGCCATAGGTCATTAATGAGATACCTCAATATCGTTCTCTTTACTTACAGAAAATATAGTTGTCTTAATGTTCAAAGGGAGCTAAGATTTTTCAGATCTCTGTAAGAAATATTCTTACCTAATAGTTAAATGGGGATATTGGAGGCAAATTAACGACAGCAAAATTAACAAAGTGAGAAGGAAAGCTGGATTTGGCTCTCTCTGTTCTTTTTTTTTTTTTTATCAAGAAGATATGTTTGCCTGGACACTATTCCTTGAATATTTATTTTGTTATTTTCTTTCTGCTGTGCAGGTGAATAAGAATTCATCTTTAGTTCTGTCAAGCAGTATTCATGATTTAGACTTCTCATCAAAATTTCACTTGCTACATTCACTCAGTTCTGAATTTTGATGTGCTGTCACTTCTCTGAGCTTGAAATAATTAAGTAGATAATAGTATTGTCCTGTGATAGATCTGCAATATAAAATAACTAGAAGTATCTAGAATTGTCCTGGTTTGATAACTATGTACAGCAATGAACATTTTTCCTTTGGCTCATTATATCCTAAACACCATATTTGGCTTTTAAATAATCTTGCAGAATGTCGCCACCTTGGTGGTAACTTCTAACTGGCACTAGATAACAATATATTAAAAAAAAAAAAAAGATTCTACTTCTTTCTAAATCTTTGTGTTTGATTTTACTGGAACCTTGTCTAATGCTTTATTAGACAAGTTCCAAAATTTTTACTAGCACTTAACGGAAAATTCATAATTAATAATTTATTCAAAGAATCCATGCCTTTTATGTTGGTTAAGCACAAGTAAAGGTTTTGAGACTTTTCTGTTTAATCATCTTTACCAGTTTCAAGTGACTCTTTAGCCTATACAAATTTTAGCAAATGGAGTGCTGAATAAGTGGTTTTTGATGGCTGTAATTGGTGAACTGAGATTTCACATAATTTTATTGGGACTGCGATATTAGTCACTTCACTTGTATGATAGTGTTTCTGTTGCCTTACATATTCCTTATGGAAATTACTTTCTGAAAACACCACTTGTAATCAGAAACAAAGCAGTGAACTCAAGAGACCTGTGATGTGAGATAAGACAGAGTATTCAAGATGAGCGTTTGCAGTGACAGTACAGTATTTTGTTTTAATTCTTTTTTATTCAATCATGATATAAAATTTTCATTTTTGGATACCATTCTAGGAATTACAGCTACTGGAAGGAAAGAAAATGCTCACTGGAGACTGAAGAAGAAGTAGGTGTTCTGACACCATACACTTTTGTTACTACACAGTCTTAAAAATTTTATTGTCCTAGCATAAATGACGTCTTTCATTTCTTCCATTTTTGCAGTAGTCATGACTAATGCTGAGATTTGCATTTCTTGTATTTTGTCTGAAGTTTAGCATGCAGATCCTGACTATGCAGAGGTGATTTAAATGTGCAAGACAGAAAAAAAAAAAAGAAGAAAACATGGAAAGTAATGTAAAAACTTAAAAGAAAGAGCCAGAAAGATGAAATTTCAGACAGTGGTGAGAAATCAGGGGACTGAACTAGGTGATATTGTATCTCCCTTTATAAAAAAAAACCCAAACAAACTAATATGAAATTAATACAGACAGTCAATGGTGTATTAGGTGAATTCACTGAGGTGAATACGGAAAATTTATTCTATTTTGTGAAGCACTATACAATTTATGTGATTCCTAATGCCCCAGCTGGGAAATATGGAAAACAGGGATGGCTCCTCCTGCTTTCCACCCATCTGCTGCTGACAGTGGANGATGGCTCCTCCTGCTTTCCACCCATCTGCTGCTGACAGTGGAGACCACTGGACAAGCAGCTTCTGCAGTCGGCCTGCAAAACTCTTGAAGCAGCCCTTACTAAAGAAGCAATTAAATGAGGCTGTTTGAGGAACACTTAACATAGTCCACAGACTTCAGTGGGAGCTTTCCAACATTTCTAACATTCCAACATTTCATGTACTAAATAAATAAATAAATAAATACATAAATAAATAAGTAAAGAAACCTCTCTGAAGACAGAAACTGTGAGTAAAGAAATCACCTGGAGAAATCAAATCAGCATCCAAAATATTGCAAGGAGTGATTTAAACCATCAAATTTTCTAGGTGTTGTAAAAAAACCAGTAGAAACTTAAGAGGAGAAAAATAAAATGCAAAAGAGGCATAAATCTACCCAAGATTGCCTCAGAACATCACATTTTGTTGTGTAACATACTGAAAAGGGCAAAAAGGCTCCTATACTTCTGCAGCATTAATTTCGCCTCAGGCTATAGATACATGCTGAGATCTGTTTGGGCATTCTTTCTCAAAAACACCAACAACGCCTCTTCAAATGATACCATAAGGAGTAGAATCACTGAAATGTGAAAAATGGCAGCAATGAAACAGATCAGCTTTAAGAAGATATTAATGCATTCATATAAAGGAGAGTAGGGTCAGATCTGCCTCTTCTGACTGTTCAGCACAAATTCTTGAGGGAATTTCTCTTACCGTTCTTGTCTGATATTTCAGCACTTTGGCCTCATCTCATTAACATTGTCCTTTTTTTCATGCAGTTGATTGTTTGCTATTTCATAACACTTCAAATACAGTCATTCAAAGTATTAAAAAGTGGTGCTGTGTATCCTCAGTAAAACCTCAAATTTCCTACATAATTTGGCCAGATTATAAAAGTGAAACATATAGGCTCAACTACCTAGAGATAGCAACTTTGCTACAGACCTATACCAACCCACTTTTTCTAACAATGGGAGCAAAAGTGTAGCCTGCTTTGCGGGTTTTACAGTGCTGCCATGGTTCTCAACTTGCAATTAAGAAGCTATCTGTCCATAAATATCCCTTAGACCTGAGGAGCAAGGAGCTCGGAAAACTATTGTATGAGCAGTTAGTGATCCACATAATGGCTGATCCAGGGTCTTATCTCTGTATGATGGATAGCATCTGACCACTGCTTAATCAAGGTATATTTAATCAATAGTATAATTAATTTATGTATGCATAGTCAATGCATAATTAGTTAATGTACATACAGTCAATGTGTATTTAATCATAAATATATGTATAGTGTATTGTCTTCACTACTTGAAATATTATAAGCACCTGTTCATGACCTCAAACTTTTTAATGAAATAAGAATGTTTGAGTGTATTGTCCAAGGGACTCTTCGAAATTGTGGCCACATTCCAGATTTGATTGCTGTCTACGATTGAGGAATCTGTAATGTGAGCAAGAACCTGCCAGAATACTAGTGAACTTGGAGATGCACAGACCACACCACAGATGGAATCTGTGCAGCATGCTGTGCCCTGACCAGAGGTACACTTAATATTTTGTCATCTTGGGGTTCCCAGCATCAAAAGGGATGTAAGGTTTTAGGACTAGCTATCACCTTTTCTGGGTTATTAATAAATAGTTATCTGCCTTGCAAGTTTTTATGCCTTTCTTATTAGCATCCAGAAAGAACCAGTACTTCCCCAGTGCAAAACAGCCTGGGTCCCAGCAACTGGAGGGACTGGGGTGTCGATATATGTGTGTATTGAAAGGTACAAGTGTCAGTAACTGTGGACACCATGGGCCACACGACTGACAGACCTGTATGCCAGTGCTGCAGAGGCCAGGCTGTGTGAGCAAATACAAGAGGTCTAAATGCCAACAACTGGGATTACTTGGCAGCGTTTAGATTTCCCCTGTGAATTTAATCCTGTGTGCATGTCAGTGTATGTTTAATTCACTAGCAAACTTCAAGGTGGACTAACTGAAGAGTGGGAGGAGACGTGTACCTGGAAAGATGCAACATCTGAGCGAGTGGCTGGGTGAGAAGCTCAGTCTCTGGGAGTGCACATTAGGCAGACTGAGAGCCTATACTAATACTTGATTATGGAAGTGCTTCTGAGATGAGTGTGCGGCTGCGTGCATCATGCACCAAGGTGGACTGCCCAGAAAGTAGATGGCCTGTGTAGTGGATAAGGAAGCCCTGGGTCCAGGCATGGATACTAGATGAAATTAGAGGCTGTGATCATATTTGAGGGACCTGTGAAGATGTGTGTGTAGTAAATCTAGAAAGTGAGGACATGTGACTTTTCGCTTGTGAACTTCATTCCTGATCAACAAGAGCAACAGGACTTTGCTATCGGTACTTAAGTTTTATATGATTTCTGATATTACTATATGTGGATGGTGCTAAAGGCAGTGCTCTGTGGGAGTCTGTGTGGCCAGATATGTTAATGTCATCCGTGCACCTGTGTGTGTAAGTGTCTCTCTGCGATACACAGTCTGTAAGCAGCAACACTGTCAGACACATCTAGGGACGCAGACTGCACCTGTCTGGGCTTCAGCAGCCAGGGAGGAGGAATTTTTTGTCCCTGGAGTCCATTGTACTCAGTGGATCCCATACTGTCTCTAACAGAGGGATTTGGTTTTTACAACCATGGGACAGGCTTTGGGCATTGAGGACTGCTAGGAAGAGGTGGAATACACATGATAAAGTGAGGTAAAAACATCTTTTCCAATAGGCTGTCCAATCTGTGCAGGAGACCTTTAAACTAGGAATGATGTGGGAAGGAGGTGACAATTTGCACTGGAAGAAAGCAAACCAGTCATCTACAAAAAGAACAAGGAGGATGATTCAAGGAACTACAGGCTAGTACACTTTACCTCAGTCCCTGCAAAGGTGATGGAGCAAATCCTCTTTGTCACCATTTCCAAAGATACTAAGGACAAGAAGGTAACTGAGAGTAGGTAGTATGGATTTACATAGGCGAAATATTGCCTGACCAACCTAATAGTCTTCTGCAATTAGACAACTGGCTTGATGATGAGAGCACAACAGTGGATGTTGTTTATTTTGACTTTAGCAAGGCTTTCAACATTGTCTCCCATAATATTCTTATAGACAAGTGGACAGTGAGGTGGATTGAAAACTGGCTGAACTGCCAGGCTCAAGGCATCATGATCAGTAGCATGAAGTCCTTGCTGGAGGTTGGCCCTGCTACTCTAGAGGACTGAGAGGACTGTAGCTCGAGCCTGAAGAAGAGAAGGCTTAGGGAAATCTTGTGTGTAAATAGCTGATGGAAGGGAGTAAAGAAGAAGACGCCAAACACTCTTCAGTGACACACAAGACAAGAGGCAATGGGCTCAAATGGAAACACAGAAAATTCCACTTAAACTTAAGAAAGTTTAGTTGGTTTATTGATTTGTTAGTTTGGTTTTACTGTGTGGGTGGTCAAACCCTGGAACATGTTGCTCAGAGAGGCTGTGGTGTGTTCAGCCTGGGACACATAAGCAAGATCCTTACCCTGTCCTATGGGTGTAGTAAAAGTCAATCAATGTTTAAAGCACAGACTGGTGACACCAGGTCCACTAACATGACAAAAAGTTATTAGAATTAAATCAGAGAAGCAAACTGATAATTTTAAAAGAAACACCTTCTCAGAGCAGATAGAGGATTGTTCTTCCCTGTATTTCTTGTGAGGTACATTTCTAGGGGTAAGTCTGAGCAATTCTTAAATTGTTTATTAGAACAGGAGTAAATATTTGATGTACACTATTTTTATGCTTAATAGAGTTATCAACACCAAGGGCACACAACTCTTTTTCAGGCCACACAGGAACAGCAAGTAGGCCAACTATTTTAAAATGAGATATTTCTGTCAGGTTATTAACTAAAAAAAATGCCTGAACATAATGTTACTGAGTTCTAAATCAATTAGAGTAGTTGAAACAGTTCAGTTCATTCATATGTCTGTGTGTTTGGAATCTGGGTTTAAAAAGAAATCTCTTCTACTAACCTGAGACAGTAAAAATAAAACTGTTGATGTCTCATGTTCTTCCTACAGTTTCTGTTAAACCTTGCTGACCTTTTTCCTGTATCAACATAGAGGCCCTTATATGTTTTTAAAGATATAGAGTACAATACATCTTAAATATTGGATTTGGGTGACTGGATTTCATAGAAAATTGAAATTTATACTTTCTAACATCAATGCCACTTAACATGAGCTATTAGATTTGACATTCTTCAACTAAAAAAAAATAAAAATGTGGGAATTAAATGTTCAGTATATACTTGCCTCATTATATGCTTTCAATGACTAGATGATTAACATAAATGGCAGTGTTTGGGTGATGAAAAATTTAGAAGAACTGTTGAATTTTACAAGACAACCACCAGAATTTTCGATAGCTCCCAACGTATTAAAAGTATGAAGATTCCTGTAGTCATTCAAGTGCTTAGAAATAGAGCAATGTTGCCTCTAGTGAATAATTTCTTCTAATTTTTAAAACAGTTTTTACTGTTGTTCACACTGCCTGTAAATGGAAAGAGTTTCTATAGAGACCTGAATATACAGTATGAACTTATTTCTAGTGATTCTACACTAATTTATGTAGGCCAATAATCTAACCTGTTAAACATTTAAGGTATGAACTGTAATCTCTCTCAAACGTCAGAGTTATTTTTAAAGAATCATTCATGTTAAGTCCTTTAATATTCACAAGAACAACTACTTGGCTATTCTTGACATTTTAATGAAAATCTTATTCTGATCATTTTCTGAATAATACTATCTTTTATCCTGGCAATAACTTTCTGTAATATCAATTTCCAAGGCCATTGACTGAGAAATTTAGTCTTTGAAAAATTAAACTACTTGTTCAATCTCTTTCTGTTGGTTATATTCAAAACAAGCTGTAATTGATCAGAACTTTATTGTAATTTTTTTAGTGTTAAGTCATACTAATTGCAAAGGCTTCAGAAGGCCAGCAAGAAAATGAATTCTGAGATCTGAATGTGCCATTTAATTTGCTTAAAATACAATACAACCTATTGTTACTTAATAAATTGTTACAATTTATTTTTATCTACTTAATGTTTCAACAGTTTAACCATAACTGTTTAACCAGTTATGATGATGCTAACAATCACAGCCTAAAGTGTTTATTAGGACAAACAGATCTCTTAAGCGTTGTTGCAGTGAAAAGTTGTCTCTCCTAGTATCTCTTACTTTTTCTCTATGTTACATACACCCTCTATATTGACAAAAGTTTGGGGAGCATAGTTATGACAAGCTGTGAGCCTCCTGATGTCTTTTCCAGGAAGGCAATCGTTGTCATGGTGAGTATTTCTTCCTTCTCTTTGTCTGGAAGACCATGATGTTAATAGTGATTATTTCTTCCTCCTTTCCATGGGGTCCACATAGGCCTATTGTCAATTTCTTTTTGCACACGTTGTTCTTTCTCCATTTGTCTGCAGCTTTCTGTTATTTTCAACTTCACTATGTGTATGGCTTTTTAGAATGCGTTAGATACTTATCTTTTTTTATGTTGCACCTAAAGTCAGTTTTTCCCACTTCCTGAGTTTGCATTGTTCTCAACAACTTACCATGCAGGAGCTGTTGATAATTCTGGAGCCTGTTTTCATGTCTGGTATCATCTGGCCCATATATTCAAGGTCTCTGCTGTAACCCCAATCTTGTACTCCTTCACATGCACCGTGACCGGCTTTGTGGATGAGGAAAAGCCTGTGGATGTTGTTTACCTTTGACACCCTTTCCCACAGTATTCTCATGGAGAAACCAGATGCTTATGGCTTGGACGGGTGTACTCTGCTGGGTAAAAAACTGGCTGGAAGGCCAAGCCCAAAGAGTTGCGGTGAACGGAGTTAAAAACAGTTGGTGGCTGGTCACAAGTGGTGTTCCCCAGGGCTCAGTG